>OZ004707.1:133868953-135068953 GCA_963924515.1 Vespertilio murinus
GGTTCGATTCCAGTCAAGGGCATGTACGTTGGTTGCGGGCACATCCCCGGTAGGGGGTGTGCAAGAGGCAGCTGGTCGATGTTTCTCTCTCATCAACGTTTCTAGCTCTCTATCTCTCTCCCTTCCTCTCTGTAAAATATCAATAAAAATATATTTTTAAAAAAAGATTAAAAAAATATATAAGTAAACTCTGAACCACCTTCTCTCCCTTCAGAGGCAGTACTCTCACGGTCCTTCACTCACAGCTCCCCTGCCAGGCCGGCCTTCCAGTTCCTAGCACCAGCAAGCACATGGGGCTGCCTTGTTCTGAAATATGCTTCCCTCACCTTGAACCGAGCTAACTCCTGGGCATCCTCTGCTCTCCACCTTATTATAATTTATCCAGGCAAGCCTCTGAGATTCCCCACCTTGTTATAACATCGCATAGTAGTACCCTCAGCTCTTCCTTCATAGTATTTACCCTACTTGGTAATTATCTATGAGATAGACCAGTCAGTGGTCGGCAAACTCATTAGTCAACAGGGCCACATACCAACAGTACAACAATTGAAATTTCTTTTGAGAGCAGAAAACCGACTTCTGCACATGGGCCACGAAGTTTCAATCGCACTGTATGTGCGCACCAGCACATGGTCTTTTGTGGAAAAGACCTCACACTCAAAGGGCCAAAGAGCCTCATGTGGCTCACGAGCCGAAGTTTGCCAACCACTGAGATAGACTATAAGCTCCATGGAGTAGGGACCTGTGTCTAGTTTTCTTTTTCCTGCTGTATATATTTTTTTCCTGTTTGTTTCCCCACGGCTAGCACATAATGAATTAGCAGAAGCTGAAGCCGGGATCGGAAGGGCGTGCTCTTTATCCCCATGGACAATAAGAAGGCAGAAAAATTTAATCAGGACTGTGTCAAGGTCCAAGAGAGGCTTAAATAAAGCAAAACAAAACATAGTGCAGCGCAGGACGAGAGAAAGACCCAGGGTGAAAGAGCAGTGGAAGAGCATGCCAGCAATCTGATAAGAAACAGTGAGGGCTCGAACCCAGGGGGTAATTCAAGAACCGAAGGGGGTGTGTCTGGCTTTGTTCACTGGGTGAGTGTGTGTATGTGTGTGCAAGCCTGCTCTGTGCACTCTGTGAACTGTCCCCTCAGAAGGACAAAACAAAGCATTACAAAGTAAATCTGGATAGAAAAAGCCTATATTCTCCATTAGAGGAAACGTTAAGGAAGCGAAACGAAAAGATTGCTCGTTCCTCCTGGCGCTTTAGATCCAAAAGCAACTGAGGAGTGAGGAATGATTTCCCAGGGCCATCCCGCATTCAAGGGGGAAGCCATTTAAGGCAAAGATGAAGAGGAGAACAGCATGAGAAGACAGACTACTGAGACGTTTCCTAGCACTGGAATGAAAATTTCAAAACCTACTCAGCACAGGAGCAGAATTCAGGTTTTGCTGAGAAAGAAGCCTGGGAAGGATAAGAGGTGAAAAAGCGGTGTAGGGAGGGTAAGTGTGAGCTCACCTCTGTAAAAATGTGTAAAATGGAAGGATGCACATTGGAAGGAGATTGTGAGCCCAAGACGGAAGGAGGCCAGGAGCTGGGAGGTGACACGAGGGGGCCTCGAGCGGGAGCAGCCTGGGCCCGGCTCCACGGAGCCCTCGGTGACCGATCCGGGTGCAGCAGGGTGACCCCGTGGGGACTGGCCTCCCACACAAGCGTGGCTGCTGGTGGCTGCTCTGGCCGCTGCAGGTTCCACTCCCGAGGACAGCTCTCCTGAATGAGGCTTACCCCGTGGAAAGCTAAGACTCCAGTCATCTGCCTTCAATTTTTAAAATAACACTCTTTACTTAAACACGGGCACTTCCTGGTAACCATTCTCCCTATTTCCTGCCTGTGAGTGAAATCTAAAGGTTACTTTACATGTAAAGTTCATCTTATCGAGAGCATCTGGGAGTCTCTCCAGTAAGCCCGTCTTTATCTCACACTCAGCAGGAGTGAAACGTGCACTCAGAGCTGCCATTTTCCCACCTCCAACCAGCACTCCCGTTTCCTCTCGCAGATGGCACGGTGAAAGAGCCAAACTCCAATCTTCTGTTTTCCCGGAGTCACTGAAACTCACGTCTCGGGTGCTGCTGGGTTGTGACAGACACCCCCACGTCTATCTGCACCCCGACAGTGTGGGGAGGAGACAGTGAGATGACGGAGAGGGAATGAGCATCCATTCTGAGGGAGGTACAAGCGGGCTTAACTTTTCTGTTACTGGAGTTAACAGAACTGGTGTAGAATGAGGGTTGTTCCCATCTTTCCACAGGAACAGCCCTGCTTGCGGCCTGAGGATATTCAGACTTCGTGCCCTCATGGGAGGCAACCCTGTTTGGAGGAGGCACATTTAGAGAACTGTGTGCTTGAGTGGGGAGTTTATTAGGAAGGACCGAGGCCGGTTAGTCAGGACAGCCCACGAGAAGGGATGCTCTGTTTGCTTCCAAGTGGCAAGCGCAAGCTCACCCATGTTAATTGGGCTCCTGGTTGGGCCTGGAAGCATAAGGGTCACCCAATCTAGAGAGTCCTGGGTTCCATATCCAGCTCTCCTCCTGCCTGCTGGCGCCCATGCTGGTTCCCTGGCTCCAGGCTCACGGAAAAAAAGTATCCCTACTTCTTAACCTATGTATCTCATCCTATCTCCTTTTCTTCCATTTTTGTCTTAATTACTACTATAGTCCATGTGTCTTTCTCCGCAGTTTTAGTCTTGAGCAGGCTCATTTATCTGCACCCACTCCTCCTTCCCTCTCAATTACTCACCTCCTCCCCACACTCCTTCCCGTCCTGGAAAGCTTCCTGAAGGAGTCCCCTGCACTCACTAATGCCTTCACTTTCTCACTTGTGGAGGCTGTAGGTGATTTCTAAGCCTGTGTCCTAGGACTGTTTTCACAATGATGCTGGGAGACTTCTACTTGCCCAAACTGATGACTTCTCAGGAGTCCTTCTGGATTGCCCCCTTCTCCTAAAAACCTAAAAAATTTGCCAAGATATGACAATACTCTTTTTTTTTTACTTTCCTCTCACCAACTGACTGCTTTCTCCATCTCCTCCTACCTGTACCTTAAATGTAGATGACCCCCCAATTCCGTCATATTTTTCTTCTCCGTGTGCTCCCAGTGTGCATTCCTTCTCTGTGCTTTAAGCAGGAAGCTTGTGCACCACCAGTTCCCAGATCTGTGCAGCACTGGTCCTGACATCCTGCTCCCGGAGGAAAGGTCTGTATTTCCCACTCCTTCAAGCTTCTTCTGGGTATCTTATGAGTCCCTCAAGTTTGGCAAAATCAGAGCTGGACCAACTTTTTCTCAAACTCAGTCAAGTTTGATACCTTCCTTCTCCTCATCACTTACATTGTCATTCAGTTCTATTCACTGTAACTGTAAATGTCTTGCTGACATATGCCCAGTTAGAGCCTTCCACTTCCATTGCTCCCACATAATCTCCCCAAATGATCTATCAGGACCACAGATGGTTGGCAGAAGGAGCTTTGAGACCAGACTAACTGGATTCCACTTAATAGTTGTGTGCATTGGGAAAATTATTTAACTCCTTAGGGCTCAGTTTCCTCATCTATTAAATAGGGCTATTGCTTAGAACTACTATAAGAAATGTGTTGATCTAAACAAAATGTTATTTGCAATAATTGGCACATCATAGCCACTCAAAAATATTATTTTTTCCATTTAGTACTCTCTTGACCTCCACTTCACTGAGTTAGAGCTACCTGCCTTTCCCTATTTTTCCCTTCAACACACATTCAGCACTCACTCCAGTTACTTTCTAAATCAGAGATCTAGTCGTGCCTGTCTTTGGTTTAAAGAAAACACAACTTTTTACAAATTTTCATTGCTTGTATGGCAAAAACCATCTCCTTAGTATAGCAAGTGTGATTCTTTAGAAATCTAACCCCAAGCTACTTTTTCAGCTTAAAAATTCACCACTCATTATATAACCTATATACTCAATGTACCATATATTGTCAAGCCTTGGTTTATTAGATACATTTATAAACATATTAACATATCTCAAATATTATGTATATATGTATCTAATGTAAACACATAGATATATTTTATATACTAATAATGTATAAGATATATTAATAATTAATATATAGCTTGTATATCAGAATGAACATGTATTAGAATCTCATAATAGATATATATGAGATATATAGTAATATATATATATATATATATATATATATATATATATATAAAACATTTCTCATATATCAGAATTTATAGAGTCAATTTTTAAGAATAGTAATGCCTACATTCACCCACCAGAGATTCTAACTTAATTGATCTGCAGTGCATTTTATTTTTAAAGGTCCTCGGGTATAGTTATAGAAAGTGAGGGTCATAGCTGTACAAAAAACATGGAAGACACACCTTATAACAGCTGGTACTTGTGGTTGTTCCACAAATTCCATCCCCTTTCTTCTTCCTTCCCAAATCTATTCAGGTGGATACCCTTCCTTCATGCAACTTAGGACACATTGCCTATCCCCCATTCAGAGGTAGATTCCGGTTGTTCTTTTTTTGTGATTAGTTTAGGTGTATAGGCAAAGGAACTCTTTTTATGCAAAATGCCTAAGGGGATGCTGGCTTTGGGAAGCTGTGAAAATAAAAATATGTCAAGAGAGGCTCTTTCTGATGTTGACCACTGCTGTTTCTGGCTGTAACATCTGGAACCACAGCAGCCATACTGTGATCCTCAGGGAGCCACCTGAGGCAGAACTGAGATCTAGAAGAAAGGAGTTCTTGATGGCACTGTAGGTCAGCCCACTTATGCATTTCTTGATGTGTAAGGTAATAAATTTCCCAATTGTTTTTGGCGCTTGAGCCACAGTTTTATATTTATCTGCAGCAGATGGCATCCTGACTGATATACAACTAAATGAAACCTGATAATCAAGCAAAGCATCCCAGAGAAGGTGATATCTGAGGGGTCTTCAGCAAAGCAGTCAAGAAGCAGAAGAACGGGTGAGCCGTGTGTCCCAGGGGGCCATGTGCCCTAGCGGGGCCGGGTGTCCTGGGAGAGCCGTGTGCCCTGGGGGAGACATGTGCCCCGGGAGAGCCGTGTGCCCTGGGGAAGCAGTGAGACCCGGGGGGGAGGGGCAGTGTGAACCAGAGGAGGAGCGGATTCTATTCGTGTGGTCCTGAGATAGTCACCATAAAACAAGCAGACTGCCAAAAGAGGATTGGATTCTATTCATGTGGTCCTGAGATAGTCACCATAAAACAAGCAGATTGTCAAATGACAGCGGGGAGGGGAAGGAGACCTGGGGGGAGATAAGAGAACAACCAAAGGACTGGTATGCATGCATATAAGTACAACCAATGAACACAGAACTCTGGGGAGGGAGGGCATGAATGGGAGGGGGAGGGCAATGGTAAGCTATGTACACATATAATACCTTAATAAATTTAAAAAATAAATAAATAAAAATTAATTAATTAATTAATTTAAAAAAAAAGAAGCAGAAGAAGCTGAAACCGGTTTGACTCAGTAGATAGAGTGTCGGCCTACAGACTGAAAGGTCCCAGGTTCGATTCCGGTCAAGGACATGTACCTTGGTTGTGAGCACAACCCCATTGGGGAGTGTGCAAGAGGCAGCTGATTGATGTTTCTCTCTCATCGATATTTCTAACTCTCTATCCCTCTCCCTTCCTCTCTGTAAAAAAATCAATAATCATATATATATATATATATATATATATATATATATATATATTTTTTTTTTTTTTTAAAGAAGCAAAAGCAGCAAATAAAGGGGCATAGATAGAAACGTGTAAGATATTCCTGGAACTGCACATAGTTCAGAAAGTCTAATGCAAAGATTATGAGTGTGGAGATAAGGCTGGAGAGGTGGTAGCCTCGGGTAAGGAGTCTGTGTGCCATTGTAGATTAAGTAGAGCCACAACACCTTCGCAGCTTTTAGTCTATTTCAACACCCCATGAACTTGGACTAGATCATGACTCCCTTTGACCAATAGAACATACCAGAAATAATGTTACGTGAGTTCCCAAGCAAAGGCCCGGCTCTCCTGAAACACTGGCCTGAGGCTGCCATGCTCTAAGGAAGGTGATCCAGCCCACTAGAGAATGAGAGGCCAGGTGGAGAACAGATGCTTCATCCGAGCCAGCAGGTGAGAGAGGAGGACCTATGGACCACACAGCCATTCTAACTGTCATCTGACTGCACACGAGCCCGGGAGCAACCAACAGATGAACCTCCCAGCCAACCCACAAAATCAGAAGAGATAACGAATCATTGATGTAGTAAGCTGTTAGATTTAGGATAGCTTATTACACAGAAATAGGTACCTGAGACATAGGCCACGCCAAGATATTTGGACTTAACTCAAAAACTATGAGGAGTAACCTGATTAGTCTCAGGTTTTAGAAAGATCACCTTGGCAGCTGCGTGCAAAATGGTATGCAGTGGGAGAAGGATGGAGGTGGGGGTGGTGGAGGGGGGAGGGAAAGGGAAAGGGGGGGTGGAGAAAGGTATAGGGAGGATAAATGGTGATGGAAGGAAACTTGACTTGGGGTGGTAAAAACACAACACAGTGTACAAATGTGGAATTGTGCACCTGAAACCTACTAGTATACAATTTTGTTAACCAGTATCACCCCCAATAAATTCAATAAAAATGAAAGAAGAAGACTATTACATTAAGCTGAGAAAGAATGTGGATCTGAACTAAGACAGTGGCACAGGGAAAGCACAGAACAGATGTCACAGAGGTACAATCATCATGACGGTGAACACAGGTCACCAAGTATACAAAGGAAGTGAATTAAGAATCACTCAAAGGTTTCTGGACTAGGTAAACGAGTGGATGGTAGTGCCATTCTCCAAGAGAGGGACCATCAGAGGAAAAGAAAGTTTGACATAACTGTAGAACTCCCAAGTGGAGTTGTCCAGAAAGAAGTTGTATATACTGAATAATGTCTAATGATTAGGTTACCATGATTGACCTGTGTGGGCACTGAAGTGTTCTAGTCCAAGGAAACATTACTATATGGTATAGCTTGAGATCTAAGTCAAATGAAGTTTTAAAGGTGTGAACTCATTTTATTATTACTTCATCAGAATAGAAAGGAAAAGGGAAATGATATTTGAAGCAGTCCAAGAGGCTAATAAACCTACACCTTAGCTAGTATACAATGACCCTACCTAAGGTATATTCTTAGTGCACCCAGATGGTGCACTCTAAGATACAAGTGCGCTGTCTCTCTCTGTCTCTCTCTCTCTCTCTGTCTCTCAATCTCTCTCTCTCTCTCTCTCTCTCTCTCTCTCTCTCTCTCTCTCTCTCTGTCTTTGCTTGCAGATTCTTTGCATGTTTCCCATCCTATAGAGTAAGAAAAGGCTTCCCACTTACATGCTGGAAAGAACTGAGAGAATCTCCATGTTGTATATTTTTCATGTTAGCACAATCTATGATTAATTAATGCAATATTTCATAGTGTAAAACTACAAGAGGCTATAAACAAGCTTAATAGGTACATGTAAACATTGGCTTACCTTTGAAATTGATTAAAATAGCAAGTAAATGGCTGGGAACCAATCTCATCTTTCCAGTACTGCTGCCAATTCATGACACTTTCCAAGTTCTTCTGATTTTCTCTCTTACAGGGAGGGATATAGGAGCACTAGCAAAACAGAACAACAAAAAGTAAACCTATTATCCTATAGAGTATTGAAATACAGTCCATTTTTAAATAGAGATGGCATGCAGACACTAAATCTATTTGTAACATATATTATTTTTAAGACAACCATATTGAAAGTGCAAACCTAGAGTAGGTCCTCAATTAATATCACTGATAGGTTCTTGGAACTGTGACCAAACCACATAACAAAACCAATGTCACCACAGGTTAACTGATATGAACAAGAGTGAAGTTCCGCAGAAACCGGTTTGGCTCAGTGGTAGAGCATCAGTCTGCGGACTGAAGGGTCCCGGGTTCGATTCCGGTCGAGGGCATGTACCTTGGTTGTGAGCACATCCCCGGTGAGGGGTGTGCAGGAGGCGGCTGGTCGATGTTTCTCTCTCATTGACATTTCTAGCTCTCTCTCTCTCTCCCTTCCTCTCTGTAAAATATCAATAAAATATATTTTTTTAAAAAGAGTGAAGTTCCCTGGCCATCACATCAACGTTATATTAAACCAACATTGAATGAAATGAGGACCTGCTAGAAATTTCAAATTTGGCACAATTACAGAAAATATGCTAATAACAAAAATACAGGAAAAAAAATAACCTTGAGTCCTTACAGTATAAGGATATATTATAAACAACTAGTTACAATCTAATAGCAAACTAAAAGCTCTTTTTGAGATCCTGTCAATCAACAAGGGGAAGCAAAAAACCCCCCACAAAAGTTAATTTTAGCTCCCATTTCTTTCTGTGGATATTAATATTTTCCTTTTCCTTCTTTAACTAACAAACTAAGTCTCTACTCTGCTCAGATACAACTCTCAATGGCTGAAACTCCCGCTTCCGAGTCTTACATTCTCTTGGACAACAGATTCAGCAGGAAAGTTCCCCCCACGTACACAATCAGTGCATTCCGCTAGCCAATGCCTTTTCCCCGCCACGCCTCCCACAGAGAGTACTTTCTGACCCTATGTTACCCTGAGCAATGTAGATGAGGCAGAATTGGAATATTACTCTTAACTTTAGATGTTAAAAATCAGCCCTTAACATTCTCCTCCACTGTATCCAATTCAGTCTTTTATAATGGTGATGGACACAATGAAGACACTGCCAGCTTACTGTTACTAAGTCTTGACAATATGCCAGACACTGCAACCCATGCTTAACAGGCTTTAAACGCGTGTATTTCTTTCAACAACCTTACAATGATCCCCATTCTACAGATGAAGAAATTGGGATTTCTGTCAACTCCACAATTGGAAGTAGATTCTGGCAATTTTGTCACATTCTACTCTCAGATGTTTTACCAAACTATCTGCTATTAAGGAACAGGGGGAAAAATCTATTTGCTTTATAGTATAACTTGAGTCATATTATTTTACAGCACATAATGTATCGATACCTCCCCATTATTTTCTGGTAAAATACGAACGTTTTAGCATGATACACAAAGCTCATCGTGAGCTGATCCCTGCCCGTCCTTGGCCTCACTTAAGCCTGGGATGCGGCCATGTGGAAGCACGCTTGTACCAAATCGGCCATGTGCTGTCACAGCGACCTGACTAGCAATACTGTTCTTTCTCCTTTCAATGCCTTTTTCCTTAGCCCCTTCTTTCAAGATGCTATTTCAAGACCCCCCCCCCCTGTTATGGGGATCCTTCTCTTTCTTATCCCACAGTTAAGCCCCCTACTTTGTGTGGCCATAGATGTGGCACCCACACGATCACAGCTAGGATCACACAGCATCACTCTTATCTCTTTTATGTCAGCATCCCCAATTCGCTGGCAAGTTGGGACAAGGGCTATTTTTTTTTCTGTATCTCTACATGTAGGACTATGCCTGTTAACAGTGAAATTTCAAAAATGTTGGTAGCATTAATCCTATCTAATAAAGAGGGAATATGCTAATTGAACCTCATGCTGTCACAAAACATGGCGGTACCCACAGCCAATAAGGAGGGAGTATGCTAAGTGATTGCCCCTCCCTTAAAGGTGGCAGTGCCCACAGTCAATAAGGAGGGAATATGCTAATTGACTGTCTTGCCCTCAAAGATGATGCCATCTACAGTCACAAGATGGCAGTGCCCAGTCCCCTTAGACCCCCCCAGCTGCCCAGTGCCAGCCTGAGGGGCAGGTAAGCCTCAGATGGCAGCTGCCAGCCACCCAAGGCCTCCTAAGGCTCAGGTAACCAGGGATGGCTGAGGCTTGTGCTGCTGGCAGTGGCAGCAGCAGAGGTGTGATGGGGGTGCTGCCTTCCCCTGATCACTGGGTTGCCTCACCCGCCTGAGAGCTCCCGGACTATGAAGAGGGGGCAGGCCAGGATGAGGGACCCCCCCCCACCAGTGCATGAATTTTCATGCATTGGGCTTCTACTGAATAATAACATGCATAAAACCCAGTAAATAGTATTAATTTATTATCTTCTGCCTATACATTTCCACTTCTATTAATAACAGAAAGATAAAGCAAACAGTTTCTGTGAAGTTATAAATTCTGAGTTCTTCCAAAGCAGCAGTTGGGCTTAGAAGAAATGGAGACCATTTGATAGGGCTCCAATCCTAAGACCTGTTAAGTGTTTGGGTTTGAGTAAGTCCTTTTTCTAGATTTCACTTTTTTCTAATCTGCAGTCTCCAAAATAATTTCTAGCTCTACATTTCCATGATTCTCTTCTTGGATGTACACCAAGAAAGTTCCCAGCAGAAGGCAGGACTACAAACATGATTGTAATATTTTTCCCAGAAGAGATCCCGCCCCTGGGGACCTGGCTGGGAAGCCGGAGTCGCCATCCAGCCAGCAGAAAGGACCGTGTGGTAGGGCTTCTCCCGGGAGCTTTGCATTAAGTAAATGTTCATAAGGAGACTCTGATTCTTCTATTGCTTATTTTCAATAACGTGCTGGACATTTCCTTTCCTTCTACTAAAACCTTTCTATATCATGGTAAATTAGCTTATAAAGGGAAAGTATGTGTCAACTGATTGTGCTCTTTGTATGAAAGAGAAATTTCTAGATTTGGAGGTAAAAGCTATGAGGTGTGAAACCCTAAAAACACATCAGAGCCGTTTTTCGCTGTGTATACTCAGCATAAGTGGTATACTAAACATCTTAGAGAATAATAACTAACAACCAAATGCAATTAAAGCAGATTTTTAAAATTTGCAAGTTAACTCAGTTTGAATTATTTACTTTTTGGGGGTGGTGGGGGAAGTTAAATGTCTCTATCAAATAACAGTAACACTAATGATGTGACCAGGAGAACCACACCTGCATTTTTCTGGAAAAAGTCAGACAAAAACTTTCACTGAGTGAGTTTTAGGGAGGTCCTGGTTTCACGTGGGATAAAAAAAAAATGTTTCTTGCCTTCAGGAAACTTTGAGCTTGTGTGAATGGATTTAAAAAATAAAATAAAAATCCATTTGCACAAGCTCAAAGTTTCCTGAGATCAAAATCCAAGTATTCTCTTTCATGGACTGTATTCTTTCCAGAGCATCAGATTAAATAATGAGCTTATAACAGCCTAGCAACTTTTAAAGTTCATAACACCTTGAAAGGAAACTATTTTATTTATTTATTTTTATTTTTTATTTTTTTAATTAAGGTATTATATGTGTAAATAGCTTACCATTGCCCCCCCCCCATACATGCCCTCCCTCCCCAGAGTTTTGTGTCCATTGGTTGTTCTTATATGCATGCATACCAGTCCTTCGGTTGATCTTTTATCTCCCCCAGATCTCCCTACACCCCCCCCCCAGTCATTTGACAGTCTGCTTGTTGCTTTACTGTCAATATATCTATCTTTCTGTTCATTCGTTTATAATGTTCTTTATTATCCATAAATGAGTGAGGTCATGTGGTGTTTCTCTTTCATTGACTGGCTTATTTCACTCAGCATGATGCTCTCCAATTCCATCCAGGTTACTGCAAATGATGAGAATTCCTTCCTTTTTATGGCAGCATAGTATTCCATTGTGTAGATGTACCATAGTTTTCTGGTCCATTCATCTGCTGATGGGCACCTAGGCTGTTTCCAAATCCTAGCTATTGTAAATTGTGAAAGGAAACTATTTTAAAAGCTAAACTTTATGTTCTTAAAAATCATTAACGTTCATTCTCACATATCTTGATTCTCCAGTTAGTCTGTCTTTAAAATTTCTGTGGGGCCAAACCCAGATTCTCCCTAGACTTCTTCTCAATTCTACTTAAGTGGACCAGTAGACTTCTAAAGTTTTAAAATGAGTTATACGTAAAATTGCAAAGCAGTGTTCTACAAAAAAAGTTAGAAATTCAGTCACAGGGACTCCTTTCCTTTCTAGGTTGTTCAAGCCTAATGGTTTTCCTGACACAAGAATGGCGCCACCATGGATCTCTCTCCTTTGGGGAAGGGGCACATGGAATAATGTATGCCATATCATCATCATCATCATCATCATCATCATCATGTCTAGCATTCATTGACTGTATGTCAAGCTTTTCATTCATCCACATCTCATTTAATCCAAATGAGCATATATTATGACCACCCTCATTTACAGATGAGAACACTGTAGGGCAGCAGCAAATGGGAAGGTTGGGACTCAGACTGCAGTGTTCTTAACCACTGCACAGCACTGCCTTCCAGGTCTTTTATCTTCAGGGTTTTCCAGTCTTCTCTTTGGAGCTCCCAATTTGGAGGTCAGGGAGAAGAGCTGACTTCTGCATCCCGTTCTTGGAGACTCAGTCCAGTGATTCTTTGGGAATGAAATCGGTGCAGCCCTCCTGAGGACTAGTCCTTTGCAGGCCTGGTGCGTCCTCAGGGAAATGCATTGTAAGCCTTGGCTTAGTCCCTCCTGTCTCAGTTTGGCTCCAGGGTCGGTTTTTGGTGCTAAGGATGCAATTTCACTGAGGTGAATTTATAGACACATTGTCTTTGGTCATGTAGGACAAGGAGCATTCCCTTGGAGAAACTTCTTCATCCCGTTCTGACCTTTTTGTTTTTCATTTGCAAATGCAGCATTTCCCAGCTTCCACGATCACTTCTGCTCAAATAACCTTCAGTAGAGTCTGAGTCATTTGCAGCCTCAACTTCCATGAAATCAATTTCTTTTAAAAGTCAGGAGAAACCAAGGTCACCCCAATAAATTTAATTTGGAAAAAAAAATAATTGTTTTAAAAGCCAAGAGAAAAAGAGGCATGCAATAGATTTGTTTAATGCCTACCTTTTAGGGAGAAAAAACTGACTTCGGCATTCATGAACAAAGTGACAGGATCGAGTGGGCTATTCTGAGTATATTAATTAATATAAAGGCTTCCAGTGAGTGTATGAAGGGAAGATACTGTATTCACTTGATGGAGAACATTGGATTACAGACTTATTATCACTTATTTTCCATTATCTTACTTGAGGGTTTATCAAGATGCATAATCACATGCTTTTTCAGCCTACCACAATGGATTCCTATTTTAATAGAACTCTTCTTGGGTGGGTTCTTTGTGTGATAAGTGTCTTGTGGACTGCATTTCAATCATGTGGGCAGAGTAGGCAGAACTCATTTTTTCTTCCTTTACTGAGTCATTTAAAAAGAAGAAAAAAAAAAGAAAAAAGAAACCATTGCACAAAACACGTGATCCATTTAACTAAACAACTATTTTAGGCATTATCTAAGACACAGAAATGGGAAAACTCCAGTTTCTTTCTTGACTGCACTTGGGTAAGGAGGGGGGTATTGAAAGACATGATACAAGAATGGGGTTAGCTGATTAAATAATTTCCAAAATAAATCTGGTTAGAAAATGAATTCTTAAAACATTATCAACTGGAACATGGGTCTAATTACATTTTCATCCCAAATCCCCCGTTTTCTGAAATCCTATGTCAGCTATGATTTGTAACTTTAGTGACTTTTTGACAATATAAACATAGGGTCAGAAAAGCACCATGGAATAAAAAGTGTAACTGATCCATTTAAAAACTCCACAAAGTTTCACATGCCTCGTGATTTCATTAACCAGTACACACACACACACACACACGCACACGCACACGCACACGCACACGCACACGCACACGCACACGCACACACACACACACACCCCTTATGAATGTAATGAACAAACACTAAAATTATATGAGAGCTAAAAAAAACTAAGTCCGAGGGCAGGTGGTTCCAGAATGTATCTGAAAGCTAAATGAAAATACTAATCTTGTGGAAGAATATGAAGGTCAAATAAATAGAAAATGTGAAAAGCAAGCTAACTAAGAATAGGAGAAGCTAACAGGAGCTCTTTTGAGAGCTCTTCTGGGCCGGGCAGGAGCAGAGTGGTGCTTCCCCTGGAAGAGTGTTTGTCACAGGGTGCTCCTCAGCCCAGGGGACTGCCTGACACAAAGATCACCTTCTGCGTCTGATTCAGTGGGGTTAGAGATCTGCATTTCAGTAGCTCTCCTCCTTAGAATGACAGATTTTTAGAAACGATCATTTAGGCAACGGGCCACTCTTGACTACTGAGTACTGGACAGAAAACAAAGGTTAACTATTATTCACTCCTCACCCCTCCCCTTCCTCCCTTCCCAGGAGGGTGCAGTGTAGGAAGAGTAGCATATTCACAATAGGCGTTGTGGTCACAAAAGAGGAAGTGAAGAATTGGCTTTGGAGTGTTGAGATTCCTATGAGAAGACTTCACAGATGACTCTGGATTTGTGTCTTCATGGAATTTGCTTCTCAGTGAATGACCAGGTTGGGAAGGTGACATTGCAAGAAGAAATGCAACGTGCAAAGACTGTGTGTACGGATGTTCCAGAAAGCCTGAGTCATCCAATGTGCTGGAGTACAGGGGGCATGGGAGACGGTGATGGAAAATGCCCTAATTATCTGAACTGCTACTCACGGAAGAGTTGTTCTTCTCCCCTTAGATGCTTCTCCGAAAAGTGGCTCACTACCTCCTATAGAGTAATACACCCACCCATTGGTGCTCCTTTAGTTATAACTTATTATCACGTGTTAATACTACAACTGCATTTTTTTTTTTGGAAATTAGTAATATTCACTTAACTTCTGGATCTGAGCAGACTGCTAACGTTGGTGAGAGATGCAAATTAAAATGACAATGAAGTATCACCTCACACCTGTCAGAAAGTCTGCCGTCAACAAATCAACAAATGGTAAGTGCTGGCGAGGATGTGAAGAAAGGGGAACCCTAGTACACTGCTGGTGGGAATGCAGACTGGTGCAGCCATTATGGAAAACAGTATGGACTTTCCTCAAAAAATGCAATATGGGACTGCCATTTGACACAGTGATCCCACTTCTGGGAATATATCCCAAGAAATCAGAAAGGACATATGCACCCCTATGCTCACAGCAGCACAATTTACAATAGCTAAGATCTGCAAACAGCCTAAGTGCCCATCAGCAGATGAGTGGATAAAAAAGCTGTGGTACATTTACAGCATGGAATACTATGCAGCAGTAAAAGAAGAAGTGTCTCTTTCCCTTTGAGAGAGCATGGAGAGGTCTGGAGAGTACTATGCTAAGTGAAATAAGCCAGTCAGAGGAAGAAACGTATCACATGATCTCACTCATTTGTGGAATCTAATGAACATCATAAACTGTTAAACAAAATAAATCTAGAGGCACAGAAGCATGAAACAGAATGAAGAATCTCAGAGAGAAGGTGGGGGAGGGTAGGTGGATGGGAAGAGATCAACCAAAGAACTTGTATTTATATAAGCATAACCCATGGACACAGACAATAGGGTGGTAAAGGCCTGGGGTGGGGGTCAGGGGCGGACTATAAGAGGTCAATGGGAGAAAAAAAAAAAAGGACATCTGTAATACTTTCAACAATAAAGATGTTTTTTAAATCACTGAAGATCAAAGTGTTCAACATTAGCCAGAAAATGGAATTCAATATATCACACAGGCATGAGAGATAAAGCTGGTTGAAACAGAGCTCAATGGATGGAGCAGGTAGATGCCATCTCAAACCCAAGCAGTAAGTGCACCTACCACAGCACTGAGTGAGTGAAGTCCTCTGATGATTGAGTTTAAAAAAAAAATGTTCCAAACCAGCAGGGATTTCCTTTACACTGCATCCCCAGAACCTAGAAGAAAGCCTGCTACATGCAGATAAGCATCTGTTTAATTAATGATTCTACAGATATCTCAAAATAATGCAAGCTGTAGCAAGTAGCATGTTCCTATCAACTACGAAGATTAAGGAATGGAGAGTTGATACTAAGATATCAGAAATTACGCTGTTGCTTCAACGTTACAAATACAGTTTATGACAAAGTCCTTAACCTCTTTCCTCATCTGTGAAATTTTCCCTACTTGGTGCCTCAATGCAAATGCCCAGGTTTACTTGTTCCACGTGTACTTATCAGCAGTACCTTCTTGGGACACTGGATATGTTATTCTTAATCCTCAACCTGTGAAGACGCTGAGGATCAAGAGGTGAAGTGACTGGCTCACAGGGTGTAGGCACCACAGCTTTTCCATGGCCCAGGCAGCTTCTAAGTGCCTGTTCTGTGTGCAGCTCTGCCCTGTACACGTTAGAGAAACCCAGGACTGTCCCCGAAAGGGGGGCTGGGGACAAGGCTTTTCCATCCCCTCAGCACTTCGGGAACATAACTCGGTTGGGTGGGATGGGTAAACAAGTACAACACACAATGGTTTTCTCGAATAAGTACCTTCATCTTCAGCACACCGATCCTCTACGCTGCCTGATTTAGTCTTTCCCATGTGTTTCAGAGCATGTACTTTAAGGTGACATTTCTAGGTTTTCTCTCATTAGAAAAGTTAAGGCCATCTTCATTGGAGAAGAAAACTGGAAGCCTCTTGTCTGTGGCGGCTCCTCAAAAAATAGTTACCATACGACCCAGCAACCGCTCTTCCGGGTATCTTAGAAAACATTTATTCACGAGATATGTGCACCCCCGAGTTCACTGCAGCATAATCCACAGTGGCCAAGACATGGGAACAACTGGCGTCCTTCAGTAGAGGACTGGATGAAGAAGATGTGGTTCATCTATACAGTGGAATACTACTCGGTTATAGAAAGATGAAATGCTGTCATCTGCGACAACATGGATGGATCTTGAGAATATCATGCTAAGCAAAGTTAGTCGGACAGAAAAAGTCAAGACCCATATGTGGGATATCAAACTGAAAGCCGCAAGTGAACAAACAAAGAAAGCAAACGAACACGCATGGACACAGACAACAAGCAGCCTGGCGGTCACTAGAGGGTGAGGGCAGTAAAGGGTAAAGGGGGCAAATAGATGCTGATGGAAGAAGACTTGACTTTGGGTGATGGACAATACAACATTCAGGTGATATATCATAAATGGTACAATTGATACCTATATAATATTATTGACCATTACCACTCCACTAAAGTTAATTTTAAAAATTACTGGTGGGGCTGCCAAAACCGGTTTGGCTCAGTGGATAGAGCATTGGCTTGCAGACTGAAAGGTCCGAGGTTCGATTCCAGTCAAAGGCATGTACCTTGGTTGTGGGCACATCCCCAGTGGGGGTGTGCAGGAGGCAGCTGGTCAATGTTTCTCTCTCATTGACGTTTCTAGCTCTCTATCCCTCTTCCTTCCTCTCTGTAAAAATCAATAAAATATATTTTTAAAAACATTACTGGTGGGTGTATTTATATACGTAATAAATACATAAGCACCTTTTTTTTCAAATATGGAATCATACTGTTTTGTGACATATTTTTTGTCATAATACAAGGGAAATATCCTTTTTATAAAAATATACATATCTACAATATAACTTAATATAGCATTTCATTATATAAGTGTATGTCTATATCAATTCCTTCAAACAGTACCATTTTATTGGACATTTAGGTCATTCCAGATGTTTTACAATTTTTAATGGTACTGCAAGTAATACATTCATAGCTACATCTTTCAACAATTCCATCATTTTTTCCTATGATATACAGCCAAAAATAGTTTTACTGCGTTGAAGAGTATGCATATTGAACCAGAATGAATCATGTCTTCCCCCAAATTCATGTCTACTCAGAACCTCCCAATGTGACCTCATTTGAAAATAGGGTCTTTGTAGACATGATTTGTTGAGATCATAAATTTGGGTAAACCCTAAATCCAATGACTGCTGTCTTCATAAGAGATAGCAGAGGGAGATACAAAGACACAGTGGGAAGACGGCCATGTGAAGGAGAGAGAAAGTGGAGTGATGCAGCTCCGAGCCCAGGAATGCCCAGGATAGCACACACCACCATTAGCTAGAAAGAGGCAAGGACTTTTTTTTCTAGAGCCTTCGGGGGAAGAATGGCCACTTTGGCATGTTGATTTTGGACTTTTATCCTTCAGAACTGTAAAAGGATAAATTTCTGTTGCTTTAAGCCACCCAGTTTATGGTAGTTGGTTTACAGCAGCCCTAGGAAATAATATGTGTATTTTTCAGGATCTTGGTATGTATTTTCAATTGCTCCCTGACAATATGCTCCCACCAGCAGTGCACGAGACTGTCCACGGCCTCAGGTCCTTAACCAACGTAATAACTGTCAACTGATAGGCAGGAAAAGTATCTCAACATTGTATTGATTATTATTTATTGGAGTATTAATGAGTTTATTCATATTTTTCATGTGCTTAGTTAGCTGGAATTCCTTCATTGAACTGCCTGTTCATGCTTTTGCCTCGTCAGGGTTCTCCAGAGGACAGAACCAACAGGATATAAATAAACTTATAGAAAGAAATTTATTATGAGGAACTGGCTCATGCAATAAGGGAGGCTAAGAAGTCTTATGACCTGCTCTCTGCAAGTCAGAAGCGCAGGAAAGCTGAGTGTGCGATTCTGTCTGAGCCTGAAGGCCCGAGAACCAGGGAGCCAAGGATGTAAACCCAGTCCAACTCCAAAGGCCCCAGAACCAGGAGTGCCAATGTCTTGCCCCAACGCAGAGAGCAAATTTGCCCTTCCTCTATCTTCTGGGTCTTTCCAGGTCCTCAACAGACTGGACAATGCCCACTCACTTTGGTGAGGGGGGATCTCCTTTACTGAGTTTACTGATGCAAAGTTAATCCCTTCCAGAAAAAGCCTAACAGACACGCCCAGAAATAATGTTTTACCAGCTGTCTGGGCACCCTTTAGCCCAGTCAAGTTGACACATAAAATTAAACATCACACCTAGTGTTCTTCTGAAGAGATGGTTATTTTTCACTAAGATTTATTCACATGTTAAGTTTTGAGTCATTTATCTACCGTGGTGCAATAATATTTGCACTAAATATTATTCCAAATTTGTCACTTTTCTTTCAATTTTAATGTTGTTAAAAATACATGTGATAGCATATATCCATATTTCATTCCTTCTAGTCAAATAATATTCCTTGTATCGATATAGTCTCTACATATCCATTCATCAGTTGGTGGACATTTGAGTTGTTTCTACTTTTTTGGCCATTATGACTGATGCTGCTATGAATAGTTGTGTACAAGTTTTTATTGGCGCACGTGTTTCATTTTCTCTCGAGTATATACCTAACAATGGAATTGTTGGGTCACGTAATAATGCTACATTCAACTTTTAAAAATATATATATTTTATTGACTTTTTACAGAGAGAAAGGGAGAGAGATAGAGAGCTAGAAACATCGACCAGCTGCCTCCCACATACCCCCCACTGGGGATGTGCCTCCAACCAAGGTACATGCCCTTGACTGGAATCGAACCTGGGACCTTTCTGTTCGCAGGCTGATACTCTATCCATTGAGCTAAACCAGTTTCGGCTACATTCAACTTTTTAAAGAACTGCCAATTGTTCTCCAAAGTGGTTGCATCTTTTACATTTTTACCAGCAATGTATGTGGGTTCCAGTTTCTCCACACTCACCAATACTTGTTACAGTCTTTTTTTCTTCTACTCATTTTAGTGGCATATTATTGCAGTTTTGAATTGCATTTCCCTAATGACTAATAATTTTGAACATATTTTCATGTGCTTATTGGCCACTTGATATGCCCTCTTTGGAAAAATATCAATTGCCATCTTTATTTCTGAATTGGGTCATTTGCATTTTTTGTTATTGTTGAGTTGCAAAAGTTTGTCATAATATTTGAAAATACTTTCTGTCATTCTGTGGTTGTCTTTCCACTTTCTTCTTTTTTTTTTTTTGAAAAAAAATTTAATTGACTTTGGAGAGAGGGAAAAGGAGAGGGAAAGAGAGGAACATCAATCTACTGAAAACCTGAGCCTGAGCCCCCGCTGGCGACATTTTGGTGCACAGGAAGACATTCAATCAACTGAACCACACAACCAGGGCTTTTTTGCTTTCTTGATGGTGTCCTTTGAAGCACAAATGTTTTAAACTTTAAGTCCAATTACCTATTTTCCCTTTGGTTGCTTGTGTTTTTCATGCCATAGTTTAAAAAACAAAACAAAACTGTATCTAATTCTAAGGTATAAAGGTTTACATTCGCATTTATTCTAAGTGCATTATAGTTTTAGCTCTTATATTTGGGTCTCTAATCCATACTGAGTTAATTTTTGTATATAGCTTGAAGTATAAGTTCAATGACACTCTTCACATTTGGATATACAGTTTTTCAAGGTTGAAAAAACTGTTGTTGCCCAGTTCTGACACCCTTGTCAAAAACCAATTATCCATAAGTGTATTTGTTTATTTCTGGTCTCTCAATTCCATTCCATAAATTATTATGTATAGCTTTATGCCAGTACATCTCAGTCTTCATTACTGTAGCTTTCTATCAAGTTTTTTTTAATGTATTTTATTGATTTTTATTTTATTTATTTATTTATTTATTTATTTATTTATTTACAGAGAGGAAGGAAGAGGGACAGAGAGTCAGAAACACGGATGAGAGAGAAACACACTCCCTACTGGGGATGTGCCCACAACCAAGATAAATGCCCTTGACCGGGACCCCCCAGTCCGCAGGCCGACACTCTATCCACTGAGCCAAACCGGTTTTAGCGCTTTTCTAGCAAGTTTTAAAATTGAAAGTATAAGTCTCCCAATTTTGTTCTTTTTTTTTCTTTCTTCAAGATTATTTTGACTATTGTGGGTCCTTTGCATTTTCATATAAATTTTAGAATCAGCTTGTAAATTTCTGCAAAAAAAATCTGATTTTTTTATAGGAATTATAAGAAACCTGTATATCAATTTGGATAGTATTGGCATCTACAATTAGTATCTTCCAATCCACAAAGAATATCTTTTCATTTATTTAGGTTTTTAAAATTTCTTTCAAAAGTGTTTTTGTAGTTTTCAGGTTTCAAGTCATACTCTGGTTAATTTTGTGAAATGTATTCCTAAGTATTTTATTTTATTTTGTTAGTTTCTTTTTAAATTTTATCTTTATTATTGAAATTATTACAGATATCCCCTTTTTAATTCCCCATTGACCCTCTCCACCCTGCCACCACAGGCCTTCGCTATTGTCTGTGTTCATGGGTCACTCATATATGCAAACAACTTCTTTGGTTAATCTCTTCCCCTCTCTGAACCCCCCCCCCTCCGTTCTCCTTCCCCCCCACCCCCGCTTCCCACTGAGATGAGACAATTCGTTCTATGATTCGATGTCTCTGGATCTATTTTGTTCCTCAGTTTATTTTGTTCATTAGGTTCCACATATGAGTGAGATCATGTGATACTTTATATTTCTCTGACTGGCTTATTTCACTTAGCGTAATGCTCTCCAGGGCCCACCATGCTGTCTCAAAGGGTAAAAGATTCTTCTTTTTTTTACAGCTGCATAGAGTTCTATGGTGTAAATGTACCACAGCTTTTTATCATTATTATTATTATTACTGTCTAAAATTTTACATCTCTTCTTTTTCCCCAGTTGACACCCTCCCCCAAGTCATTCCCACCCCAGGCAAGACCTGGCGGCCCCCGTGTCTGTGTCCATGGGTTATGCTAATATGCACTCACAGAAGTCCTTTGGTTGCTCTCTAATGCCCCACCCCCCAAATTGTCTCTGGATTGATTCTTGTTCATCAAATTATGTTGATCATTATATTCCACACTGAGTGAGAGCCTGTGATATTTACCTTTCTCTGACTGGTTTATTTTGCTTAGCAAAATGCTCTCCAGTTCCACCCATGCTGTTACAAATGGTAAAGGTTCCTTCCTTTTTATAGCAGCGTAGTATTCCATTGTGTAGATGTGCCACAGCCTTTTTATCCACTCTTCTGCTGATGGGCACTTGGACTATTACAGCATCTTATCTGTTGTAAGTAGTGCTGCTATGAACATAGGGTTGCATACTGGCATATTCTTTCTGATTGGTGTTTTAGGATTCTTTCTAGGATGTATTCCTAGAAATGGGTCAAATGACAGTTCCATTCTTAATTTTTTGAGGAAACTCCATAATGTTTTCCATAATGGCTGCACCAGTCTGCATTCCCCCCAGCAGTGCACGAGGGTTCCCTTTTCTCCACATCCTCGCCAGCACTTGTCATTTGTTGATTTGTTGATGGTAGCCATTCTGACAGGTGTAAGGTGATACCTCACTGTCATTTTAATTTTCATCTCTCTTATGATTAGTAACAGCGAGCATTTTTTCATGTCTCTTGGCCTTCTGTGTATCCTCTTTGGAGAAGTGACTACTTAAGTCTTTTACCCATTTTTTTTAATGTATTTTATTTTTTTGATTCTATGGTAAATAAAATTGTGTTCTTAACATAAGTTTTGGATTGTTCATTGCTAGTGTATAAAATTATAATACTTCTTTGCCTGGCTAGCAAGGCTCAATGGTTGAGCATCATCCTATGAATCAGGAGGTCACAGTTCAATTCCCAGTCAGGGCACATGCCTGGGTTGCAGGCTGGATCCCCAATGTGGGAGGTTGGGGGGAGAGCATGCAAGGAGGCAGATGATCAATGATTCTCTCTCATCATTGATGTTTCTATCTTTCTCTCCCTTTCCCTCTGAAATGAATAAAAATATATTTGAAAAGATACAATACTTTTTAATGTTGGTCTTTATTCTGCAATCTTGCTGAATGTTTTAGGTCTAATAGCTCTGTGGGTTTTTGGGGGGGGTGTTTGTGTGAATTATTTAGAAATTTCTACATATAAGGAGATGTAATTTGTGAATAAAAGTTTTATTTCTTCATGTGCAATTTGATCTTTTATTTATTTTTCTTTCCTAATTGCCCGTTAGAATCTCCAGTACAATACTGAATAGGGAGCGGTAAGAGCAGATATCTTTGTTTTGCTCCTTTTTCATAGTTGTCCTGTATCAGTTTGAGGAAGTTTCCTTCTATTCCTAGTATAATGATTTTTTTAAGTCATGAAAAGACTTTGTCAAATATTGTTCTGCATGTGCTGAGATAAATATTCTGGAATCAGACAGTAATGGTGGTTGTGTAACTTTGTGAATGCACTAAAAAATGTTCATGCTAAAGGGAAAATATTATAAATGAATGTCCTCTAAATTGTTTTAAAGGAAGCTGCTTGCCCTGTATGTTTCTTTCCCCCTCCCTCCAATGCTTAAAAGACAGACATGACCAAGGTAGGTAAAACACGTTAAGGAATAATAAGACAACAAGATAGTAGGAACTTTAAGAGGACCTTCTTAATGAGCTGCCTATAAGCTTAGACATTTATAAAAGAAAAAAATACAAAAACTAGTACCAGCTTTGTTTAGGTCACTATTATTACGTTCCTGTTAAAGTATCCCACCCAATATTCTAATTAATTCTATTAGATGTACCTTTCACTACTATAAACAGTTTTGCAATAAAAATTCTTATATATATTTCTTTGTATGTGTATTAGAAGTGTGTTTTGTTTTTTTGTTTGTTTATTTTTTTGGGTAAACATGTTAAAATGAAATTACTGAGTTGTCAAGTACACAGCTTCAGTTACACTCAGTATGTCTGATTATTTTCCTAAGGGGTTGAATCAATTTTCCAGCAACGGTAAGACTTACCATTTTCTTGAATCCTCATCAATACTTGTTTTATGAAACAAACTAAGTTTTGCCAGTCTCATGGTTGTGAAATGGTATTCTATTATTGTCACTTAAATCTCCCTAAGATTGTTAGAATTGAGCATTTTTTCACATTTATTGACTAGTTAAGTTTCTTTCAGGAACTACATAACACATCTGTTGCTTAGTTTCCCATTATTTCACATGTCATTTTCTTAATGATTCTAGACATTTTCATAGATACTGGATAACCCTTTCTTCATTACTTATTTTGCCGTTACCTTCTTACATTTTAACTTTGTTTATAAATTTCGGTCATATAGAAACTGTTATTTTAATATGCTCAACTGTATCAGTCTTTTTCTATTATGATTCGTTCTTTTAGGCCTTGTTAAGAAAATATTTCTTAAGCATATATCATAAAGGTAGCTATCTCTTTAAAATTTTATAGTTTTCTTTTCACATTTAAGTTTTATTCCCATTTGGAATTTATTGTTGTGGGTGTAAAGTATCAAATTTTATATCTTTTTTATGTAGAACTAATTGTTCAATCGCCATTTATTCATAATCCTTTCCCTGATGAATTTCCTGTATCTTGTCTTTCAGTAAAATTTAATAATTTCTATTTTAATTTCACTGAGGATATAATATTTATTCTTTCTCTTTGAAATTTTTCAAGGCTTGCTTTATGGCTCAGAATATAATCAGTTTTTATAAATATTACTTGAGCACTTGAAATAATGTGCACCCTCTTGCTACTGGTTACACTAACATATATATCAATTGGGTCAGTTGTTACATATGCTATTGAAATCTGTTAGATATGTATTGCTATCAAGAAGTGTGTTCAGGCGGACACCCCGGACTCCAAGATGGCGTCAGTCGTGCCATTGAAGGAGAAGAGACTGATGGACGTCAAATTAGGGGAGCTGCCAAGCTGGATACGGATGCGGGATTTCACCCCTAAAGGCATTGCTGGAGCATTTCAAAGAGGTTACTACAGGTATTACAATAAGTACATCGATGTGAAGAAAGGGGGCGTTGCTGGGATTTCTATGGTGCTGGCAGCGTATGTTTTTCAACTACTGCGTTCTTACCATGAACTAAAACATGAGCGACAACGCAAGTACCACTGAAGAGGGCCCAGTTTGGATTCCATATTCCTGACCATGACCTTTGCCCAGCACCTCTGAATCCTTTTATATTGTAATGCAACACCTAATAAAAGGTGGCTGGTAAAAAGAAAAAAAAAAGAAAAAAAAGGAGTGTGTTCAAGACTCTCACTATCATAATAAACATATTTCTCCTTTGAGTTGCTTTAATTTGTTTTTATGTATCTTGAGGTTATACTTTTATATCCCAATATAGAGTTGTTATATTCTGTTGAATTAACTTTTTTATAATTATGAAACTATCTGTTTTATCTTTAGTAACACATTTTTTACCTCAAAGTCTACCCTTTCTTATAATATAGGTACTCCACCTTTTCTTTCTTTTTTGTATATTTTTTGAGTAACATTTGTATGGTATGTATTTTCTGATCTTTTAATTTTCAACCTTTATGTAAACTTATGTTTTATGTGTAACTCTTGAAAACAACATATATTGTGGTTTGTCTGTTGTTTTTCCAGTCTGCAATCTCAGTCTTTTACATGGAAGAGTTACTCCATTTACATTTAATGTAATTACTTTAGAAATTTGGGTTTAAGCTTCACTTATCAGTATTTTTTATTTGTGGGTAGAGCTTCAGCCTGTTGACTGAAAGGTCCCAGGTTCGATTCCAGTGAAGGGCATGTACCTTGGTTGCAGGCACATCCGGGTGTGCAAGAGGCAGCTGATCGATGATTCTCTCTCATCAATGTTTCTAACTTTCTATCCCTCTCTCATCTTCTCTGTAAAAAATCAATAAAATATATTTTAAAAAATATATATGCATATATATTTTATTGATTTTTTACAGAGAGGAAGAGAGAGGGATAGATAGCTAGAAACATCTATGAGAGAGAAACATCAACCAATTGCCTCCTGCACACCCCCTACCGATGTACATGCCCTTGACCGGAATCGAACCTGGGACCTTCTAGTCCGCAGACCAACTCTATCCACTGAGCCAAACCAGTTTTGGCTGAACTATCTGCTTTATATTATTTCATTTCTCTCATGCATTAGCTTGGTAGTTATATACTTTTACTGTTTATATTCTTGAATTCCAACACAGAACTTCTAAATCAGAAATCGGAGTGGATTTCTAATTTTGTGGGTCTAAGATGTGACTTGAGACTGTGTATTTCTAACAAGTTCACAGATGCTACTGGTCCAATGACCACACTTTCAGAACCACTTGTTTGGAGGAAGAGAGAGACTAGATATAAATTAAAATAATTACATTACATTAATTGGGAACTTTATTACTTTAAATAAATAAGTTAGTTAATATTATTTAATAATACAAAATATTTTAGTCTAATGTATTTGACTATCTTCCCAGGATTTGAATTTTAAGAAACTTTTCCTTGAACTAGAATTGGCTTTAGATCATGCTGAAAGGCTCCAGAATGCCTCAAGTGTTTGTTTTCTCTCTCATGAAGGAAAAATCTCCTACGTAAGGTACATAGGAAGCTTTGTCAAATAGTAACAACTATATTATACTTTCATTTATAGCTCTAATTGTTATTCTGGAATATTATGTTTTGCAGAAAGCACAAGATTCCATGTCATTTACATTACTCTATGAAGTATCTGAATATACAGAAATACTAGCAGGGAAAATCAGAGGAAACAATAATTTTATTATAGAGCTAAATAAGTAGAAATTATATAGCTTTTATAACTTTTGTTAAAAGTAGTGCTAATTCTTAAACTTTTTGCATATAAGTAAGCATTTTTAAAGCAATTTGGTAAATTATACATTTCTCTTCCTATGTGTCCCTCCAAAATTAGCAATCCTTAATAAGTAGCAGTACGTTTCTTTGCATGAATTCAGTAAGACCTATTTTCCACAACAGCTAGCTATATTAGCCAAGATAAAAACTGACAGTTGCTGAGTACTCATTCATTTACAGCAGCCACGCCTTTGCCACCTTTCCCAGGACGTGGTCCAACCAGCAGTCCACGGGAATCCCACACAGTCCACAGGGGCAGGCCACGGTGGAATGTGCCCATTTACAGTAAAGAGCATGCTAGCAAAACAAAGAAGGGAGAACACGGGACTCAAGGACCCAGCTATGATGTATCCAAAGCACTCTTTGCCCATCATTTTTTGAATCTCAATGATCGCTTTTTATCCCCTGTAGGGCGTCTCACTTTACTTCTTTAGCACCAGCTCAGAAACCACGGGTCTTGTGGCGAGATGTGGACACTAATACCTGGATGGGACCCCATGAACCGTTAACTTGGGGGAGGGGATATGCATGTGTTTCTATCCCACGGAGCCACTGTGAATTCTAGCTCATCGGATTAAACCCTATTATGGCAGGGCACGGTGATCACAACTCCTCTGGCCACCGTAGTGTAACTTTTTTTTACTAATAAATCTCACTGGCAATAGCCTGATTTACTCCCCTCAACCCTATGTCTTTGTCATGGGCCCCACCTACTAATAAACCAGAGTTCACCTTTTCTAGCACAGGTTAGACAAGGAGCCTATTGTGCATCCTGTATTACCACCCAGAATATCACTTCATCGAACATCAACGCTATTATGGTACTTAGGAGACAAGCGGAAGTCCTAATATCTGTTCCTCTCACCAGCTATCGAAGTCTTAGAAAGAGCACTGAGCCAATTACGCCCCAAAAGATTTTTGGGAATGCTCATTGCAGCCATCATCTTGGCTGTTGTTATTCTTACTGTCGCCAGTGTTGCCGCGGTGGCCCTTTCCGAGTCTGTGCAGACTGCCACGTCTGTGGACAATATGGCCTATAATGTAACTAGGGAATTCACTATGCAACAGCACATAGATTAAAATATATATATTAGTGCCCTGGCTGGTTTGGCTCAGTGGATAGAGCGTCAGCCTGTGAAGTGAGGGGTTCCAGGTTAGATTCCGGTCGGGGGCACATCTCCCAGTTGTGGGCCGGTCCATGATTCTCTCTCATCATGGCTGTTTCCATCACTCTCTCCCTCTCCCTTCCTCTCTGAAATCAATAAAAATATGCTTTAAAAAAATATTAGCTAGCCAAAACTGGTTGGGCTCAGTGGATAGAGCGTCGGCCTTCGGACTGAAGGGTCCCAGGTTCGATTCCGGTCAAGGGCATGTACATTGGCTGTGGGCACATCCTCAGTAGGGGGCGTGCAGGAGGCAGCTGATCGATGATTCTCTCTCATCGATGTTTCTAACTCTCTATCCCTCTCTCTTCCTCTCTGTAAAAAATCAATAAAAATAAAAAAAATCATCAGAATTAAAAACAAAATCATTTAAATTAAAAAATAAATAAATAAAAAATACTAGCTAGCCGAAACCGGTTTGGCTCAGTGGATAGAGCATCGGTCTGTGGACTCAAGGGTCCCGGGTTCAATTCCAGTCAAGGGCATGTACCTTGGTTGCAGGCACATCCCTAGTAGGGAGTGCGCAGGAGGCACCTGGTCGATGTTTCTCTCTCATCTTTGTTTCTAGCTTTCTATCCCTCTCCCTTCCTCTGTGAAAAATCAATAAAATATATTTTTAAAAAATATATTAGCTAGACTACAGGCATAGAGGCAGCCACTGAGTATTTGGGGGAAAGACAGGACGCCACAGCACACAGGCAAGTGCTTAATTGCAATTGGGAGCATAAGCACGTGTGTCACCCTTTTAAAATGGAACAAGTCACCAGCAGTGGACTGATGTCAAAAAGTATCTATGGGGAGTCTTTCGTGATAACCTTCCTGAAGAAGTAAACAGGTTGGAAAGGCAAATTAGAGAGTCCTTACTTGCTATCAACGAACATGAAAAACAGACTGCTCCTTGGGATGTGGTAAAGAAGCACTGGAGTGGGTAGACCCCCCCTCCCAACGTGGTTTCCTAGAATCAACTGGTACCTGATCAGACTCATCATTGCCATCATTGTAATTCTCTTGGTTTTCCTTCGTCTACAAAATCAGAACTCTAGCAGTGAACATGCTTCGCGGACCCTGACATGCCAAAGCGGAAAGTGCACCGCCTCCCTCTGACCTCTGCAGCCAGCAAAACGAAACGGGGAAGATGTGGCAAAGCAGAGGACTTGGTTGGGAAGTCTGTAAGGAGGATTCTCCGAGAGGTCAGGGGCCTTCTGGGGGGACTTCGCTGAAGGCGGCAGCCCCAGCCTTGACTTCCCCAAACAAGTCCGAGCCCCCAGGGGTTTTGCTAGAATCTCAATGTTTAGTCTGCAGATATGGCTTGTGAAAGCACGTGCTTTCTCAAGGATACTTACCCTGCTGATGGTACCTAGAGATCAATTTTAGTTCAAGCTGTTGCTACAATAAAAGCCGAAGGAAGCAAGTGAATGGGGCTGTTTGGTTCCATCTTTCACAGAAACATGTGTTAGAGAAATCGTTTACCTGTCACTCAGGGTCTGCTGGTCAGTCCCAGCAGATCAGCAAGGGGGTGCTTGGAAGTGACCGTGCCAGCAGGGTTGGGCAGTTAGGAGCGACCAGGCTGGCAGAGGGGGGCAGTTGGGGGCGACCAGGCCATCAGGGGGGTCAGTTAGGGGTGACCAGGCCAGCAAGGGGGTGCATTGGGGGTGACCATGCTGGCAGGGGGGGCAGTTGGGAGCAATAAGGCTGGCAGGGGGGGCCATGAAGGGTGACTAGGCCGGCAGGGGGGCAGTTGGGGGCAATCAGACCATTAGGGGGGTCAGTTAGGGGTGACCAAGCCAGCAGGGGGGCAGTTAAGTGTGGCCAGGCTGGCAGGGAGGGGGCAGTTGGGAGTGACCAGGCCAGCAGGGGGGCAGTAGTTAGGGGTGACCAGGCAGGCAGGCAGATGAGCAATTAGGGAGCCAGTGGTCCAGGATTGTGAGATGGATCAGGATCAGGCTTAAATGGACATCCCTCAGGAGATCCTGGATTGGAGAGGGTGCAGGCTGGGCTGATGGGACTCTCCTCCCTCCCCCCGCGCCCCCGCACGAATTTCGTGCACCAGGACTCTAGTCTATATATATAAAAGCCTATGCAAACGTTCCACCATTTGACCAGCTATGACATGTACTGACCACCAGGGAGCAGATGCTCAACCCACAGGCATGGAAACATGAGACTGATGAATCTCAGAGGGAAGGGGAGAGGGGGGAAGGTGGGAAGAGATTAATCAAAGATCTTACTAGTATATGCATACTAGAGGCCCAGTGTACGGATTCCTGCACTGGTGGGATCTCTTGGGCTGGCCTTCAGGGATCGGGCTGAAACTGGCAGCCCAACATCCCCTGAGGGGCCCCAGAATTGCAGGACGAGAGACCCCACCAGTGCACAAATCCATGCACTGGGCTTCTAGTGTAATATAAGATATTCACAGGTTCTGGGGGTTAGGATGAAGACTGTAGACATTTTGGGTGGGGAGAGGGGGGAATATTATTCTTCCTACCATGGTTTTCCAGGGTCTGACCATCCTGGTTGTCAAGGACTTCTTCACTATTGATCCCAATATACTCTCCTGCCTTACCCCCCAAACTCTGTTCTTTGTAGCCTCAGTTCCAGCCACACCAGTCTAGCTGCTGATCCCCCAAAATACCCCATCCTAGAAGAGCTCCACGGCTGTACTCCTGGCATTTTCTCTTCCTGAGGTCCTCCATACCTCACTCACCACCTTTCCTCCCAAGATGAAACTTCCATTCATTCTCAAAATTGTGGCAGATGTTTCATTTTCCATGAAGCTTTACCCCTAACATTTCTTCTCTAGATGTTTATATCATATCGGAGAGAGAAAAAAACTCAAAGCAAAAATGAAACATATTGCTTCTAATCACCCACTTTCTCTGGTTCTACATATAGAAGGCCGGTTTTAAAAATTCATCATTTCTTTGCCATCCAATGTATATGTTGATGCAAAAGCAAACGTCTGGAATTGCCAAAGTTTTTTTTTTTCTCTCATTTATATTTAACCAATTTAAAATTATCATTTTAAATTTCCACAGTACATTTGATCCTTGAACAACATAGGGTTAGGTCAGTGGTCAGCAAACTCATTAGTCAACAGAGCCAAATATCAACAGTACGACTGAAATTTCTTTTGAGAGCCAAAATTTTTAAACTTAAACTTCTTCTAACGCCACTTCTTCTGACTTGCCCAGGCCGTGGTATTTTGTGGAAGAGCCACACTCAAGGGGCCAAAGAGCCGCATGTGGCTCGAGAGCCTCGGTTTGCTGATATTCCACACAGTTGAAAATTCGTATACAATATTTGATTCCCCCCAAACTTTACTAATAGTCTACAGTAGACCAGAAGTCTTAGCAATAACATAAACAGTTGATTAACACATATTGTTTATGGGCCATATGCTATATGTATTATATACTGTATTCTTGCAAGAGAGTAAGCTAGAGAAAAGAAAACGTTATTAAGAAAAATTATAATGAAGAAAAATACATTTATTGTATTACTGGAAAAAATCCATGTGAAAGTGGACCCATGAATTTCAAACCCATGTAGTCCACGGGCCAACTATAATTTTAAATGACTTTCTTCTTGTCCTTCAGAATTTCCGTGAGTCCCTCCTTTTATACTAGCTCTCTCTGTTCATTCAGTAGCATCGGTAATGTCTTTTGACCTAAAAACACAATCATTAATCATGATGAATCCTTTTGGTTCTTATTTTAGTTGTTTTCTTGCAAAATGGATGAGTACATTTTATAAGGCAGTAGCTTTGACTCTGTCTATACATTAAAATCGCTTCCAGAACTGTTTAATTAATGCCCAGGCCCATCCAAGACCAAGTCTGAATTTCTGAGGGCTGGACCCAGTGAGAAATTTTTTTAAAGCTTCCCCACCCCTGCCTCACCAGGGTGATTCTAACGTGCAGTTATAGCTAAGAATCAAAGTCCTTGGCCCACACAAGTCACCAAGAAATAATGCAGCGGTGGAACAGCAGCAAACGGAAGCTGATCCCAAATTTAGATTTTAATAGAATTAGTTCACAGATCAGATACTGTACTGTATATAATTAGTTGACTTTAATACTGTGTTACATGATGGCTACAAAGATCACTTAAGATAATAAGATTTGATTCAAAACATAAATAAGTTGAATAAGACTTGAAGGTATTTTAAATAAATTATTAGTCAAAGGTCAAATTTATTCATACCATCTTCTTTAGTACTCCATGGCTTAAGAAGTTATACACCGAGTGGCCAGATTATTATGCGTTCAGAGATCATAATAATCTGGCCACTCGGTGTATATTTGCAATATTTTTCTCTTTCCCTGCCTTTTACTGTAATTACGACAACAAAGTGAAAGGAGGGGGAGAGTCCTTGTCCTCTTTTGTCTAAGAAGTGATTTCCTACATGATTTCGTGTGGCAGTGGATCATGAGGACCAGAATGTGGGGTGAGTAGGATCGATGGCACTGCCAGGAACCCAGACATTGCAGACAAAGCGGAGTGGGGTGGGAAATAGGCCTTCAATAAAGTGGTACGGTGAGGCAAAAACAGCGGTGTAAGCAGCCAGAATGCGAGGGCTCTGCGCAGTGGGTCCTGCCCGATTACAAGGGCACCGTGCAAACATTCTGCTTATGACTCTGGCACAGCATTTCAGTTACACTGAATTTTTTCCATTACTAAGTGCTTATGAGAATTTCCAAACTGAGCATTTAACTGCCCCAAAGTAAAAAGGTGAGTATAAAAGAACAAAGGTATGTTCTATAAATGCTACAAGGCAATCATAATTTGGAAAAAGAGATATATACTGATTTGGCTGAGGAAACGTTGACTAAATTAACTGAGATGGTGTTCATTATTTTCTGTAATAGAAATACATGGTCCTCTGGTTCTGTTATCTCTTGAAAAACTTCATACCGTGTTATTTTGTTCAGATACTTCTTCAAAACAATGGTTGTTGCTAGGATCTGAACTAGTACTGGAGGAAAATGGATTATTTGTAACAAAAAGAGATAGGGAAAATTGTAGTATTACATAAAGCATTATGACTACTTCCAACTGATTTAAAAATCTATGTCCTAATGATCCCAATTTACTTTTCCTGCCAGATGCTTCAAAATTGCATGGAAGTTGGGAAGCAGCCTTTTCGAAGTAAATTCTAACTTTTCAATGTCTTGATTACATATTAGCCATTTGCTCATTTATGTGGATACATCTTATTAGTGACTGAACCCACTATCTTAAACCAATTAGCAATGTTTCATTACTTTTAACACCACCTCCTAAATGATACACTACCATATAATTTCTAAATCACTATCACCGCTTGGGAACTTTCTTTTTATATTAAAGGTTAAATCTTTTTTTTTTTTTAAAGGTGATGTTTCTAAAACCCCGACATTTCTTTTGAAATTCCTGAGCATTAAGCAGGTTAACTTAGAGTTGTCTTTGAAACACTGCTTCTTCGGGACTTTGAACACTGTACTCTTTTTAAAATATATATATTTTATTGATTTTTTACAGAGAGAAAGAGAGAGGGATAGAGAGTTAGAAATATCGATGAGAGAGAATCATCGATCAGTTGCCTCTTGCACACAACCCACTTGGGTTGTGCCCACAACCAAGGCACATGCCCTTGACCGGAATCGAACCTGAGACCTTCAGTCCGGAGGCCGACACTCTATCCACTGAGCCAAACCGGTCTTGGCTGAACACTGTACTCTTATCTGAATTCTGTGTGTCCCTGTTTATTTATATTTATCTTCATTTTAAAGGTTAATGAATATACATTGTCGGCAGGGCCATCTTTTTTAAGAGGAGTCATTTCTTTTTTTAAAGGTACTCCTTTGTAAAAATTTCCCGAATTCAAGAATTTATTGTTTAGAAAACAGGACCAGGGGTTTTGCCCCAGAGAAATCATAAGCTTATGTTAAATACTTAAAAAATATTGATATATACCTTTTCTTCTTTTGGATTGATATAATTGTATCTTGTCACATGGAACAAAGTTTTCCCGTGCACACAAGATTTACCCCCTTTCGGACTGGTTTCCGTCTTGATCTCCAAGCACAGCCCCCGTCGAGGGAAAACGTCAGTAACTTTAAAAGAAGATGCTCACCTTCACTTTGATAGTCAAGCAACAAGAATATTTAAAAAGACCAAGAGAAGAAGAAGAAAGAAAATCCTTCTAGCAGAAGCAGGTGCACTACAAAGCTCAATTAGTTCACAGACTGAGGACACAGCTTTTTATAAGTTTTATTCTCCACTGGGAACAGTTTTTTGAGTCTTCCTCTCCCTGCCCTCCATCCCTCAAGTCCTAACTAGGTTTTTCTTTTTTGCTTGTGAGAAGGAAAAAAAAAAAGTGACCAGGAAAGGAGTATTCGGTGCATTTACCGACGGTTTTCTATTTTCAGTACATTTTTACCCTTCTCCAAATGGCTTCCCATTATCCCTAGACGCAGAACCGCTAGGTCCTTTTGGGGGAATCTATTTCATGAAAACTTTTGAGTCCTCTGAACCCAAAGGACCTATGCGGAATTTCACATTTGATCCTATATCATTTATCAACCCTCAGAAGCTCACCTTTGGACCCCAAGTTGAAATGTCTGTCTAAGAGTTAAAAGGCAAGGAGCCCTCGAACACCTCTCAAGGGGCTCAACTCCCTCCTCCACCTCGCAAGGCTAGTGGGAGCTCGGACTTGGACCGGAGGAGGTGGATCCCTGCTACCCACTGACGGGCAAGGCTCGGATCAGAGGAAAAGTTAACTTCACGCTCCTTGCGTTTCTCCAAAGCCCATCCTGTGTGCGCCGGACCCGACCTGGGCCAAGGACTCAAGATCTGAGTCCAGACAGCACAAGTGTGTAAAGAAAGTCCCAGGGCACCGCACACAAGCCCCCCTACAGGGCCGGGCCGGGCTCCGCGATGCACTTTCCGCAGGTTTCGGCCAAGCCTCGGAAGCCCGGTCTCCTCCTAGCAACGCGCGCGCACTCCGAGCCCCGCGCGCGCGGGGTGCACCGCCAAGGCCCCCCAAGCCCCCAGACCTCCGCGGGCGCGAGGCATCCTCCGCGGGCGGGCGGGTCCCTACCTTGGGGTTGGTGAGGAGCTGGTGCTCGTCGCTGTGCAGCAGCGCCCGGGAGTGGGACTCGGAGTTGTTCACGTAGACCTGGACGCAGGGGTACTGCGCGGTGCCCCTGCAGTCGGCGCCACAGGTGAAGGTGCACTCGAACACCTCGCCGAGCTGCTGCACCGACAGCACCGTGCAGTTGGCCGCCGTGGCTTGCAGGTCCTGCAGCGCGGGGCTGAGCCAGCAGAAGCCGAAGATGAAGAGCGACACGACGCCGGAGATGATGAGGAACAAGCCGAGCCGGATGCTCTTGTCCTCGGCTTCCGTGTACTCGTAGGCCACCCGGAGCTTCGCCATCGCCCCCCGCTCCCGTCGGCGGGCGCGCTCCCCCCGCCCCCGCCCGCCCGCCCCCGGCGCCCAGCCCGACCGCCCCGGGCGGGAGGAGCCGCCGCCGCCGCCGCCGCCGCGCGACAGCCGGGGAGTGGGCGGCGGGCGGGCGGGAGCCGCGAGAACAAAGGGGCCGAGGCCGGCGACGCCCCCGCTCCCGGCCCCGCCGCCGCCGCCGCCGCCGCCCGGGCCCCCGAGGCTCGCGCTGCGGCCGCGGCTCACGGCCTCCGGCTCCCTCGGGCGCCCGGAGCGCCCCGGCCGCCCCGGCCTCCAGCGCCCCCTGCCAGCCTCCGCCCGCGCGCGCGCCCGGCCGCCCCCTCCCCGCCGCCTCCCGCCCGGGGCCTCCCCGTCCGCATCGCGCGCCCGCCGCCGCCGCCGCCGCCCCGCGACCCGCCGGGCAGGCCGCCCCGAGGGCAGGGGCAGGAGCGGCTGGGTCGGAGGGAGCCGGCGAGGGGAAGGGGGTGGCACCCCCAAACCCGAGATGGCCCCGCCCAGCCGCTCGCGACGGGGACCCGGCCCTCCCGCCCCGCCCCGCCCCGCCCGGGCGTCTCCGGGGGGCCCGGGAGGCGAGCGCCGGGAGAGCGGCTGGTGATGGTCCTCGCTCAGCGCCTTTGGAGGGACGGCCGAGATGGAAGCTGAGGGTCGTGGTAGCCGAACTGGAGTGAAAGTTTAAAAAAAAAAAAGAGAGAGAGAGAGAGAGAGAGAGAGAGAGAGAGAGAGAGAGAGAAGGGGAGGGAGAAGGCGTAGCGCCAGCAGAGCGGCGGGAATCTTGAACCCAGAGGACTGGCCAGCCGCAGGGAGAGAGCAGCGGGCGCTCCTGGGAGCGGGACGGGGTGGCAGCCCCGCAGGCGGCGGTGCGGGGCGCCTGGAGGGACCCCGCCGCAGCTCCCACGCTCCGTGACCCGCCGCTGGCCTCCTCCTCGCCCCTCGGCGAGCGGGTGTCGGTCTGCCCGCCGGGTCCTGGGCTCCCCCCGCGCGGCCGGCGCCGGGGGTACAGAGGAGCGCACGGGCCGGTTCGCGGGGTTTGCGGTGCCGGCGGCGCGCGCGTGGGGGGGGGGGGCGGGGGCCTGCGACTGGTCCGGCCCGGGGCGCTCGCCGCTGCACCCGGTGACTTCGCAACCGCTTGTTTCTTGAAGCTGGTCGACCCCACCTCGATTGGCCCCCAAGGCTGGGACCGGCCGGGTAGGGGGCGAAGGAAGCCAGTGGAGAAGCTGGCAGCCCTGGGAGGAGCCACCGCTGTCCCCGTTAGGACCGGCCCCCCGCTCCGGGACTCCTGAGAACGGCATCCTTCCCGTGCGGCTTCCCTCCCAGGAGTCGGGCCCGAGCGCTGCGCTCGGGACCCGCTTTGGGACGGGTACTGCTCCAGAGCTGCGTCCTGCTCTCTCAGTTCTTCCGGCTGCTCCGCCACCCTCACCTTCTCGTGCCTTCTTCCTTCGGACACTATTCATGACTCTTTAAATATATATATAAATTTATTTTTTAATAAAATTATCTGTGTACATATTTTACCATTGGTATATTTTTATTAATTTTAGAGGGGGAGGGAGAGAGAGTGAGAAATAGAAACATCAATGATGAGAGAGAATCATTGACCAGCTGTCTCCTGCATGACCCCAGGCCGCAACCGGGACAAGTGCCCTTGGTCGAATCTAACCCGGTCCCTTCAGTCCACAGGCCTACGCTCTATCCACTGAGCCAAACCAGCCAGGGCCATGGCTTCTTTCTTGAAATTAAGATTCATTTTTAATAAATATATTTTTATTGATATTTTACAGAGAGAAAGAAAGAGAGGTAGAGAGCTAGAAACGTTGATGAGAGAGAAATATCGACCAGCTGCCTCTTGCACAACCCCTACCGGGGATGTGCCCGCAACCAATGTACATGCCCTTGACCGGAATCGAACCCGGGACCTTTTAGTCCGCCTACCGACGCTCTACCACTGAGCCAAACCGGTTTCGGCAAGATTAATTTTTTTAAAACCACACTCTATCCTAATATCGAACTAGAGGATGACTTCGGCCTCTTTAGGTAATCAGAACATTCACTTTGCAAAATATGTAAACATACCCTTTTCTTGATTCACAAGTCTTGAATCAGTTATGTTCCTGATGAATATGAAAACACCCAATCATGGAATTCTTAACGTCTCTTTCTTGGATTTCAATTGCTACTTCACTGGTCCTGAGTACCTTTCTGCTGGGGCAAAGCAGGTTTAAATACAGGAAGACCCCAAGAGTTTTCCTGAATAAATTAAGATCTGGGGTTTGGAAAATTTTCAACGTTTTCCTTTTTTACCTTTCAAGTTTTGAGAGAGATTTCCTTTTTTATTTTTTTTTAACCTAGGGATTATGTTACTCTGCTTCCTTCCTGTTGGCATAAAGACAGTTTGTCAGTGATTACATTACCTGAAAGGAATGGTGAGCTTAATCATTGAAACAGCTTCACCTGAGAGAGTTCTTCTGCCTGGATCTCTTTCCTATGGCAGGTTATGAACGATCTTCCTTTTGGGAAGGCTAAGGCCAGTCTAGACATAAGATCCAGCTATTCTAGCTGGATATGCTGAGGCAGAATTAACTCCTATTAGTGTTCGGAAAACAGGGATGGGATGTCTAAATATTAATGAACATGATTCATTTTTATTTTAAAAAAAATATATTTTATTGATATTTTACAGAGAGGAAGGGAGAGAGAGAGCTAGAAACATCAATGAGAGAGAAACATCGACCAGCTGCCTCTTGCACACCCCCTACCGGGAATGTGCCTGCAACCAAGGTACATGCCCCTGACCGGAATCGAACCCGGGACCTTTCAGTCCACAGACCGACGCTCTACCACTAAGCCAAACCGGTTTGGGCATGATTCATTTTTAAATGAATGAACCCTCTGCCTCAAATCTGAAGCAAGATGTCTAGAAAAGAAAAAATCAGAAACTTCTGTTGCCAGCTAGCCTTCTGTTCTTTAAACATTTACTTTTCTTCTCTAATTTCCTACTTTTAAACTAATTGGCTTTTCCTCTCAACCCTTTCATTATCATGTCTTTCTTATAGAAAGTCAAACATATCAAAAAAGATTTCCCAAATAAAGTCAGTATTTATTTTACCCTTAATACATACAACACGATGTTTGCTATTATCTTCTTTTTCTTGAGGTGGGCTGCCTTACCACATTTCCAAGGAAGGTTAGACATGTCAGCCCCTCGATTTCTGAAAACGGATCACAATTGACTAAGTCAGAATAGAAATAAGAACCGCAGGGACCCTGCTCTTGCGGAGGGCAGAGGCAGCACAGAAACACACACACACACACACACACACACACACACACACACACACATCCTTTCTTTGCATACTTCTCCACAAATTAAAATTAAGATTAAAAATGTTATATGCAGATGCAGACTGACAATGTACCACAATGCTTTCAGGAAAATCATGGCCACACCTTGATGAAATCCTTTTTGAAAGAAAAAGACATGTGTAAGCAAACATTAAAGCCATTGTTATTTATAATTTGTTCTCATCAGCAATATTCTTCAAGAAGTCCTGTGCCGGGTGAGCCATGTGTCCCAGGGGAAGCAGTGGGACCCAGGGGGAGGGGTGGTGAGAACCAGAGGAGGAGCGGACTCTATTGGTGTGGTCCTGAGATAATCGCCATAAAACAAGCAGACTGTCAAATGACAGCGGGGAGGGGAAGGAGACCTGAGGGGAGATAAGAGAACAACCGAAGGACTGGTATGCATGAATATAAAAGTACAACCAACGAACACAGAACTCTGGGGAGGGAGGGCATGAATGGGAGGTGGGGGAGGGGCAATGGTAAGCTATGTACACATATAATACCTTAATAAAAAAATCAATAAAACATTTTAAAAAATAAAATAAAATGAAATGGACTGGGGAAAAAAAAAAAGAAGAAGAAGTCCTGTGAAGCCCTGGTGGGCAGCTCAGTTGGTTGGATTGTCATCCCAATACACCAGGGTGGCAGGTTCAACCCCTGGTCAACTTCGAAGAGCCAGCTGATGAATGCATAAATGCATGGAACAAGTTGATGTTTCCCCCTTTCTCTTAAATATCCGTCAAAAGTAAAAAATTAAATAAGCATAACCACTAGACGTAAGACACTGGGGGTTGGGGGTAAGGGCTTGTGCTGGGGGGATAGGGGAGGCAGGGGAGGGTCAATGGGGAAAAAAGGAGACATATGTACTACTATTTGTAACACTTTAAACAATAAAATATAATTAAAAAAACAACATGTAGTCAAACATGGCAAACTAATGAAGACAGTGCATGCACAAAAAAAAGTGTGAGGAACTATTAAAAAAAGGTAAAAAATTTAAAAAAAGAACCTGTGACTGATGTTAAAGCTGTAGTATATAATTTCATATGTATATATTCCCTAATTAAAGGATTCTAAAAAGAATTATCATAAGGAAGGCTTTGGTATCTAGGAATAGAAAGAAATTTAGAAGATGTTGGGAAAATGTTTATACACTGGCACGTTGGGAAGTTTTTCAATAACAAACTGCTATTGTATACTTTAATAGCTAAAATACATAAAGGAGAAAATTCATGTTTCACCATCTTTTTTCATTAGAATTGACATTCTGGATAGATTTTAGATGTTTGCAACTAGATGACTTAGATAAGAATAAACAAATGAAGCCCTGGTCGGGTAGCTCAGTTGGTTAGAGCATCATCCCCATAGGCCAAGGTTCCAGTTTCCATCCCCAGTCAGGGCACATACTATTAGGTCGAGGCAGGCGGGGGGAGCCCAGAGACATGCCCCTGCCCAGAATTTCCAAGCAATGCAAAGCCCAGACTTCAATTTTTTTCTAAATAGAATCAAAGAGTCTGGAATGAAAGGTTATCCCCCCACCCAAACTGGTGGGCAGAGTTTAACACATGACCAGTGTAAGGTTCTCCCCCCTCCCCTACTGGTGGGTGGAGCTAACACATGACTGTCACCTGCCACAGAGACATCTCCAAGACATTGAACCACCAATCAACACAGGCCAGAGTGCCCTTAGGGCCCACCTCTTCCTGTTCCACCCTGGGCCCACCCCCCTCCCTTTCTGTCCTTTAAAAGGGACCCCAGGCAAGGCACCTGTTGCTGTTGCTGCTGTTGCTGATCCGCCATCAGCCCGGCTGGGTCCGGTCCCCTGTCCCCTCCCCCTCCAATTCTGATCTCTTTACCTCCATGATGGGTTCTGCCCATTATCAGAAATAAACTTTACTTTAAAATTCCCCGTTGTTCTGTTTCCTGTTTCCTTTCAAACCTAACACATACAACAATCAACCTATGAATACATAAGTAAATGGAACAGCAAATTGATGACTCTCTCTCTCTCTCTCTCTCTCTCTCCCCCCCATTCCCCACCCCTCCCCTCTAAAATAAAACAAAACAAAAAATTGGCAAAATTTAAAAAATAGATTAATGAAAGTATGAGTGATCCAACAAAGAAAAACTTATAATAAAATTTTAATCGTTTGCATTCCACTTATATAATTGTAGATTTTGTTATTGTCACAGAAAATGACATTTGGTCTTAAAAAGGTGCCAAAAGCCAATTCCAGCATGTCAGCAGGGTTGAATCATCTGGGAATGGCTAAAGGCATTTCCTCAAGCCTAAAAAGGAAACATAAATTGATTGTTTGCTGAAAGACAGCTGAGGGCATTTCAGTCTACATGTTATTGCCTCCTACAGGCCAAACACCTGAACAGCCTTGGAAAATTCTTCCAATCTGACAATGGACTCTGCAGACCAAACCCTATCCTTTGATGTGTATATCTCCACCTTGCCTTAGGACAAATTGTGCTAATAAAAATCAAGGGGTCCTGAGACTGAGAGAACTTAGTACCTTTAGCTAAGTCTTCTCTGACTCCCTGTAATGTCTTCCAAAATTATGTTTTGTCTCTGGACTCTTGATTAATTTACACACAGCACCTTCTCCATCTTGCTGAACCCTTCTAGATGCCAGATCAGAACCCTGGCAAAAATGTTTACATTGTCCTAAATCATTTCCAGTTTACTGAAATTAACTTTCAGTAAATATCAAGAAATGTTTTATTTTTATCAAGAAATTAACTTTCTTGCCCTGGCCAGTTGTGGCTAATTGGTTGGGCATCATCTTGTGCACCAAAGGATTGTTGATTCAATTCCTGGCCAAGGCCACAGGCCCAGGTTGCAGCCTAGCTTCCCGGTAGGGAGCAGCCAATGGATGTTTGCTTCTCCTCCCTTCCTCTCTCTTTAAAAAAAATCAATAAATATTCTTTACACTATGCTTCATTGTAAATGCTACATATTTATTATTAGCCTCAGAATTTAAAATTTAAAACAAATTTCCTATGTGGTCACATTTTTTCTAATTATTTAAATTTTTTTCCCTGTCCATAAACCTTATTACGTTGAGTATATAATTATTAATGAGAACACTCCCTATTTTTAGATATTTATAAACCATAAGAGGAAGTGATCTTAAATATCACCTAGTTCAAAGTTAAGCAGGAAAGAAAGTTCTGAAAAGGCTCTTCATTTTGTTTGAAATACTAAAGAATGATTAAAAATATTTTTAAAAGTTCAAATTTGTTTCCAGACAGCCTTTATGTTTGCAATTGAGAAAGGAAAGCAAAAAGCACAGATAATCACTTATTAGTAAATTCATAGTAGTGGGAGTGCTGGCTAGCTTTCCTAAATTCTCACCACCTGTTGACTCAGTCTTTCGTGCTAATGGAAGTGAACTTCTATGGAAGATACACATATATTAAAAGGGACGTTAGAAAGCAATAAGCTAAGAGGTTTTGGTCTGAGCATTAACAATAGCTTGAGATAAGATAGTTTTAATATTCTATGATTTGTATTCCAAGTTGAGTTTTGTTAATGCCATATTCTTAAAAACTTAGATATTACTACCTAACAGCGCCTAGTCAAGTTAAAAGATATTTTAATAATTCTACCCAGCTGGCTTAGTGGTTGAGCATCGACCTATGAACCAGGGGGGTCACAGTTGGACTCCAGGTCGGGGCACAAGCCTCGGTGGCAGGCTCAATTCCCACTGTGGGGCATGCAGGAGGCAGCAGACCAATGACTCTCATTCTGTTTCTGTCTCTCTCCCTTTCTGAATATTTTTTTAGATAGATATTTTAATTCTAAAATATGGAGAGCACTTCCTGGTACAATGGCTGAGAGTGTTGATTGGGGTTAGAGTTAGGGTTTGTCTTTGGAGAAACTGATAAGGTCCCTAGGTAAGGTCCCTAGGCCTGGCTGTCAATCAAAGCCAGCCGATCTTTGAGGGAACTGGTGGGGCCAGCTGGGGTCAGGTCCCCACTGGCACCTCCTTTGGCCAGCCTGGAGCTGCCGGTCTGGTCGATTTGCGTATGGGCTTTTATTATATAGGATACTATGTCTAACAAATGTATTTAGTAAAAAATAAGTGTAGGATTTGAAATGTGCTTATATACTTCTATTCAAGTATAGTTAGGCTTCATAAAAATTCATCTCTGACTATGAAGGGGGACTGTAGGGAGGAGATGAAGTAGTTAATTATTTGACCTGGTCCTCCTGTTTATGTACTCTGAATCCCTTGTGTTGAAAATAGCTCTTTTTTTTTTTTCTAAAGACATAGCAAATATACGTAGTATGGTTTTTACACAGGAGAGGGAAATGAAGTATTTAGGTTTCAGAAAGGCTTGTTAGAAATTCAAACTAGATTCAAAGTGGAAATAAATATAGGGAACCGCCAGATGTTAATAAAACAAGTCACTAAATAAGGTAGGAAAAATGCCTATCTTCCTAACACAGAAAGTCGCCTAAGACTTCTCTTCTTGTTTTCAGAGACTTCCAGTGGTGAAAATTCATTAACAATTAATGCTACCCATTTGATTTTTGCATCTTTAAAAAAATTATGTAGTAGGGCAAATTAAAATCCACCTTGCCACAATATCCATGTAAAAGTTGTTATTCTGCCCTCTGGCGTTATGTAGGATAAAAGATAATCTGCCTTGCCAATAACTCCAGATGTGGGAAGAAGACAGCTATCACTCTCCCTCCTGGGCCTTTTCTTCTTATGCTAACCTCCCATTTATTCAGTATTCTCTTTTAATATCGATTAGAAAATTAAGATCATATCCTCATCCTAAAATACTAAGGCAAATGGGCAATTCAAAGCTGAAAAGGATACCCAATTTTAGCATTCTCTAAAACAAGTCTGTACCGTTCAGTTCCATGCTATCTGACATACAAACACAGCTAGGATGATGGATTTTTTTGCTCATTAAAGTCATTGCAAATGTAGAGCGAAGCTGGGAAAATGATTTTGGCTCATCATTAAACAGAATTTGGAGTCCAAATAGCAACGTGCAAGTTAATCAATTTAATATTCAAATCTTACATTCTTTAGAATGAAATGCAAAAATAATATAAAACTTCAGATTAAAATGGAGAAATCTGCAAATAACTTTTTTTTTTTTTTTTTTAAGCAAAGGAGTAACACGACTTGCATTAAAAAGGAAGACAGGTATATATCTGGTTGATGTGGCTCAGTGGTTGAGTGTCAACTTATGAACCAGATCACTGGTTTGACTCCTGGCCAGAGCACATTCCCTGGGTTGCTGGCCTCATCCCCAGTAGAAGCCCTCAGGGAGGCAACCTATCAATAATTCTCTCATTGATGTTTCTATCTCTCCCTACCTCTCTGAAATCAATAAAAAACTATTTCAAAAAACCAGGTCTAATTTTTATTCAGAAAAGGGACATAGCTTGTTTTTTTTTAAAAAAATATTTTATTGATTTTTTACAGAGAGAAAGAGAGAGGGATAGAGCATTAGAAACATCGATGAAAGAGAAACATTGATTAGCTGCCTCCTGCAAACCCCCCACTGGGGATGTGCCCGAAACCAAAGTACATGCCCTTGACTGGAATCAAACCTGGGACCTTTCAGTCCACAGGCTGACGCTCTATCCACTGAGCCAAACTGGTTTCACCACATAGCTTGTTTTATGTTAGAAGACTATTGACGATTTAGGTAGTAAATTACTTAAAACAGTCAAAATTAAAAATCATACTTGTCTCTTAAGTGGGGATATATTTAAGAGCTCAAATTTTAAGACAGCGCATTTTTCATGCAACTGTTACATATGCTAATTAAAACATCTTAAAAATAAATGTTCAGAATGTAACAGATTTAAAGGTAGCTTCCAAACATTCTGGCTGCCCCAAATCCTTATTTTTATGTAGAAAATGAAACTATTTATGTCACTCCCACATGTAATCTTTTCTGAGCTGTGTATATATATTTATAAGCTTATATTGATTTTAGTGAGAGGAAGAGAGAGGGAGAAACATCGACCAGTTGCTTCCTGTATGTGCCCCAAACTGGGGACTGAACCCATAACCTGGGCATGTGCCCTGACCGCGAATGGAACCAGACTTTTCAGTGCACAGAATGGTGCTCAACCCATGGAGCCACACCAGCCACGGCTGAACTGCATATTTTTTTAAGAATAATCAGTGTTTTAATTTTTCATTATACGTGTTTATCAATAAGGCTGATCCTGAGAAGAATCAAGCAAATGCAGCCATTTGTTGACATCATACCACCCTTGAAATTTGATGCATTTCTTCCAAAATGTTTAAAGATGTCCCATGTGTTACTAAAATTATCTTCAGTATATACTAGAGTTTAGCCTGAGAGAAAAACATCATTTGTTAAAAGTTTAAACAATTAAATTACGTGCCTCAGTAGATAGAGCCTCGGACTGTGGACTGAAGGGGCCTGGGTTGGATTCCCATCAAGGGCACATGCCAGGGCTATGGGCTTCATCCCCAGTAGGGGGCGTGCAGGAGGTAGCCGATCAATGATTCTTTCTCATCATTGACTTTTCTCTCTCTCCCCCTTTCCCTTCCTCTCTGAAAATTATGTGGTAAAAACATTATTTAGGTCCTGTTCTCACCTGGCATCTGAGTATTCTGGCAACAGCCGTGGCAGGAAAAACATATACTTTAGACTCAGACTCCAGGTCCAACGCTGGTTCTCCACCAACTAGCTTCAAACCTTGAAATAATTATGTAATCTCTCCGAGCTTCAGTATATTATTTTATGTAACAGGGATAACAAAACCTATTTCACATAATTTTAATAAAGATTTAGTAATGTCAACAAAAATGTTACTTAGGCTAAATACAAATTCATATTATCTGCACATTTACATTTCAGGACATGCTTATGAAAATTAGAAACCAGCTCTGATTCAGTAGAAAAGTCTGTTTTCTTCAGCTACTATCCTTAATTACTGTTTAAAGGAAATACTTTTGGCATAAATAGGTTGTTTTATTTCCCTTCTAACAAAAATGTCAAAAACATATTTTCGATGTGGTAGATGCCTAGCAGGTCTTGAAAATGAAAACTAATAAAATCTCATGAAGAATGAAGAATGTTTTGCCCTTAGAAGATAGTTGATTAGCTAAAGTATTTTGGCATGTGTCAACCAGAGATCATAAGCTACTCGACTATGCAAAAATTTGGATTATCAACAGGAAATTATGACAATGAAGACTATCATTGTGAATTTTATGAAGAAGTCGCTTAAATGATTAAAGGAAACCATGGCAAACATCTGAAAAGGATTACCTTTTTAAACTGAACAATGATTTTTAAAAAATTTCTTTATTGATTATGGTACCACATAATTGTCCTCACCCCCCCCCCATTCCCATCCCAAACCCCTCCCCAAATATTCCCCCCTCCCCCATTGTCCATGACCACTGGTTAGGCTTATATGCATGCACACAAGTCCTTTGGTTGATCTCCCCCCTTACCCCCACCCTCCCCTACCTTCCCTCTGAGGTTTGACAGTCTGATTGCTGCTTCTCTGTCTCCTGGTCTGTTTGAATTCTTATGATAATGAACTACATCATTAAAATCTTGTCAGGTCCTAGTATTTATATAACAGAATGACTAGATTTAAAAACGTTGTTGATGTATACAGAATTAATGGTACTCATAGTTGCCATTAGCAGTTTTTATGCCTACAAACTGAAGTGGAAATCCAACATCTTGCATAACTATCCCCAGGAAATAGCTAAGGTTAAAAAGAGAAAGAAAGAAAGAAAAAAAGCATCTTTGCTCTTTTGTATTTGGGAATGGATTTAGGTTTTCTCCTATTCTGCTCTAGTAAATACTGTTGGAATAATGTGATTTCTGTGCTAGAACATTGAATACAGAAAAAAGTAAATGAATGCCTGATACACAGGGATGCATCATTATTCCACGATTAACTTACCTGGAGGTCTTACAGTTTTATTCTAGTTAGTACCTGTTCAGTTGAAGTGTTAAATGGTAGTTCACTAACTTCAGAAACTAGTGGTATTTACTCAAGTACGTATTTCTGGCCTCTCTCAACATTTGAAAATCAGGATATCTAAGCATGAGGCCTAAAACTGGCATTTCTAACATTCCCCATGTGATTATTATGCTCATTAAATTTGAGAATTACCAAACTAAAAGACAACTTTGACTCTGGTTATTTCCTGCAGCTGTCTGGATCCAAAATGAGCTTTTTATACATAAAATTTAATGGTCAGCTTCCTTTTCTGAATAATAGGATTAATGCTTAATCTAATTTTTGTTGTCACTATTGTTGCAGAATGCAGGAGCTTGGACAGCAATGCAATGTTTATTCAGGCAGCATATTTGCCTCAAAACATAAAAAACTGTCTCTTGCCCTGGCCAGTTTGGCTCAGTGAATAGAATGTTGGCCTGTAGACTGAAAGGTCCTGGGTTCGATTCTGATCAAAGGCACATGCCCGGGTTTCAAGATCAATCCACAATGTGGGGCATACAGGAGGCAGCCTATCAATGATTCTCTCTCATCATTGATGTTTCTATCTCTTTCTCCCTCTCTGAAATCAACAAAAATATAAAAACAACAAAACCTGTTCCCTTCCTCCTTTGAATGAATACATTAATCTGGTGAACATACACGGATACATATACTTCAGTATTTGTTGTATTATTTCTAAAGATTAAGGGGGGCATTGGGGAGGGAAGGTGAATCAAATAGCCTTTTTAACTTTTTTGATTAAATTTCTTTCCAAAGGTATAGCAATAAATTTAAGTAAACCATATCTATGACTCACAGAAGAGCACATTTTAACTAGGCCAATGCTTTAAGAATATATTTTCTTAGACCTGATTCATAATATATTCCTCAGCTTCAGATAAAAAAAAAAGGATATCAACATCTTTAATAATTGAAAGGAGGCTGGGCTGGTGTGGCTCAGAGGTTAAGCATAGATCTATGAACCAGGTCACAGTTAAGATTCCAGGTCAAGTGCCGAAACCGGTTTGGCTCAATGGATAGAGTGTTGGCCTGTGGACTGAAGGTCCCAGGTTCGATTCTGGCCAAGGGCATGTGGCATGTACCTTGGTTGTGGGCACATCCCCAGTAGGGGTGTGCAAGAGGCAGCTGATCAATAATTCTATTGATGTTTCTACTTCTCTATCCCTCTGTATTCCTCTCTATAAAAAATCAATTATATATATATAGATACATTTATATATATATGTATCTATATGTATCTATATCTATCTATCTATCTATCTATCTATCTATCTATCTATCTATCTATCTATAATTTTTAAAAGATTCCAGGTCAAGGCACATACCGGGGTTGCAGGCTCAATCCCCATTTGGGGGCGTGTAGGAGGCATCCAATCAGTGATTCTCTCATTATTAATGTCTCTATCTCTCTTTCTCCCTTTCTCTCTGAAATCAATAAAACATTTTTTAAAAATTGAAAAGATCTTTAGAGGTTATCCCATCCAACTTTTTAAAAAAATATATTTTATTGATATTTCACAGAGATGAAGGAAGAGAGATAGAGAGCTAGAAACGTCGATGAGAGAGAAACATCGACCAGCTGCTTCTTGCACACCCCCTACCGGGGATGTGCCCGAAACCAAGGTACATGCCCTTGACCGGAATCGAACCTGGAACCTTTCAGTCCGCAGACTGACGCTCTTCCACTGAGCCAAACCGGTTTCGGCCCATCCAACTTTTTTTTATTATTATTAAAAAAGGTAGCTCTCTTAAGGGTGATTTCTGAGTCATCCACTTTTCGCATGAATATTTTTGCTGTTGGAATCCTCATTTCATAAAGCAGTGAGTACTGAGGGAGAGCACCTTAACATAGAACCAAAGTCTGTCTTATTCTGCTTCCTCCACATGCTGGTTTGAATCTTACCCTCCTAAATCTTCCCTTTATTTGAGAACAGCTGTTATATATCCCTTAGTTGTCTACTCTCCCAGATGTACATCTCATAATTCTAAGATGCATATTCTTTTCATGTATGGCATCTGTGAAATTGGTATGCATTTTGTAATTGGTGGCTTGTCATAGTTTCAGCTTCTTCCTCAATGGTACAAAAAATGATTGGCACTTACAATTATTGGCACTTAGGTTTGTTGAAATACAGTAATTATTCCACTTCAACACTTTTTCAATAAATGATAGTAACATTCAAGATTACTCAATTTAACTTCTTACCTTACCTTAATAACAGAACTCCCTTGTTATGTTCTAAGAGGTTGAATCCAATGCATTATAAAGCAAGTACTTTCAAAATCTTAATGACCTCAGTTACGTTTTAATATTGCACTGAGGAGAAACCCAAGATGGCAGTATAGATGGACACCTAAACTCCTGCCTCGCACAACTATTTCAAAACTACAACTAAAAGACAAAATGGACATCATCCAGAACCACAGGAAATCTGGCTGAGTAGAAATTCTACAACTAGAAGGAAACACAAGCACACCGAGACTCAAAGGGGCTGCAGGAGGCAGAGGTGAGAACTGGCAACTGAGTAGGTGACTGGCTTTCTGAAGTGGGAGGGAGACAGAAGCTTCCAACTGTGCTGAACTCCAGTTCTGGGCAAGACTCTGGGGACCCAGACCCATTCAGGGAGAATCTGGACTGTCTGGAAGTGGGCAGAACTCAAGAGCGGCTTTCTCTCAGAAGTGCTTGAAGCAATTACCACAGGACACTGAGACACAGGGGTCTATTAGGGAAGGACTGATGGGAAACCAATGCCGTCTGCTCCACCCTGAGACCCTGTCCCATCCAAGCTGAGCACAGAGGCTTTTGCAAATCTTGTCTCATAAGGGTGTCTCCAGCACAGGTGTGCCAGTGTAGACACAGCTGATCCTCACAGCCAATTGGCCTGGAGGTCAATTCCTCCCAGTGATACCAATAACAATCAAGGCTTAAATACAACAAGGCTGTGCACAGCCCACAAAGGGATGCACCAAGAATGTCCACCTCAGGTGACTGGGGAGGCTGAGCCACTGGGTCCTATAGGACACCTTGCACACAAAGCTACTCTACCAACTCAGGGAAGCAGCCTAAATGTGAAGCCAAAGAAACAGATCACAAATGAAAGAAATGGAGGAAAGCAAACGACTGGATATAGAGTTCAAAACCATGGTTATAAGTTTTTTCAAGAATTTTCTAGAAAAGACCAATAAATTTAGCGAGACCCTTGATGATATGAAAAAGGACCAACTAGAAATTAAACATACACTGACTGAAATAAAAAATATTATACAGAGACCTAACAACAGACTAGAGAACCGCAAGAATTAAGTCAAAGATTTGAAATACAAAGCAAAAACCACTCAACCGGAAAAGCAAAAAAAGAATCCATAAATTTGAAGACAGTGTAAGGAGCCTCTGAACAACCTCAAGCATACCAACATCCAAATTATGGGAGTGTCAGAAGGAGAGAACAAGATACTGAAAGCCTATTTGAAAAATGTCAGAAAACTTCCCCCACCTGGTGAAAGAAAAAGACAGGTCCAGGAAGCCCACAGAACCCCAAACAAAGGAATCCAGAGAGGACCATACCAACACACATCATAATTAAAATGCCAAGAGCAAAAGACAAAGAGAGAATCTTAAAAGCAGCAAGAGAAAAACAGTTACCTACAAGGGAGCACCCATACGACTGTCAGCTGATTTCTCCACAGAAACTATGCAGGCCAGAAGGGAGTGGCAAGAAATATTCAAAGTGATGAACAGCAAGAACCTATAACCAAGATTACTCTACCCAGCAAAGCTATCATTCAGAATTGAAGGGCAGGTAAAGAGCTTCACAGATAAGAAAAAGCTAAAGCAGTTGTATCTAAAAATGAAGTGAATAAAAAATCTGATGAACAGAATAAACTGGTGAATATAATAGAATCAGGGGCATAGAAAGGGAGGGAAGAGACTGGACAAAAATTGTATACCTATGGATGAGGACAGTGGGGGGGGGGTAAGGGCAGAGGGTGGGGTGGGAAACGGGTGGAGGGGAGCTATGGGGGAAAAAGAGGAACACTTGTAATAATCTGGACAATAAAGTTTTATTAAATTTTTAAAAATGGAGAAAAAAATTGGACTGAAACCTTGATTCTGCTCTTCACCCACACAAATGAATCCATCTTTGTGCAACAGCTCTTGAATTTGAATCCTGAAGACAAACACCGTGTTTACAAAGTTTGTTCTCTAGTGCTAAACATTCCTTTGTGTTGGTGGTGGTTGTTTTTTTGTATATTTTGAATGTAATTTAAAAAGGGGATACTAAAACCTGCCTCATGATACTATGCTGATGATAGGGTAGAAGCAGCATTCAAAAATGCTTAGTATACTGATTTGCAACTAGAAGTCATGTCATGTATTCTTCTGCTTTCCCCAGTCATGGCAGCTTTTAAAATACAGCAGATTTCCTACCTTCATTTGAGCACTATACTTTTCCTAAGGCAGCTGAAGGTTAGTATTCGGATAACAGACTCACAATTTATAATGGTCTACATATGAACCACTTTTTAAAAATTTTATTTAAAAAAATTGATTTCAGAGAGGAAGGCAGAGGGATAGAAAGAAGTATCCATGACAGAGAATCCTTGATAGGCTGCCTCCCACACACCCCTACTGGGGACTGAGCCAAAACCTAGGCATGTGCTCTTAACTTAAATTGAACCCAGACCCTTCAGTCAGTCCACAGACCAATGCTCTATCGACTGAGCCAAACTGGCTAGAGCTACATACGAACCACTCTTAAATCTTATTATATTCCACCATCCTTTTTCTTTTAGCAACTCAAGTGCAAAAATAATTATCCTGATTCAATTTATCTTACTTGAAGCAACTCAACAAACAAAATTATAGGGTTTAATTTAATCTCAATTTTGACTTTGTTTCACTTCCTAGGTTTACCTTTTATTCATGGTATGATCTAATTCACAGGTAATGCTAGTGGCAAGAGTGAACCTTGACATGCTATCAGAAGCCAGCACTTAAAAAGACATTGAGATGTGGATTATCTCATTCTCCAGAAACTGTCTTAAGAGAATCATTTAGAAGGTATTTCTGTCTTTTTTTTTTTTTTTATTAACTAGAGAGATAAACCAGAGTTAAGAGAGCATTAAATATAAAGATCCCTTTTCATCTTTTAAAATATTTTTAAAAATTGATTTCAGAGAGGACGGGTGAGGGAGAGATAGAAGATTCAATGAGAAATAACCATTGATCAGTTGCCTCCTGTACACCTTCCACTGGGGATCAAGCCTGCAACCTGGTCATGTGCCGTGACCAGGAATCGAACTGTGACCTCCTGGTTCATAGGTCCACACTCAAATCACTGAGCCATGCTAGCCAGGCAAGTCCCTTTTCTTATACACACAAGCATGTTTAGGTTTTTGGCAGTTTTCCTGCAAAACTTATCTATTAAGGAAATCTAAGTTAAATAAAATCAGTGAGTCTTGCTTTGCAGCCATTCTCAGATCCCACATAATTAACCTAATATTAAACACAATATTTAATGAAATGGAAGACTGATAGTTTTTTTTAAAAAATATTTTATTGATATCTTACAGAGAAGAAGGGAGAGAGATAGAGAGCTAGAAATGTCGATGAGAGAGAAACATCGACCAGCTGCCTCCTGCACACCCCCACTGGGGATGTGCCCGCAACCAAGGTACATGCCCTTGACCGGAATTGAACCCGGGACCCTTCAGTCCGCAGACAACGCTCTACCACTGAGCCAAACCGGTTTCGGCAGACTGATAGTTTTTTAATGGAGGATTCAGAGGAAGGGGTCAAATAGAAAGGGTAGAGTGGGAAAAGGGAAAAGTTTAGAAAATTAAAAATGCTTAGAAAGTCTCTTGAAAATAAAATTACAGCAAAAAATAGTAAATTGTTTCAAAGCTCAATGCTTTAATTTGTAAATTTTATTTTCAAACTGAAATATCTCTTTATACCATTTAATCAACATGTATTTTTCAAGCACCTATTGTGTTCCAAGTCCAGTGGCAAAAAGAATAAGACCAGATAAATATTTGGCTTTATATATACTATTAGAATTCAAATAAACTTTCAGTCCTTATTAAAATTTGTTTAATTGAAGAAAAATTATGTGCTCAGTGAAAAAATCTCTGAAAATGAAGTTTTTCCATATAAATTAAAATATCACAAGAACCATAAAATATAAATTTTAAACTAAATACCTGAAAGAACTTTTATTTTAAAAAAAATATATTTTATTGATTTTTTTACAGAGAGGAAGAGAGAGGGATAGAGAGTGAGAAACATCGATGAAAGAGAATCATCGATCAGCTGCCTCCTGCACACCCCCTACTGGGGATGTGCCTGGAACCAAGGTACATGCCCTTGACCGGAATCGAACCTGTGACCTTTCAGTCGCAGAAGGACACTCTATTCACAGAGTCAAACCAGTTTAGGTCCTAAAAGGACTTTTCTTTGTAACTAAATAGCTTGTGGTTCCAGGAAGCCAATTACAGTAAAAGCAAAATAATATTTAACATAATGTATACATTTATGTCTCTAGTTATATAGGGAAAAATTAATAAAACCTAAACCTATGAAAGAAAATGTGAAATAACTAGTTTAGGTCAACTTCTGCACATGTAAAACCACAAATTATAAAACCAAGGAGTATATGTGTGTTATATTAAATATTTTAATATAGTATTTTAAAGATTTCATATAGAATTTTAAAACTTGGATCTTAAGTCAAGAGCATGGTAATTTCTGATATTAACAAGTTATAAAAAATTGGTTTACATGCAAGATTTTGCATTTTTGTGATTCTGGGTGAAAGAACTCAGGAAACTGAAAAAGTGTGCACTTTACTTTGTATATGGCAATTTAAGACAACAAACCACTTGATAAGAGGTATTTTGCTCTTCTGAGTCATTCACACAATACTAATCATGATTATGGTGACACTTTATGTTGTCATGTTTGTATCATAAGAATAAAGACACCCTTCCAATTTTTCCTTCTACTTTTCATGGTTTTGTAGGAAGTTACATTTAACAGTAAATTATTATGAAAAAGTGTATTTAAAAAAAAATTATTTGTAGGATTTGACACTGGTTTATGTCAAATGGTGTGTATTCTGTGAAGATTTTTTTCACAACAATAAAATTATAATTATATAAGTGCCATCTTTCCTATAGAAGAGATGCTTTAGTTTAAATCTGAAAGATTAAAAAAATCCTGTTATTTTTTATATCAGTTTCATATCTCAATACGTAGAAAAAGATAAATCTTGCCATTTTTATAATCCTGACAAAAACAGAAATGTCATAAATGTTTCATTTTCAAACATGATTTGGTAAATGTCAAACTTTTACTCTTCATAGAAAAACAGGTTAAAAGGGAAAATTTAAAGATCAATACTCACCCCCCCACCTTTACTATCTTTAATTCTGCTTTTATAGCTTCAGTCTTCAGACATTTTTAAAGACGTTATTTATCTTGAGATGGAAAAGAACCCATCAACTTGTGTGAAACATCCAGGCCAGCACATGGGAGGTGAAGTCTGTCCTGCCACTGCTTTTGGCTTTCCTTAATTTGAGTATTATTACTTCTTAAAGATAAATATCAAAAGCCTATCAAGATATTTCTTACAAATTTCACACAAAAGAAAAGCATTTTGATTGGGTCCCAAGAGTGACCAGGAAGTTTTATTTCTAATAGTTTTCTTTGTTTTGAACTCGGTTGGTCTACATTTTAAATAAGCTACAAGTAAAATGGTGATGGCTCCATTAAACTACTTGTCAAAAACTGAAAGAAAACTACATTTTAAATTGTTTAGTTATACCCTTCAATTTGATATTTGTAAACCCTTAGATTTTTTTATCTTCTATTTTCATACTGAAGAAATAATTCCACAATTTCAAATCAAAGTCAACACTGCAGTGAGGAGAGCTTTTCTACTTTATTACAAAGAGAAGAAGCCTTTATGTGGTCAGAAAATACAAGATTGATCTTTTTTTCTCTTCCTATGAAATGCTGCTGTTCAAACAGCCAGAGTGAATTGTCTCAGTTCACTTCTTTTAAGTCCCATCACATTCACTTGGGTATGGATGTCCTTGGCTGCTGAAAATCTGGCCCTTTAGTGCACAGGGCGACAAAGTCCCCTGACCAGCAGTTCCAGAATGTCCCATTTTCATATATTGCATCCATGCACACCTCCTAAAAATGAGGTACAGCAGGGCAAACATTTTCCAAAATAGATGTCATATATATAATATATACACATTCGTACATACATACCTTTATTCATGTGATGTCCAAAAATTTAAAAAAAATGTACACATTTATTACAAAATCGTAACAAAGACTGGACAGTGTTTTGCTCATTCTGGAAAGATGAAGCTCAGTAATAACACAACCCTGGAAACCATCCAGAGATTGTGGCAATCTCTTTCTTCTAAACAGTCAGATATTCTTGCGTTAAGCTTGGCGAAACTGCCTTTCAAAAACAAAAGGGGAAGTAAAATGAAGGAAGCAGACCTTGCTCATCTTTCCAAATGAAATACGAGAAGGATCTTCACATAAAAATGCACAAACATTTGTTATTTTATTACCAATAGTGCTACAATGAACAATGCAAATTTTGTGGTCTAATTTTCTTGAGTCTTTTGTGGGTTTTCTTTTTTACATTTTAGAAACTAAACGGTAAACTTCTGTCAGTGTACTTGCTTGTCTTTATAGACCCAAGTCTGTCTGCTGGCAAAAAAAAAAAAAGAAAAAAAAAAAAGAAAGAAATGAAAAAATTCAGACCCTGCTCGAACTAGAGAAAAACAAATTACAAATTTAGTTGTTGGGCAGCACATAATTAGTAAGGCAGGACCTCAAATGGTGACCCTTTGCGTAAGCCAATTGCCAAATCCTCAAGGAATTAAAACCAGGGTGCCTGAGCCACATCAGTTCTGCAGTTATGTTGAGTATTGTGCTGAGACAGCCATACCCCAAGAAAAGGGAAGTCTTTTTTTTTTTAGAAGGCTTGCTGAGCAGGGTTGTAGTTGAAGGTGGATGGCAGGTGAGGCCGTTCTTCTAATTTGTCATATTCCAAATGGAACTCCTACAAAACCAAATTTAAGAATTTAGTTGATTTCCTCTCCCTTTGTCCTCCAAGATTTGTGAAAACGTATTTTACTATATTAACAAAATACCTACATCTATGAGAATGTTACAGACACAGATATACCAACTCTTAAGTAAAATATAGCTTGAATGAAAAGAATATGCTGTCATTTCTGTCTGACAAATAGAGACTTCCTGCATAAAAGTGAGACTTCTTGTGAACATTTATTTTATGACACAAATTCTATGCTTTTCCCCCCTCAAAAATTAAGATTTGACAGGGTACTTACTATATCACTAATAAAAAAGACTGAAAACTAGAGAATATAGGGTGTCCCCAAAAATGTATACACACTTTGAATAGATTATTATAAAGTCAGCATTTATTAACATACAGTTCATTTTCAAAATTTAAAAGAATCTACAGAAAGAAATAATTTTCTTTTTCAACATCAGTTTTCAAAGTGATGACCGTTCTGGTCCAGGCACTGCTGATAACGTGAAGCAATGGAATCGCAAACATCAATAATCATTTCGTTCGGTATTTGTGCACCCTCGATTCGTCGACTGCTGCTGGTTTTGTACCATAAACTTTATCTTTTATGTATCCCCATAAAAAGAAGTATAATGCCACTTTAGGATAATTTTTCTTTGTTCAAAACTTAGTATGGCTTCACCCATTATTTCAAATCAGTTAAACCTGAAAAGGAGTGAAAATTAAGTGAGTTGTCAGCAGTTAAAGTGTGTATGCATTTTTGGGACATGCTATATTTAAAAGTAAAGCCTCATTCAATGAAATATAAAATCTAAAAATTTATTTTTCATGAAAAACTTTAGAAATAATCTACCAATTTGTATTATAAAAAAAAAAAAGCATACAAAGTTATTCTAACCTTATTTAAATTTCAGGAAAAACAATGAACTTAAAACTCACACATCTCCAGACTTCCCATTTCATAAAACCCAAATCCTGAAAAGATGTAACTACTACCCAAAACTATACAGGCACATTTGAAAGCAAACTGCATAGCCTTTTTAAATTAAACTTTCAAAATACTACACTAACTTCGTAAATTTTAAACTTTAAAAATTTTGAAGCCATTGTTTTTCTACTTCCCCAAGGTCAAAGAGATGCAGAATATAATTTTCATCCTATCCAATATAATAAAAGCCTAATATACTATATGTCCAGTTGATCATTCAACCAATCAAAGTGTATATGCTAATGATATGCTAAGGTTGCTCAACTGCTCGTTATGATGTGCATTGACCACCAAAGGCAGACAGTTGACTGGTTGACTAGTTGCTATGACGTGCACTGACCACGAAGGGGCAGACACTCCGACCAGTAGGTTAGCTTGCTGCTCGGGTCAGGCCAATTGTGCCTGAGTAAGGCTGGACACGCCCGGGGGCCCTCCCACAGTCCTTCTTCGGCTGGCCAACCTCCCGAGTCTCTGCCCAGCCATGATCGTGCAGTGGTGGGGTCCGTTGGCCTGACCTGTGCCCTCTTGCAATCCAGGACCCTCCTGGGAACGTCAGAGAGTCGGTTTCGGCCTGATCCCACAGGCCAAGTCAAGGGATCCCACTGGTGCACGAATCATGCACCAAGCCTCTAGTATTAATGTAAAAATCATACCTTTGTAAATCCAAAGAGCAAGTGGTTCTAAAGTAACTAATTCTACAACCTAAATTCATTTAGCACAAACTATTCAGTCAATTACATTTAAAAAATATTTAATATGATATATTATGATTCAAAGAAAGCCAGCAAGTAATGTTAGTACTCTGGGTTACCATATTTTACCTTATCTGCTATTTTGTTCTGAATTGATTTCATAATGAGTATTCCCACTATTAAATTAAGAAGGAATTCCACTCTTAAATTAAAATGAAAACATATGTCATGATTAAATTTTGAGATACAAAACCAAGTATTTAGTATTCAAAGATATTACATTAGTAATTACAGAAAGAGCAGATATAACTTGCTGAAATTTTAATGTGTCTAAAAACTAGGGCTACAGCGGATATTATTCTAATCTTTATCACTGTAGATAACATCTTCATTTTGCATCTGAGGAAAATGCCCAAGTCATACAAGTATCAGGTTTAGGATTAGAATCCAAATCCATGTAATACCATGACTTTCCCAGTATAAAACATTATTTTTAATATTCTTAGCCCAAGATCCAAAACAGAATCATTTCATTACACCATCTATCCATAAATAATATTGAAAAACTCAGTCCACTGATAAATATTTATGAAAAAAGCACACAGTGATGACTTTAATCTAAAAAGGTTCACTTTATACAGTTTGTAGAGTAACAAAAGTACAGTGCTTATATACTTATCAGTAGAAACTAGCAATACCAAAATTACCACCACAATCACCACAGCTCTCCTTAATACACTGTATAAGCACAACTCTCTTTTCACCTGGCTAGGCATTAAAGGAATTTATTGTCTGGCTTGAAGATACATACCAAGTTAGTAAAGAAAGTATCTTTTTGATCTAACATTCTTTAGAAATTAAAACTAACATTTTAGTTCTAAATTATGTGTAGTATAGGGTAAAAAGGTCTATTTATTTGTAACTGTGAAAAATCATACATCTCATAACCTAAGTTATAAAATTTAAAATTCTGTTCAATTATTCTTTGTCATTGCACATTGGTGAATTCAAATGTTAAAATTTAAACTAGAGTGATTTCATCAATGCACATATATTTTCCTTACATGTTAAAAAAAAAAAGAGAGATCAGTTTAAATCTAGGGACCATAAATATTTTAATACTGGAGGCCCTGTGCAATGATGTGTGCACTTGGGGGGAGGGGAGTCCCCTTAGCCGGGCCTGCACCCTCTTGCCATCCCGGGAGCTTTTGGGGGATATCCAACTGCCTACTTAGGCCTGCTCTCCTTGGGCAGTTGGACATCCTTATTACTGCCCCAGAGGTGAGAGGCTCCCGACACCTCCACTGTGCTCGCCAGCCCTGAGCCTGGCTTCTGGCTGAGCAGTGCTCCCCCTGTGGGAGCACAGTGACCATCAGGGGGCAGCTCCTGCATTGAGTGCCAGCCCCCGAGGTGGTCAGTGTGTGTCACAGTGACTGGTTGTTCCACCACTTGGTTGATTTTCATATTACCTTTTTATTATATAGGAAGATAATTAAGAGACTCTCAAAGATCTTTGTATCAGATTTAGAAATTAAATGGGTCACACTTTGGTGTTCCATTTTTTAAATATTATTTTTGTTTTCTCTATACTTTCATTGTTAAAATACGCAAAGTGTACTATATACTGATATCCCCAACTTTGTTAATTACATCTCTTTTACAATCTTATGCTATATGCACACACATAACATATAATGTACACCACTGAATAATCTGTAGGGGCAAGAAGGATGTCTTTCTTTTAAATTTAATAAATCTTTATTGTTCAGATTATTACATGTGTTCCTCTTTTTTCCCCCCATAGCTCACCTCCACCCCACCTCTGTTCCTACATCCCCACTGTCCTCATCCATAGGTATACAATTTTTGTCCAGTCTCTTCCCCCACCCCCAAACCCCTTTCCCCCCGAGAAATGTCAGTCCACTCCCTTTCTATGCCCCTGATTCTATTACATTCACTAGTTTATTCTGTTCATCAGATTTTTTATTCACTTCATTTTTAGATACAACTGCTTTAGCTTTTTCTTATCTGTGAAGCTCTTTACCTGCCCTTCAATTCTGAATGATAGCTTTGCTGGGTAGAGTAATCTTGGTTGTAGGTTCTTGCTGTTCATCACTTTGAATATTTCTTGCCACTCCCTTCTGGCCTGCATAGTTTCTGTGGAGAAATCAGCTGACAGTCATATGGGTGCTCCCTTGTAGGTAACTGTTTTTCTCTTGCTGCTTTTAAGATTCTCTCTTTGTCTTTTGCTCTTGGCATTTTAATTATGATATGTGTTGGTGTGGTCCTCTCTGGATTCCTTTGTTTGGGGTTCTGTGCGCTTCCTGGACTTGTCTTTTTCTTTCACCGGGTGGGGGAAGTTTTCTGACATTATTTTTCAAATAGGCTTTCAGTATCTTGTTCTCTCTCTTCTTGTGACACTCCCATAATTTGGATGTTGGTATGCTTGAGGTTGTTCAGAGGCTCCTCACACTGTCTTCAAATTTATGGATTCTTTTTTGCTTTTCCGGTTGAGTGGTTTTTGCTTCTTTGTATTTCAAATCTTTTTTTAAAAAAATATATTTTATTGATATTTTACAGAGAGGAAGGGAGAGAAACAGAGAGCTAGAAATGTCAATGAGAGAGAAACATCGACCAGCCGCCTCAAGCACACCCACTACCGGGGATGTGCCCGCAACCAATGTACATGCCCTCGGCCGGAATCGAACCTGGGACTCCTCAGTCCGCAGACCGACGCTCTACCACTGAGCCAAACCGGTATTGGCTGTATTTCAAATCTTTGACTTGATTCTTGCGGTTCTCTAGTCTGTTGTTAGGTCTCTGTATAAAATTTTTTATTTCAGTCAGTGTATGTTTAATTTCTAGTTGGTCCTTTTTCATATCCTCGAGGGTCTCGCTAAATTTATCGGCCTTTCCTAGAAAATTCTTGAAAAACCTTATAACCATGGTTTTGAACTCTATATCCAGTCGTTTGCTTTCCTCCATTTCTTTCATTTGTGATCTATTTCTTTGGCTTCACATTTAGGCTGCTTCCCTGAGTTGGTAGAGTAGCTCTGTGTGCGAGGTGTCCTATAGGACCCAGTGGCTCAGCCTCCCCAGTCACCTGAGGTGGACATTCTTGGTGCAACCCTTTGTGGACTGTATAGTTAAGTCCTGATTGCTGTTGGTATTACTGGGAGAAATTGACCTCCAGGCCAATTGGCTGTGAGGATCAGCTGTGTCTACAATGGGAGAACTGTGCTGGAAACACCCTTATGAGTCAAGACTTGCAAAATGGCAAAAGCCTCTGTGCTCAGCTTGGATGGGGCAGGGTCTCAGGGTAGAGCAGACAGCCTTGGCTTCCTGTCAGCCCTGCCCTAATAGGCCCCTATTTCTCAGTGTCCCGTGGCATCTCTCTCTCTCTCTCTCTTTTTGTAATTGTTGTAAGCATCTCTGAGAGAAAGCCGCCCTCGAGTTCTGCCCACTTCCAGACAGTCCAGTTTCTCCCTGAATGGGTCTGGGTTCCCAGAGTCTTGCATGGAACTGGAGTTCAGCACAGTCGGAAGCTTCTGTCTCCCTCCCACTTGAGAAAGCCTGCCACACACTCAGCTGCCAGTCCTCTCCAGGCTTGTGTGTCTCCATACCTCAGCCTTTTGCAGCTCCTCTGAGTCTGTGTGCTTTTCTCTTTCCTTCTAGTTGTATAATTTCCACTCAGCCAGATTTCCTGTGGTTCTGGACGATGTCCATTTTGTCTTTTAGTTGTAGTTTTGAAATAATTGTGCGAGGCAGCAGTTTAAGCGTTTATCTATTCTGCCATCTTGGTTTCTAGGATGTCTTCTTTTATATACAACTACCTACTGTCTAGAATAGTGCTAGGCCTCTAGCAGAAGTGTAACTAATGGCTGATGAATTAATAAACACATTTTCTTAATTTCTTTTAGGAACAGAACAATGAACTTTTGAAGTATTCAAAGCATAGGTATTAGAAGATCTATGTATGAATTTGCTCTAATGGAAAAAAAAATTTAATTACAGTTTAATGATTTTAAAGGCTAGAAAGTTCTAGATACTTTCAAAAACATCTTTAATTTCTTAGTTTTTCTATTACTAAAATTAGGTTTACATAGTCTCAAAAGTTTACTATGAAGCAGAAATAGAATACATTCACTAGATTCAGATGTCAATTAAAATTATTATTGCTGATCAAATTTCATAGAAAAACATATACTGTTTTAGGAATATTTTCTAAAATCCTCAGAAATGTCAGCTTTCCCTTAACTATGAGAAATCCTCATTAAATTTTAGGAAGGAATTAACAAACTATCTTAAGTATAGTTATATTAGAAATAATTTTTATTTTGAAAAAAGCACATTCCTAATTACAATAAAAAAAGTACTAAAATGTACCAATGAAGTTAATTAAAAGAAAAAAACAATACCCTTATTTATATCAGGCTATGATCCACCCCTTTTTTTGCATATACTAAATTTGGAATAATTTACAATAATTTTGAGCAAAAGCCTCATATTGAATGGAAAAAACTTCAGTTATTTCCTAATAGAATTTTTCATCCTCCAATGAGACTTTCTCTCCTATAGAATCAACTAACTGAGAGTTTCTTAAAGTATGGCTCCAGACAAAGACCAGCATCATCATTGGCATCACTTGGGAACTTGTTAGAAATAAAAATTCTCGGGTTCCATCTACAAACTTACTAAATCAGAAACAATGGCAGTATGGCCAAGCAATCTGTGTAAAGGTCTCCAGGTAATTTTGATATAAGCTTAAATTTGAGGACCACTGGCCTACTCTAACAACAATCAATTATTGTTTTTCCATCTTTGGGAAAAAAGTAATAAGCTGTAATAACAATGATAGAAACAGCAGCAACAAACTATCACAACTACTCTCATATATAAATAACCAGTATTTGCCAAGCACTACATTTAGTGTAAATGTGTTTGTGTGTAATCTCATTTAAAGTTTATGACAATCTAGAGCAGGGGTGGGCAAACTTTTTGACTCCAGGGCCACAATGGGTTCTTAAACTGGACCGGAGGGCCGGAACAAAAGCAACCTGACCATGCTGGCACTCTCATCTTGGGCTGCTGGTGAAGGAGCGTAGGGGAGAGCAAGAGAACCCTCCGCTCTTTTGGCTCATCAGGCCGGATATAACAGCTGAACAGGCCGGATCTGGCCCGCGGACCGTAGTTTGCCCACGGCTAATCTAAAGGCAAGTATTTCAATTTAAAAGGAACTTGCACAAGGTAAAAGCATAAAATAGCAGAAAGAACAGAAACAGGAGTTAAATTTAAATCCATGACAACAAAGACTATGGCTTTCTATTACACTATCACTTCTTAAAGAACAGGTAATATACACAATGTCTTATGTATTATTTGTAACGAATATAATTATTTTAACATAACTAAAAAGTTAGAACACAGATCTACCTTTTGAAATCAAGATATGCATAAGTAGAATTGTTAAAATAACGCAAATATAGTCTATAGTGTTATACAGACTTGGTCTGAGAAGTAATGACATTTATCTTTCAGAAAACACCTAAAAACAGTAATTAAAAAAATTAATCCCTTGTATTTTTCAAGTTTTATATGAAATATTATAATGTAAAACGTTTTTCATGATAAATATCTGGTAAGCACTTTACATTGTTTTCTTAAAATGTTTTACCTTTTTATCAGTTTTGTAAAGCTGACTCAAAAGAAAAGCAAAAAAACCCCCAAAACAAACCCAAACTAACAACTAAAAAATCACCCAATGAACAGTCTTCTGTTTCAAAACTCTAAACAGCTTTTCTTCAATGAGTGGAATTGTTTTAAAAACCCTACATCTGTTTATATATTGGCTTTAGGGAAATCTCAGACTTGTTTTTAATAAAAAGTAACAAGATAATACATGACTGGCACTACACAAGAGTATCTTTATTTTACAGTTGAATAGAAACAAAAATATTTAAAATGTCACCAAGGCTTTTGAAAACTTACAAAATTTCTTACCAAGTTCAATCATTTTTCTAACCTTGAGTGAAATGAACAGTTTGTGCATACTCTCCTAGAGTTAAATCAAGCTGAGGAGGTAGAGACAAAAGATCAAATATCTGGCATGTTACTAAAATGAATGCATTGGTACATATAAACACACAAGAGAGGTCACTTCTTTTTCAAATCTAGATTTATACATTTACACATGAACAAAATATATACCTTAGCTACTTTCCTCCAGTTAAGACAGTCAAAGAAGTAATATGTTCCCCTCTCATATGTATTGGTTTTCATTGTTGGCTCCATGCCCGGTGCCCTGGTAATCCATACTCGTTCTTCTTTGTGGTATCTCCAATCACGGTTAAAACTTCAATTTTTAAGAGAAAAAGACAATTAATTTTTTTCCTGTGACTCACATTTTTAAAACTTTTCTCAGAAAATTATTACACATAAAATATATAAATAAGAACCTTTCTTTGTCCTGACTTTTATTGCTTTTACATACAACCCTAGTGAAATAAAGGCAGGAAAATAATTTAATTTTCCCAAAACCCACATCTTTACTTAACTGAAAAAACTTAAAAAAAAAACACATATTTTATTGATTTTTTTACAGAGAGGAAGAGAGAGGGATAGAGAGTTAGAAACATCAATGAGAGAGAATCATCGATCAGCTGCCTCTTGCACATTCCCTACTGGGGATATGCCCACAACTAAGGTACGTGCCCTTGACCGGAATCGAACCTGGGACCTTTCAGTCCACAGGCCGACGCTCTATCCACTGAGCCAAACTGGTTTTGGCTGAAAAAACTTTTAATGCAAACAGAACGAGATCTTAAAAACTTTTGTGAGTGATGTGGTAAAATGTTAGGCAGACCAAATAAAGATCGATTGTGTTCCAGCAACTTCACTTTTTTGTTCTTAATATTCAATAGAAATTGAAATATCTATTAAAACAAAAAAAATTGCTAACTACTTGAATTATTTTGTATGGAACTAAATAAATATCCATTTGAATTAACTATTTAAATTCACATAAAATCTCCACGTAAACAAATACCTTCCTACCTATACCATGAGGTAATTTTTAGATACACAATATGAGACAAAATAGCCAGTGATGGATGGATGAATTTATTTACTTATAACTTAAAAGGAACAGTTACCAATTACCATCTTACCAAAAATGTGAAAAGAACATGAGAAAAAAAATCAATTCTCAGCTGAGAAATAAAAAATAATTTATTATCAACACAGTAAATTTTACGTTTAAGTATCTAATCAAAGCCATTTATAGAAATATTATAAGAAATGTTATAAAATTTTTAAATCTGTAAAAATGTCTCCTAATCATAACAACAGAAATTTTTAACTCACTGTATAGTAAACATGATTAGAATGACTAATATGTTACCAACTGTACATGAGAAACAACACAAACTTTTTATTTGTGGGACATCAGGTAAAAACAGAAATGCTCAGAAAAAAACATATATGTGGACCCACTTGTTCTCAGTAATTTAAGTTGGATTTTATCTTATCAATATTTCAAAACACATAAGATATATGTACAGTGACTTGCCCACATAATATTTATTTAATAGATATTTATTAAATGATGAAATTCACTGTCATTAACATATATGGTTCCACAAGGACTCAGATGAACCACAGTTATGAATCATATCTTATAAAAATTAGATTCACCAAATCCATGATCCAAGTTGATTCTACCTTCAGGCTTCTTACAAACTTAGGGTTCAGTTTAAAATTCTTTTAATGTACACAGTGATTAATTATGAAGCCATAGTAATCTAAGGTTTCAATATAAATTAACTTTTACTAAATTTAAAAATAAATTTTTGATGGAGAAATATTCGCACTTTAAAAACAATAGCCATCATCATTTTTTAAAAGCAGCTTTCAGAATAAACAAGATTTACTAAAATACAAAAATTGTTTAAAAAATATTTTGAACATACAGCTCTACTGCAGCTAGAAGTTGTAATACATCTCCTCCATTCATGTAATAGAGATAGAAGAGAAGGTCTTCTCCGTATCGGCCAAGTTTTATTGCGGCCAGCTGGAAAAGAGAAATAAATTATTCTCAAATGTAAAAGAAGTCTGAAAATCTTATCATATAACTGCTACCACTAAAGTAAAAACAGAAACAAATTCTTCTCTTTATAGCAGATAACTGCTAATACATGATTATACAAGTAGCTATAATTCTAAAGGAGAGTTTCATCATTAGGGTAGTTTATTATTTAAGTAATTAAAGTTATTTAACAATTACTTCTGATACATCTATTTTATGTACTACTAGGAAAAGAGCTAAATAAAAGCTTCCAATTAAGTTCAAATGCTGAATGTCTTACTTAAGGGATTTATCAGTTAACCAATGTGGGAGTAATAGTGAAACATTGTGCTCCAAGATTCAGCACTTATATATTTAAGACATAATTTTATTACTTACTAACATACCATGTCCAAGTAATTTAATGTCTCTAAACTTCAAATATAAAATGTAGACAATGACATCTTATAAGGGTTACTAAGAATGAAAATGAAATTAACTAAGTGACTGTATGTGAACAAGCCTTGTAGAATGTCTGATAGACTCACAGGAAATGTTACTGAATCTACATTTGACAATGACTGAACCACAAATAAGTTGGTTATGTATATTAAGCAAATTATGGATGTTTAATACAAAAATCATGAAGAGACTTTTTTTGTTTAAATGAATGTATAAAATGACTGTTTTACATGTCCCTCAGAAAATGGGACAAATTAATTGCCTACCAAACTATAAAATGTGAGTTCAATAGTCTCAAATTCTCACCAAATATATAAATGGTGAGATATTAATATAAATCTTAAATGCTAGCCAAAACAAAAATACTTTTATCTTTTTACTTGATCCTGTATCTAAGTATTTATTTAACTGTTACACATCTGATGTAATTTTTTTCTCCCTTCATATTATCCCCATTCAGGTAGCAGTACCAAATGTGTCGAATCATCCTGTTAGTATTTCTTAAATTGGCATTGAGAAATGATCTGGAACCTTTACGTACTGGGAGCAAAAGAGCTCTATAATGGAGGTGGCAACAAATCACACAATCCAAAAATAGAAAAAGATATCTATCTCCATTTCATACTTATCTTCCACCTAACTCAAAAATTAAGACATAGTGAGAAATATGTCTTTACTTGCCTGTCAACAACATCAACAATGATTTGGCTATATAACTAAATGGTACAAATGCAGAACACTGTCATTTACATTAGCCACTATACACATATGAATAACACAAATATGTAATTTTAATGTATTATATCCTTTCACAAGGCCAAAATCCAGATACCATTGCTAACAAAAATAAACTCTCAGTTCTTTTCCCTAAAGTGTTTCCAACTTTCTTTCTTTCTTTGACTAGGGGGAATAAAAAAAAAAAAAAAAAAAGATTAAAGCTGCAATCTGTTAACACTTACTTTAGAATTAGAATTTTAGGTAATTCAAAAGTAGAAAAACAAAACAAAACAAAAACAAACCAGAAAAAAGCCAAAAGCCATAACAGTTTTGAAAAAAATAATATATAGTTCTATTAAAAACCCTTATCTGTACTATAAGAAAATATTTCTAACAGATAAGGATATAAAATCTAAAAAAGATTTTATATATACAGAGATTGGCAAAAGTAGGTTTACAGTTGCATTGTACTATTCTTATGAGTTAATAAAGCTACTGTAATAATCATAACCTGCATGTCTTCTTCTGTATGAACATCAGAAGGAATCTATTAAATATTTCAAGTTTGTTTATTCCCATCAACTACAGTTATGGCTGTACCCTGTTACTGATAACTATAAAGCAATATTTTATCAGTCATAAAATTGTTTTGTTGAAAAATATTTTAAAAATGTAACCCAGAACCTCATCAAAACATTAAAATTATAAACCAAGTAGAAATAAAATTGCTACATATAGCTGAATGAACATGTGAAATCATACCTAAGACCATTTGTAATTATTTTAAAATATTATGCTATCTGAACTGAAAAACAGTGCCTGAGTACTTATAAATTCATGCTGAGTAGAATAAATAATAAACTACACTCACCTTATCCCTAATGTGAATGTTCGTTAAGTACTCAGATGGAACATGGAAGTCTAGATAAAATAAAAAAAGCCTTATTAACTGATTCTTAGTTATAAATATATCTTTTAAAGGTCTTAACACAAATACAATCTCCTACCTATGTCTTGAGGTCGACAAGGTGAAGATGCCCAGGGTGATGCAAATTTGGGGTAGAGATTTCTGAATAAAGGAGGGGGGAAAAAAAAACACTCTGAAGTCCAGGGTAGAAAAAAAAGAGTTCTAATTTTAGTTCAGGAAATCAGGAAAAACAATTAACTTCAAAAACATTAACTTTTTATTTCTAATTTCCTTTCTTGGGTTTATTATGACTTATATACAGCAGGAAACTGAAACAAGGTTTCATATATATACAGGGGTTGGCAAAAGTAGGTTTACAGTTGCATTGTGACATTCTTTTGAGTCAATAAAGCTATTGTAATAATCATAACCTGCATGCTTTTTTCCAAATGAATAACTGGACATATAGATATCTATGTATATACTTAGTATTCATTAATGCCATGCCCCAAAATAAAATCACTTTCCCATTTTTATGGTCCAACCCCCGCCCCCCCCCAGTAATTATTAAAAGCAAAAGTTTAAATTCATAAAATATTTATTGAATGCTTATTATATGCCTGGATCCATTACAGGTGCTTGAAATACATCAACAAATAAAGCAAAGATCACTGACAAAATAAAACTTACTTTTCAGTTCAGAATGGTGAATTGGAGGGAGGCAGACAAAATTTACATAATAAATAATATTCCCCATTAGTGGAGGGGCAGAGAAAGGAGATTAGTTATATAATTAAATATAGGTATCAGGTTAGGTATCATTTAAAAGGTCAGATATGAACGAAGACTTGAAGAATGTTAGGAATTAACCATTATTTATCTGCCAAAGACTATCCTAATCTGAGGAAACTGCTACAACCACTAAGGCAGAGCTATAACTGACATGTCTGAGGTACAGCAAGAAGGCCAGTGAAGCTGGGACAGAGTGAACAAAGGGAGAAGCTGTTGGGAGAGACAGAAATCAGGACTATAGATATTAGAAGGCCTGTAAATATTCTGGGTTTTTAATCATAATGAAACTATAAATCATTACTGGGTATATGACAGAGAATAAACTTATTAAAAAAGAATTGTCCTAGCTGCTGTGTAAAGAAGAGATTGTGTGGGGCAAAGGAAGAAGAAAAAATAACCAGTGATTAGCTAGCTAATGGAATAATCCAGGCAATAAGGGATGGTGATTCAAAACAGGATGGTAGCAGTTAAACTAGTGAGAAGCAATATAGCAGTGCTTCTAACTATGTATGTCAAATGTTGCTGACAGGTCAAAAAAGGGTAAGTTTCTGAAAGTGACCAATGAATTTATTAACATACTGGTCATTTAATGACCTTGACAAGAGTAGTTTTAGTGTAGCAGAAACAAAATATTAACAAAGAATAGAAGAAGACAAATGGGATTTACAGAGATGGGTCTTTTGAAGAATTTTACTTCAAAGGAGAATATAAAAATGGGGGCGGGGGAGTTGGCATTAGATCAAGAAGTACTTTTAATATGAAAGTAATAACATATTTGTAGGATGATAGAAATAACCCAATAAAGAAAAGAATGGATCAACTACAACAACAGTGTGCAAGATAAGGGGAGTGCAGATGGTAGTAAATAGTTAGATTTGGTTGGAAGACTATGCTGACATTCTCTTCTGATTGCTTCCATCTTTCTTAAAAAAAAAAAAAAAGAAAAGAAATAAAAAATCAAGGCCATCACCTGAGAGTAAGGACAGGGGTTTGAATAGGCAAATATAAAATAGTTGCATAAAACAGCAAAAGAATAAATGGATTAGGCATGCTGTTATGACTATGGTTGGCAGAATTAAGGTCCTACTTTTCCCGTTCCTGGCTATACACCTACACTACATTGAAACATGGCAGTGAAGTTGTAAGTTTCTCTCCCGCCAGACTCAACAGCACAGGTTAAAAATAGAATAGGTGGAGATATGACCAGGGTTATAGTTTTTGCCATGCAGGTATGACAAAGCAGGAGAGGGGCAAAGCTGTCAAGAGTATATGTGGATGAGCAGTATGACTGACCATAGCATTTGACTGGGTAATAAGGAAGTGAGCTCACTGCAGGGAAAGAGACAGTGATGTTTTGGAACAACAAAAAGGTAAAAGAATGGAATGAAGGTCCCAATAGAGTCAAATGAATACAGGAGCCAACACTACAGGGAGAGAGAAGATAAGAAGTGGCATGGGAGCACAGACTTAAAACTACAGAGAAACTAAAGTTACTAGTAATGGCAAGCTCAAAAGGATGACAAAAGAGATGAGCAGGTGAGGTATAGTAGAGGAGTAAGATTTTTGGAGGAGAGAAATTCAAGGAGCAGAGATGTCAGGATTTGGAAAGATCATATATATGTTTAAACTGCCAAATTATAAGAGGAGTAATATTGTGAAATGACAGAGATACAAGAGCTAATATGACCCATGAGCCAACAGATAACAGCAACAATTAGTGGCAGCAGGTGACACAATTTGACGATATGCAGGCAGGTCTTATGTACAATGTGGAAGGAAAGAAAAAAACTTACTCAGGAGAGTTCAGATTGAGGCCTAATGTTGTCAAGTCACTTCCTAATGCAAGATGTACCATTCCCGGATCTGTCTCTGCTGCCCTGATAAATGTTAACAGGCCAATCATTCCAAACTGGTCCGTCACCATCCCTTGAGGAATGTTAGTAACCCGACCTGAAGAAGAAAAACATAGTCATTTTTATCTTTGCTGAAAAAGTAAAAAAATAAAATAATTCTGTAATACCACTGACATATTTTATGGAGTCCCACCATCAGGTAACACCTGGATCCCTTTTTTCTGCTGGTTATTATTTTGTGTTGTCGAACTTTTATCTCCAGGGAATTTGGGTCCATCTGTACTTGAAGTTGTCTTGCCAGATGTATTCAAATTCTAACATGAAAAAAAAATTAAATGTAACATTAATTTTTGTTACATATAAAAATTTCAAATTCACATTTCTATTCATTCTTTATTATATTTAATTTGGGATTAAATTATTACCTGTGTTCCAAGTTCTACATTATTTTTTTTTGTTTCTACAACTGTCCTATTAGTATTCAAATAAATCCTGTATTATACACATTTGAACATTTAAAGGACAAGGAATAAATAAAAAATATTCTTATTTATCTCAGATTTTTAGTCATAGACAAAATATATTAACCATCATCTCAGGACTTTATCTTCAGGATACACTTGAAATTACACGTCTTCAATACTTTCATTTAGAAGAGAAACTAAATACCTAAACATCACCATAAAAACCTCCAAGATGTCAGAACATATGCACTTTTAAAATTCATATTTAATTCTTACCCAATATTCTTCTTTATCAAATATTTTAATATACAAACTCTCATCACAAAAAAAGCTACTTTTAGTGCAATGTGGAAGAAATAAACATATTCGTTAAGTCAGAAAGAGGAAGCTGAGTTGGCTGAATCAACACAGGAATAAAAATGTGTATAAAGATTCTTCAAGGAGAAAACTTACTCAAGAAAAACACAGCTCCTTAGAAGGCTATAATATCAAACTTCATGGGATCCAGCTGACAGGGACTACAATAAAAGTCTAAATTAACTCTGAGAAGTTCAACAGAAATTTGCAAACCTATATGAAATAGGAAAAAAATAGGCTATCTTCTAAGTTATAAAGAGTTTCCACATTCTTCAGAAGTTAGATTATTATGAATATTCAAGATAAACAATTTTGTAATAGTATTTAGTAAGTCCTTAATATAGTCTATAGTCTATAAAACTGTTAATACAAGAGAAATCTGAAGGGAAAACACTACATCATTGACATACATAATTCTCATTTACTTACAGATTTACTGTCATCATTATTTGATGTTGGATCTTTATAGCTGGAACCAGGTAATGCTGGAAAGTCTTCATTGTGTATTGAGAAGTCCTGGGATTGCTCATTTGCTGGTTTTGTTACCATTCCAACTATGTAATGAAAATAATCCAGAGAATTGCAATTGATATTTATGATATTTTGCTAAAAATTATAAAAAGTTAACTTCCCTCATAATATACCAAAAATATTTTTATTTTGCTCTGAAAGCATACTTCAAAAAAATTAGTATTCAGAATAACAATAAAGAACTAAATTTTTGTATATTGATTAATAACTCAATTTACAAAATAATGCAAGGGAAGTAAGTGTTTAAGACATAATTTGATATTGATAATAATCATTAATAATTTTTTGTTTAAAAGCTTGCTTTAAATATTTAACTAGCTATTATAAAAACCAGTTGTCAAATACAAATGAACAAAATAAATTTTAAGAGAACATGTCAGTATTCTACTTGAAAGTGACTTACAGAGTGAGCAAATTGCAATCAATTATTAAACAACTCCGTATTATTTCAGATTTTCTTGGACTCCATGTAATAGATGTAAAACATGCAAGAACTGGGAAGTAATCCTCCCACTATACTTGGCATTAGTCTGGCCCTTATTGGAGAACAATATCCAGTTTGGGGCGCCACAGTTCAAGAACGATATGGAGAAACTAGAGTTGGTCCAAGGAGAGCAACGGGAATGATTAAAGGGATGAAAAAGTGGACCTATGAGGAAAGGTTAAAAACATTAGAGTCTGAACTGAGAATCAAGTAGCTAGGTACTCAACTTCCAGATCCTTTTTTGTTATTTTTGGAAGACTGATTTGGAAACTTCAGAATATGAACAATTACTTTTTCCCTTCTTCATATATTATTTGTATTCATATTCTGAAAGGCATGAAAATCCTTCTAGGTTGAAAATGGGAAAAAACAGTTGTAAGAGTGATGAACTGATCCCTCTAAGTTCAGTTTTCTGCTACTGGTCTCTATCAGGTTCTGACAGAAAGAAACAATTATGTGCAACGAATACAAAGAATACAGCTACATTGCAGCTACCTAATTTTCATGTCTAAATTGTTACTTCACATGTTTCTAAACTGTCCTATAATATACAAATAAATCCTGTATTATATACATTTGAACATTTAAAGGTCAAGGAATATATGGAAAATATTTAGCATCCCTCTTCTTTTCATTTAGCATCTATCAGACAAATTTCTTATTAGAGTCAGTAAAATGGGGTATTTTAGTGGTGATGGAAAGTCTACATAAACTATACATGACCCAGGAGCTGTGGTTCTCAACAGGAGGCAATTCCTCCCCCCCCGACACATTTGTCAATTATGGAGACATCTGTGGTTGTCACAATGGGGGAAGGGTGAGAGGTAAGAGGGGATACTGGCATCCAGTAGGCAGAGGCCAGGGATGTTGCTAAATATCCTATAATGTACAAGATAGCCCCTCATTTACAAGGAATTATCTGACCCAAATGTCAATAGTGTAGAGGCGAAAAAACTCGCTTAGAAAAAAATATTTACTGTATGGTCAGTCATTATTAATCACTAATAATGTATTCTTTTAAAAAATGTGTGACAAATTAATAAAAGGCAGATCACAAAATCCGCCAGAAGAAAATAACTTCTGAATAACAATGAGGACTTCCTTTTGGTGCTTCTGTACAAACTAAGTTTTCCTATTTAGCTTTGCTATGATAGTATTCTGGGAGGAAAATACACTTTGGGTATATCCAACAAATTATACTACTCTGATCAGAAAACATACACACACGTATACCAGTATGTGCATATGTATGTGTAATGGAAAGTTTCCATTTGCCATCATTAAAAAGCTTAATTACCATAAGGAGCTCTTCCAGCCAAGGGGTTTATTAATGGAGTTGGGTTACCACTTCCTTCCCTTCTGTTTCGGTCTGCTAATGCTGGAAAATCTGAAAGGTCCAATCCTGTCACATTTTCACTTCCATCTAAATAATAAAAAGGAACACCAGTTATTGATTCAACCAACATTTTATAGATATTATTAGAGGCCAACCATAATATAATTTGAAATGACAGTGCCTTCTTGCCATATAATGCACAGCACTGTACTAGGTATAGGTATATGTACTAGGTACGATAAATATTTATGGATTGATTTCACATAAAAGAATTTCATGAACAATTCAGCAAAGAAAAATATAACTAGCATAATAAAAATTTTAAATCTTAGAGACTTAAGGTAAAGAATAAACAATAAGGTGGTTCATTGTATTTTCCCAGTGAAAGATGATACTCTATAAAGTTATAGCTTTGTAGCTAGCAAAAAAGAGATTATTGTGATATAACTGCTCTTTTCATTATATCCAAAAGTAAAGCTTTTATCTGAAATGCTTGGAGCTTCAATTATATACAAGTGTGAGAACAACAGTGCCTCCTGAAAATTGTGAGAATCAGATCTGAAGGCAGTGGAAACAGAAACCGTAAAAACTTCTTTCCTGTGGTCTATTGGTCTCATCACAGGTATATATGCATGTGTGTAAGTGCATGTGCGTTTTGATTTGGGGAAATAAGCAGGATAGCATAAGTAGGGTATAAGTACAGTTCCCATGTCTGTTGAATGCTTAGGAAGCATGGGAATATGATATGAAGACCAAAGTTTTTTTTTTTACCTATTACACAGTAGGCGCTCAATAAATATGTTAGATAAAATTTATTTTTCACTTAAAATTTTTACAACCTCAGCTTGCTTCCTTTTAAAAATTAAAATTTAACCCAACATTTATACTTTGCCTATTTTAATCATTCCTTTGTTTTTTTTTAATTTCTACTATTCTGTAATTCTTACAATCTTGATTCCTAATTTTTAAAGAATTTAATTTCTACCTTGGTTTTAGCCTGCAATATAGCTTTTCTTTCACCTAGAGTTTTATAACCATTCTCACTTTATTTTGCCTTCTTTCCAGTTAATTTTAACTTTTCTCCAAGTTGCTTAATTAGAAAATTCTGAGGAAAAAAACACTTTTTTCTCAAGATAATTGCTGATAGAAAAAATACACTCTTCTTAACATTCCAAATTAGGTGGCAGTTTAAAATTATGAAGGGTAAAAGATAAAATCATTCATACCCATTGTTGTTATTTTTTTTAATTGAAGCAGATGAATTTTAAGTTTTAATAAGATATTATATGAATAAAATAGAAATTAACAATTCACAGTTTTAATCTATATAGTAATCTCTCTTCAATTATTTGATTATAAATTAACTATATATTACTTTTTAATATACATATTCAGGTCCTCTAAGAAGAAATTAAATTGCCATGTTATCTAAAAATAGTTTTTACTTAAAAACAGATAATTAACCCCAAATTTATATTTTTAAGGATTTAGTAACAATTTTCCTATCATGAAATATTTTTAGTTAAAACTGAATTTTAAAAATAATTCTAAAATTTATAGACATGCATAAAACCATAATTCAGAATATAAGGTGGTACTGTCAGACACCTTTATGGTACATTTAAAATATTTTTGCCTTAAACTATGAGATGCCGTTTAATTTCAGAGATACTAAAATATTTTTTAAAATGTACATTTTAGAAATAAAGGGATGTGGTACTTTATATTATTTTAACATCTTGAACACAAATCAATAACTTTTAAATGCTAACACTTGAAATTTTAAAGTCTCATTTGATCAACCCATGCTGCTAAAGAGAGAACTTTAAAAATCAAAGTCTATAGCCACAGATGACATTTCATCTTCTCTCAAGCTTCCACATATGCTCCATTTAACTGATCATTCTTTCACCTTCTACTTCTTTTACATACATTTCTCTCTCAACAATCATATTCATTTTGGCTCCTATGACCATAACAACATCCTTTATTTCCTTTCTCAGGAGGCAAGGGTAGAAGAGAGCGAAATCTGTAGCAGAATAGCACAAAGCCTCCTATTTGGTCTGAAGCAGATGCTAAAGGAGATAAATCAACAGACTGCGAGAATTCTTTACTGTCAATATCAGAGTTGTTTTTCCATGTAATTTTGAATTTTACACATAAAATTTCTAAGGGTTAAAATGCCAAAATCAGTATTAAAACTGTTAAGAAAAACTTGTAAGTGGCTCCATATAATGTTAAATATTTCTTCATTCTGGGTCTCACGGCTAGAATGCCATACTACCTAACCTAGTTTAGACAATGGTGACAGGACTGAGGATAGGAAAAGTTCCTAAAGCAAAAAAGATTTGAAGGCATATATAAAGACTTAGTTAATTTTTAGGGTCCTCTAGGTATCAAGGAAATAATACTGAAGTTATAAAATTATGTTTTTACCACGCCAAGTGAAAAATATATTTAAATATCTCTGAACTGTTCACTGAATTGTCCTATTCCTGTCAAATTATCACTAGATTAAATTCTACCAATTTAACACACAAAAAAATTATCCTGTAATATTTTAAGACCAGTATGTTCAATTGCTTTATATTTCAAAGATCTACCATATGTTTATAGGGTACTATCTCCAGAATAAGCTTACCTGTTCCATTAAAAATGTTACTTGATAAGGAGTTATTCATTCCAAATGCCTGATTCCTGTTCATTCCAAATCCAGACATACTGGGTACATAGAAAATAATTTTAGATATACAGTAAGAACACTAACTTTCAGATGAAGATAAACAAAAGTGTATATTTTTGGTCTCCTCATATAAAACAACATGTTTTAAAACAAATACTAATTTTGTTCTCCTGAGTTTAATTCTTTAAATTTATTTTAAAATCTCCCTAAGACCTTCCATGAACAATAGAGAACCAAACATCTTACACAGATGACTTAGAAACAAAAAACCAAAAAATTTGTAAGTCTGAAGAAAACAAAGATTAAGGGTACCATTTAGTCTTCTTGGAGAGCCAACTTATTGGATATACTGGCAGAACTAACCTCAAAACTATGCAATTTAGTGTAGGACATTGTTCCTGAATACTTTTCTTCAACTACTGGTAAAGTGTGCTACTGTTATTGTCCATAAAAGATCTTTTTTCATACACTCTTTCTTCCTCAACCAGAAAATACACTCCTCATAAACTGAGTCCACGTCCTATTCAACTGTGCCTCCTCTGTCCTTAAGTGTTTAGGAGGAAATAATAAGTACTCAAACATTCAGTTCACCTGAAGTAAATGGTGCTTTTCGTTAACTGAATTCAGTGTCATAAAACACACCATTCTTATTTAAATGTAGTTTATCTTTCAGATACTTAAAAGAAAATATATCTTCCTGTAGTCCCCTCAATTTTAAAAATTAATGAACAATTGGTACTTGGTAAATAGTAACAAGTGCTTTCTTTTAAAGTTTTTTTTGCACAAGCCTAAACATGGAAAAAACAAAAGCAAAAAATAAGATTCAACTTAAAGCAAGGCCAGAAGTAATTAAGAATTTCAAAAGGAATTAATGCAAATTCTACAATGATAGTAAGATTTTTAACATCAAAAAGTCTCATAAAAGACAGTGTATCTATGTTTCTATGAGGGTTAAAGTTAAACTGTTTGAAGATAACAGGTGTCTTGTTTTTTTGCCTATATCCAAAAAACTAACTATGACCAAACAATATTTTCATAAAATATGCAGCTGTGCAACAACAATACTTTAGAGAAGAGGAGGAAAGCCTACAGACATGTTGGTTTAATAGCATATTCGAATTGCTGATACAGGTACCCTCAAACACTGAATAAGTGCTAAGAGATGAAAACATTCCATTATAAATATAACTCATCAATAGTAATAGCCGGGTTTTAGAGATCCAAAGTATCACTGACAGTTTATAAACAAATTATTTTTAAAAACAATTATTTTAGTGAAAAAATATGGAAAGGCAAAAATTTAAATATACATTCAATGAACAATACTATAAGAATGGGGAAAGATGTGATAAAGCTCAAGAAGTATTGCATGATTAGGAAGCTATCAAGGAGATGAGAATTTTGATAACCCTTTAACAAGTAATAACTTAAAATTTAAAAAGCAGTATGATTATAAAAGAAATGTTCCTAAGTCTAAGTAAAAGTAAGAATTGAAGGTTATGACATGAAGATTAAAAAGAAAATGTCCTAATGACCTATTTTAATTCAGATTTTACAAGTACTAGATAAAAGAGTGAAATAACTGGGTATGATGAAACCAACTAGATCAAGGCCTCTTTTCCCCTGGTGTTCCCCATTTAAAATATATAATGGCAAACTCACATGTTATCTTAGCAAGAAAGAAAGCCTTACATTGTAGATACAACTCTCATGTATTGTTATTATTTGCACAAGAGTATATTGAATGGATAGTAAAAAAGGCATGAAAAGGTGTAAGAGTTCATCTTTTTGTTTTAAATCCCTGGACATGACAATTTTCAAATACTAAAGATGTAGTCGGAGAAAGCCTTTGTTCAAAAAGTCTCCAAAGTAAGTACAAAACTGAATTTCAGTTGAAAAGGTACTTAACCAAAGCCTAAGGGAAGCAAGGCTATTTCACATAGTCAAATATGTCCTATTCACAAGTATAAAATTCTTAATGCACAGGTGACCAGCCTCATTTAATAGAGGAAAAACACACCAACAAAAATCTGCCTGGTGGCAACCTAAAAACAATCCTCTTCTAAGAGAAACAATAAAAAGCTATAATGTGCTTTCTAAAATAAAGCTGATTTTCGAAATAATGTGTCTTGAATTTGGAGAGATTAAAATTGTGATGTGTAACAGAAAGAGAATCTCTGGTCATAAATATATGATGAAACACTTATGAGACAGAAGCCACGACTCAAGAACAGAATGCTGAATATGAAAAGGCAAATTTGAAAAATACCCAGAAAGACAATTATACACAGTATCAATAAACATCTTACCTGTTCACAGTAAAAGGCTGTCGAGAAGGCTGTTGCTTTGGCATACATATAATGCTTGGCGAGCTTCTGTTGGGGCTACCTAACCCTGAACTGCTCATGCTATTTGTCCTGCTAGGAATTCCAATGCCCTGACCAACCTGGGAGTGGTTCATCATATTCCTAGGATTCATAGGCAAAATACCCCTGAAAAAGAAGTCCATTATACTAAATAAACTCTCTACAATTACTCATTAAAATTCTCTATAAATAATCAATTGACCTAATCCCAGAACTTCAAATATACTTTCAAATTGCACTGCTAATTTTTATTAATTCCTTTTGTCCAGCCATTGTACTCTTAAAAAACAAAAAGCCAAAGTAAATAAACCAAAAAGGGAAATTACAGTGGAACTAATATACAGAGATATTCTAAGACGTTATTACTATAACATAATACAAATGTATCGCACATATATATTAGAATAATTTCATTCCAAATGTACGTCATTTTACTTTCTTCATACTAATATGCATCATCTATGTAATCTGTTTCATTTTATTCTCACTAGAGGCAATGGATGTGTGGTGAGGGAGCAATAATCAGAATTATCTAAGGAGTGATTTTAAATTGCATATCATCCTTTGAAGAAGAGAGCTAGCTTTTGAAAAAGCACCCCCCTGGTGGTAATTAACCCTTAATACCCAACAGCTAACAACCAGTAGCTAGCTCCAGGATAAAAACATTTTACACTAGACTTATCAATTTGCAATGAAATAAAATTAGCAGAGGGTATCAACTTTCTTTTCCTCATTGAAAGGCACTGAATCATTTAGTTACCGTATGAAAAAGTGAAAAGCTTGCTTACTCTACAAAGATACATTTTGAGAAATATGCTGGTCCACCAATAAATACCTGCTTGGAGATGGAGGCGTGTGAAGTGACATTGTTGGTACCCCTGTTGTTGGCGTGACGTGGCTCGGTAACTGAGTGCCTTGTGATAAGCTGCGATTTAATTGAGGGGTATTGTTGCTCATCCCCCTCATTGGAAGGCCTAGTGCACCTATTAAAAAAATTCAGAAGAAGGAAATTCATTGCCATCAGGAATGAAATTGTTATCCATCTTCTGGAGTTGGTAATTTAAAACATATAAAAATCATTGTAATATAATATGCAAATTTTAAATGAATATATTCAATTCACTCCAAATGGACTCTGATTTTAACAAAAATAATGTCCTGGTCTGAAACTTATTATAAATGGATATTGCTTTCATATTCCTATTTTACAATAAACTATGTCTGTCAATGACAAATTAGATGATTGATATTCCATAAAAACAATTTATACAAATATGCTTTTAAAAAAATTTGCAATCCTGTGTTTTTGTTTTAAATGATAATTGAAGGACACAGACATTTAACCTTGCTTTGCTTAACTTTAACTTTTTATATGATCCTTTTAAAATGCATTTCAGAAAGTCTTTTTACTACTATTTATACTTACATACTTCTCAATATTATAGTCTTTACAAACCCAACATAAAATGTAAGCAACTGATTAAACTCAACCTGACATAGCTACAAGAAATAAAACTTTTAAATATGTGTGTGTGTGTGTATATATATATAGAAAAATTTCCAAGTAGTCCAGCCAGCATGACTCAGTGATTGAGTGTTGACCTATGAACTAGCAGGTCATGGTTCAATTCCTAGGTAGAGCACATGTCTGGGTTGCAGCCTGATCCCCAATGTGGGGCATGCAGGAGGTGGCTGATCAATAATTCTCTCTCATCATTGATGTTTCTCTCTCTCCATCTCCCTTCCTCTCTGAAATCAATAAAAATATATTTTAAAAATAAATAAATTTCAAAGTATAGTTACCTTCTATTTATCTAGTAGCACTACTGGGGCCAGATGTAGTGATAAATGCATTCCAATAGGTGTATTGTTAAAGACTATTGAAGATTTAGATGTAAAACATTAAAAAATAAATGGGATAAGCTTTTTAGAAAAAATGTATGACAATTCCTACCTTTTATTAGTATAAAATACAAATTATTATTTTCTGAATGACTCAGAATAATTATTATGGATACCTAATGTGCTAGATGTTTGTTTTTCCCTTTTATCTCTCAAAGTAAGACTATTCAGCTCTAACTTGTCATCATATATGCCTATGAATTAATGGCACATTGCCTCCATCTTACAGACCCACACTTTTTTATGCTTTCTGTTTCTGTCTACATGGAATGGCACATCAATCAACCAAACTTATTCTAACTGGAGGTTAAATAAAAGTGATGAGGGAGTGAGTGCTAATGAATAAGTAGATGACAATTGCTAGAGATTTATAGTGACTCCCCCCACCCCCATTTTGGCCTAATTTTGTGTCAAAACTGCAACAACCTGCATATTTTGAAACTATGACCTCAAAAAAATGGGCAATATATTATGAATGATTCCTCCAAATATCTTTGTAAAATTTACCTTTAGGCATAACTATGTACCACCTTCTAATCTAGGGATACCATTAGATTATTAAGATTTCCCTTGAATCTACCAGCCTCAGTAGTCAGCCTATGTTTGCTTCTCAACTGAATGAAGCCAGTGTATACAATTTAGTATAATGACTATAGGCTATGTGTACTCTTTTCACTCTTCCATGAAGACCCGAGCTTGTTTCTGCATTTCTTCAAGTCACATGAAGAGAACTGGCCTAGATTATATGTTGATTTAGTTATTATATGTCTGATCACTATAAGTTTTATGATGAGTGTACCACTACCTGCAGCCACTTTCTCTGAATCTGGGACAAAATAAGAACAAAATATTAAAGATCAATCTATATAAGATATCTTCAGAAGAAATCATTTTTTTCCTTCTTTCAAACAGATAGTTTCCTCTAGGCCCACTAGATGCTCCTGAAATGGACCACTAAAGTGATAGTTTTCACATCACTCACTAAACACTGACTGTACCAGCTGCTGGGACACAGTAGTGAACAAGACAGAGAAAAGAGGCTCCTATCCTCAGGGAGTTTACATCCTTCTCCCTAAATATGTTGTCTAAAAGTCAGCTATAGCTGCAAATTTCCAAAAGGAATGTTTTTCTCAGTGATTAACCAATAAGAAATATTATACAATTTTAGAGCCAGAAGGAATCTTAAAGATCACTTAGTCCAAAGTTCACGTTTTACAGATGAGGAAACTGAGCTACAGATAAGTTTACTGACTTCTTCAAGATGACCCAAAGAACCAAGACTAGAGTTTAGAGCCATTTAGGAGCCCAATATAACACTAAATTAGTACCCTTATGAGTGCATAATGAATTTTTTCCCCTCTTACTTTCTTTTTCCATTTTTGAATGTTATTCTTCAAACTTTTTTTTTTTAAATTTTCATCTCTTGTTCTCTTCCCTCCATTTTCTTTCTCCCTTTTTTCTCTATATCTTTCAAGTTTTCTTTCCTCTGGTTTCTTTCCTTTTCACTCTCTTTACAACTTCACTATAAACATACACTTCCCAAAAATCTAGTATCCTCAGGCTTTTTTTCTAATAATTAGTAAGTCCACAAAACCCATCCAGATTTGCTTACTTCAACCCCTCATATACAAATTATTCTATGCAGTATTATGATAATTTATAACTTTAGAAGCATGAGATTATCTGGACATTAGCAAAACCCTTTAGAGAAGGAAATAAGAATGGATAAGGTTATGTAGTCAATTAGGAATTGGCAAATGAGTTAATTTATAGTGCTTGGAGTGGAGGAAGACTCTGAAATAAACTCAAAGACTAGCACTTACTTTTATTTTTTCTTCAACATACCTAATTAACAAGAAACAGCTAATAAATTCAAAAGATCTGAGATGTACTTTGAACTAGGCAGGTGTAAAATAATCAAAAGAGCAGAAAGAAGGACATCAATTTCCTAATGGTTATCAAACCTTGGATACTTAAGAACTGAGTAAATTTTTAAAAAATCAAATTCCTTTATGACATAAAGAATATCACTGTAAGTCAAACTATTACAACTGAGTAGGGTCAGAGGAGGGGAAAATTCACTCTTTTTCTAGCATAATTAGAAAAAATTATGGAAACTCATCTCCAAAATATTACTAATATACCAAGAAGAATATGTGTGAGTTGAAAGAAAAAAAAGGGGGAGAGTGGAGGAGACATAAACTTTTTTTGGCATAAAATAACTACAACAGCAAATACAAATATGTATGCCTGAGCTTGTATATGGGCAGGGCAGTAGAATTAAAATTTATCACATACCTAGAACCATGTGTCAAACATTATGCTATGCTACTTCATCTCTTTTCCTCCTTATAACAATCCTATAGAGTTTTTACTCCCCTTTTTATAGAACAAGGATAAAATATGATCAACAACAACAACAATGAAAAACTGTTAAAAAGCAATAGGGAAAGTTATAAAACTTTTCTAAACCAGATTTTTATTTCATTTTGACAAACTGATAAAGAGTAATACAATGTTAGGAAAAATATATGAACATATTTCAAATACAAAGCTACATATTTGGAAGGATGCTAAACAATCAAAGAATGAACTGAATTCTTTATTAATCATATTTCAGAAATGATTAATGGCCTATGATCTAAGAAATGTTTCCATGAATTATTTCCACTGCACAAACTGATTAAGAGCACATCCCTTAAATATTTATGGCAAGGTACGTCATTCTTTATTCAAGGTTTGGCTAAAAATAAAAATATAAGTTATAAGAAAAAAAATCAATTACAGCAACCAAATCCTTAAATATTCATACTTTAAGTCTCCTGAAATCTATATTAAGGAAAGGGAGGAAATCCCTAATTCATCCAAGAGACATGCATAAAGTATTCTCTTTTCTATTCCCAAAGCAAGTAGCCTCCCCTAGGAGCTCACCTGTCCTACCCACACCAACAAAGGACATCCATCTTCTTAGCTCCAAACTGTCCTGCATTTAGCCAACTAATCTTCCCTCTAACATTATTTCATTACTCATTTTCCTTTATTAAAATCAAAAGATCTTAGAGACAGAAAAATCTACAGAGATCATCATGCAACTAAGTTATACATGAGATCATCCAACTAAGTTATATATGACAAACTAACATTAAGCACTAAGTGACTTACCCAAGATGACAAATGAATAAAAATAATGACCCAATTTCGTAATTCCTATTTCAATTCCATCTTTTAACCAAGCACTTTCCACTTCTTATAGCAGTTACTAACTTTTGCATCAACTGGGTAACTTTAATGTCTGGGTTCCATGCCCAGAAATTGTGACTTAGTCTGGGTCTGAGAAATTAATAGGCAGTGGGATTTAAAAAACTCTCCAGGTGTTTCTAGGGGTGCAGCTAGGGTACACTCTTCTATAGTATTAAATCCAATCGCAGTTCAGTCTTGAAAATTATGTCAAGTTCCAAAAAATCCTTCTAATCTTTAATTCATTCTCCTCTCAGTTTTAATGATAACTGACATATATTTCTTCTAATTTAAATTAATATTTTACTTACCCAATATATATTCTTTTGACACTAGAGGCCCAGCACACACGCAGTCGAGCATGGTTAGGGTCCTTAGGCCTAACCTGGCCTCTGCTGCCCGGTGATGCTATGTGATGCTCCCCGCACCCCTGACTGCTCCATGAAACTTGTTGCTGCCCCGCAAAGCTCACCGCTGGATGCTTTGCAAAACGAACTGCTGCCTAGGTAACTGCTCCACTAAGCTCATGGCCACTCTGCGAAGCAGCCTGCCAGTGCCGCTCAACAGTCCCCAGTCCCATCCCGCTGCCAGTCTCCCCTCATGGTGAGCGGCTCAAAGACTTAGAGAGAGGGGGACCGAGAGGTGCTCCATGCACTTCACGGTGACTGAGTGCCCGTTTGGCCGTGATGCCACCTAGCTCTTTATATATATTAGGATACCACATGTGACTTACAATCTTCCAACTTTCTCAATCCTCTCCCCATATCTTCCCCCTGAACCTTTTATCATAACCTTCTCTTCACCTAGAATATTTCCCCTTTTATTACTTTACAGAGATACTAAAGACTATCATCCTACTTAATAAAAGCCTAAAATACTAACTGTCCAATCAGTCATTCAACCAATCAAAGCACAATATGCTAATGATATGCTAAGAATGCTCAACTGCTTGCTATGATGTGCACTGACCACCAGGAGGCAGATGCTCTGACTAGATTAGCTTGCTCCTGGGGTCTGGCTGATGGGAACTGAGGGAGACAGGCCGGATATACTCTGGAGCCCTTCCGAGGTCCCTCCCTGGCTGGCCAACCTCCTGTGTCCCTCCCTGGCTTGCACCCTTTCACAACTTGGGACCCCTCAGGAGATGTTGGAGAGTCAGTCTGGGCCCAATCCCGCAGGCTCGGCCAAGGGACCCCACTGGTGCACTAATTCATGCACCAGGCCTCTAATTAAAAAATAAAAACTGCCATAATTGAGGTATTTACATGCAGTATATGTATGGAATGCTTGGATGTGTGTGGGAAGGACCACCAATTCAGACTAACTTAGTAGAAGTAGAATAGATATGATGATCAGAATATGTTTCCTAGAGGAGGCAGTACATGAATTAATTAATGAAAGAGACATAGCCAGGTATTTGGTGGTGGTGATGAGGAGTTAGGGATAAAAATGTTATAAGAGTTCAGTCTGAGAGAATAGTAAGATGTAAGAAATGAGGGCAAGTGATATGCCTGGAGGAGGAGGCTCACTTTTGCATCTTAGGATGTAAGAGACAGAAGCATAGATAGAGCTAACTGACGGTTAGCTCTTCAACTATAAGAAATTGCTACTTTGTTAGCACTTGCTGAGAGCTCCAGACAGCAAGCAGCTCACCACCGCTGCTCAACAGTCCCCAGTCCCAGGCCGCTGCCAGCCTCCCCTCATGGTGAGGTTTGTTAGTAGCCAGAACCCTACCTGGGGAACAAATGTGTGAAACTCCTATCTATACTTTGTACTCCTCCTCAAGCTAACTTTCCATTATGAATTAATGGCACACATTCACAAAGTAATACAGGTCTCAAACGTTAGAAACCATACTTGCTCCCTCTCTTTCACATCCCACCATCAAATCATATTAGCTCTACCACCAAAATATCTGACACTTCTAAACACTTGCACCACTCATCCAAGCCATTCTATTTTTCTTGCCTGAATGATTATAGTAATAGTCTTATCTCCTCTGTCACTTGTTTCATCTCCACCTAGTTCATTTTCTACATAACAAAATGATCTTTTAAAACTGAAACTAGCCCTGGCCAGGTGGCTCAGTTGGTTGGAGGGTTGCCCCATACACCAGAAGGTTTTAGGTCAGATTCCCAATCAGGGCACATGCCTGGATTTCAGGTCCGATCCTCAGGTGGGGCACATTCGCAAGGAAACCAATTTATGTTTATGTCTGTCTGTCTGTCTGTCTCTCTCTCGTAAAAAATCAATTACATATCCCTGTGTAAGGATTAAACTTTAAAGAAATTTAAAAACTGAAGCTGTAAAATCTTTTTTAGAAAACGTATTTTTATTGATTTCAAAGAGGAAGGGAGAGGGAGATAAAAACATCAATGATGAGAGAGAACCATTAACCAACTGCCTCCTGCATGCTCCCTACTGGGGATTGAGCCTGCAACCTAGGCATGTGCCCTTGACCGGAATTGAACTGAGGACGCTTTAGTCCATAGGCCGACACTCTTATCCACTGAGCCAAACCAGGTAGGGCTGAAGTTGTGAAATCTTAAACGTAAAGAGATAGTCCCATGAAGTAATGGACTAGAAAAAAACAACCAGAAAATAGTTGTGTGTGTGTGTGGTGTTTTTTTCTTGCCCCCCCCCCTTTTTTTTTTTGCGGGGATCGTATGTAATAGTTGTGTCCTTGAGCTTGAAAAGTAGCAAAGATACTGAATTTTGAATATTCTACTTCTTAGCTGAAACCAATGTAACAGCCTAATGGGTTTACCTTGCCTTAATAAAATACAACACTCCCAAATATATCCCATTTTTGGATGTTAGTCACACTACTCAAACAACCTTACATGTAGTCTCACAGATAGCCAATGTCAAAATGGCCTCAACTGTAAATCCTTTCCTGATCATTCTCCAAGATATGTGATTACTCCTGACTTTGAAATATCCATTAAATTCTGTACTTCTTCCACTTGGTAGTAAAGTAACATATACATATCTACTGTATTACATGTAGGGAGTGTATCCTGCTCATCGTTCAACAAACATTTACTGAGTATCTTCCATGTAGAATACTGAAGAAACAAAGGCAATGAAGACATGCAATAAACAAATGCATTTATGTACCACAGCAGTATGTACACTACATGAAGATGCCATAAAAAGAGAATGATCTCTTCTACCACACACTGTAATACCTAGGATGATGACATAGGGTAGGGATTCAGTGAGTATCTGGTTAAACTCAATTCCTATCTCCTTTTGGAAACTGCCCTTTCCACTGCAGTTCATTGTGCTTTTCTCCCCAAACAATATGTCCATGCCATAACCTATGTATTAGCACTGTAGGCTGTTATTTAATAATTTATATATAAATATCAACTTCCCCATCTATAATGTGCTTCTTGAGAGCAAGAACTCCCAGAGGATTCAGTTTTAATTCAAATACCTGTTAAATGGCCCTCCACTTTCCTGAAGCTACCAAAATGTGTCAACTGTCAATAATATAATCTGAACCACCCTACTTGTGTTCTGGTTCTCCATAAAATAAGTAGCCTTCACATAGGTGCTCTTAAAACAGGAGAACAAAGAGATGTTGCTGAAAGCATGAGACTAAGCTACTGCTATCAAGCTAGGAGTTCAGATTCCAGAAAGACATGTTTATTTCCTTTCCCAGCAACATTCTGGGTCCTCTGAAAATTCAGATACAAATGTGTATAATGGATTCATCCAGATAGCTAGTTTTCCCAGGTGCCTTTAAGATAACAGGCATATAGAAAGCACCCGGTAAATAGTAGTTTCTTAGTAAGCAAGGAAAAGTAGTGACTGCTACTTAATTTCAATGCACTGAATACCCAGGGGAAATTAATCCCTGGTTCCCCGTTCAGTTTAATTTAGTAGACAGCTTCAAGAAGCTTATAGGCATATTGAGACCTGTAAAGTATACCTAAAATCTTATCAAAGAAATAGAGAACATCATGCAATCTTGAATACAAGATTCTGTTTACTGGCTTCCATAGTTATCATTTGGTGCATAGTATTCATGAACTTCTGGATGAAAAGTTACTTGGATACAATCGTTTTCTGGGTACCCTATGTACTATGCAACCACTTCCACCCAAATCTGAAAAAACGTAAGTTTAAGCAGTTCTGTATCCACTCCAAGAAGAATTTCTTCCTTTGTTTAATCTCAGTGAGTCTCAGTTTTTGAGATAGCCCTCTTCCCTCTCCTCCTATAACCTCTAATCATAAAGAACACACACACACACACACACACCAGATCTCCATTTTAATGGCACAAATTCCTATTGAACTTTGACAATCGGAATATAGAGTTAATGGTGGTACTCAATTCAACTGGGAGACAAAAAACAAACAAACAAACCACACAGTTATATCAAGACCAATGCAAATTACAATTAACTGCCATAAGACAAGCATCAGTAATATACTCCCATCTACTTATTCCTTCTACTTCCCCATCCTTTATTAAGGTCAGCCACTCAAGTTTTATCATTCTGACTTGGTTATACTATTAAACCAAAGCCCTCAAACCCCACAGAGTAGCATCTGTTTTCCTCTCTAACAGGGTACGTGGTCAAACTACTTACCAGCTAAATTATTTGACTTGGTCCTGCTAACTGACAGAGACTGGGAATCCAGGCTCTGTTTTCTTTTATGATTTGTAGCTTCTAAATTTATATGCTGGGAAGAAATAATTGTACCCTGACTTGAAATACTTTAGTACCAACTGATCTAAGGTTCAATTTCTCTGTAGGCTAACTAATGCCCACAATGTCAGTTAAAGAGTGAGCCATGCATTAAAAATGCTGCTCCACCAATACTAAAGGAATATAGCCATTTAATATATCAACCTACACTGGGAAATACATGTCATATGTGACTTGTTTTTAAACTAATAAGTACCTTAAAATACATTTTCTAATGAAAATAATTTTGCTCATTGATTTTTTTATATCCTTAACAATCAGCACAACTACTTACGCAAATTAAAAAGTCAATAGATGTCCATCATAGTAATAAAATAACTATAATTAAAACCTAATCCATTCCACAGCTTAGCCCAACTACAATTTCACGTTTGCAGGTTTAGAAAAATTAGATCAGAGTTATGTTGTAAAATAATTGCTATTCTTCATAAAATAACCTTTGTTTCTCAAATGTAATTTTTCTCTAATACGTATCTACTTACTGCTGTGATAAATTGTGGACTTTAAAAAGAAAACAAAGTAAGATTTTCACAGTTACTCTACAGATATAAAGGGTAGCTTTAAAATCATTAGGCATTTATTTCCATGGTAGAGTAACCAAAAAGGTGAAAATAGTATATTTAATACTAAAACACAGGTTAAAAGAAATAAATTACTAGCTAATAATATTCCCCCAACAACAATAATGAACACTTGTGGGTAAATAAGCAACACCTTTTCTATTATAAAAAGCTCTTTAAATATTTTCTCAAAACTGTTAACATTTATAAGTACTTAATAATATTATTTACTAATTATATATTAACAAAATTATGTTTCAAAGCAAAAGAGAAAGCCCAAAAAAGAGGGAGAAAAAAGGAGATGTAAACTACATTTCTAACACAAACACTTCCCCCACTAACCTTCAAAAGAAGTTTGAAGGGTCAGGTGGTTATGATAACTGTTCTGATACCTAAAAAACTTTGCCTTTTATTATATTGGAAAAGTGTTTAAAAACAAATAACTGATTTTCATTTGAAGCTAGTTTAGATACTTGGCCATCAGACTGTCTTCTCTATTATTATTCTGTAATTTATGCTGGGAACTTATATTCCTTTTAACAGTCGCCTCCCTCTCATTAACAGAAATAAGAGATTAGCAGTCACTGACATTAACAGAAGTGATAAAATATTAATATATCAGTTTGGAAAATTAATTTTTTAAAATAGGAAGATTTTATAGTTTAGAATTATAAATATTTTTGTGGTAATAGCTAACATTTATTGAGCACTTACTATGCGCCAGGCACTGTGCTAAGCGCTGTAAGAGAATTACAATCTATAATAATAAAAGCACAATATGCAAATCGACCAAACGACTGAACAGCAGAATGACCATTGGATGACCTTCTGGAGGACCATGCTAAAACACGCACTGGTGTCAGGCCAGCCAAGACAAATGCGATGTGATTGGCTGGGGGGCCCCGCCATAGCCCCACGATCGCCCTGCAGAGGAATGCCCAGGTCGCCCTCTGCGGGGTGATCGATGGGAGGACTCCACAATTGACTGCCCCAAAGAGGAAGGCCCAGTCCACCGGCTGGCAGGGTGATCGATTAGGGAGTAGGGGTGGGGGGAGTAGATTGCCCAGCAGAGGAGATTGCCTCTGCTGGGCAATCTATTGCAGAGCCCCACAATCAGGGGGAGGCAAAGAGGGAGGCCCAGGCCACCAACCAGAGATGCTGTGGTGGGTGTGCGTGACCAGCCAGTGACTGCCTCGCAGAGGGAGCCCCAGGCCAGCGAAGCGACTGCACCCCACATCTGTTGCTTGCAGACGGAGGCGACCAGTGGCAGGGACTATTTTTTAAACTTGTTTTTAAAAAACACCGCACAGATGGCAAGCAGTGACAGCAGTGGGGGTGGGGCCAGCTGCCTGCAGCTGGCAGCTGGAGGGGTGGGGGAGAAGGAAAGCCCTGATAGATAGCCAGGCCTAGGGACCCTACCCGAGGGGTCCCAGATTATAAGAGATGGCAGGCTGGGCTGAGGGACACCCCCCACCCCGTGCAGAATTTCGTGCACCAGGTCTCTAGTACTTAATAAGAAATAAATTCTTGTATATAGAAAATGCATTAAACTGTGAATAAAAAAACACATTAATTCTATACCTAGACAGAGCTAAAGTGAAAGAAGAAATATTTGCTAAACAAAGAGAACATTTGACAAACGGCTAAATAAATGGGCTCACACTATTAAAAAGGTCAAAAACCACAATTAACCTATAATCAACTGACCAAACAAAAAACCCTTTAAGTTCCTCTAATTGAAAAAAAAAATGGATGTCTACTTTTAATTTGTTTAGCAAATTCTTCTTCAAAATTATTGCAAAAGAATATACAGATGAAAAAGATGCAGAAATGAATTTTAACCTAGCCTATATACAAATAATAGCAAATTTTGAATTAGAAAGGTCTGATATAATGAGATTTTATTATATAAGTAAAATAAGAAAAACTAAAAATTAAATATCTTTCCTTTTAAACCCTAGAACAAATCCACAAGGGCAGCACTGGTTGTTCTTTATATGGTAGTTGTTGTTGTTGTTTTTTCTTTCTTTAATGTATTTCAGAATAAATACAAAATTCTTACTTTGTTGCCCGTATAAACTTGCCCCAAACTGAGACAGCTGACTTGATGTAGATGGTGATGCCAGCATCTAAAAACAAATTAATTATATTAGAGCATAAAGAAAGTACAAAGAATAATGCATTTACACGTTATAAATCTGTATAATACATCATAATATGCAAGAGTCAAACCCACATTTCTCCTTCAGAAAAACAAAACATTATATAATAAATTCACAATTGGGTAAAATTAAACTGTGCGAATAAAATGCAATTTTTTATTACTATGAAAGTTTTTTCAAGTTATTCTAAATGAAACTATAGCAGAATCATTATTTCACTTTAAAAGAAAACAAACAAGGTTAACAAAAATATGACAGTATTTCAAAAAGTCAGCCTCTAAATTCATAAGTGAATTTTTAATTCTTAGATAATATATTAAGGTAAATTCTAAATTCAGTTTATTTAAATTAAAAATAAAATTACCTAAATAAAAGTTTTTTTATTTTGTAAGCATACTTCATGACTTGTACATACAAATAAACAATGTGTATCAAATTGGTAAGAAAAAAATCTAACAAATATACATGCAACCATATAATAGATGGAGATAACACAATACCAAAGGACAAATCAAAATACTTTATATATATATATATACACACATATACATAGACATGGTATATAAATGCATATTGTCTATTAGTGAGTGATGTGAATTTCATGGCATTACTACTAGTATATAATGCCTTTCGGTTTATTGCCATCATCCCTTTTCCCCCTAGTAGAATATTAATTTTCAAGGAACATATTATATTGAATTTTTGTTTCCTCAGAGACTACTACTATACCAGTAAATGGCAATGTTATGCATAGATACTTAAAATGCATAAAAATGAACAAATAAAAGTGTGCACAGATAAGTGCATGCTTATGTATTCTCTGTCTTATATTAAGCAACCATCAAAATATCTTAATTAAATAATAGATGGGCCCTATCATCAAATAGATTATAATCTACTGAAGGAAGAAAATGAATTATACAAGTAATTATATTTTAAGGCACAGTGTGGCAAATGTTCTAAAGGAAGTAGAAAGTATTACCAGAATAATTCTAAACACTGGTTAGGTAACAGAAATACTTTGTAGAATAGTAACATCTCATGTGAACATTGATGAATGGCCTTCCACAGTGAGGATGTGATAAAAGTTAGTGACATGATCAGAATACAAAATAAGAAACATTAGTGACTAGATAATAGGGTAATTAAGAAAAGGAGATAGGGTCAACGCCAATGCACACCGAGGCACAGGAAGATGGGAAATAAAAGACTATTTTGGGGCCGAATGTAAAGGGTCTTCTTAAATGGCATACAAAAATGGCTACCAACTATAGAAATAGAGAAAAAATAGTATTAACCAAGAAAGCAAAACAATCAAACTGTGTTTGGAAAGATAATTCAAACTGCAAAAAATGAGTGGAAATAGAAAATACTAAATTAGAACAGCAGAAGTGGGGCTACAAAGAAGAGGCATTCTGGTTGTAGAAGCACAGTATTTGATGCTCTATTGAAATGGTTGATGTACAGGGAAGAGGATGTGGGTGAAGAATCACCACAGGGGGAACTATCAGAGATCACTCTGGTTTCCAGTGAAGAATTGGGCTGACACTGGCCCTAGCCGGTGTGGCTCAGTGGATAGAGCACTGGTCCATGGACTAAAGGGTCCAGGTTCGATTTTGGTCAAGGGCATATACCCTGTTTGCAGGCTCAATCCCCAACCTTGGTTGGGGTGCATGCAGGAAGCAAACAATCAATATGTCTCTCACATAGAAGTTTCTCTCTGTGTCCCTCCCCTTCCCTTACACTCTCTATAAAAATCAATGGAAAAATATTCTTGGGTGAAGATTAACCCAAGAGAATTGGGCTAACATTGACACATTAGAAAAACCAGGAGAAATAGTTACAAAATAGAGCTTTAAAAGAACACATTTTATACTACTTTCATATCAAAATTCTGAGTTATTTTAATTATTCTAAAATTTAATAGTTTTTATACAACTGTAGTTTCAAACTAATTATATATATTAGACTCTTCTGAAGTAGAGCTAAGTTACATACTACTATAAAACAGCAGTATTTAAGTATAGCAACAAATTTTATTTAAAAAGCATCAAACATTCTAAATGTATCTTCTCAAATCCAGAGAGTATGCAATCTGAACAAACTGAAAAATTATGCACTGTATGCCTGATCAAGTCCTTTTGTTAGGTACAGTTGTCATGAGTGCTACCACATAACTAGAAATATTTTAAGTACATGAAAGGCTAATTTTTAAGTTGCAAGAACAAGATCAAAGGACATGTATAATATATTAGGAAGCTTTAGTTGGTGATAAAAGGTTCATATGAAATGCTTAAGAGTCATGATTTTCTGGTATCATTATAATCTATAAAAGAAAATAGCAGAGTACAGCTGCTTCCAAAGGCTTTAAATATAAGCAGTTGGCCAACATGAATGCCTGACTTAGAATAATCTGTCAGTGTAAACATTTTAGAATGAACCATTTAAAATTTTACTTTTCCTAGAAATTTATTTTTAGTGAGTACATAACTCCTAAGAACAGACACTTTAATCTATATTCTCACAAAGATTAAACTTCTATAAGTGAGTTATAGGTGTGCCAAGCTATCAACTCAACATTAGGAAACTAAGTAGAGAGGTACTGAATGAAGGTAGAGATGACATAACTTACTGGGCCAAGAACCTAAGACCAAAGAGTAGTAGAATAATCCATTTAGCAGAGTGACATATTAAATATTATCATTTTCTCTATGTGTGAGTACATGAAAAAGGTTAGAAAATTCTACTTTACAGGAATATGAAGTTTATTCATTTTATTTCTTTTTAAAAAAATATACTTTTATTGATTTCAGAGAGGAAGGGAGAGGGAGAGAGATAGAAACATAAATGATGAGAATAAGTGGTAGGAACAGCTGCTAATAATTTAGCCTTCCTTCCAAGGCAAGTCTGTCATTAACAGCAGCCAGGAGTATCCAACCTTTGGGCATTTTTTTTTTTTTAAATAGAAACCTAAATTTATATTAATTTCTGGTTAAGAAGCCATAGAAAGAAGTCTATCATCAAAATTCTCATTAAAATAAGGAGAATCCGTGTTCTTAGAGAAAGAAATGATAGAAAAAGATCAAATGTCACAGAATGAGTAGAATGCTGAAACCAACAAGTAAGTTACTGTGTTCCCAATCTAAAACCATCAAATAATTATACTCTTCCTCATTTCTCACTCTATATAATATACTGCAGTCAAACAACAAGAAAAACCAGGAAGCAACTAGAACTACTAATGCGATTCAAGTTATTTCCTTGACCAACAAAAAAGCTCCCTTATCCTTTAATATATAGAATTTCAAAGAAAACCACAAATTAGAAACTATTTTTAAAATTATTTCCAGTTACTAGATAAAACTCTGAAATTCACGACAAAAAAGAAGTCTAAACACTTTTGTTTAAAAATGTATGTTTGAAAACTTAGTAATAGGCCAATTTGGCTCCTGCCAGCAATTCATAACAGCAAAGAAGTATTAATTTATTCTATACCACTTGTACTTTTCAATAGTGACCACCGCTCACAATTATTCTCTCCAATAAATGTATTTTCAATTACAAACCCTATTTTAAAAAACATTAAAATCAGTTTGGTCAAGAAATTATTATCTACATTAAGAAATGACTTCAAAATACAACAGAGGTTTTGTTAAACTTTCCCAAACACAAAAGCAATTAAAAAAATGAAGTTTTAAAATTTTTTAAAAGTTTTAGAAAATTCATTGTACAATAAATATACTTAAAGGTATGGTGATAATATAATATTGAGACTGTTAGTATTTCAGGATAAAAACAATAACGAAATATGACTTTCCCTCTATTATATCTACAAATAGAAAGATACAAAGGAAAAGAAAGTTCTACTAGTAAGTACAGACAGAATCTTAAGGACATTTTAAAATTAAGAATAGTGTGGTTAGCCAAAAAAGGTTTGGCTCAGTGGATAGAGAGTCGGCCTGCAGACTGAGGAGTCCCGGGTTTGATTCCAGTCAAGGGCACGTACCTTGGTTGCGGGCACATTCCCAGTGGGAGGTGTGCAAGAGGCAGCTGATCGATGCTTCTCTCTCATCGATATTTTTAACTTTCTATTTCTCTCCCTTCCTCTCTGTAAAAAAAAAAAAAAAATCAATAAAAACATATTATATATATATTTTAAAAAAGAAGTGTCGTTAAAAAAGATGAAACCACTGGAGTCAGAATGAAATCTAACAAACAAGCACAGCAAAAAAAAAAAAAAAGACTACGAAAAGATAATACATTAAAAAGACCAAAAGAAGACAGAAATATGTCATAGGACCTGATATCTTATGACTCCGTTAACTAACAACAAACTGTGTGTTTACTAGATATTCAAGTAATTTTGATTAAAACATTAAATTTTTAAAACAGAACATTTAATAAAGTATAATATAGCCAGGCTGGTGTGGCTCAGCGGCATTTGAGCGTTGACCCAGGAGGTCACTGGTTTGATTGCGGGTTGGGGGTTTGGGGGTGGTGTCAGGACACATGCCCAGGTTGCAGGCTCGTTCCCCAATAGGGGGTGTGCAGGCAACAGCTGATCAGTGATGTTTTGCTATAATTGATTTTCTATCTTTCTTTTTCAAAATAAATCTTTATTGTTCATATTATTACAAATGTTCCTTATTCCCCCCCCCCCCATTGCTCCCCTCCACCAAGTTTCCATCCCACCCTCTACCCTTTCCTCATTCCCCATTGTCCTCATCCATAGGTGCAGTTTATGTTCAGTCTCTTCCCCCCCACTCCCCATTTCCCCGAGAATCATCAGTCCACTCCCCTTCCATACCTCTGATTCTATTATATTCACCAGTTAATATTGTTCATCATGATTTTTACTTCCCTTGGTTTTTAGAGTCACTTGTTGATAGTTACATATTTGTTGTTCATAATTTTTATCTTTATTTTCTTCCTCTTCCTAAAGAACCCCTTTTAGCAATTCATATAATTCTGGCTTGGCGGTGATAAACTCCTTTAGCTTAAATTTATTTGTGAAGCTCTTTATCCGGCCTTCGATTCTGAGTGATAACTTTGCTGGGTAGAGTATTTTTGGCTGTAGGTTCTTGCTATTCATCACCTTGAATATTTCTTGTCATTCCCATCTGGCCTGCATGGTTTCTGTTGAGAAATCAGCTGACAGTCGTATGGGTGCTCCTTTAAGTAACTACCTGCTTTTGTCTTGCTGCTTTTAATATTCTCTCTTTGTCTTTTGCTCTTGGAATTTTAATTATGATGTGCCTTGGAGTGGTCCTCTTTGGGGTTCTGTGTGCTTCCTGGACTTGTAAGTCTATTTCTTTCCCCAGGTAGGGGAAGTTTTCTGTCACTATTTCTTTCAATATGTTTACGGTATCTTGCTCTTTGTCATCTTCTGGGGCACCCATAATTCTGATGTTGGTTCGCTTGAAGTTGTCCCAGAGGTTTCTTACACTATCTTCAACTTTCTGGATTCTCTTGTCTTCTTGCTTCTGCAGAGGAGTGTCCTCTGGCTCTTTGTGTTCCAAATCTTTGACTTGATTCTTGCAATCTTCCATTCTATTTTTAGGACTCTGTATAGTATTTTTTATTTCAGAGAATGTATTCTTTGTTTCTAGCTGATCCTTTATCATTTCTTGTTGATCCTTTATTATTTCTAGTTGATCCCTTTTCATATCTTCATAGGTCTTGTTTATTTTATCGGCCTTTTCTAGGAGATTCTTGAACAACCTTATAAGCATGGTTTTGAACTCTATATCCAGTCGCTTTTTGTCCTCCATTTCTTTTGTTTGTGATCTGTTTCCTCGACTCAGCATTTTCGCTGCTTCCCTGAGTTGGTAGGTTGGGAGGATCAGCTGTGTCTATGCCAGGAGACAGCCTTATTCCACTAGACTTGGAAACCTGCAAAAGCCTCTGTGTTCAGCTTGGATGGGGTGGAGTTTCAGGGTGGAGCCTACAGTCTTGGCTTCCGGTTAGCCCCGCCCTCTGAGGTTCCTGAGTCTCAGTGTACCTGTGTCCTTTAGTATTCGCTGCAAGCACCTCTGATAGAAAGGCACCCTAGAGTTTCGCCCGCTACCAGACAGTCTAGTCTCTCCCCCAACGAGCCCGCAACTGGGGTTCAGAGCAGTTGAAGTGGGGTTAAGAGCAGTCCCAAGTTTATGTATCCTTCCCGCTAGGGCAATTCCGTTGCCCAATCAATCATCTGTCCTCTTTCAAAAATGTGTGAGACTCGGGGGCTCTGCCTTTCGCCGCACCCCTGAGCTTCCGCCTTTCAGCCCAGATTCCCTCTGTATGAGCCTGGGACCCCAGGGTCTCGCCCAGAACTGGGGTTCAGTGCAGTCGGAGTTGGGGTTCAGCACAGTCCAGAGCTTTTATCTCCTTCCCGCTAGGGAACACCAGCCAGGCACTCAGCCGCCCCCTCCTCTCCAGCTCAGTCCTCTCCTTACAACGGCACTGTGCCTCCGTACCTTAGGCTTTTACAGCTCCTCTGATTGTCCTTCTGGGTTTCTCTTTCCTACTAGTTGTAGAATTTCCAGTCAGTCAACTTTCCTATAGTTCTGGATAATGTCCACTTTATATTTTAGTTGTATTTTTTGAAATTGTTGAGTGAGGCTGTAGTTAGGCCTTTACCTCTGCCGCCATCTTGTTTTTATTTTTATTTTTTATGTTTCTTTCTATCCCTCCCCCTTTACTCTTACACTGAAGAATCATTAAATGAGTGCAAAAACTCAGACTAGAAAAGATGTTAGCAATTAATATACAAATATGTATATTTAAAATTCCAAGTTGATTAGATTTTATTAGCCCCAAAGAGTTGCCTATTTCATATCTTATATGAATGCCTTTCATTTTCCATAAGGTCCCCATAAAGAAAATAATTATAAAAAACAAAACAAATCAAATCCATATCTGCCTATCATTTAATCTTTGATAACATTTAAGTAACATATCTGTAATATTTAACAAAATTACCTTGTATTTCAAAATAGCAAATTCAGCATTTTATAAGAAGACACAAACCATACAGGGACATCCTATATAATAAATAGGTAATATGCAAATTGACCACCATACCCTCACAAGATGGCTGCCTAGGACCAGGTCAGCAGGGGGGTTTGTAAGGGACAATCAAACAGCTGAACAAGTAGGCTGTGTAGGGCGACAAGGGCAGGAGAGGGGGCAGTTGGGGGTGACCAACCGGGGGGGGGGGGGTGGAGGGGGGGAGAAGGACGACACTTGCAGTTGGGGGTGACCAGTCGGGCAGGGGAGGGGGAGCAGTTGGGGTCCCAGATTGAAGAGAATGTAGGCTGGGCTAAAGAGACTCCCCCTCCCCCCAATGCACAAATTTTGTGTACCCGGCCTCCAGTCCTAATATATAAAAACCCTGGGTCTGTCATATCCACAATGAATGAAGGCTTGATCAACTTGAAGTCAGTACTGCAGTTAGTGCTGGGTTGCTGTGGTGACCCAGCACTGACTGTTGCAGCTGTAGGCATGATAACCCAGCACTGACTGGTGAGGGGGCTGCAAATCAGGCCCAGAGAGAGGCCTAAAGAGAGAAGCAGGGTGTGACCCGTAGCCTCTGTGGCAGCTGTTGATCAGCACTTGTCTCTCTCCCCAGGCCTGGTCAGCAGTCGTGCCTCCATTCCTCTCCAGACCTTCACCAGGGCTGCTGATTGCCCCGCCTTTCTGATCAGACCCTACTGATAGGCCCAGAGATGCTGACTGGCATAGAAACCGACCAATCAGAGTCAAATTGGCCGGCAGAGAAGGGCAGTTGGGGACAAAATCAGAGGAGCATGGGAGGGCTGTTGGGGGAGAGATCAGGCTGGCAGGGGAGGGCCATTGGGGGTGAGATTAGGCGGGCAGATGGGCAGTTGGAGAAGTGCTGCAATTGCAGGCAAGATCAGGCCAGCAGAGGAGGGCAGTTGGGGCCAAACAGGCCAGCAGGGGAAGACAGTTGAGGGCGAGATCAGGCAGACAGGTGAGTAGTTAAGAGCCAGCAGTCCCAGATTGTGAGAGGGATGTCCGACTGCCAGATTAGGCCCTGTGGGATTGGGCCTAAACTGGCAGTTGGACATCCCCCAAGGGGTCCCCGAATGGAGAGGGTGCAGGCTGGGCTGAGGGAACCCCCCTCTGTGCATGAATTTCAAGCACCGTGCCACTAGTCTTTAGATAAAAGGTCTTGGAAAATAAAAAGAAACAATACATAGCAATTTAATTAGCAAATAATCTCATAAAGAACAGTTTCCTATATACTTCTACAATCATGCATATGATAAAAAAAAAGATACACTTATGCTCTATGAATAGTGCAAATCAGAAAATTGGTGTTTTTGTTGTTGTTGGTTTATTTTAAATAATTGGCTTAAATATCCCCTCGCATGTGTATGTGTGTGTGTGTGTGGGGGGGGGGGGGATGAGGATAAATATGTGATTCCTTAATCAATAAGGTAATTTAAAAAAATAAAATAAAAAATAATAAAAGATTCCCTCAGCCACTAGCCAGTAACAAATAAGTTATTTTTTTCTACTGTTCCCAGAGAGAAAAAAATTAAAAAAATTATCCATCATTTATTTAGTATTTAAAAATTTTTTCTCTTCAAAAGTTTTATAAAAGACAAAATAATAATTATTTGCAAATGATACATAAAACCTAAAAACCCCAAGAGAATCAAACAATATTATTCATATATATTATTCAGTGGCAAATTTATTTAATATTTACTACCTGTCTTCTAAAAGTTTTCCATACAGTTATTCATTCACTATTTCTAGTTTATAGATGAGAAAACAGACACACAAAGACTAACTTGCCCAAGTACTATTTAATATGGTTGAGATATAAACTCATATAGTACAATTTCTAGAATCCATATTCCCAATCAACAAAAACTACTAAAAGACTTTGTAAAGTAGTAGGTTATAAATATATACACAATCAAACTATTCTATATAACAGTAAAAACCAATCAGAAAAATACAATAAAATAATCACTATAAAAACCTACGTATTAAAAGTTATAAGAAACAACAGGGCCCTAGCAGGTTTGGCTCAGTGGATAGAGCGTCAGTCTACAGACTGAAGGGTTCTGGGTACTATTCCAATCAAGGGCATATGCCCAAGTTGTGGGCTCAATACCCAATGTGGGGCATGCAGGAGGCAGCCAATTCATGATTCTCTCTCCCTTCCTCTCTGAAATCAATAAAAATATTAAAAACAGAAAAACAGGAACAAAAAACAGATATATTCTTTTGAAAGAAGATACTAAACCTCAGTATAAATGTGCAATAGCCAAAATAATTTTTATAATGGAAAGGAAAGACCTTACCTAAAATGTGAAAATTATCTATACACTACAACTATGTTATAGTTCTGCCATAGAATCAATATTGATAAACAGAACAAAAGAGTTTAGTAACAGGCCCAAGAGTTCATGAAACATTAGAATATAATATGGAAGAAATTTCAATTAGCCATTAATGAATGGCCTAACTTAGAGTAGGCCAAATTACTGAACACAGGCTAAATCTAGCATATTGCATATACTTGCAGAGTGGAAGAACCAAGAATGTTTTCAAAAATTTTTTTAAAAGTTACATAAGTAACTACTTAATATCATTTAATCTCTTGGCATGTAAAACCTTACATATTTACTATCTGGTCAATGGAAGTTTTCTGACTGGTGAGCTAATTATACATGGTGTAGGGACAAGTGGATATTCAGAGTAAGGGGGAATCTGGCACCATAAAATGCACACCTTAAATCAAAATACATTTTGTTTAAAAAATATATATTTATTGATTTTTTACAGAGAGGAAAAGAGAGGGATAGAGCTAGAAACATTGACAGCTACCTCCTGCACACCCCCTACTGGGGATGTGCCCGGAACCAAGGTACATGCCCTTGACCGGAATGGAACCTGGGACCCTTCAGTCCGCAGGCCGATGCTCTATTCACTGAGCCAAACCGGTTTCGGCTCAAAATACATTTCAAATGAACATAAGTTATATGTGAAGAATGAAACACAAAAGCACTAGAAGTCTAAGTATGATCTCAAAAACATAAACAATAAAGAGAGACTGATGAATCAAATTCAGTAAAAAAGAAAATATCTTATATTTAAAAACCTATAAAGAAAGCAAATACTGAGAAAATCTGTAACAAATGACAATTTTCATTTTTTAAAAAAATATATATTTTATTGATATTTTACAGAGAGGAAGGGAGAGAGATAGAGAGCTAGAAACATCGATGAGAGAGAAATATTGACCAGCTGCTTCTTGCACACCTCCCACCGGGGATGTGCCCGCAACCAAGGTACATGCCCTTGACCGGAATCGAACCGGGACCTTTCAGTCCGCAGACCAACGCTCTACCACTGAGCCAAACTGGTTTCGGCACAAATGACAATTTTCTTAATATTACATATAGAAAACAACAACAAATAAACAAGGTATCATCTCAATAGAGAAATAGAAAATAGTACAAAAATAGATAGTCTACAAAGGAAAAAATAGAAATGGCCGATAACTATAAGGAAAAGACACATCACTCTATGTGTGTGCACATGTATAAGTTTAGCAGCATTTTACTGTACATTAAAACAGGAAGTTTCTTTTGTCTATTGGCAAAGATCTAAAGGGAACAGCTGGTATTCTTGAGGGCATAGAGTGCTGATGAAAGCAAAAATTGCTATAAGCTTTCAAATAGAAAATATGTCAGTATGTCCCAAAGATTTAAATAACATTTTTAAAATAAAAATATTTAATGTATAAAATTAAAATTTTACTAATCAATTATTCCCGACTATCAATACTACGGGTAACTTTTCTTTCTCCCATGAATATTTTCTAAAATTTCCTGTACTATTTTATAATAAAAAAAGTATTAGCAATAGCCAAATCGTACAAATAGCAAATATGTATATTAAACGTATATGTATAAATAGTAAAAACGTATAATTATATATTATAAAATATATATAATTTCCATTTTACAGAAAAAACAAAAAACAACTGAGGCTAGGAGAAATTCTTGTTAAGAGACAAAGACAAGACCCAAACACTTACCTTTACTGCTTAAAAACCCAAATTCTTAATCCCTATGTCTTATTGCCTTCTTAATTAATAAAAGTTTTATGAATCAATTCATTTTGTGTTTTATTTCTGTGATAACTACATTGGAATACTAACTAATATATGTGAGTATGAGAGTAGATGTAAATAATTCTGACTAAAAAACTTTGCTCTCTAGAAGTCAAACATCTCTAGCATTCATTCTGTTCAAATATCTTATTTCTGAATCAGTTTGAAAGTTTCATATCTTCCTGAAAGAAATGCTTTTCATCAATAAGTAACATTCCATTGCCATTTTCCCATCAAACTTTAACTTTTGCTATAATCACAGTAATACGCACTAATTAGTTTTATAGTTTCTGTAGTGATGCTACCAGGAAGACATCCCAAAATCTTTAACTCTAGATCAATATCTAAACATACCAAGTTATGTAAAAATACAATTCTATTATAATTTATAGCAAATAATTAGAGCACTAACATAACAAAATTAATTAGATGACATATTCTGAGTCATAAAATTGCACACTAAGTATAAAGAAAATCACCATACACATAATTTGAAAAGAACCCTAATAATGCAACTGATAGTTTGTTGCCAAAATATCACAATGTTCAAATATAAAGGGGAATAACACCAAAACAGGGGAGAAATCTTAAGAACCTACTGAAATCCTAACTTGACCTAGTTAGTAAAGCCAAAGTGTGAAATTCTAAAAGACATAGAAATAAATTTCAATGAAAAAAAATTAAAGAATTTGTTACATAATCTTAGAATTTTATAACTGTTTAAACACCACTAAAATCTTATTAGCTTAATAACTAGAATATATTATTAAGAGAGAATGGGAGAGAAATTATGAACAGCAAATTTGTAAGGGAATAAAGAAAAGTACAAAGTAGAAGACTGCAACTGGTTTTTCTAATTATATAGGTTCTCCTATTATGCTGGTAGTGTTGGTGAGGGGAGGAAGGGATCAATACCCAGTGGGGTCCACTGACTGCATGGCGTTTGCACATTCCCCCCATGTCCGTGTGGGTTTTCTCTAGGTACTCTACTATGGCTTTCTCCCTTGTCCCAAGGATATTGTTAGGTCCAGTGGCATGTTTCAAGTGTCCCAGTCTGAGTGAGTGTGGATGAGTGTGTTTATGAGGGAACCCAACAATGCAGTGGTATCCTGTCCAGGGTTGGGTCCTGCCTTGCATCAAGCTATAAAACAGGTTAGAAAATAATTCTCTTAATTGCTTTTATTAATCTTTCTTAAATGTATATATAGCTCATGTTTATTTCAATGTTTAATATTTGATTTGTTTGGGGGATTTTAGAAGTATGATGATGTTTTTGTGACCTAATATGACATAGGAGCTTAACTCTTGCTTATGTTAATTAGCCTATTGTAATATTGTTTTTGTCACATATCATTTTGGTTAAAGTTGCAGTTTCCAAAAACCTATTAATGATGTTAAGTGAAGATTTACTATACGGTGTATAATTTAAAGTAGTTTACCAGAATTTGAAAATAACAATTGCATTCATTTAAAAGATTTTATCAATTGGCTAATTATGACTTGGCTATGTCCTAAATCTTTTCATTCCAAATGGGAATATTGAACTATTTGCCTTCCAAAGCATTTAATTCATACTTCTATATGATCTTCCATAACTTGAATACTGTTCTTCAAAAATTTTTCCAGTATTGCATCCCCACAACTGAACAATGGAATAAAGCTGTTTCTGAGACCTAGGATTATAGCTATATTACAAAGCAATGGTAAAGTTTCATTGAGGCCTGTCATTATAGGTTGCAATCTATGCAAATCTTTCTATTCTATATGTGTGTTTCAACACAAGTCACTTCATAAATTAAAAAAATATATATATCGATCTTAAAGCAGTACCATGCTTACCCCATGCCTTGAATTCTTCTTACCACAGCATTACCATATCCCAACTTGAGAATCAAAGAACATTTTGTCTCCCATGAGAATGTAACTTATCCCTGGGCCTAGAAATGTGCCTGCTACACTGCAGTTCATACACTGCTTTTCAGGAACCAGAGAGAGACAGACTAAGAAAACACATGTCACTGATAACTTACATCTTTCTCTGACCGGTGCGGAAACACAGAAGACTGGCTGTAGTACATGTTCTCGTCATGGTAGTCGCTGTCGACCCCCTCCACAAACTTCTTTCTTGAAGCACCAAACATGCTGTTTGTCACCTAAACAAAAATATTGCTTTATCAAGAAAAATATTTTGGGAAAATGTCAAACTTTACCTTATTCTTATGTGGAACCAGAAAATGAAAGGAGCATTGCGATGAAGAAACAGATCAACTAAGGGCTTCTGGAACACATTAGACTAGAGGTTCCCAATGTGGGGCACATGCCCCACAGGGGGACAATTTGATTTTTAAGGGGGCAATTCGAGAATGAGTTATTAACAGTGAATTTTTTGATTTCTTATGATTATATATACAGTATATAAATATATACTGACATATTTATGCATTTCAGTTCTCTCTGTTTTGAAACTTTATTTGCTATTTTTTTATATCACTTCATATTATTATTTTAAACAATTTCTTAGTGATTTCTTCCTCAGTACTTCAACTGTCCATTTGTTCTGTTTTTTTGTTTTTCTCTTTCATGGATGCTATGTTCTTTGGAAGCTTTAGACCAAGTTATAATGGCCTTTTAGGCTTCCGCCACGTGAATATGAGCTCGCTTTTGGAATATGTCACAGGGGGGCATCAGGATTTTAGAGATGCTTAGGTGGGGCATGGCCAAAAAAAAGGTTGGGAACCACTGTGTTAGACATATATAAATCTAACTATAACAATATAGTACTAAATGCTTACTTCCAGTCCCTAAAAATAAGTGGAGAAATATAAAGCCTGTCTTATATAATAATTCCACTTAAAAGAAATAAATGTCACTTATTCTTGGGGGGGGGGGGGGAGCAACCCCAAGTATAATTTTCTCAAACAAACATTTTTTTGAAATTAAGTTTGGGTTCAGGTATTCAAAATCTTCACATGCCTCTTCAGTAGTAGTATATTTGTAAATACTGTAATTACTGATTAAATTATCTGTTTTCCAGAGCACATGATATTCACTTACAATGTAAGTTTAAGATTACTAGAGGCCCGGTACACAAAATTCATGCATGGGGGGAGGGGTGGAAACAGGGGTATTCCTCAGCCCAGCCTGCACCCTCTCCATCCTTCAGGGGATGACATCCCTCTCACAATCTGGGACTGCCGGCTCCTAACCACTCACCTGCCTGCTTGCCTGATCATCCCCTAACCTCCCTTCCCTGCCAGCCTGATCATCCCTAACAGGCATCTCCTGCCGGCCTGATTGCCCCTAACAGCCTCTGTCTCTGCAACAGGGGCTTTGTCTGGAAGGAGAACCGGACAACTGGAAGATGCCAGGTCTATCCGATCTAATTAGAATATTAGCATTTATTAGTATAGAAGTACTTCTGAGTTAGTATTCAATGGCACATAAGGAGTTTTATCTGAAGCCACAATATCCACTCAAATATTATAGGATAATTTTTTCATTCATCATCCTGGTATAAATTTATATCTTCCATTATAACCTGCTTACTCTTTTGCTTTTTAAGTCTTTACCACATCCAACACTAGCAATTTTGAACCCAAATCAAAATTAAAAATTACTAAATCTGTGTAAATTTTTATGTATTTTCAAAAGGTATCAATTGAGCTTATTTAAGATTAATGTGTAAACTGCAATGTCAAAATAGGAGAGATATAAAAGGACCTGAATACATGATAACCACATCTTTCCATAAAAATTTTGGAGGAAAGCATCAAATTTGATACTTTTCTTGTACAATTATGAATAATGGTATTTTCTTAAACTATAAACAAGAAATTAACAATTTCTTTTAGTTCTAATTTTAAAATGAAACACTGCAGTTACTATTATTTATCAGTAGATATGGTGAACTAATATGATGCAGATTTTAAAAGTTGATGTGCAAATTTGTTGAAAGCATCCATTCTATTTAATAATTGCTTTATATCTTAAGTTCCCTGTTAAAATTGTAGAAAACTCAAATATTTAACTATTCTTCCTGTTGAAGTCTGAGAAAAAGCTATTTAATTAACTATAACACTAGTGAAAAACAGCTTAACCACTGCTTTGCTATATGTTTTTGGGCTATTAATCTCTTTAGGTATGAAATACAGAAAGATATTTTTAAAGGGTCTATTAATTTGTTAGAACATACTTAATCTTCTTTGGGCAGTGGACTCCCTTGGTGAATCTCATGAAAGCTCTCCCATAATTCTGAACGTAATTTCAGGGATTAGGATCCCAAATATCTATCTCTATCCCGCTAAGTAGTCACTAACAAGAAGGAAAGCACTTTATAATCTACAAATTAAAGTATTTTACATATGAGATTTTAAATGCTTGTTTTGTAAAAGTTAAGGATACATTTAATTATCTTTAAAGGACCTTTAGTATTGAGTTCTATTTCTAAGAAAGAACACATGAGATAAGGCATGGAACTTACAGAATTCAATAAAATTCTATGAGAGTACCGGCATCTCTCTCTTCATATTTAACACCCATAAGTTAACTCAAATAGATACAATTAAACTCTTCTTTTGACAATTTTTGTATAAAATCTATCTTCAGAACCAATTACAGATTTCTAGAATTCCAAAACTGAAGTTAATTGTACAGAAAAAAAAAGTTCATGCTGGTACTGTGCAAAGGTTTTACTGTTTTGAAAGCAAAACTAAACATATGAAGTGCCCCCTACAAAGGAAAATGTTCCTTTTCCATAAATACCAGATTTCCCCATATTAATGTATGTGTGTTCCTGTGTGCCAGAAACAAACACAAATACGTAGAAATTTGTATTTGTTTTATGTGCTAAATCACACAGTGAATTTAAATCAATCAGTGAAAATGCCGATTATTCTTTAAAAACTTATGCCAAAAAAAGGAGAGGTAAAAGTGTAATACTCTGCCTCTTCAAATTCAAGCCCAAGTCCAAAGATGTGTACTGTGATGAAACAAAGAATTTTCTAATCCATGACAAAGTAAAAAAGAAAGGGGGAAAAAGACAGCATAGTAAGATTTTCATGAAAGCCAGTTTATTTTTAAATGGCTTGTCCTTTATTCCATATAGAACAATAAAATGGTGTAGGAAAGTTTTTAGAATAACCAGGAAGGGTGGAATTGGGAAGATAATCAAGCAGAGAAATGAGGGAACCAAGGCAGATCCATAGGAAGATCATTCAATAAAGAGGAAACAGCAAGATCCTCAGTGTTGTGATTGAAGCAAGAACTTAGTGGAAAATGTTAGGAAATAAAGTCAGATATACTGATGATGGCCAGATCATATTGTGCCTGACAGGCCCGAGGGACACTGGATTTTATTCTATGTGAGGTGGGAAGGCAAGAGAGGGTTTTTGGGCCTTAACAGGTTGGCTCAGCTGGTTGAAGCATCATTTCCTGCACCAAAACGTTTTGGTTTTGATTCCTGGTCAGGGCATATTGGAGGCAAACAACTGATCTCTCTCATCAATAAAATCATCCTCAGGTGAGGGTTAAAAAGAGAGGGAGATGGTTTGGGGGAAGTTTAAGGTTGACATAATTTGGCACATAAATGTTCTTAAATGCCTGAAAGATACTCTGTAAGAATTAAATAAAAGAGGGGACAAGAATAAAAGCAGGGAAACAGGTTAAGAAATGGTGGCTCAGACGGTAGTGGCAGTGGTAAAAGTGATTAAAGGATATATTTTGAGGAAGAGCTGATACTAATAAATAGATGGATAATAATATGAAAGGGTAACATTACCTCCTGGAAGAGAGTAAGTAGAAATCAAATTATTTTAGATATCCATTTTTATCAGTTTCAAAGAAATATTGAAATATACTAAAATTACTGGCTATGCATTTATATTAAAATTAACTTGGTAATGGAAATTTGAAAAATTAATTTAAATACATACTTCATTTTTCATTACTACATATAAAATTTGTTATACTGTTTGGTATGTATAATCTATCAGCTTTTTTCAAGCAAACATATCAAGGGCTTATATATATTTTGTTAACTAACCATTTTTCCTCAAAACTCTAATACTAGATGTTATAACAAATGAGAAATAAAAACTATGATTTTTACCAAGAAAGAACAGGAATATGTATATCCCGAAAGCAATGTTATTTAAGAATATCTGGAACACAGATCTAAAACATTTAATTGACATTTTATCCTTCCTTTGACTACACAGGAACTAACCAGAAAGTGTGTGTGTGTGTGTGTGTGTGTGTGTGTGTGTTTGTGTGTACACACACTTCATTATTTAACTTGGACTAGCTAGAAATTTTTAAGATATGACATTCTCAACATTTAAATACAGCATTTCAAAGACAAATGCAGTAAATTAAAAAAAAAAACACAGAAAAAGAATTTGCAAAACCACAAACATATATATATTTTTACCTTTTAAAAAAATGTATTTTTATTGATTTGAAAGAGGAAGATAAAAAGAGAGAGAACCTTAACTAGTTTGGCTCAGTGGATAGAGTGTCAGCCTACAGACTGAAGGGTTCCAGGTTCGATTCCAGCCAAGGGCATGTACCTTGGTTGAGGGCACATCCCTAGTAGGGGTGTGCAGGAGCTAGTCTCTACCAGACTGATTGTATCTATTTTAGAAAAAGATACATTAATTTTTAAAAACTGTGCTGAAAAGAACACTATTACACCAATTCAAAAGAAATTACTGGCCTGGCTGGTTTGGCTCAGTGGTTAGACTGTCTCTCTGTTGCAGGTTCAATTCCCAGACCCAGTAGAGGCGGGTGTGGGAGGCAACCAATCAACGTGTCTCTCACATAGATGTTTCTCTTTCTCCCCCTGCTCCTTCCCCTCTTCTCTTTCTCTCTAAAAACAATAAAAATAAATAAAAAATAAATAGGAAAACATGTCGTTGGTTAGGATATTAAAAAAATGTAATTACTACTGTTTCCATATTCCACATGAACTAATATTTTTTAGTTCTTTCTAAATATAGAGGACATATTTTAATCCTTCAAGGAATTAGGATGATTATAACAAAACTTTAAATTTCATTATAAACTACCAAAATAGATATTGTAGTATTAAATAAATAGGATACATATAAAAACTAGTTAAAAGAATAACAAATTCCTAAAGGCAATTTTTTCTTATGGATTCGATTCTCTAATGTAGCCAGGAGTTTTACTGTTAATATGCTGACACATGTGAACCATAATAAAATCAACTATTCCACAACTTAATACAGGAAGACTTCTTCCACAATTTTTTCACTTCTAGTCACCTTGTATTATCAGGATAAGTACCAACATACAGTGTTTGTGTGTGGGGGGTGGAGGGTGGGGAGAAAATCTGCACTGTTCCTTTTTTTGTTTTTTACTCTTTTCTAATAGAGTTTCTACTCTGATTGCTGAATAGACAATTTGACTTACTGCTTCCTTTTCCCTCCCAATACCACATTTACTATCATATACACACACATTCTCTATTGTTTACAAAATAGGCAGAAACAATTTAATAAAAATCACAGCCAACTGCCATTAACAATTATCTGCCTTTATCAAGATGTAGTCTATCAACATTTGAAACAAATTATGAGAAGCCATACTATCTGAAGATAATCAGGTATTTTTATTATTGCCCTTTAGAGGGAAAGGCTGATAGGTCTTTCACTGAGAGGCTGCCCAAATTCTATAGAACTAGTATATTCCCATTCAAATATTAAATAATATCACCTAGAAATATTTATAGCCCAAGGAATTTTTGTTTCGGTAATGTTTTTTTTGGTATTAGGATTCTGAGCTACCAAGCATGTTTCACAACTATTATAAATAATACTAATTTTAGAAAATACATTATAGAAAAACACTGAAGTAAAATAAAAAGAAATGGGCTTAAATAATAATAATTTTTTAAAAAAAGTGCAGATGGAGTGGACAGGAAAAAGAAATCTAGTTTCTCAAAGAACAAAGAACTTAATATCCGGAAATCTTTAGAAAAAGAACAAATTATCTTCCACTCCTTATGTAAGAACCATATTACTCTTGAAGTCCTACTAGTTCTAGAATATTATGGCTTGATGTATAATGAATAGTATATAAATCTGCTTAGATTGGATCTAAGAAAAGTGAAGGTTTAGATTTTAAAGGTAGAATATACAGTATAAGTGTTGTCATTTCACACACACACACACACACACACACACACACACACACACATGAATCAGTAACTTCTTCAATAAATATTTGCTAAACTTTGTTCCAGATACTCTGCCTTCTATGCTTCTATACTTATTTTTGTTAACCTCAAACCTAGAGATACATAGAAAGTTCCAGTGAAAAAAAGATGCATGAAGTTTCTCTTCCTGCAGACATTAAAAATATAGTTACCTGTCTAAAATATTGGAAAAGAGAAAAACAGCACGTCTACCAGCTAGTGGAAGGAAACTAAAACTTCTGAGACCCAGTTATCATGTAGCAAAAATTTAAGTCTACAGATTTATGTCTTCCCCACCTTTCTTCGTATCTTCTTTTCTGAAAATGAGTTTTCTGGCCCTGCTTTACAGAGCAAAAATGTGAAGTAAATTTTAAAACTCTAACACCCTCCTTTGCAATAATATCAATGGTTTATTCAGTTTAAGGTTTTCCCTATTTCACATCTAACCAACAAGAAGTAAAATTATTTCGCAGAACACTAGATTTTTTTTTTACTTAATAATTTCTAAGGAAAGTAATTTATAAGAATGTCATATATATAAACTAATAAAAAAAAAAGTCACTGGGAAAATGGCCCAGCATGCACCTTCAACATACTAGTACTGATGAGAGTAACATTCCCCCCTCCCCCACCCCCACCCCCCCAGCCTTTCCCACCACATACTTACCTGGGCAACTTTTTCAACATTTGCTATTCTGGGGATTGGAAAGCTCAGAGCAGGAGGCTGAAGTGAAGAAGGAAAGGTTGGAGGGTGGGCCATGGCACCCACCCCACATTAGAAGCTCCCCTGAGATACTATAGCTCTGAAGTTCAGACTCTAGCAAACCATAAAGAAGGAGTCCAACCAGAACATAATAAATGGTGGGATTCTTCTGCTCTTTGAGTAAAAGTGAATTATGCTATAAAGATCTGAATGTCCAGTTTCAACCCTATGCCTTCCCTGGTTCACATCTCAGATGGATTCAAAGTATGAATCAAAATGGGGCTCTAGGTGGGGGAGGGGCAGAGCTTTCTATACACTTTCATACTTTTCCAGAAAATGAAAAGATAGGGCTTACTTGGACATTTTAAAAACATCAAGGACAAAAACTTTAAAATACTATGTCTATCCACTCCTTATATACTTCCTTGCTTTCCTAAGTACTTGACATTAAATCAGACACTCTGTTAATACCACCAACCAGCAGAATGGCAGCTGAATTCATGGATGTACTTAAATTCCTAAAATTAGACCAGTGATCTTTTTAAAAACCATGGATAACTTTTGGTAAAAGCAAATTCCTTGGGAAAAAATAATGTTTCTTAAATGTGTTACTGATTAAGAAAAACAACAACCAACAATTAAAATTTTAATCAAACAAAATGATAGACAAAAATTTAGACTTTTAAAGAAACCAATCTTGTGCACATTGAAAGGAAATTAATTCTAATATTTTAATATTGCCCTTCACCTTTTCTCTATAATAGAAGGGTCTACCAAATTCATGATCAACAATGACAGATGGAAACACACACGTGTGATTGGTGCCAGTGAGTTTTATATGTATCGCACATGCACGAGTTAACTTAGCCTTTTATAAATATAGAATAAAGTTACTTAATAAACCTACTTTTTGATTTAGCTAAACTTTTTCCAGCTCAGTGAAGCACCCCAATTTCTCTTTCAGGTAACAATGCAGTACATATCAACACATATAGGATGATATTAACCTTGATATTCCTAAAGCTGGCATATCTGCCAATTTTCTGCCTCCCTCTCTAAAATAAATAATAATAATAATAATCTCATAGCAAAAACTACCCTAAATAAAACACTGAGAGAAAAATATAATTAAAAGAAAAATAAACAGAGTATCAGTTAATTGTGAGATGACTGCAGGTGACTAATACATATAATTAAGAGTCTTCAAAGTAGAACACGGACAAAATGAATATTTAAAAAGCCAATAGATCAAACATTTCCAACTTGATAAACACTATAAACACATTTAAGAGGCTCAAGAAATCTCAAGCACAACAGTCAGGAAGAAAATTATACCAAGATACAACAAACTCAAAATATGTAAAATGATGACAAAAAAATCTTAATACTGTGTTTCCCGAAAATAAGACATCCTCCGAAAATAAGACCTATTTAATGGAAACATAATGCATCCCCTGAAAATAAGACCTAGCGCACCTTTGGGAGCAAAAATTAATATAAGACACTGTCTTAGTATTTTTGGGGAAACAGGGTAGTAGCCAGAGAGAAAAAGTTGTATTATGTAGAGGACTGAAGATGAAAATGACAGCAGACTTTTTTTTAGCAATAATCAGTCAGAAGAAAAGATCTAAAGAAAAACTAAAAGATTTCAGACACATGGGCCTCATATAATTCACCATTACAAACTTTTTTCTCCCAGTTTAGATCTATCCCAATGGGAGTTCTTCTGTAAGCCTACATCAATGGAAATGCAACACAGAGTAAATATGTGGTTTGCTTAACTCACAGTACTATTTGTTAGATATGTGGGAAAGAACTACAAAACAAGCGATGCTAAATGTATGAAAGATCTAATCATCAAAAAATTTAATGTTGGGTATTGACGTATCTTAAAGATATGTATTATTTTAAAATATGATAGCTTAAGGGTTTATTCATGTTGAGAGGGTGCCTGAAATTGAAAACCAGCCAGATCCATCGAACCTGACACTAAGTGGCCCTAAAGTAAACTGCATATAGAAATTGGATCCCAAAGATTAAAGGGGAAAATGTTTCAATTATGTACGTCATCAGTATGTTCATATTCAAGTAGAGATAAAGAAAGCCCACTTAAAAAAAAGTGTGGACTGACATGACAATTTTGGGTTAGCAAAAGTTCTTTTAAAATGGCATCCTTTGAACACTGTAATTCAAACTTTAGAGGAATAAAGGTGATAAGCAGTGAAAGTAATCACAATAAGTGAAATAAAAATCAACTTAAAATTTTTTTTTGCTTATGATACACACAAAAACATGTTTTAAGTGCTTCAGTAAACTTCAACTACCGTGTTTCCCTGAAAATAAGACATCCTCTGAAAATAAGACCTACTTAATGGAAACATAATACATCCCCTGAAAATAAGACCTACCGCATCTTTGGGAGCAAAAAATAATATAAGACACTGTCTTATTTTTGGGGAAACAGGGTATATTCAAACTACAAAACTTAACTGGCTTAAATTTTAACAAGAAATATAATACACAAAGTAAATTCCTGTATAAAAATCAATAATTCCACAAATAATCACCTGAAAGTCATTAGCTTTTACCACAAAACAGGGAATGCATCTTCCCAAACTAAATTCCTAAGACTTTAATCAGGTCTATATGAAATGAGAATCGGGGAAATATTATTCTTATTTAATTAGGGAATATCAGTAGATTTAAATATCATTATAAGGCATCAAGTGCTTTCCAAAAACAAGTCAAAAAAATAAATTATCAACAGAGATACAAAGGAATTCTTTTTTCCATAATAAATAGGAAATAAAATTACTTTATAAGAGAATTTTTAAAAATGCAATTAAATTCATCTCAGCATATATAAACTCTTAGCAATATCAATATAGTTATAAATGATTATTTAATATTCCTTTGAATTTCCCATATGTTCTTCTATATAGGAAATAGCACATACTTCTATACATGTACTTTTCAGAAGAGACTTCAAAAAACTTTTTTTGCAATGGAGATTAAACCACTGTATCTAAGAATATATTTCAACATGCACTAAGTGTCAATAAGTAACAATGAAAGAAAAGGAGCCCGTGTGAAATCAGCTTGTTGGAACATGATCCTGTACACCAAAAGGGGGCAGGTTTGATTTCTGGTCAGGGCACATACGTATGTTGCGGGTTCAATCCCCGAATGGGGTGTGTGCAGGATGCAGCCTATTAATGTTTCTCTCTCTCCCCTTCTAAAAAACAATTTAAACGTAAATAAATAAATCTAATTCCAAAGTAGTGGCAGAGTAACTGGAAGCTACATGGACACTCTCCCAGGAAATAACTGGAAATACAACTAAATTACAGAAAAAAACACCCTGAGAAATTAATTGAAGACTAACTGGAGAGAACTGGGATAACTGTAGAGACTGGAAGGAAATGAAGAGGCGCAAACAGGATAACAGCAGCTAAAGTTTTGGGAGGGTATCTCAGCTGTGGGATGGGGGAGTGGGGGTTCCCATGAGAACTCTGGGGTCTAAAACCCAAGCTGAGATCCCTAGCCCAGAGCACCAGAACTAAGAAAGGTTGCCACATAACATCTGGCTGTGAAAAACAGCAGGGTTGATATATACCAGTGAGAGAAGACAGCTGGAAATGCAGGCACCCTCTTACAGGGCTGACCCATAAGATTTCATGGGGAGCCACTCACCTTGGGCTCCTGTAGAGGGAGGGAAGAGTGGACTGGAGCTATGTGAGCAAAAGCCAGGGTGGGGTTATGGGGTTATACCTTAGAAAGCAGATACCCCAGTTTCCTGAGCTAAGTCATTCCCTCACACTTCAGAGGACATCTTTCTCCAGCACACCTTTGTTATCCAGAAGGTTTTTGCCTGGGGGAAGGCAGTTGCCCCACTCTATGGTCAATAGCCTGAGGCTAATCAAGACTGAGTGTCAATGGGATTGCAGGCAGAGACAGGTCTCTGAAGCTTTGAGTCTTTGCCTGATCTAATCTGGAGCTCAGGGCTAGGAAAAGCAGACTCTGGTGCACATCTTGATCCTTTCCAAAGGCATCCAGTCCCAGTTGAGGGAGCCACAAGCTGTGGATTGCTTTTAGTGCCAATCGGGGAACTCAGGACCAGTCACAAACAGCCTCTGATACTGTCCTGCACTAGAGATTGGGAGTTATAGCAGAACTACCTAAAACAGATACAAACCCGAACAAGAAGCTAAAATGGGGAAACAAACAAACAAACAAACAAACAAAAACAAGCCCCAAATGAAAGAATAGGAGAATTCTCCGGGAGAGCTAAATTAATGGATATAAGAAATTTATCAAATATATAGCTCAGAATAATGATGGCAAAGGTGCTCAACACCATGTGAAAAGATTCAGTAACTCTGAAAAATGACATAGGACTAATAAAGAACACAATGGAAAGAATACACAACAGATAAGGGGAAGCTGAGGGATAAGTCAGTGAATTAGGAGAATAAAAAAAAAAATCACTCAATCAGAGAACCAAAAAGAACAAAACAATAAAAAAAAATAAAGGACAGCTTAAGGGAGCTGTGAGTCAACATGAAATCCAGGAATATTCAAGTCACAGGAGTACCAGAAAAAGAAGAAAGTGAGCAAAGGATAGAGAACATGTTTGAAGAAATAACAGCAGAAAACTTTCCTAACCTGGAGAAGGAAAAAGTCATACAAGTTTAGGAGGCACAAAGAGGTCCAAGCAAGAGCCCAAACAGGCCCATGGCCATACACAATATAACTAAAAAGCCAAAACTACAAAGAGAGAATTGTGAAGGCAGCAAGAGAAAAGCAATTTGCTACCTACGAAGGAGCTTCAATATGTCTGTCAGCTGGTGGAGTGGGATAGCTACACCTAGAAACAAGGACAGAGGCTCATGGATCGGACTGGGAGCCGCAAAGCGCTAAGGTAGGGAGACACTCGCACATGGAGAGGAAGTGTGGCTGCTGAATGCCTGCCTAGCGGCAGGAGGGGCAGAATTCCCAATTGCACGGAACCCTTTCCGACTGTACTGAACCCCAACCCTGGCCGAAACCCCATGGTCCCAGGCTCATACGGGTAGAGTCTGGACTGTAGACAAAGGCACCCAGACACTCAGAAACTGGGAGAGTGGGGACCTGGGAGCTGCAGCCAGCAGGGTCTACAGTCGAGCAGTGAGTACGCTCAGAGGTCTGACCGCGGAGGCTGCCGCAGCCTCTCTGTAGCGGAAGGAGTCCTGACCGAGGAGGTGGCCTCTCTATAGCGAAAGGAGTCAGAAGCTCCAGACTACAGAGACCAACCCAAGTCCGGGCGAGCCCCTCGGGCACCCACGCTCTTGCATGGGGAACCTGGGAAGGTCAGGTGGAAACTCAGGCAAGTCACAAGGGCAGGGCGGAACCAAGACTGTCAGTTGAGCCCTGAGACTCCGCCCCATCCAAGCTGAGCAGAGGCTTCTGCAGTTTTTCAAGTCTGATCCTATAAGACTGTCTCCAATACAGAAGTTATCCCAGAGTAGACACAGCTGATACCCAAATCCAATTGGCCTGAAGGTTAATTCACAACAATAAAGACTTAGCTACAACAAGGCTGTGCACGCAATCCACAAAGGGGAGCACCAAGAGTGTCTACCCCAGGTAACTGAGGAGGCTGACCCACTGGGCCATATAGGACACCAAACACACAAAGCCATCCTGCCATGAACCAGGAAGAACCAGGAACCAGGAACCAGGAAGAACCAGGAACCAGGAACTAAAACCTAATGTAAATAGAGCTGGCCAACCTTGATGGCTCTGAAAGGTCAGAGCTATTAACTCATTGACTCTGGGTTGGGTCACTATTGTTAATATGCAAAAAGAGATGGCCAACTTCAATGGCTCTGAAAGGTCAGAGCAATTAACTCATTGTCTAGTTGAGATAGTAGAGCTTGAGGCAATTTTAATTTGTTAATCATATGTAAATTCTTGTTAATTTTCTGTTGCTGGAACTTTTCCGCCTAAGCAATGTCTTTTGTATCAGAATCTCAATAAAAGGAATGGCAAAAGGCCAGATTGGCGGTGAGTCTTCCCACTATAGGCTGACTCCCCGCCTGGCCCCCATTTTCCCAAATTAACTCTTTTCCAGTCTCTTCATTTTAGTGTGCGGCCTTCTCCAGAAACCGGACCCTGAGTGTGGGCCCTGAACCACGCTGGTCGTGTTAAGGGACCCCACATCTGGCGCCTTCAATGCGGGACTTCTGGAGGAGATGGTATTTTTTGCCTAGAGCAAAGGAGGAAAAATACATCGAGAAAAGGTGTGGAAAGGTACACCAAGAAAAAGGTGTGGAAAATTCACCAGAAAAAGATGAGGGAAAGCCCATGGCAAGCTGCAGCATCTCAAACTGTAAGTAGGGTGGGAACCTCTTTCTTAACCAGGCTAATGGGGAAGAATTAGGTTATAAATATAAAGTAAATTTTATTACAGAATTTTGGTTTGTATGTTTAAAGAATGTGGTTTCTTGTTCAAATTAAAATCTTAGTTTGTGTTTGGAATTTAAAATCTGTAATAAGAAATGAAACTCCATCATTGAAATTGCCTCTGGTGGGGAGAAATTCAAAGATGGCAGGAGAGGGCAAGCCTATCTGCTCTCCAGCAAAGAGATTACTTAATGCTTTGTTTAAAAGTTATAATTGCAAATTAAGTGTTATCTTAGCCAAATTGGGTGCTAATTATTACTTCAGAAAGCAAAAAAGAAAGAAAAAATTTGAGATCTGTCTTTATTTATTAAACATGAAAAAAATGTGTGGCCAGATCTGTTGCTGAAACCTCCCAAAATAAGCTAAGGAATGGGGTATTTTGAATTTGAATGGCTACAAACTTACTCCAAATCTTGTAGCAAAAAAATATTTTTTGGAAGTTTGCTTATATATATATAAAAAAAGTAAAGTTTAAATTTGCCTCTTAAAAAATCTAGAGGACAAAATTGAAACTCTTAATTGATTATGTCTTCTATTTTCCTTAGAAATGTAAAGAGTTAGGTATTAATCGAGGACATGCAAAATATATTTGACTTACCAGCTTTAAAAGTTCAAAGTATAAATTAAATTGGGGGAAAATTATGTAGTTGTGGTAATTAAAATACCTAAAAGTATAACTTGTTTTTGAGAAAATAAAATGTGTGTTTTCTCTAATAATTAGGAATTCAAAATAAGTTGCTTATTATTGGCCTAATTGAAAGGGAGGATTAATTCTGTGATCTCAACCAAAAGTTTTCTATGCAAAAGCTAGTCTAATTGATATATTAAGATAATAATAAAAGGTATTATAATATTTAAATCATATATGGATATAGATATTTGTTTGATGGTTTTTTTCCATGATAAAATTTTAAGGCCTTAACAGAGATAATTCTTGGAAAGCTCCAAGGGCCTGGAGTAATACAAGAAATTTATTCTATCTAATATACTTGAAATTGCATGGAAAGCCTTATCAAATAAAAATAAAATATAAATATTTTAGAAGGTTTACAGGCATGTATTGTTACTGGCAAAGGAAAGAAGTTAATAACTCAAATAGGATATCAACCTTTTTAGGAGCAATCACTGCTCAGTCTCCTCACCCTCATGCTGATCCTATACAATGGAAAGATGATAGACCTGTATGGGTGGATCAGTGGCCATTAACCAAGGAGAAATTAAGTCATATTCATGAATTAATACAAGAACAAATAGAGGCTGGCCACATAGAACCTTCCAATAGTCCCTGGAATACGCCTATATTTACAATCCCTAAAAAGGCGACAGGAAAATGGCGATTGTTACATGATCTTAAAGCAGTAAATGCTACTATGCATACCATGGGAGCTTTACAACCTGGACTTCCAGTGCCTTCACAAATCCCTTTAAATTGGTCCCTCATAGTAGATCTTAAGGATTGTTTTTTCACAATTCCCTTGGCACCTCAAGATAAAAAGAGATTTGCATTTTCAGTGCCATCTATGAATAATATAGAGCCTATGAAAAGATATCAATGGAAGGTTCTACTTCAAGGAATGGCCAATAGCCCTACTTTGTGTCAAAAATATGTGGCTCAAGCTGTTCAGCCTTTAAGGGACAAATATTCCCAGTGTTACATTATTCATTACATGGATGGATGACTTGCTCTTAGCAAGCCCAGGGGAAGAACAGACCTTGGCCATGTTTTCCCAATTAGAAGAGGAGCTCCCTAAATGGGGCTTAAGAATTGCTCCAGAGATGGTACAAAAAGAAGTGCCTTTTCAATATCTGGGAACCATAATTGAAAGCCAAAGCATTAGGCCTCAGAAGGTGGAGATAAGAAAAGATTATCTTAAAACTTTAAGTGACTTTCAGAAATTATTAGGAGACATTAACTGGTTAAGACCTTATCTGAAGATCTCTACAGGAGAAATGACGAATTTATTTAGTTTTAGTTAGAGGTGACTCTAATCTTTCTTCTCCTCGAACTTTAACTGATGAAGCTAGGAATGAGTTGCTAAGGGTTGAGCAGGCAATTTCCTCAGCCAAAGTAGCATGGGTACAGCCCGAATTACTTTTATTGGGACAAATTAACCCCACTGCAAATAGTCCCACTGGAGTCATCTTTCAAAATAAAAATTGTCCTGCCATTATTGAATGGGACCACCTAGGACATCAATCCTCTAAAACTGCAGTTACATATGTAGAACTATTGGCCCAATTATTACTTCTAATTAGGAGACGTTGTAAACAGCTTAGAGGGGAAGAGCCACAGTGTATCTACCTCCCCCTCACTGGGAAGTGATTAGAAATGTTATTTCAAACTGATATAAATTGGCAAATTGGGTTAAGTGGATATTCAGGGGGAACTTAGCTGTCATCTATTAAAAGATAAATTAATACAATTTTTATATAATACTTCCATTATTATAGCAAAAAATACTAGGCAGGAACCTATTCCTGGAGCTTTAAATGTTTTTATTGATGGGTCATCAAATAGGAAAGCTGCCTATCATACAATAAATTCAGCAGGAGGACGACAAGTCGGACAGCAAATAGCCCAGAGAACATAGGCAAACATGGTAAAGAAGCCGGTACAGACACCTGACACTTGAGAATGCCTTTCTTGCCATGTTAGCAGTAGTCATCTATACAGTAATTTTACCTGGGACAAATGTGTAAGTGTTTAGGACTTATGTTCCTGACCCTTCATGGGTAAAAGCCCTTATGTGGGCTGATCCCTTACTTAATGTAGTCACCAATAATTCTAAACACCTTGATCATCTAGGAAGAAAATGGGTGGAGCAAGGAAGTTTAATTACATAGGTCTTGCCACCCAGCTTCCCTTTTTGTATGACAATCAAACCACTGTTCCTTTGTGTGTAAAAAATTAAATAGAGGTTTCTGGCTTGCACCAAAGTAGAGGAATATCACTACTTGCTCCTGAGAGGTGCAGAGAATGTAACTAAGATCTTGTATATATAAAAAGAAATTGACAGCGAGTTTGAATTTGAATTGTTATTGGCTAAGAGCAAAAAGTATTCTTGCATGGTATTATTCTACAATGTCATTATAATTTTTAATGTAATAGCATATTTTACAATTATTACAAACAAGTTTAAATTTAACTTTTGAATATTTGGCAGCAATTTAAAGGACATGAAAGGATTTAATCCCTTCCACTGTGGAAAGCATCACTGGGAAGGTACTTGAGCATTCTATATTGGCCTTTCTTGCCTTATTTGCAAAGAGGAACCTCTCCTCAAAATCCAATTGCCCACAGCTGTTGCTTGAGTTTTCAATTCATGCTGAGGTTAAAGCCTTATGGTGGCTGGTACCATGGATCTGTTTCTTGCACAATGGTGTGAGCGGGCCTTCCCTGGAGAAGAAACCTGGGTTCCCCAAGATCAATGCAGGAGCCCCGCCAGCAGGCGAGAGCATCCCAAGGCAGATACTGGGCATGGAGGCCATAAGGGCATAGGCTACCAAGGAGACATAACTGAACCTCACATCACCCTGCTTGGCCCCAGAGGATGGCTGGTTAGCCAATGATGGGTAAGATTCCTCAAGGGAGGGACAACCTAAGACAGGGGCCAGTCGCAAGGGGCCATCAGGAGAGAACTTGGGGGTCAACAGAGGTGGGGCACAGAACCTCACCCCCCCAATGTTGCAGCGGCTTGAATACTCGCCCCTTCTGAGGGAGGTCTCTTGCTCCATGGCTGCTTTGTGCTTCCCATGCCCAGCTCAGATCAGGACCCAGGCAACAAACAGAGATTTGGCCCAGTTCAGACTGAGTTCCAGCTACAAACAAGAGACTTGGCCCAGCTCAGACGGAGACCCAGGCAACAGAGAAGTGGCAATGGCTACTGCCCTATATCTAAATCTAGCCTTAATATAAGAGTGCTCAGGGCTTTCTCAAGGATGCATATAATCCTTTCCATTAATTTTTACAGAGTAAACTAAAATTGTTGTTAAAAGTATTAAATTTGACAGTAAAATAGTCAAGTTTTCAGATTAATTTAATTTGGCTAAATGAAATGAGTTAATATCCAAGAAAATTTAAATATACAACAGGCTGTTCCTAAAGTATTAACCAAAATTTCTATTGGTCGTTCATTTCATGGTAAAATTGTTTAACATGAAATGTCATAGTTTTTGTGCAAAAAATTAAAAATTTAAAAGTTATCAAAACAGCATTATAAAAAAATTTCTAAAAACCTCCTAATAATTAAATAAAAAACGGGGATAGTGGAAAAATACCATGTAAGAAAAAATGTCCTGTAAGTAAATTACATCTAGAAAAAATTTTTTATTTTGAAAACCAATTTTAATTTACGTGGAAAAATACCATGTAAGAAAAAATGTCCTGTAAGTAAATTATATCTAGAAAATTTTTTTCTTTTGAAAACCAATTTTAATTTGTAATGATAACAGTAAGATAGCCATATAAAACACAAATAGTATTAAAATAAGTCAGAGGAAAATTATTTGGTCAAAAAATTAAAAGTATCCCAAGTAAAATTTATATAAAAGATTCCTTTATTAATTTTGGTCGAGATATGTTTATATATTTTCAGAAAACAACACCCACCAAGACCATGTGGATTCCTGCAACAGAGGAATTAGCAGGAATGTTCCAGCCATGAAGACAAGAGGAGAAACAGTCCAGACATGGAAGACGGGGAGATTGATAGTGATACTGTCATAGTAAGGGACTTTAATACCCCTCTGACTTCACTGACAAACAAAAAATTAATAAGGAAATAGAGAATCTAAATGAAATACTGGATGAGATGGGTTTAATAGACATTTATGGAACATTTAACCCCACATCTGCAAATTACACATTTTTCTAAAGTGCACATGGCTGTCAGGACACAAAAAAGTATCTAAAAGTTTAAGAAGACTGAAATCTTAACAAACATCTTCTCAGATCATAATGGAATGAAATTAGAAATAAACTACAGTAGATACGGGCTTGGACGGGGAAACCTCACCATCTTGATAGGGAAAGTGGATCTTATCGAAAGCCTGAAAATTCACAACTGCAGCAACCACTGAACAACTGGGAGCCCCAGGACACCAGTCTCCAATTGGCGCAAACACAGGGATTCAAAGGAGCTCTTCACTCCACCATGGAAAGGGTACATTTGACCAAGAATAATGTGAGGTCTCTGATCCTGGCTGGCGGAAGAGAGAAATGCGTGCGCTGCGGGAGCTTGAGGACCAGGAAAGTCTGTGCCTAGAAAAGTCTGTGGCTGTTGAGGCTAGCATGATCCATGAATGTGGAAGGGGATCCTCAGAGCTGCTAACAGACGGGATCTCTAAAAAGTATCCCATTTTGATCTAGCCTAAAGGGATACCCTAGAAGTTTCAAAGGTGTGTAGGCTGCTTAGACTTGAGCATGGATCCATTGCTCATGCACTTGGGCTTTTTCCTTTTCCTTTCCTTACTTCTGATTACTAACCAAGATCACCCAGTTGGGGACGCCCTGGGAGACTGCAGGAGAAAGCTGTTTTACTGGAACCTGGGAATCAGAGCGGGGCTTGGCAATGGGAGAGCCAGCTGTGGGGTAGCCCACCTCCACAAACTGGTAGTAAGTGCCATAGGGAAAGAAGGCTAGAGAGGTCATAGAGAACCGGAAGTCAATCCAAAAATGCTGCCACCCAGGGGCTGAATCACAAACTGTCTCTTGTATACTAAAAAATAAAGGAATATGAGAAATTAAGAAACTGTCTGCTTAAAATCAGGACTGGCTTACAAAACTGAGGAGCAGTGGAACGCAGGGAACTGCAATACTTCTGGACTGGGAAAAAGGCATACCAAACAGAACAAGAGGATATAAATGACTTTCACTACTGCATATTTTTATTTAAAAAATTTTTAAATTTCCATTTTTTGCACCTTTTATTTAATAAACTATTTTTTTCTTTTTTTCCTCACTTGATTTTACCTTTTTAATTATTAAATTTTAATTTCCAATCAGCATTATTACTACCGCTATGTTACTTTTTTGTTCAGAGTGCTGTTTTATTTTCTCTTTATTTTACTTTCTACATTAATAGAATTAGCGCTCTATATTCTATTTTCATCTTTCCTTTAGTATCATTTTACCCTATCTCAACTCTACCTTTATGCCATCACTCTCTTCCTAATCTTTCCCCTTTTGGTGTTCTGTTTATCTTAACCATTTCCTACTTTAAATTTTCCCTATTCTTTCTGTTTAACCTCTGCTAAAATTTCACCCTACTTATATATCTAATTTCTAATCCATTGCTCCAAGTTCATACTCACCTCTCTCTTCGTTGTCTTAACTATCCAAAAAATTATTTTTCTCTCTGTCCTTTTGTTGTTGTTTGCTTGACTGTGGTTTATATCGAATTTTTATGCTTTTCTGTAAGATTGTTTTGCTTATTCTTTTTTTTTTTTTTTGGTTGTTTGGAATTTTTGTTTTCTTTACTTTCGTTTGTTATTACTTCGGTTTTCCTTTGCCTCATTTGATATAACTTGGTATTGTAGTTTATATTAATCTCCAGGTATTTGTTGTTGGAATTTGCTGGAATTAGTGGTTGTTCTATTGGGGTTTTCTTCCCATTTTTAGAGTTTGTTCCCCCTTTCTCTCTTAGTCTCATTCTTGTCTTTCCTACTTTTTTTTCCTTTTCTAAATTTCATACTGACACTCCTTTTGTTTTCTTTCTTTCTTTTTGCTCTTCTTCTATCTTCCCTATCCCTTAATTTGCCTTTCTCTGGTGTACACCTTTATTGGAGGTTATTAATATGGTGAATAGATTCTTGTTCAGTGCCTGTGTGTTGTACCTGGTTGTGTTGTATTCTGTGCTTTTAAATCAACACAGGAGAGAACTACATAACCAGACATACAGAGAAGAGAGACCAGGGGGAGACAAAGAAAAAGCCAGTGTATGAAAGAAAAGCAGGAATCACCAGAGGAGGAAGTAAGCGAATTAGAGGCAAGAAACCTATTAGGGCAAGAATTCAGAGAAATGGTCATAAGGTGGATGAAAAAATGGAAGACAAATTTGACAATATGAGTAAAAACCAAGAGGAAATGAAGAATAACTAAGAAGAAATGAAAAAAGACATCGCTGCTCTAAAGAACTCAATAGAAAGCATCAAGAGTAGACCACAAGAAGCAAAGGACTGCAGCAGTGAGCTAGAAGACAAGATGGAAAAAAATACCCAAATAGAGCCGCTTTTAGGCAAAAAAACTAAAAAGCAGAAGGAGAGCCTAAGGGAACTTTGGGCCAACACAAAACAAAACAACATCCACATAATAGGGGTTCCAGAAGGAAAGGAAATTGAGCAAGGAATAGAAAACCTGTTTGAAAAAATGACAGGAAACTTTCCTGACATAGGGAAGAAAACCCCCACACATATCCAAGAAGGGAATAGAATGAAATATAAAAAGTCATGCAAAGGAAGTGTCTGAATCCAAGAATACTATACCCAGCAAAGCTATTAATAAAAATTAAAGGTGAAATCAGGAGGTTCACAGACAAAAAAGGACTAAGAGAATTATCACCACCAAACCAGCAATGCAAGAAATGCTTAAGGGTCTGCGTTAAAAAAAGAAATGGGAAGCGAAGAAGGAACACAAGGGTATAGAATAAAAATGGCGACAAATAAGTACCTATCAGTAATAACTTTAAATGTAAATGGATTAAATGCCCCAATCAAAAGACATAGGGTAACAGATTGGATAAGAAACAAGACCCATATATTTGCTGTCTATAAGAAATCCACTCAGATAAAAAGATGTACCCAGAATGAGGGTGACAGGATAGAAAAAGGCTTTCCAGGCGAATGGAAATGGAAACAAACAAAAACAACAACAACAAAAGCTAGGGTATCAATTCTTATGTCTGAAAAATTAGATCTCAAACTGAAGGACATAACAAGAGATAAGGAAGGCCACTTCATAATACTTAAGGGAACAATTCAACAAAAAGAAATAACTCTGGTAAATATATACACATCCAACATAGGAGCACGCAAATATATATTAAAAAAAACAAAAAACCTCCTGCCGGATATCAAGGGAGAAATTAACAGCAATACAATCATATTAGGAGACTTTAATACCCATTGGACAAATTATCACCATTGGACAAATTCTCTAAACATAAAACCAGCAAAGAAACAGCAATCCTAAATGACTAACTAGATCAGATGGAATTGACATTCTTCTCAAATGCACAATGGTTACTTTCAAAGATAGACCATATGCTGAGATATAGGCAAACTCTCTTCATATTCAAGAAGTCAGAAATCCTATCAAGCATCTTCTCAGATCACAGTGGCATTAAAATGGAAATAAATTACAATAAAAACAATCCAAACACAGGGAGACTAAACAGCATGCTATTAAACAATGACTGGGTCACCAGAGGGATCAAGGAAGAAATAAAAAACATCATGGCAAAAAATAACAACGAAAACACAATAATCCAAAATCTATGGGACACAGCAGTCTTGGGAGGGAAGTTCATAGTTCTACAAGCCTACTGCAAAAAACAAGAAACAATTACCTAACCTTACAACTCAAAGAGTTAGAAAAAGAGCAACAAGATAAACTCAGTGTAGGTAGAAGAAAGGAAATAATAAAGATCAAAAAGGAGATAAACGATATAGAGACCAAAGAAATAATACAAAAATACCAACAAAAACCAAGAGCTGGTTCTTTGAAAGGATAAAACAGATTGATGAACTCTAACCAGGCTCACCAAGAAACAAAGAGAGAGGACACTGTTAAACAAAATCATAAATGAAAAGGTAAAATAACAGACCCCATCAAAATACAAAGGATTGTTAAAATATACTACAAACAACTCTATTCCAACAAAATGGACAATCTGGAGGAAATGGACATAATTCCTAGAAAAATATAACCTTCCAAAACTCAATCAGGAAGAATCTAAAAATCTCAATAGACCAGTGACTTGGGAAGAAATTGAAACAGTCATCTAAAAGCTTCCAGCAAACAAAAGCCCAGGGCCAGATGGCTTCACAGGAGAGTTTTACCAAACATTCAAGAAAGAACGAAAACCTATTCTCCTCCGACTATTCCAAAAAATTCAAAAGGAAGGAACACTTCCAAGCTCCTTCTATGAAGTCAGCATCACCCAAATACCAAAATCAATTAAAGACAATACAATGAAAGAGAATTATAGGCCAATATCTCTCATGAACATAGATGCCAAAATCCTCAACAAAATTCTAGCAAATCGACTCCAGCAGTACATCAGGAAGATCATAAACCATGACCAAGTAGGATTTATCCCAGGAATGCAATGATGATACAATATCCACAAATCAATAAACGTGATACATCACATAAACAAAATGGGAGATAAAAATCTAATAGTACTATCAATTGATGCAGAAAAAGCATTTGACAAAATCCAACACCCTTTCCTGATAAAAATTCTCAACAAGGTGGGAACAGAAGGATCATACTTCAACATAATAAAAGCTATATATGATAAACCCACAGCAAACATCAGACTCTCTGGGCAAAAACTAAAACCATTTTCCCTAAGAACTGGAACAAGACAGGGATGCCCACTCTCAACACTCCTGCTTGACATAGTACTGGAAGTATTAGCCATTTCAATTAGTCAAGAAGAAATAAAAGGCATCCAAATTGGAAAAGAAGAAGTAAAGCTGTCCTTATTTGCAGATGACATGATATTGTACATAAAAACCCGAAAGACTCCATCAAAAAACTAATAGAGTTATAAAATGAATTCAGCAATGTAGAAGAATACAAAATTAATGCCAAGAAAGCTATGGCCTTTCTTTATACCAATAGTGAACTTGCAGATAGACAGACTAAAAAAATCCCATTTACCATCACATCAAAAAAATTAGATACCTAGGAATAAACTTTATTAAAGAGGTAAAAGACCTGTACCTGGAAAACTATAGGACACTGAAAAAAAGAGATAAAGGAAGACGTAAACAGATGGAAAGAACATAATATGTTCATGGATTGGTAGAATTGAGATCATTAAAATGTCCATACTACCCAAAGCAACCTATAGATACAATGCATCCCCATTAAAATACCAGCAGCATATTTCACAGACCTAGAAAGAACTCTGTTTTTTGGTATAAAAAATGACCCCGAATAGCCACAGCAATCCTGAGAAAGAAGAATAAAGTAGGAGGATCTCAATAACAGATTTCAAGCTGTATTACAAAGGAAATGTTCTCAGAATAGCATAGTACTGGCACAAGAATAGACGTATAGATCAATGGAATAGAATAGAGAACCCAGAAACCGACCCAAACCACTATGATCAATTAATATTTGACAATGGAGGCATGAACATACAATGGAGTCAAGACATTCAATAAATGGAGTTGGTATAATCGGACAGATTCATGCAAAAAAATTGAAATTAGACCACCAACTTACATCATACACAAAAACAAACTCAAAATGGATATAGGACTTAAACATAAGACAGGAAATCATAAAAATACTAGGCATCCACAGGCAGCAAAATCTCAGACATATGCCTAAAGAACTTCTTCACTGATACTGTCCCTTGGGCAATGGAAAGCTAAAGAGAAAATAAACAAATGGGACTACATCAAAATAAAAAGCTTCTGCACAGCAAAAGAAACCATCAAGAAAACAACGCCCACTGTATGGGAGAACATATTTGCAAATGTTATCATTGATAAAGATTTAATCTCCAACATCTATAAGCAGATTATACAACTTAATAAAAGGAAGATAAAGGGTCCAATAAAAAATGGACAACTGGACCTAAATAGAATCTTTCAAAAGAAGAAAGAAGGAATGCCAAGAGACACATGAAAACATGCTCAAAGTCACTAATTACCTGAGAGATGCAAATCAAAATGACAATGCTGTACCATCTCACACCTGTCAGAATGGCTATCATCAACAAATCAACAAAGGACAAGTGCTGGCAAGGATGTGGAGAAAAAGGAATCCTCATGCGCTGCTGGAGGGAATTCAAACTGGTATAGCCACTGTGGAGAACTCAAAAAACTGAAAATGGAACTCCCATTTGACCCAGTAATCCCACTCCTAAGACTAAATCCTAAGAAACTAGAAACATCAATCAGAAAGGATATATGCACTCCTATTATCAATGCAGCACAATTTACAATAGCTAGGACTTGGAAATAGCCTAGGTGCCCGTCAGCAGATGACTGGATCAGAAAACTACGGTACATTTAAACAATGGAATACCATGCTGCCATAAAAAAGAAGGAATTCTTATCATTTGCAGCAACCTGGATGGAATTGAAGAACATTATGTTGAGTGAAATAAGCCAGTCAATGAAAGAAAAACACCACAGGATCTCACTCATTTATGGATAATAAGCTGATGAACAAATTGACAGATACGGGGACAGTAAAGCAACAAACAGACTGTCAAATTACAGCGGGAAGGTTATGGAGGGGTGGGGGAGTCAAGAGATCAACTGAAGAACTTGTATGCATGCATATAAGCATAACCAATGGCCACAAAACTCTGGGGGGGAGGGTGAAGGAATGTATGGGAGTGGGGTGGGGAGAGGGTAATGTTAAGATATGTAAACATATAATACCTTAATAAAATAATAAAAAAATACAGTAAAAACATTCAAACATGTGGAGACTAAATTACATTTACTAAACAATGAATAGGTTACTAATGAGATCAAGAAAGAAATAAAAAACTTTCTGAAGCTCTGGGATCCAAGATGGCGGCTTAGGTAAACACACCTAAACTGCTACCGGGCACAACAATTTCAAAACTACAACTAAAAGACAAAATGTCTATCATCCAGAACCACAACAAAGCTGGCTGAAAGGAAGCTCTACAACCAGACTGAAAGAGAAAGGAGCATTCAGGGCACAAGCACTGAAAAACTGAGGTACGGAGGAGTGCATGCTACAGGCTGGTGGCAGATCCCGGCTGGCGCAGTGCGTTGCTTTTTTCAACCCAGAGACAATTTCAACATTTCTCTGAAATCTAGTTTCTGGGGAGAAGCTGGACTGTCTGCCTTCGGGTCGGAAAGTGAGGGTGGCTTGCTTGCAGAGCTTCGAGCAAGAATAATTGTTTGCTGAGAGGGGGCACGAGAGGAGGAGACAAGGGTGGAGAGGCAGAGAATGCTGACTGGCAGCCATCGCTGTTGGCCACGCCCTAGCCTAGTGACACCCAGAGACTCCGCCCCACACAATCTACAAACAAACCCAAGCTCCAAGCAGCAGCTTTTTCACATGAACGGCCTTCTCTATTACAGTTTAACCTAGCAAACTTGCAACCTGGCACAGACAGCTCCAAAACCTCCAAGCTCCAAGCAGGGAGGAGAGGACTGTGGTTCTCACTGTAGCTCTTGCAGGGTAGCCTCAGACAGTAGCTGAACTGCACCCCATTGGAGATCCAGAAGCCAGTGTACCTAGTGGTCAGCGCGAGACACCACATTTCTACTCCTCACATCCATAAATGACACATTCAGGAGGCAGACTCATATAATACCTTAATAAATATAATACCTTAATAAAATAATAAAAAAAGAAAATACAGTAAAAACAAAATCTTCCTTGTTTTTTCTGTGCAGGAAATGTTTTTTCTGTGTTTAGTAAATGTAATTTAGTCTCCACATGTTTGAATGTTTTTACTGTATTTTCTTTTTTTATTATTTTTTCTTTAATATTCAAAACATTATCTTCCTTTTGTTAAGGAAAAAAAACAAAATCCCACTGAAACAAGGTCTGCACCATAAGCGTGTTTCCATCGTAGCATTCTTCCATTATAGACACAGCATGTCCTCACAGCCAATTGGTCTGGAGCCAGTTCCTCCCAGTGTACCAACAGCAATCAAGGCTTAACTACACCAAGACTTTGCACTCAGCCCACAAAGGGATGTACCAAGAGCAACCACTTCGGGTGATTGGAGAAGCTGAGCTACTGGCCCTATAGGTCACCTACCACACAAAGCCACTCCATCAACACAGGGAGGCAACCAAAATGTGAAGACACAGAAGCATGTCACAAATGGGAGAGATAGAGGAAAGTAAATTATGGGATGACACAGAGTTCAGAACCACATTTATAAGGTTACTAAAGAATCGCTGAGAAACTTGAAGAGACCTCCAAGGACCTTAATAAGAATACCAAAAATTGGAAAAGGACCAGTCAGAAATTAAGCATACACTGTCTGAAATAAAGAATATACAGAAACTCAACTGTAGATCAATGTACCCCAAGAGTCAAACCAAAGATCTGGAATATGAGGAAACAAAAAAAAAAACACCCAACCAGAGAGGCAAAAAGAAAGAAAAATCCAAAAGTGTAAAGAGCCTCTGGGACGGCTTTAAGCATACCAACATCTGGATTTTTGGGATGCCAGAAGAAGAGAGCAGGATATTGAAGGCCTATTGAAAGAAATAATGACAGAAAACTTTCCCTACCTGGTAAACGAAATAGACTTACAAATCCCAGAAGCACACAGAACCCCAAACAAGAGGAATCCAAAGAGGGCCATACCATGACACATCATAATTAAAATGCTAAGGGCAAAAGACAAAGAGAGAATCTTAATAGCAGCAAGAGAAAAAGTTACCTACAAGGGAGCACACATATGATTGTCAGCTGATTTCTCAACAGAAACTATGAAGGCCAGAAGGGAGTGGCAAGAAATATTCAAAATGATGAATAGCAAGAACCTACAACCAAGATTACTCTACCCAGCAAAGTTATCATTCAGAATTGAAGGGCAGATAAAAAGCGTCACATATTAGAAAAAGCTAAAGGAGTACATCACCACCAAACCAGTATTGTATGAAATGCTAAAAGGTGTTCTTTAAAAAGAAGAAAAAGAAGAAAAAAGTAAAGATAAAAGTTATGAACAACAAATACATATCTATCAACAAGTGATTAAAAAATCAACTGAATTAAAAAATCTGAGGAACAGAATAAACTGGCAAATATAATCAGGGGCATAAAATGGGAGTGGATTGATAATTCTCAGGGGGAAAGGGGTGTCTGTGGGACGGGGGTACGGGAAGAGACTGAATAAAAATCATATACCTATGGATGAGGACAGCGGGGGTGGGAGGGTGGGGGGGTAAGGGCAGAGGGTGGAGTGGGGACCAGGTGGAGGGGAGCTATGTGTGTGTGGGGGGGGGGGGGGAGCAGAAACAACTGTAATAATATAAACAATAAAGATTTATTAAAAAATAATAAAAAATAAAAAATTTCTGCACAGCAAAAGAAACCAACAAAACAAGAAAGCCCATTGCATGGGAGAACATATTTGCCAATGCTATTTCAAATAAGGTTTTAATCACCAAAATTTACAGCGAACTCATGTAACTTAACAAAAGGAAGATAACTGATCCAACTCAAATGTGTGCAAAGGACCTAAGTAGATCCTTTTTGAAAGAGGACATACAGAAGGCCGAGAGACACATGAAAACATGCTCAAGGTCACTAATCATCCGAGAGATTCAAATCAAGACAACAATGAGGTACCATCTCACACCTGTCAGAAAGGATATCATGATCAAATCAACAAACCACAGTGCTGGTGAGGATGTAGAGAAACAGGAACCCTTGTGCAGCACTGCTGGTGGAAATGCAAACCTGTACAGCCACTGTGGAAGACAGTATGGAGTTTCCTAAAAAAATTAAAAATGGAACTACCATTTGAACCAGTAATCCCACTTCTAGGACTGTATCCCAAAAAATCAGAAACACCAATCAGAAAGGATATATGCATCCCTGTGTTCATAGCAGCACAATTTATAATAGTTAAGATTTGGAAGCAACCTAAGTGCCCGACAGCAGATGAGTGGATTAAAAAACTATGGTACATTTACACAATGGAATACTATGCCTCTACAAAAAGGAACTTTAATCATTTGCAATGGCATGGATGGAACTGGAGAGCATTATGCTAAGTGAAATAAGCCATTTGGAGAAAGTTAAATATCAGAAGATCTCACTTATATGTGGGATATAAAGATCAACATAATTTGATGAACAAAAACAGACCCAGAGACAAATAGCAAGAGAGGTGTGGGGGTTAGAGAGCAACCAAAAGACTTGTATGCATGTGTATTAGCATAACCAATGGATACAGACACTAGGGCAGGGGGTGGGGATTGCCAGGTGTGAGAATGGCTGGGAGAAGGGGGAGGGATCAATTGGGGGAAAAGGATATATATGTAAAACTTTAGACACCAAATAAATGAATAAATAAATAAAATTTTAAAAAGAAGAAATAAAAGGCATTCAAATTTGAAAGCAGAAAATAAAACTCTCATTATTTGCAGATGACATATTATACATAGAAAACTCTAAAGACTCAACTAAAAAGCCACTAGATTTAATAAATGAATTCAGCAATTAGCAGGACTCAAAATTAACACCTAGAAATCGTGGAATTTTTATACATCAATAATGAATTATCAGAAAGAGAAACTAAACAATCTCATTTACCATTGCAACAAAAAAATTAAGATATTTGAAATAAACTTAGCCATGTAAAAAAAGACTTGTGCTTGGAAAACTACAGAAAGTTGAAAAAAGAGATCGAGAAAGATATAAACAAGCGGAAGAATATGTCCTTGTTCACTGGTTGTTGGAAGTCAAATCATTAAAATGTCTGTACCACTCAAAGCCATCTACAGATTGAATGCAATCCCTAGTAAAATACCAACAGCCTATTTCACAGATTTAGAGCAAATACTCTAAAAAGTTATATGGAATCAAAAAGACCCTGAATAGCCACAGCAATCTTGAGAAGAAGAAAAAAAAGTTGGAGGGATCACAATACCAGATACAAAGCCATTGTAATTAAAAGAGCCTGACACTGGCACAAGAACAGGCACATAGATCAATGGAATAGAACAGAGATCCCAGAAATTGACCCCAGCCTTTACACTCAATTAATATTTGACAAAGGAGGCAAGAATATGCAATGGAATAAAGACAGTCTCTTCAAAACATGGTGCTGGGAAAATTGGATACTTGCAAAACATTGAAACTAGACCACCAACTTATACCATACACAAGAATAAACTCAAAATGGATAAAGGATTTAAATGTAAGATATGAAACCATAAAAATCCTAGTAGAAACCATAGGCAGAAAAATCTTAGACATCTCTTGTAGAAATGTTTATTAATATATTTCCTAGGGCAAAGGAGTAAGGAAAAAGTAAACAAATGGGACTACATCAAAATAAAAAGCTTCTGCACTGCAAAAGATACCATAAACAAAATAAAAAGGGAGCCCGTGTAATATTTTCAACAATAAAGACTTAATAAATCTATCTATATAAAAGCCTAAGCGGCTGTTACGACTAAACAACCAAATGACAGATCTACCGGTAGCTATGACATGCACTGACCACCAAGGGGAAAATGCTCGATGCAGGAGCTGCACCTGGTGGTCAGTTCATTCCTGCAGCCAAACTGCCATGGTCCCTTCCCTGCCCGGCTGGCCCCGATTGCCATCCAGGCCAAGAGACCCCTTCCTCCTGCTCCGCACAAATTTCGTGCATCAGGCCTATAATAAATAAGAACATGAAAAATATTTTCAGCCAGTAATCTCAAAAACCTGGATTATTTGTAAATAATGTGACTGAAGATATAAACTACTTTTAGAGTAGAATGAACAGGAATTAGGAAATAACTTCATGTGTAAATTATAACTTCATCTTATTTCCTTCTTATGTGAATATTTTGGAATTCTATATTAATATGATTCATGAATTAACCATACTGTGTGTAATGATACACAGTTCTTTTCAAGCTCAGTTATGAATAACGAAAAGCCACATAACCTAGAATCATATTCTTAAAATAATTTACCAGAACCTATCAAAGATTCAAAAGCCCAAGTGGTATGACCAATTGAAACCATGAGTAAAAGTAGTTGGAAGTGGTGGTGATACAGGTGCTACAGCAAGTATAAATAACTAGAGGCCCAGTGCACAAAACTTGTGCATGGGGGAGAGGGTGTGTGTGTGTGTATCTCAGCCCAGACTGCACCCTCTCTAATCTGGGACATCCTTCTCACAATCTAGGACTGCCGGCTCCCAACTGCTCATCTGCCTGCCTGATTGCCCCTAATCGCTCCGCCTGCCAGCCTGATCATCCCCTAACCACTCCCCTGCCAACCTGATCGATGCCTAACTGCTCCCCTGTCAACCCGATTGCTCCAACTGCCCTCCCTTGTCAGCCCAATTGCCCCCAACTGCCCTCCCCTGCAGGCTTGGTCACCCCTAACTGCCCTCCCCTGCTGGCATGATTGCCCACAACTACCCTCCCCTGCTGCCATCTTGTGGCCACCATCTTTGACCACATGTGGACAGTCATCTTGTGTGTTGGGAGTGATGGTCAATTTGCATGTTACCTCTTCATTATATAGGAGGATAAGCAATGACCATGTTAGTCAAGTCTATGAGAACAATTCAGAATAGAAAAGGTTACAAGAACTGATTTCTCACAGGCATGCCTTATTCTGTCTTATTAAAATCATAAAGACCTGGCAAGAAACTTCAGACATCAAGTTAGGAGAAACTCTAGAAAAGTTAAATGTGACACTGTCTTGTGTGCTTTTTAAAATCCTCACCCAAGGATATGTTTCCTTTTTCTATTATCATTAATTTTAGAGAGAGAGGGAAGAGAGACAGAGAGACAGAGAAAGAGACAGAGACATGGATTGGTTGCCTCCTGACCAGAGATCAAACCCGAAACCTAGGTATGTAACCTGACCAGGAATTGTACTGTAACCTTTTTGGATGTAGTTTGAACCAACTGAGCCACCCAGTCAGGGTGACACTGTTTTTTGTGTTTTTTTTTTAATTAGGGGTAGTGCCCAAACCAACAAGTCTTACAATCAAATCACAGACTCTGCTAATTGTACATGAATACCAATATACAAATTTTCTTCATTCTTCAGATTAACCAATGCTGTCACTATCACACTAATTGCTGTCACAGCCTAGAGGAAATGAAACTGGTGGATGGAAGAGAGAGAGAGAGGTTGGATATGTATCTGTGCAGAAAGCCTAAAGCTCTGAACTTAGAATTATTCTGTATTCTGAATCATTAAATAACTTAATGAATTATTACTAAATGAATAAAGTAAATTTTATTTGAAAAAATTAAATTAAAATGTCTTATTTTAATCACTCTTTAATAGCATCAACTTTAAAATTCACCTTCATTTAAAAGCTGAAAAAGAAAACAGTAGGTTGGGGGGTGGGAATGTGAGTTAAAAAGAAACAAAAAGAGAAAGAACTCATGGGCAGGAACAGTGTGGTGATTATGTACAGGGGTAGGTGGAAAAGGATATAGGTCACCTAAATGGTGATGGAAAAAAATAAAACAGAATAATAAAAAAACAAAAACCAAACAGTAATATTACACTTCAACCATCCTTTCATCATCCTTACAGATTACATAGAGGGTGGATACTAACTAACTTAATAAATGAGAAACAGGACTCTAGCATTATAAGGACAGAAGTAAGTGACAAGTTCTGTAGAATTTTGGTCTCTGAGCATCCTAGGATTTTCATTTATATTTCTTCTATATTCTAACCAATTCTGTCCACATTTCTGTAATTCTCCATTACCCTGAATATAACATAAGACTTCAGTTTAGTCTTCCAGTAATAATATGTATAAAAGCAAGCTCTGAATCCAGCCATAAAGTTATAAATTATGTATCAGATAAGTTTTGACATATTATACACACATCAGAAAATTTGTGTTGACATTAAAATAATATACATTTATAAGAAGCATATTTTATTTTGAAAAATGTCCCCAACTATTTAAACTGTCAAACCCATTGTATATGTACTTTAAATTATAACCGACATTTTTCAAATTGAGGTATATCCAACCAATATAATATGGTGGTTCTAGTTAAATACAACATATTAATCAGTTCAATGTAGCTATCTGACCAATAAGGAAAAAGGAAAACAAATCTTACCTGGTAGTTTCTTTTCTCAGATAATGTATGTCCATCAGTCCTCACCATAGAGTCGTGTCCTTTCCTCACAGTACTGGAGGCAATCAAACAGAACTGTCACTCAAGGGTCGTGTCACAGGAAGGACCGCCCACCAGTTCTCCCTCTAGAGTGGAATTATCCAAAAGCCATCAAAATTACTAACATGTAAATATATTAACAGTAACACAAATATTCAATATTATATATAGAAAACAAAAAGTACATTTCAAATATTCTAACTTATGTTCCTCTTAACTATTTGGGGAGAGCTAGACTGGCAGACATGCTTTGAGATAGAAATTATTAAGTATGAAAAACTCTTCCTTCCCACTTCTCTCTACAGTTAAAACTGTCTGCCAGTCCTCAAATACAAGGTAGAAACATAAATAAAAATGGAGTTGATAAACATGTTCAGCCCTCAGCTGACATTTTTTCTTTTAAATGTTCCTGTTAGTCTCAGAAATATCCAATTAATTCAGATTTAGTCATTTAACTTAAAATCCCTCTCTTCCAAATACTTCTTTATATAGTATTCAAACTGAATGAGTACTATATATTCAAACTGAATGAATACTATATAAAGAAGCATTTGGAAGAGAGGGATCTGGAAGAATACTATGTAAAGAAATATTTGGAAGAAGTATTTGGAATAAATATCCAGTTTATGATATCTATTCCTATGCCATATAATGAAATATATCATATGTTCTTATGACTAGTAAATGAAACCCAAATACTCATTAAAATTTGCTTCAATGAAGAGTAGTAACATATGTCAGCTTTCTGAAGCCTTTGTCCTTCAATCCTCTAATTTCATACACATTCTAATAGAATTTGATTTATTACAATAGGGAAGAAAAATAATGGGGCTCATGTCTTAACCTCAATAAAGGTAAGTCCAAAATGACTAGGCACTGTGAACATCAGGTACAAAAAATTCAGTGTAGCAGAGGTGATAGTCGCTAGAGACGTTAACTTAAAAAATATAAACTGAAAATGAGATAAAAACTCAAGAAATGGTGTATACAAAAATTTTGGAAGCATAGATTTTAAAAACAAATATCTCTCACCAAGGTTTTAGTGAAATGTTTACCCTAGGAAAGTAGTAAGTGTATCTAATGATCTAATAATAGTTGCTAACCATTAAAAATACATTCAAATTTAGAGCAATTATTTTACATCATAAGAAATATACTTTGGGAGAGGATAAGAGAAACACCTACTTTAAATTTATAAAAAGTATGAACCTATTTTATTAAAACCAACACACACATGCATACACATACATATGGATTACCTCCAACATAAAATCTATGAAAAGTATGAACCTATTTTATTAAAACCAACACACACATATATACACGTACATATGGATTACCTCCAATAAGCAATCTAAGACGGGCAGAAACATTTCCAAGGAAAACAAATCATTAAGAATTAACATTAAAGTTTTAAAAAGAACCCACATAATGAAAACCTATATTTCGTCTTGTTTTATGTTTGATTAGAGTTAGTGAATGCAATACTTTTACTTAATTTTTACTATTTTACATTGTATATGTTTGGTGAAATATTTTAAGATGCTTGACTCTAAGGCAAAAATGTAACAAACAGCCCATTACCAAATTTAAATGTACCACTGGAATTAAGTATTTCTTTCTCAAAAATAACAAAGAAGCAGAAACCACTTTGGCTCAGTGGATAGAGCGTCGGTCTGTGGACTGAAGGGTCCCGGGTTTGATTCCGGTCAAGGGCATGTACATTGGTTGTGCGCACATCCCCAGTGAGGGGTGTGAAGGAGGCAGCTGGTTGATGTTTCTCTCATTGATGTTTCTTGCTCTCTATCCCTCTCTGTAAAAAATTAATAAAATATAAAATTTAAAAAAAGGAGCAAGGTTTTTTTTTAAGCCATAAGTAAGTATAATCACTGCTATAAATGTAACCCCTAACGTCTAGTAAGGATAATTAGGTTATTCATTAAAAAAATTATATCAAATAAATTGGATGTCCAAGAAAAGTGACACACATTCAGCTCTAAATTTTCATGACTGTCACAAAATGAGAGCAACAGTTTTACTATGCATCCTCAAAACAACATTAACCCTGTTTTAATGTTAGTGTTTTATAGTATTAATAGACTTTAAAAGAGTATTTGCCTTACTATTAATATATTCATGGCAATTCTGAAGTCAATGTATAATAATTGAATTTTCCATTGTTTCTTAAATAATAAAAATGTGTTTCTTCTTAAATAAGTTTAAATAATTCTTCAAATATGCTAGTTTCATCAAAAGATAAGTTACACATTTAAAATCAGGTAAGGCATTTTACAATAGTATAATTTAACTATATAAAAATAATTATTACTATGTATGCTAAATACCTTAATTAAAAACAAAAGTTAATACTTATTCTGTAAATTTACCAGGTGAATGAATGAAAAAACTTTGGAATACTATAGATTTTAATACAGAGAGAAATATTTGTTTTGTTTCCCTCTTAGGATAACTTCAAATATTTCATGGCTCAAGGTTTCAAGCAGTATCAACTATATGCTTTAAACAATACAGGAACAGATATTCTATGTTGAAAAATAACTAAGAATTCATTGTCTCCTTTTAGTAAACAAAGAGAAAAAGAAATAAAAGCACTCTATTTTCTTCCAGGTAAACATGACAGCTAACATTTGTCACCATTATCTTGTATTAAGTAAAAATGTTCAGTATTAGACTGTCTTGATACTTGTCATATTTGGAATGACATGATGCGCAATAGATGAAAGAAGATGTAAGTATGTATGTGGAGCACGGTATGTAAAAAAGGAACAAGCAAGAGAGAGAACATGCACTCCAGCTGCCTAAATTTATTCAAGTTTATACACTGGTTTTCCCAAAAGTCCTACAAATATTCAAAAAGCCAAAAAAGACAAATATTTACAAAACCAAAATGATATCATCTATAAGGCAGGGATGCCTTCCAAGATAAGAAACAAAACAAGAACAAAACAGAGACTGCATTTACCCTCCTACCTTAAAAAAGCAGAAAACTAGACAAAATATGTGAAACAATAACTTTCAGAGACTAGACATTATCTCAGGGCAGAGATCTTCAAGAGAAAAAAAAAAGTGAAATAATCCTATTGCCTACAGTTATGGGGCTGAATGAAACAGGGAGGGGAAAGGTGGGAGCCATTCAGAGCCCAATGGTCTCACTGAATTAAGAGTTAAGAGTTAAGGGAGACACCAAGGCAGCTAGAATTTGCAGAACTAATGAGGAGAAGGAAGCTGCAGGGGCAGAGTTCCAAAGATCAAGAGATTCTCCTTAAGGTTTTGGCTAGTAATGATTTATGCGTGCATATGGGGGAAAAAAGACTGACTCTGAAAGAAAAAAGCCTCTGAAAAGTAGCAGCCAGGCCTTGGCCCATTGGCTCAGTGGTTAGTGTGTTGGCCCACAGACTGAAGGGTTTTGGATTCAATTCCTGGTCAAGGGGGCATACCTTGTTTGCAGGTTTGATCTGCAGCCCTGTTTGGGGGTGGTACACAACAAATCTATGTATCTCTCTCACATAAATGTTTCTCTGTCTCCTCCCTTCCTTCCATTCTCTCTAAAACTCAATGGAAGAAATACCCTGAGGTGAGGGTAGGGAAAAAAATAAAAGGAGTCAGAACAATCCCCAGAGCTCCTGCTTCCATTAATCAGAAGGTAATTAATGCCTTATAGGATGTATATGAATAAGTTTAACACAACAGGATGTCTGAGCCAGCACTAACAAAGCTTAAAACCTCTGGGCCAGCATGGCTCAGTGACTGAGTATCATGGTTTGATTCCCCATCAGGGCACACACCTGGGTTGCAGCCTCGATCAGCACTGTGGGGTGTGAAGGAGGCAGCCAATCAATGATTCTCTGTCATCGTTTATGTTTCTATCTCTCTCCCTGTCCCTTCCTCTCTAAAATCTGTCTATACTAGTATAAAAGCCTAAGCAACCGTCCAAATGGTAGCTATGATGTGCAATGACCAATAGGGGGCAGATGCTCTAACCAGTAGAGGAGGGAGCCCTATTCCTTGCGGAATTGGCCATGGGGTAGGTTGCTACTGGGGCACTGTTGGTCCAGAATAGGCTTCACCCGCACCCCAGACCCAGAGAGAGAGGAGGGAGCCCGAGTTGGGGGTCCATCACCCGAGAACCACCCTCTCGCAATCTGGGACCCTTTGGGGGATATAGGAGAGCCGGTTTCAGCCTGATCCCCGCAGGCCAGGCTAAGGGACCCCACTGGTCACCAGGCCTCTAGTCCTATATAATAAAAGGCTTATATGCAAATCAACCAAATGAGGGAAGGATGGGTCACTATGATGCACACTGACCACCAGGGGGCAGACACTCAATCCAGGAGCTGCCCCTGGGGGTCAGTGTGCTCCCACAGGAGGAGGATCTCTCAGCCAGAAGCTGGACTCATGGCTGGTGAGCACAGCAGCAGTAGTGGGAGCCTCTCACACCTCCACAGCAGCGCTAAGGATGTCTGACTGACAGCTTAGGCCCACTCCCCTTGGCTGACAATTGGACATCCCCTGAGGGCTCCCAGACTGTGAAAGGACACAGGCCAGGCTGAGGGACCCATCCCCCTCAGTGCACAAATTTTGTGCACACGGCCTCTAGTGTGTGTGTGTGTGTGTGTGTGTGCGTGTGCGCGCGCGTGTGCGTGTGTATGGTTTAAAACCTAGCCTCTAAGGATTAAGCTAATCAAAGTACAACTGTACCCTCAAATAAAGCCCAACAATTTATATATATACTAATAAAAGGCTAACATGCTGAATGTCTGACCGATCACTATGATGTGCACTGACCACCAGGGGGCAGATGCTCAATGCAGGAGCTGCTGTGATGCGCACTGGCCATTTACAAAGAAACAACACTGCAGACCTGGCACCCACAAAGCAACATTCCGCTTCCCCCAAGTGGGACAAAGACCCTGTCATCACTTAGGAGCAGCCCACCAAATCGCAGCCAACACTGCCGAGACCCCATGGCACAAAATGCAGCCCACAGCCAAGCCTAGCCCAGGAATGGTGGCTATAGGCTCCAGGTAATGTCACATAGCAATGCCCAGCTTCCTCTCCCTAGCAACAGGTCATTTAACAATAAATGGCACCATGGACCTGGCACCCACAACACTTGGGCTTCCCCCAAGTGGGACACAGGCCCCACTACCAGCCCAGAGTAACACCCCATCAAATTGCAGTCAACGCTGCCGAGACCCCATGGCGCAAAATGTGGCTCACAGCCCAGCACAGCCCAGAAACGGTGGCTGTGAGCTCCAAGTAATGACATCACGTAGCAACTCCCAGCTTCCTCTCCTTAGGGACTAGCCTCCTTGTAGTTTCTTCAGCCCATGAACACGACTTGCTTTATAGCCAGATGCAAACATTTCACACTCTAATCCAGTGACTGAAGCATTTTCCCGTGCCTCATCTCCTTTGATCCTCACAGAAGTCCTGGAGTAGGTAGATAGACTTTGTGGAATCCTATTTTCTTTTCACCAGCCAGAAAACAGAAATTTAGAAAGCTCAGAAACTTGACCCGACTGGAAAGAAGAAATGGTGGACCTTGAAAATGTCTTCAGATATTCTCATGCACAGAATATAGTCAAACACTGCTGCAGCTAAATATTTTACCCTTTGTTCTCCCTGTGTGATCTACAATAATAATCTGCTTCATGTTGATATTTACTGCTGTGTTTCTGACAATTACCTGAAAGAGAAATTAGGGTGCTTCACTGGGCTGGAAAAAGTTTAGCTAAATCAGAAAGCACATCTAATTAAGCAAATTTATTATTTATCTATAAAAGGCTAACTAGACTTGTGCATGAGTGATACATATAAGCTCTTGCTGATGCCAATTGAATGAGTGTGTTTCAATCTGTCATCATCAATCATGAATTTGGTTGACACTTCTATTATAGAGAAAGGGTGATTAGCGATATTAAAATATTTCTTCTAATTAATTTCCTTTCAATGTGCACAACTTCATGAACTTGGCCACTAGTATTTAAAATAATACTACACTCCAGCATAAAACAACATTATAGTCTCAATTGTATTATGCTGATGTCTGGTTATAATAATGTACTATAGTTGATGACATATTATTACTACATAAAGATGACATCACTATAGGAATAGGTGATAGGTACATGGGACTTCTCTGTATAAAGAAAAAGATGGCAATAAGTCTGCTTCAGATGACCAATCTGATCAGAAAACCATGCTAAAGAAGGGATTGCTATATTACCTGCCAGAGACAGAAGAAATGTTGTGCAGTGGGGCGTGTATCAAAATGACTCCACCGAGATAGAAAACAACTTTTTTGCCACTACCATGATGGAAACTGAAATCCTAAATTTGGGACAAACATCGTATTATTCATTTCTATGATATTATTTGATAGAGAAATTGAAAATGTCAAAGATCTAACAAAACCAAGAATAACTTTTTCCTTTTTTTCTATCCTCAATCTACTATACCTTTGTATCAATTATTCCTTTGTAAGAAATTATAATTGATATAGCAATAACCCACATCATAATAGAGTTAACTAAGCTCTATTTATAACAGTTTTTCCTCAATACAAGTAACATATCTTGCAAATGTGTTTTTAAAATTGTATTTCCAGGTGACACTGGTTAATAACATTATATATGGAAATAAGTTTTAAACTCTTATGAAAATTATGAGATTTTTATTTCACACTTAACAAATTTATTTCAGCATCTTCCTGAAAAAGTTTCCTATGTACTTCAGAGCCCTTCTGTCTCAGAGGCTAAACAAAAACCAACTGTTTCATGCATCTATATTTTTATGTGAAAGAATACTTAAATTATTTTTATTCCTTTTTAGGCACATTATTACTAGAAATATATAATGAGGCACAAACATTAAGCTAATTTGAAATAATAACATTAGTTTTCTGATTTCAACCTATATTACTTATCTTAAGAAAAACTTAATGTAAATGCAATCCTATAAACTTACTGTTTAGTGCAGAAATTCTTCTTTTGTGAGAAAGACTATCTTTTATGCTCTTGCCTTTTTTTTTTTTGCCATCAGCTTGTTTTTAAAACATGTTTAGTCTTCACTGCGAAATACAATCTGCCACTGCTTTCATAAAGAGATGGTTAAATAAACACTTGGCATATTTTTTGCTCTTTTATTACACAGGAGTTGTCAAATTTCTTCTTTATAGGTCCAGATAGTAAATACTTTTTAGGCTTTGCAGGCCAGTCTATCAAAACCACTCAACTCTGCTATTATAGTGCAAAAACAGCCATTTAAAATACAGAAACGATGTGGCTATGTTCCAATAAAACTTTATTTCCAAAAGCAGGTAGCAGGAAGAATTTGACCAATGGCATCATTTGTTGATCCTAGTTATATTATAAAGGTTGAATATCTGAATTTAGAATTCTTGTTATTCTTAGGTTTTACTACTTTTCCACACTGCTACTTTTTGTTTATTACCAAAAGTTACATTTTAAATGGAAAAGGTGGTCTAATAAATATGGATGCTTAACAAGTGAATCCTTATACATTTCCACTTATAAGTGCACTGGTGGGGTCCCTTGCTGGCCATAGGATCAGGTCAAAAGCGGCTCTCCGACATCAAGAGGGCGCAAGTCAGGCCAAGGGACCTCATTAGTCATAATCGGGGCCAGGGTGGGATGTGCGAGGTTGGCAAGCCAAGAAGGGAACATGGGAAGGCTCCAGGGCATATCTGGCCCATCTCACTAAGTCCCAATCAGCCAGACCCTAGCAGCAAGCTAACCTACTGGTAGTAGCATCTGCACCCAGGTGGTCAGTGTACATGATAGCAAGTGGTTGAGCAGCCTTACCATATCATTTGCATATTACACTTTGATTGGTTGAACAGCCAATGGGCCACTTAGCATATTAGGCTTTTATTATATAGGACTAGAGGCCTGGTGCACAAAATTTGGGCAATCAGGGGAAGTCTCTCAGCCCAGCCTACGCCCTCTCGCAGTCTGGAAGCCATCCTGTGTTGAGGATCTGTCCCCTGGTCTTCAGTGTGCGTCATAGCAACTGATCTTTCCGCCATTCAGTCAATTTGTATATTAGCCTTTTATCATATAGGATAATATTCTATCATTCTCTTTTGGATTTCTACTGTAGTCCATTATTTGTGATCAATAAATCCAAAAATAAAAATAAATAAAAAGAGGATACACAGTAAAACTTTTAAGGAGATGGAACTATCCCATATGACATTAGAGTGGTATGATGCTATGCATGTATTAAAATCCATAGAACTTCACAATATAAAGAGTAAACTTTAAATGTATACAAATTATAAAAATCAACCAGAGGTTACAAATACAGAACTGCATAGCCACCCTGAAGGAGGTATGAAACTAGTGCTGACCTAAGCAATTTTGGAAAAGGGTGTTTTGACAACTATTAAGCGGAAAAAAAGGAACTCTACATACTGTATTCTAGTTGACAAAGTAATTCCTCACAGGCTATGGGTTAATAATTCTGAAACTGCTATGCATACAGACTGAAGAGAATACGTAAAATGGATGGTGCTTGGTGCCAACTAGGTTTCTCCCAGTCCAAGAGAGAAGTTACAGATAAGCTAGGAGGAAGGCTAGAATGAATTAGCCATGCACCTCTTAATGATGGGATACATTCTGAGAAATGTATTGTTAGGCAATCTTTGTAGGAATACCATTGATTGCACTTCCACAATCTTAGATGGCAAAGCCTACTTTATACCTAGCTTTATGGTATAGCTTATTGCTCCTAGGCTACAGGTCTGTATGGCATGTCACTGTACAAAACAACATGAAATTAAATCAAGCCCAAGAGAAAAAGATATAATCAAGAAATGACATAAACACTGGATATACACTGAGTGGCCAGATTATTATAATCTCTGAATGCACAATAAACTGGCCACTCAGTGTATTTGTATCTCAAATGGGTACCAAAAGTATTCTCGACTTTTGCTGGAGATCAATCACCTATTTGCCCTGATCTTTGCAGGCCATACAGTCCATCAAAACCTGGTATCAGTTATCAGCCAGTGCAAAGGGGAAAACTGATCAGGTGCATGATTTATAGTATCTTTGATATCAAATAAATGAGGTATCAAGAGAAGTACATTGAGTGGCCAGATTATTATGTGTTTAGGAATAATAATCTGGCCGTTCAGTGTATGTTATGCTGCTGGCATAACACAACAAACACAATGTTTTACAGTATACTTTTTGGTAAGTAGAAAGAGTATACTCTAAAATAACAATAAAAAGTATAGTCTAGTAAATACATAAGCCAGTAGTATAATAACTTATTATATAGTATGTACTATACATAATTGTATGTGCTATACTCTAATATGAATGGCCACAGCAGGTCTGCTTAGATCAACATCACCACAAACACTGAGTAATGCATTGTGCTAGGACATTAGGACAGCTACAATGTTGCTAAGTGATAGGAATTTTTCAGCTCCATTATAATCCTACTAGAGGCCTGGTGCATGAAGTTCATGCATGGGGGTTGGGAGAAGGGGTGTCCCTCAGCCGGTCTTGGCCTGCAAAGACCCCAGAATTCCTCACCCCACCTCTAGCCAGAGGTTCCTCTCTTCCTTCCGCACAGCCTCTGGGAAAATGCTTATCCTGGGGCCTCCTCAGGGTTCTGGGCACGACGCCCTACAGTTTGGGTACTCGGGGGCTTGGGCTTTCAGGTCTGGCTTCCTCACCAGGCATAGTGAGCATTAGCTGCCATGGGAGCCTTGCCTCAGGAACTGCCCCTTTGGACCATATTACTTGTGAGTGTGTGTGTGGGGGGGGGGGAGGGGGGGCAGCCTCGGTGCCAGTGATTTGATGTCTGTAACGTGCCCGCCAGACACCTCCCCCTCTCCCACGGTGCCACGCTGGTCCTGTCTGGACTGCTGGCAGGGGGCTTCCAGTCTGACTGGGGCTGCTGGGCTGCAGGTGGAGGACCCCGGCACCCACAGGGCTCTGTCAGCATCAGGAACTGAAAAGATCCATTTTTCTGGTTCCTCCTCTGCCACTGAGCATGGGTTCCACAGGTCCCTTCCCTCCTGTCACACAGCCGGGATGCAGACACTGGGCTCGTGCCCCCACAGGCCCCTTTCCTCCTGCCTCACAGCTGAGGCACAGACTCTGGGCTCGCACCCCATAGGACCCTTCCCTTCCGCCGCATGGCCGGCCAAGGCACAGATGCTGGGCTCACGGCCCCACAGGCCCCTTTTCTCCTACAGCACAGCTTCTCTCAAATTGAGAACACTTTTAAAATAAACTTCTGAGTGCATCAGTCTAAATGGTAAAGAATAAACATTTTATACTTCCTTTTCTGTGTTAAAAACCCTTAAAATAGATTTAGTCATGCTATCAGCCTAAAATCTAAGAAGCCAATAAGGGGGAAAACATAAACCAAATCTTAGGGTAAGAAAAAAACAACAAGCAGGCTTATTCATCCAGGATGTTTCCCTAAGTCAGAGCCTAATAAAAATTAAGCATATATCACCTGGCCTACTAAATAATACATGAACTCCAATTTTCCTCCATTCAGAAAGATTTATCAAAACAAGAAATCAGCTGATCATGAGTAAAATCTTTAGAAAATACTTCATCGGATAGGGAAAATAATTATAAACTTTATTCTCCAAATCCTATTAAATTTTGGGTGTCACACCATCAAATAAAAATATATAACTATTAGTTTGATTAATTTCTTCTCTCTGGCCTCAGTTTCCTATTCTGTAAACTAAAAGATTTAGATGAATTTTAAAAATGCAAGCTGTTTGCATTTTATATTTTATGAAAAAATAATATATTTTGATAATTTTATATTTTAACTATTGTCAAGGTAATTCACTTATAAAAAGCGAACAATTACAGCTGATTCCTCCACCTCCATGGTTTTTTTTTCTCCCACTTTATTACTCAATACTACTTATAATACTGTCCAAATATTTTGGAGTTTGGGAACCGTATCTAAAATATTTATAATTTAGTAGTCATTACCAGACTCAACTTTAAGCTACACTGGGAATTTGGACAGGTTAAGACAGTTGAACAGGTTTTTCTTTATTTTTTTTAATCTTCTCCCGAGGATATGTTTATTGATGAGACAATAGAAAGAGAACAACATATTCCAATTTGGTTCTTAAATAGAACGGACCACCATATGTGACCAATTTCAATGGCACTCAGTAAAAGCTAAGTAAATGTATTTAGCCATTATCTTTAAAATCACAGGGTTTCTCAAATTCCAGAACTATGTCAAGCAACTTTTTCTTAATAGGTAGATTATAATTACAAAAATGTTATGAACTGATTTTTTTAAACTAATTTTTGGTTTGATCACATAGATAAAATGTTTTCAAAATTCTGTGTTGATAATTTAAGGTACATGCAAGAAAGAAGCATGGGCAGACAGAATGAAAATAAACAAATTTCATTTCCGCCCAGCCAGTGTTGCTCAGTGGTTTAGTATCAACCCATGAGCCAGGTCATGATTCAATTCCTCATCAGGGCACATGCCTGGGTTGTGGGCTGGATCCCTAATAGGGGATATGCAGGAGGCAGCCTATCAATGATTCTCTCTCATCACTGATGTTTCTATCTTTCTCCCTCTCCCTTCCTCTCTGAAATCAATAAAAACATTTTTTAAAAAGAATTTTATTTCCCAAATCCATGCCACCCCAATAAATTCAATAAAATATTTTTTAAAAAAAGAACAACAATTTCAATTCCATACCAAACTTATCCAGGGAAAATTGCCACATTAACTAAAAATAGTTTTTCTGAATGTTTTAATAATACAGGCTTTATGGATCTGTAATTAACATGTAAAATAAAAAGTTGCTTATATTTATAAATAAAAATAAATCAATACTATTCTCTCAAAATCAATTTACTCTCTGGTTTTCATAATTTAATGTTTAACTTAATTTTGTGTTTCTTCTATTTTCTGTAGTGGTAGCATTACTTCTAATATATCTGTGTAGCTCTCCCACAAATATTTCAAGGAGGATTCTAGGCACCTTATACATAGAATTCACTATCAGTAGAAAATTTGTCTAAAAGTTTCAACATCTCAATGGTCTTAAAAGTCCTAAATAAAATGAAATATAATAAAATGCTACTGAACTTAAATGACAAAAGTTCAAAAATATCTGAACAAAGCTCATTATCTTCAATAAAATTGGGGTCCAATATAAAGACAATGGGTATCCTTCTAGTCTTCCAGCTGCCAAAAACTACACACATTTATGCAAATTGCTTAACGTCTGTGTGATTCAATTTCTTCATATGAAAATATCTGCATATGGCTATAATCAAGTAAGTTTGTTAACTAGATTTATAATATATATAAAATCTCATTTAAATAAAGTTTCTTAATTTAATCAGAACAGACTACCAGATGTGACCAATCTGAATGTAAATGGCCAAATCATTAGTACCAATTTTCTGCAAGTTTAAAAGCTAAAAAAAGTATTAAAATTAATGAAATGTTTTAGAGCCTTTCATTACAATTAGTTAACAATTCACAAGTGTTACCAAAGACTGAAGTAGCTATTATTGCCAAAGCAGTACCTCTAAAGTAAGACCAAGTCATATTAGCCTCATATTCTACTGTGGAATGGACATACTGGTTCTATTAATTTAATAAAGGAAACTGTGCAAATTGTGACCTATAAGTAAAACTCCTTAAAATATGTAACAACTCCCTTCTCATTCTGCCTTACAAATGGTCATCAAATATTATTTTATATCAGCAACTGAACATACCACATGTGAACCAGAAATCTGAAAATTGCAACTCTAATACCAACAATTTTATAGGTACTATTTCTTCTCGTAATAATTTCTATAAGTTATTGGTTCTACCAATAAGATAATATTAAAAGTTGACTATAAACTGCTTAGACTCACCAAATGCATGACTAATTATGCTTATCAAATTACCTCAGAAGAAATGATAGCCACACGATGGGGGAAAACTAATGTGGCCTCTTATAAAAATAAAAAAGTTGCTTTTAACATGAATTTAAATCAATTATATATTAAAATACATTTTTATCTCAAAATTAATTATTTGTACAGTTTTCCTAAGAGATTATTAAAATTAAGTAAAAAGCAGAAAGGAATAATTATAGCTATCATTTGAAGCAGACAATATAATAGTCAGTGAGCACTAACTAAATGGACATTTTCCCAATCCCTCAAAGTTTAGTTCTTATGAAAAACAAAAGGACAACTGGTACATATTACATGATGGACATGGGAATGGCCAGACATGCTGTGCAAAGCACTGGCACATGACTGTCCTAAGGCACTAACACAGAGATGAGACAATAGACATATCTATAGAGGATACAAACAAGCTAAAGAATTTACATCATTTTTATCACAGGATGCTTATCAAAATCAGCTTGTGTTTTTTAAATATTGCTTTCCCTTCATTGCCCCTACTTTAATTAACTGGTCAAGGATGCAACCAGTTCACCAGATGCTTTTTAAAATGCTCTCAATGATTCTAATGTATAACTTCCAAGGTTCAGCTTATATAGGAAAGTGAAATTCCAAAAATGTTTTCACCTCAGCATTAAGTAGTGAGAAAACAAACAAAACACTGTAAATTTATAAATTGATGTCTTTTATATGCCAATATGCCCTTTCCTTGCCTTTTCTTCACTCTACCTGAGAAATAATGCTAGGCCTTAAATATTAATATTTAAAGTGGTTTTTAAGCACAGGATCTCTACTGTTGAAATACATACATTGTAAGTTCAGAAGTGGAAAATATTGAAAAGTATGTGCAAAAAAAAACACATCTTCATAAGAAATTTCTAATAAAAAGTTCCTCTGATGTTCAATACTTAGGTTTTAAAATATGCCCATGCTCAACATTTCTTCCTAGAAACGTAATAATAGCTATCATTTGCCAAGTATTGGGCACTGTGTACTAAACTCTTTACCTTGTTTTTTTCACTATGCACAATAATTCTATAAGGTAGATATTACTAACCCATATATATATATATATTTTTTTTTTTTTAACTGATTTCAGTGAAGAAGGAAGAAGGAGACAGAAACATCAATGATGAGAGAGAATCATTGATTGGCTGCCTTCTGCACAACCCCTACTGGGGACAGAGCCCACAAACCCGACATATGCCCTTACCAGAATCGAATCCAGGACCCTTCAGTCTGCAGGCCAACGCTCTATCCACTGAGTCAAACCAGCTAGGGTTCTATCCCTTTTTTAAAGATGAGAAAACAAACTTTGAGAATAAGAAAATTATATAAGGTTAAGAACTAGTAAGTTAGAATTAACAGGGCCAAAATTTGAGCTCATGTCCATGAGATCTGAATCCAGTCTTAGCCATATATTTTGCTCTCTCTCGTATACTACTGGTATACTAGAAATCTCACATATATCATACATATCATATGTACATATAATATCATGTCAATTATGGCTTTACGAAAAATGAAGTCATTTCAAGAAACTCCAGCTAAGTAATTCTGCTTAAATGTCTCACTACTCTGCTATCAAAAGGGGGGGAAATAGTAAAGGGGAGACACATACAGACATTAATCAGCTAGAAATTCAAAGTTCAGAAAGAACCTGATCAGGATGTAGAGTGACCATAATATCTTTTCAAGACAGCTTTAAAACCTAAGCAGAGAAAAAAACAGGCATTGTGTCACAAGGCAAACATTGTTTTGATACAGTGTTTTGTTTAATTTTAAGGCTGGCAGATTACATTGTCAATCAAGGTTTTTGTATCTATCTAAGTCACAGAAATAAAGTCAGTGGTCTTATTTATACACAATTCTTTCAAAAAGGGGTTTCAAAATTTCTTCAGAAGTCCACTTTTTATATCTTTATTACCAGCACCTTCATTCAATCCTTAGTTATTTCTCCCCTAATTGGTCTCCATTCTTCTATTCCTTCCTATAAGAACTATGTAACAGACAATTTGGTCTAGGTACCAAGCCATTTTGACATCTAGGAGTCAGAAAGATTAGATGCAACAAGCAAAAGAAAGTAGAGAAGGAGCCAGTGAGAGAGATGAAAACCAAAGGCAACGAAGGTGGTAAACATCTTGAAAGTTTATGGGGGAAAGTGGTTCAAGGAATATTGAAACTGTTTCAAATGCTGTTGATAAAAAATGAGAATTTTTGAATTTAACAATACAGAAGCCACTTGTTAATCTTATGAGTAATTTTTTTTATGTGTGGAATATAGAAATAAACACAATTATTGGATTGGGTTGACAAAAGAATAGGGATAGAAAAACTAGAGACAAAATATAAAGCCCCCCCCCCCCCGCCCCCTGCCAAAGGAGTTGTGCCTTTATAATAGACAGAAAATGGGGAACAGCTGAAGGAAAATGTGGGGGTGAGAAGGTGAAGGGAAGCCTTGTAAGATCAGAAAGCTTAGAGCAGGCATGGGCATACTAAGCGGGACAGATGGCTGTTCTAAACTATTGAAATAAAAAAAATTTTTTTAAAAGACCGTAGCCTTTTATGTAATGTTTACTTTGAATTTATACTAGTTCACACAAATACTCCATCCATGCTTTTTTAAAAATATATTTTTATTGATTTTTTTACAGAGAGGAAGAGAGAGGGATAGAGTTAGAAACATCAATGAGAGAGAATCATCAATCAGCTGCCTCTTGCACACCCCGTACTAGAGATGTGCCCGCAACCAAGGTACATGCCCTTGACCGGAATCGAACCCGGGACCTTTCAGTCCACAGGCCGACGCTCTATCCACTGAGTCAAACCGGTTTCGGCTCCATCCATGCTTTTGTTCCGGCCCTCCGGTCCAGTTTAAGAACCCATTGTGGCCCTCGAGTCAAAAAGTTTGCCCACCCCTGGCTTAGAGCATAAAGGAGAAAGCTAATGATACAAGATAGTGAGGAATTACTTTGAGCAGATGTGGGTGAAATTTATGAGAGAATGGTCTTAGGCAAAAGGACTTATCAATAGAAACAGAAAGACAGTAAATGACTATAGATTTAAATAGGTAGATATATCTAGAACTTTCATAGGTATGGAAGTATTCACCTGGTTGTTCCTATTTTCTTACCGTATTTGCCGGCGTATAAGACAACTTTTTGGCCCTGAAAAATATGCCTCCAAGTGGGGGGTAGTCTTATACGGCGAGTATATAACAAACTCTGTATTTTTTAGTGAAAATGTTAGGGGGTCGTCTTATACGCCCAGTCTCTTATACGCCGGCAAATACGTATTTTTCAGGGCCAAAAAATCGTCTTATACGCCGGCAAATACGGTAATAAAATTAAAAAAATGAGGTCATTAGCTGAAAGTAGGAGAGAGCAGAGGATATAGTGCCAACTAGCACTAAGGGCCCACTTGAGATCAATGTTCATTGTTATACTCTTTTCCAGCTCATGTAGCTTAAGGAAAGTAGTGTTAAGCAGAGGTGGATTTGACCAAAGCTTGCAGCAAAATTAAGCATGAGATAGGCAGTGCTATTAAGAGCATAGGCAAAGTAGTGATTATGACGATGGGAAAGAAAAATAGTAAGGGCATATCTTACTATTTGCTTGCTACAATGGCTTTCTTTTGTGATTCTCAAACACATCAAGTCAGTTTTCAACTTAAAAGTCTTTACAGTTGCTGCTCCTTTTCAAAGATGTTCTCTGAATCTCAAATGTTAGGCAGTTTCTTGACATTAACTTTTCTGCTTAACTATCTGTCTTCAGAGAGATCTTCCCTGAAAACTCACAATTTGAATTTTGTCCTCATTTGTTTGTCTGTCTCCCCCAACTTAGAATGTAAGCCCTGAAAAAGAGGAACCATGTCTATTCTGCTTATCACTATTCATTTCAGTACCTAAATTGTATCACATAATATATACTCTTTGTTGAATAAGTGAACACATAAAATATACTAAATCCCTTATTAAAACTTTAATTTTATGAAAACATCATAAAAGGACCAGAAGCATCTTGTATGATTAGAAGAACAAGATCAATAATTTGGTTTATTTTAATTTACTTTAGAAGGTTAATTTAAAAATATATATTTTTATTGATTTTTTACAGAGAGGAAGGGAGAGGGATAGAGTTAGAAACATCAATGGGAGAGAAACATGGACCAGCTGCCTCTTGCACACCCCTACTGGGGATGTACCTACAACCAAAGTACATGCCCTTGACAGGTATTGAACCTGGGACCCTTCAGTCTACAGGCCGATGCTCTATCCACTGAGCCAAACCAGTTAGGGCTAGATGGTTAACTTTTATTAAAAGATGGCCTTTGCAAATATTTCCCCCCCAAAATACATACTTTTAAAATATAATGTGCATTTACTCCCCTTGATGTTTTAATGTAGGACTAGTCCTTTTCTTTGAGTTTAAGATTACTAACTGGGTTTTTACATGATCTCTTTATATAAATCACATCAAAGATGTATCTTTTAAGATTTCTAGTATTGATATGGTTTAAGTTGAACAAGATCTTAAAAGGAAGGGGTTTAAATAACAAACTTTCTAAATTTTTACAAATGTTTTATTTTTATTTTTAAATAATTGTCTCAGTATAGCAGACACTCCTAGATGACTCCCTAATAGCCAGTCCTTCCTTGTGACCACCACAGTTGTCCAGATGTTCAACCTTTCCCACATGAATTAAGGGGAAATGCTGTTCAAAGCCAAAATGATAATGCTCGCAAGCACGCACGCACACATCCTTGTCAGTAACTGGTTTATGAAATGGCATTTGAACCAATTCTGGTTAGTGAGACATGAGGGAAAAACTGGTGGTAAGAATTTAGAAAAAAGGGGGCAGGAGGGGAGAAATCCCTCTTTCCCCAGCATAGCCATCTTGTAACCAGGATGAGAGCTAGAATTTGGCTCTGTACTAATCACTTAGCTTTGCATTAACCAACACAAAAACTGCCATTCCTCCAGATATGTGAGAAAATATTCTTTACTGTTTAGTCAGTTGAACTAAAAGTTTCCTAAACCTTTCGGCTTATCCAAAATTAATCCTTTAGCAATTTTTAAAGCACTTTATGTAAAGCCATTCCAAAGTTTTTTATTAAAACAGTTCTTTCTACACTCATATTTCATTATTTTAGGTAATATTTAAACTAAAAATCATGTTAACACTGTGTAAAAACAATAGATTTGTGGGCATATAACTAATCTGATAGGGGAAAGGTAAAAGAAAGAGTAAACTAGAGTTATTCAGTAGAGTTATTCAGTTATTCAGTGCTCAGAATACTCTGGGACTACAGAATTTGACAGCAATGGTTTGAAAGAACATGTCATTTAAGTGGAGGTTTGTTAAAAACATTAGTCACAAACACACTTCTGTGTATATATAATAGATTCTGTCTATAACAAATATATATTTGTCTATAGTGGGAAAAGGGGCAGCTAATAAGTCCTATAAAAGCTTAGGACATATGATTCTAGGAAAAAATTTTAAATTAAAATGAGAGTAAACCTAGAGTCAAATAAGTATGAGTATTTAATTTAAACTCCAATCAAGTGGTAAAGAGAATATAGAAACTATGACCCAGTATGTATTGTTTTACTGCTAGTGAGTTGAGAATATTGACAAAATTCCACAGTTCAAAATGTTCACACAATACAGGTAAAATGTACTATTTGCTTTATTTGTGTAACAGCCAAATTCCATTTTATTATGTGCATATTAAGGATAACTACAACACATTGCTACTTATAAGGGATACTTGTAAGAAATATTAACTAGACAAATTATTTCAAAGAGAAAATCACTAGAGATTTTGAAATAATTATTCAGAATTAAAAGAGCCTAAGATCCTTGATGCTAATAATTATACTTTTAAAATTCCTTCCAAAAATACTTTATGAGCTCAACTGTATACCAGGTAGTAAATAAAGGTGAATCAAGGAAAAATGCCCGTAAGAAACACACAGCTGGCCCTAGCGGGTTTGGCTCAGTGGATAGAGTGTTGGCCCATGTACTAAAAGGTCCTGGGTTCAATTCTGGTCAAGGGCCCATGCCTTGTTGCAAGCTGGATTCTCAGCCCTGGTTGGGGTGTGTGTAGGAGGAAACCAATTGATGTGTCTCTCACATACTTATGTTTTTCTCTCTGTGTCTCTCCTCCTCTCTTCCACTCTATCTAAAATTCAATGGGAAAATATCCTCAGGTGAGGATTAAAAACAAAAACAAAAAGAAACACATAGCTGAAAAATTTATTTCTGAAATAAAAACTCTACTTGTACATATCCTGGAGTCAGAAATCATTTTTCCTAATTATTCTTCATAGTTATAAAACACTAAATAACACAAAGTTACAAATGACAATATTACATCTTTAATAGTAATATTAATTCACTAAAAATGTATTTAATATCTATTAAACATAATTTATGTTTACCTAAAACACAAAAAGGCACTAAATTGAATGTGTTGTTAGAGTAATTTTTTAAATGTATTTTATTGATTTTTTACAGAGAGATAGAGAGAGAGAAGGATAGAGAGCTAGAAACATCCATCAGCTGCCTCCTGCACCCCCTCCCCCATGGGGATGTGCCCGCAACCAAGGTACATGCCCTTGACCAGACTCGAACCTGGGACCTTTCAGTCCACAGGCCGACACTCTATTCACTGAGCCAAACCAGTTTCAGCGTAGAGTAGTTCTTAATTTGGCTTCTACAAATCCTCAGTCTATTGATTGAATGCAGAGGGTGCATGAATTTGAATAGGAAAATAATAATATCTTTATTTTATTAATCTCTAATTGAAACTTAATATTTCTTTAAAATGTAAATAAAATGTAATAGTGGTATTACCTGCACTTGTGATTTTGTTACTATTAGAAACCACAGATATTTCCATATCACTTTGGTAACTACATATCAAATTTTAATTTAGGCTCATTACTAGTTCAAAAATTACTGCATCACTTGGCTCTGTTGATATGCACATTACTGAATTTATTTACTTGATATTTTAAAAACTGTATTCTAATATAATTGACATATTTGTAAGTATTTAATTTTGCAAATTAAAATATTATTTTGAGAAGGGATCTACATGTATCACCAGAAAGCCTAAAGGGTTCATGACCCAAAATAGGATAAGAACACCTGGATTAGAATATCAGCTCATGGGTTAGGACTTATTAGTGGTCAAAAAACTCATTAGTCAACAGAGCCAAATATCAAAATACAACGATCGAAATTTCTTTTGAGAGCCAAATATTTTAAACTTAAACTTCTTAAAATTTCTTCAAAATAGGCTCATCCAGGCCATGGTATTTTGTGGAAGAGCCACACTCAAGAAGCCAAAGAGTCGCAAGTGGCTTGAGAGCCACAGTTTGCCGAGCACAGGGTTAGGAGGTTTTTTATAGAGGGTAACAAAGCACAGTACTTTTAAGAACTAGAAAAAGCCTCAGATCACATTGTGGTATGGTGGAAGCAAGTGCCTTGTTCAAGGTCACTCCCACAGCTTAAGAGTGACAGAACCAGAGAAAAGAGAATCCAAGTTTTTTTGCGCATAATACAAAGCTAAATCAACTTGATATTATTTGGCTGTAAGAAAGCAAGACATGACAAAGACAACTCTGCAAATAGATGGCAAAAGGTTATTAGGGAAAGAAATAAATTATACAAAAAGAGCTAGTTTGAAAAAAGAAAAGGATGGGTTGAGGTGTTAAAGCATTTTGAAAATGAATTCTATAGCATGACATGCCAATACAAAAGCTGAAAAAGACTAGTGAGAAAACAAATAGGTGAGACTTTCTTTTTTTTTTCTTTTTAAAATATATTTTATTGATTTTTCACAGAGGAAGGTAGAGGGACACAGAGTTAGAAACATCGATGAGAGAGAATCATGGACTAGCTGCCTCTTGCACACCCCCTACTGGGGATGTGCTCGCAACCAATGTACATGCCCTTGACCGGAATCGAACCTGGGACCTTTCAGTCCGCAGACTGACGCTCTACCACTGAGCCAAACCGGTTTCGGCTAGGTGAGACTTTCTTTGCATAATGAACCATAGAAACATTCCAAACATCCTAATATTCCCAATGTTTTTAATATTTTTTTTCCTAAAACATGCACTTCATCTGTTTTTCCCCCCACTTTATTGAGAGACATGGGTAAAGTGAAAATTTTACTTTCCTCCTGATCTACGATAACTGCAATAGTAAGGTGTTGGTTTCAAATAACAGTTGGTGTCAATGTCAAGGAAACAGAAAGCAGGGACAGTGAAAAACTGAAGAGTCTGTGAGCAGCATAAAGAAAATGGTTGCTACTACTCAAACCTAGCTAGATGCTACCAAGAAAAGAACCGTCATCTCAGAATTCTAGATGGAACAAAAGTAGTCTTTAAAAATGAAAGTGGCCTTGGTATGGGTTTGACTCTGTAGAGCATTGTCCCATGCACCAAAAGGTAGCTGGTTCAATTATGGTGAGGACACATGCCCAGGTTGTGGGTTTGATCCCTGGTCGACATGGTACTAGAGGCAACTCATCGATGTTCTCTCTCTCTCTCTCTCTCTCTCTCTCTTTCTCTCTCTCCTCCCTTCTCCCCTTCTAAAATCAAGATAGATGGATAGATGGAAATGAAATCACACAGGCCAGGTAGCTCAGTTGATTGGTCTTGATATGCCAAGGTTGTGGGTTCAACCTTGTCAGGACACATACAAGAATTAATCAAATGAATGCATAAATAAAACAAAAAAAAAAATGATGTACGTTTGTCTCTCTCCCCCTTACCTCATCCCTTCTACTCTCTCTAAAATTCACAAGAATTAAAAAAAAAAAGTTTCATTCTTCAAAAAAACAAAGGTGAAATAAATTTCCAGATGAAACTAAAATAATTCATCATGAGCAGACTTGTTCTAAAGGAAATTGCTCTGAAGAACGGAAAATAATGCCAGTATAAAATTTAGAATTTCAAGAATAAAAAATATCAAAAATGGCAAATATGTGGACACATGTAATAGACCAGGAGTTGGCAAACTTTTTCTATAAAGGGCCAACCAGATAGTAAATACTTTTAGGCTTTGCAGGCCAAACAGTCTCTGTTGTTACTAACCAATTCTGCATTAAAGCACAAGAGAAGCCACAGGCAATAAACAGGTGAGATGTGACTGTATTTCAGCAAAACTTTTATTTACCAAAGAAGATGGCAGGTCAAATTTGGCATATAATCATAGGTTGCCAATCCCTGTGACAGACTATTCTCTTCTGTTTAAATTCTTTAAAATTAGTATGATAATTTAAAACAAAATTTACATTGTTGTCTGAAGGGGTATTCAAACCATGTAGACAATCACTGCCCTGCCCTCTTACTACCAAATTAAAGTTTCCTTACTAAGTTGTAGGTTTTTTTTGCAAGGAATTTAAATCATGTATGAACTTGAAAATGTTATGTATATACTCTTCATAATCTGACAATTTAATTGTATCTTCTCAACTAAAGAACTAGTCCTACATATATAAGGATTTCTTTTTTTAAGTAAAGAAAGCAGGCACTCTTAGTATCATAATTCAGAACAACTGATAAATCTGGAGACTTCTGGCATTGCAAAAGAAACATAGTGCAGTCATTTTCAAACTATGGATTCTAATACTGGGCCATAATATCAACCAGTGGGTCAAAACTATCATGTTTAAAAACATTACATATATAAAAGGCTAAGTGTCAGTCAGTCCAACTGGTAACTATGACCACCAGGGGCAGATGCTCAATGCAGGAGCTGACGCACATTGGCTATTTAAAAATAAATGGCACCACGAACCTGGCACAACAAACCAACACTCAGCTTCCCCCTAGTTGGACACAGGCCCTGCCCACCACCACCTCAGAGCGATATCCCACCAAATTGCAGCCAACGCTGCCAAGACCCCATGGTACAAAATGCAGCCCAGAGCCCAGCTCAGCCCAGAAATGGTGGCTTGGGCACCAGGTAATGCCATCACATAGCAACGCCCGGCTTCCTCTCCCTAGTGACTAGCCTTCTTGGAGTTTTGTTAGCCCAGGAACATAACTTGCTTTATAGCCAAGTACAAACATTTCACACTTTAACTCAATGTCTGTGAAACATTTTCTGTGCCTCATCTCATTTGATCCTCACAGAAGTCCTGGTGTAGGTAGGTAGGATACACAGTAGAATCCTATTTTCTTTTCATTAGCAAGACATGAATAGGAATAATAAAATATTTCTTCTAATTAATTTCCTTTTAATGTGCATGAATCCATTCACTGTGACACTACTATAATATAAAATATCTGAATGAATCTTGCAGTAAGGTAATTGTTTCCTGAGCCTGCCCCCCCCCCACCCCCCCTTACACAAGTGAAAGAACTCACCCTGGCTCCACACTACGGATCCTGGTTTAAGGAAAAAAATTAAAAAAATAAAAATCTCTAGAAGTATGCTTGAGCAAGAATGATAGTGCAATGAAGAGAAAAAAAAAATACAAGCACAAAACCACAAGCTATGAAATCAAAGACCTAAAAAAAAAAATCTTAGTTCTGCTACTCATTAGCTATATGACCTTGGAGAGTTATTTGTACAAGTTATTCTATAGAACACTTATTAAAATGAAAAAAAAAATTGACTAACTCTGCAGAGTGAAGAGTATATATGCGATTTACCAGGAGCAAAAGCCAGAGTCCTTATGATGGCTTACACAATCTTTTCTGATTTGCCTTTGGTTCCCTACCTTTTCTATACTTATCTCTCCTTCTTTCCATTTCACTCCAGCCACAAAGACTTCCTTGCGATTTTCCAATCGTAATATATCAAATCCTATGACACCCTCTCTCTCATGACATTTGCTCTTGGTTGTCTTCTCTTCCTGGAACCCACAACCAATATTTTTGTGGCCCAACCAATATAATGGTATGTAAGAAACATTTTAATAAAAATTTCATAACTTAACTTTTACAATATCCTGTTATACATAATTATTAATAACGAACTACGTTAGCTAATAATTACTATAATCGTGTTGCATTCATTTCCCTTACGTGCCTTAAGCACAGGTGCAGCATTTCTCTCCACTAATACTAGCGGTGAATATTTTAGCAACCGACAGCCACATCATTAGCCTTTGACTGACTTGTTCGGTGTGCACAACAGGAAATACTTCGCTTTTGGAGAACAAGAAAAATAGATTTGCATTATGCTTATTAATTTGTATAGTTATTCGGTGTCTGGTAAGTTAATGCCCAAGAAAAAATATTAATTTTTATTAAAATGTTCTATTAGCCCTAACGAATTTGGCTCAGTGGATAGAGCGTCGGCCTGCAGACTCAAGGGTCCCAGGTTCGATTCTGGTGAAGGACATGTACCTTGGTTTATGGCATATCCTCAGTAGGGGGTGTGCAGGAGCAGCTGATTGATGATGTTTCTCTCTCATCAATGTTTCTAACTCTCTCTCCCTTCCTGTTTGTAAAAAAATCAATGAAATATATAAAATAATTCTATTATTTTATGTTAATGATTACTCATTTATTTCAGCCCTTTGTATTCAACATGTCTCTATCAAAATAAACCTACATTTCTATGAAAATTGAAGCTTTTGTTTTTTTGCAGCCCACATAAACCTTGTTTATTTGGCTCATGTTAGCCTTTGAATTTAATATGCTTGGTGTATATACTTCGTACTTCCTTGGTCTCTTTTCTCTATACCTTTAACCACTAACTTTTATTTTTCACTCTGTAACTTTATATTCTCTTAGAATAGTATCTGGTACACAGAGGTTAAATAATTGCCAAATGAATGAATAAGTAACATATAGAAAGTACCTAATATAGTATTTTAACATTATTTTTCCTACCCCCCCCATTAGCAAACAACTTATTTTTATTTTTCTCATTTGCAAACAACTTATTCTTTACAAATTCACCCGTGAATATAAAACTGAAGCCCTCAAGATAGCATATGCTTAAGAAAATGGTAAAAAATAAATCCAATTCAACATTTAACCTAACATTTTAGCTACATTTTTAGTGTTGATACAGTAAATTAAATTAGGCAAAAATCCTCTTAACCATTTACATTATTTTATCTAGTCTGACCTGCTTTGTGCTCAATTTTGGTGTAGTACTTCTTTACGTTAACCTCACTTCATATTCGTGTGATATTAAATACTTACCCACCCCCCGCCTGCCCCCACCAGGAAATGGAATGATTTAAGAGGGGATCAGAATAAGGGTAACTGTCATTTTATTCTTATTTTTGTTGAAAATAAAGGATATAAACAGAAAACACATAGAACACAAAATAATAAAAAAATATTCACTCTTCAGAAAAACAAAAAATACAAACAGCTTCAAAATTCAGGACTTTTTATTCACACAACTGTCAGTGTCATTGACAATAAAATGAAAAAGACAATTCACACATAACTGATAAATTGGCACAGCCTTGGTATAAGAGAAAAGCAGATAAATATTAAAAGCTTTGGAAAATAACCTTGCATAAATTCAACAAATACTTGCCAGTCCCTATATGAGGCTTCAAATACACATCAGTGAGCAAGACTGATATATATGATATATATATGATCTGATATATATGATCCAGTGATGGAATGAAGAATATAATTGAGTAATGTTATAAATCAAAGGAACTTAACTTTTTTTCTGTGCTAATTGACACATCAGAAATAAAGATAAACTATTTCTGAAGTAGTGTTAAAGCCGACAGTCAATTTTGTAAAAGCGAAAATATGTATCTTTGCCATGGCTTAAGGTTTTAGCATACACAGTGGCCCAAGGCTAGCATAAGCAATTAAAAGTAAAAGCCATTTAACTATACAATTTAGAATGTAGACTATTCTGAAGAATGAATTCTCTAGCTACTTATAGTTAATTTCAGCAAAAAGCCTTTTCCAAATGTGTTTAAAAATTATATTTTTTCTAGAAACAGTCAACATAATGAACATAAGTCACATTTGACACCTGAGCTTGACAATCATTATTAAAACCATCAAAAATTACAGCCAAAACCGGTTTGGCTCAGTGGACAGAGCGTCGGCCTGCAGATTGAAGGTTCGATTCCGGTCAAGGGCATGTACCTTGGTTGCAGGCACATCTCTAGTAGCAGGTGTGCAAGAGGCAGCTGATCAATGATTCTCTCTCATCGATGTTTCTAACTTTCTATCTCTCTCTCTTCCTCTCTGTAAAAAAAAAAAAAAAAAATAGAAAAAGAAAAAAAGAAAAAGAAAGAAAAAAAATCAATAAAATATATTTTTTTTTTAAATTACAAAGGGGCATATCTTGACCAGGATATGCAGATTTCCTAGAAGTTACAAGTTTTATATTATAAATGTAAGTTTTGTAAATAAGTTTTAGCTATGAGTTGTCTTTATTATAAATTATTTGCCTTAGTAATATGAAAAAAAAAATGGAGGAACCACCTGAGAATTCAGGGTGGCACAATTCCAGTTTCTAGAGTTTTAGTATGTTTTTAGAAGAAAAAAGTATTTTATGTGAAAGCAGCTTTTTAATAATATGAGATTAATCAGCAGACTTCACAAGCACTTATCAATAACTAGATTTTACAAGGGTTCTTTCAATTACAACAATCATTTTCCAAATTCATCGCTCTGTGATTCACTTTCCTTATTTTGCTACTGCAGCTACTTAGTACTAGTCTGCTTTCCTAATATGGTATTTACTTTAATGCTTCAAAAGGTCCAGTAGGCATGAGTTCTTATGAGATTTAAGAGGGGGAAAAAACAAAGTTATTCACATACATACACAAAGAACAAAGAATAGTTTCAAACTATTGCACTGGCATTTTCAATGCTCTAATTATGAATTACAAATTAATTTCATTTGTAAGGAAAAACAGGAATGATGTCACCAAAAATGTCTGGCTAACAATGATAAAGAGAAAGCACACAAATACCACTACAAAAATTGGAAGAACCCGAGGAATATTTACAATCTTTCAACCTAATGACAGAATGAAGATGAGGTCAACTTCCTACAATACCTACCTATACATAGTTACGCACAGAAAATATCAAGACTTCAGCAAGCAAAAATATCCAACATCAATTGGTTTATTCTGATGAACATAGCAAAATCATTTTCTCCCTCTTCACATTCACCTCTCCCCCAAATCCAATGAGCCAGATATTTAATTTAATAAAGGGCAAACCACATAAATGCAGCAGCAGCTCAAGGTAAAAAATGAATAAATGAATCACACAACTTAAGAAATTACTACTTTCATTACAACCACTAATAATAAGGCAGCATCACCATAACACTCTCACATACTTTACAGTTAACCAAGCACTTTTACTTTCATTACTTCCATTATCATCAGGAACACTATGAGGTATAAATGACTAAAAAGCTGAGGTTCTTCAATATTCACTAGTGGCCAGGTGCACAAAATTCATGCACATTAAAAGGAAACTAATTAGAGGAAATATTTTAATGTCGTTATTTGTCCTTTCTCTATAATAGAAGTGTCAGAGATGAGAGAAAATTAGTAAAATGTATATGAAAATCTCCTTCCTGTCAGAATCTGGGGCACGCTGTGGGACCTAAAGTTAAGTCCCCGCCCACCATCCACATGCACTTCAAAAACGCAGGAGTCCCAGACCTGGCTGGTCCCACCCCCATTGGGTAAGACCCAGAACCGGCTGGCCCCACCCCCATCAAGCTCCTCAGGCTGGGGGGCGCAGCCTCAGGTCCCTGACAAGCCCCACTGGGCACGGGACGTGGCCTGAGGTCCCCCAGCAAGCTCTGCCAGGCGGAGCATAGCCTGAGTCCCTGTCAAGCCCTGCTGGGCATGGCCTGAGGTCTCCCGGCCCAGCACCAGGGCGAGGGCAGAGCCTGAGGTCCCCGTCAAGCCCTACAGAGTGGGAGGCACGGCCTGAGGTCCCAACCAGGCGCCATGCATCCTCAGGTCCTTGCTGTTTGGTAGTGACATTATGGCATCTTGGCTAATTTGCATATTCCTCTATTATAGATAGATAGATAGATAGATAGAGATATGCCCAGGGACATAGCTAATAAATTCATAGAGTCTAAACTAAAAACCATCTTCTGAATCCAAGTATGGTAATCTTTCCAAAATAATATAGCATTTCTTCATTAAAAATGAGCATATACTCAAATGTAAGTAAATGACCCAACTTTCTCAACTTTCAAAAATAAAGTGATAGGAGCTATGTTAAAAATTTCCTCTAAACTTCCTTCAGAATTTTGGAATATTTACTCTGCATAAAGGTAAAGAGATGGGAACCAAGTCTGCTAAGAACCTATTTCAGGTGTTTTATGAAATTGTATTCAACTCTCTAAAAAGCTTAAAAGGAGATATTGTATTCATTTTAAAGATATGGAAAAGAGGCATAAAAAAAAAACTTGCTATCGATAGTGCAACATAACTCAGGTTGTAACTGGCTGACACAAGTCTGTCTGAATCCCAAGCCAATGCTCTCCCCATTAGATTGTTAAATGCCTCTTATGTGTTATGCACCATGCCAAGTCCTTCAGAGAGTAATGCTAAGATATATTTATGTTACTCAAAATACTGTACTTAACACAATGTCATCTAAATAAAATTCCTGATAGGAAAAATATGTCTAGATTCTTAAGAACAAACTTGCATTCTTCCTTACATTTACAAACTTAAAACCAAAAATGAGCACAGTGCACTATATGAAATTGTGGCTAATTCTCATTTGGCTCAGAAGTTCATCTTTAAGTAGCAAGTCCTACTCAAAAATTAAATTAAAATAAAAGAAAATAAAGAAAACCTCACAACAACCTACAAGAACCTTTTATTCCTAAGTCAACTCTATGAGTTTAAGTATTGTTGTTTATCCACATTTTTTGAATGAGAAAACTTAAGTTTAGAAAAGATAGGTCACACAGCTAATTAAAAGCAGTGCAATAGTAATTCCAATTCCATAGCTGATACCGAGACTTTAACAACATAATGCAAAATTCCAACACAATATAACTCTCTTTAAGAGGAAATAGCTCCATTTTGTTAAGTCAAAAAGGAACCAAATAGACAATCAGGTAAGCTGGGCAACTCCAAATCATCACAATAGAATCATTTACTTTTGCTAATAAAAAATGCTTTTTAATGCATGCTATTCAAAGTAGTAATTTGCTCAAACTGCATTCTTGAGGAATCAATTCCTTTCACTTAAAAACATGCATTTGGGCCGAAACCGGTTTGGCTCAGTGGTAGAGCATCGGTCTGCGGACTGAAAGGTCCCGGGTTCGATTCCGGTTAAGGGCATGTACATTGGTTGCAGGCACATCCCCAGTAGGGGGTGTGCAGGAGGCAGCTGGTCGATGTTTCTCTCTCCCTTCCTCTCTGTGAAATATCAATAAAATATATTTTAAAAAAAACAAAAACATGCATTTGGGTTCTCTTTTTTTTGCGTGTCAGAATTAACAAATAATGCTAGCAACCTAAAATAAATGCATAACTAAGGGTTATATAGTATTGTGAATAACATGTACACATCTTAGCATTACAAAACGAGCACTGTTAGTAATATATAAATATCAGCTCCTATGAACAACTACGTTGTTAATTTAGAGTTTTTAGCATTATTCTAATTTACCCAAGTAATGTTAAATCTCAAATCTGTAAATAATGTCAAAAAAAAAATTTCAAACTTTGCCTGCCCTGTAACTTATGTAATGCATTCCACCCATTAATGTAAAACTTTGAACTAATAGCACTGGTTTATATATGTAACAAGTTCTCTGGAAAACAGAAACTGGAGTTTCAAAATTATACAATTAACAAATAAATAAAATTTTAAAAAACCTTCCAATATGAATACAAAATACTCACTGTCTAATGGAGATAAAAGAATTCTTTAAGAATTTCACAAATATACTATATTACACCAGCGAGCTTGAAATTTTAATTATAAGTTAACTCTGGATTCTAAAATTTGTCCCTGAAGCACAAATTTGATTATCACGTGAAATGTTAAAAATAAAAATTTGGTTATTACTTGTAATTTAAGAAAGTCTCCCACACTATGGCAAACCCATTCCTTCAACCAACTTCTTATGAGATCTCAGAACTCTTATAAAAATTTTGCAAATTGTACTAGCCAGTGTGTTCAATGGTTAGAGAACCAAATGGCAGAGGTTGATTCCTGTTTGATTCCTAGTCCAGGGCACGCACTTGGGTTGCAGGTTCAATCTTGGGCCTGATTCGGGCACATGCAGGAAGCAACCAATCCATATGTATCTCTCATATCTCCCCCCAGCACCCCTCCATCACACTCTCTCGAAAATCACCAAGAAAAAATATCTTCAGGTGAGGATTATCAACAAAAAACACAAAGAAAAAAAATTATAGCAAATTACTTCAACCATTCTCCAGATCCAGTATATTCTCCGAGGCTTTTTGTATTTGCAATGCTGAATCAATACACTCGCCAACCTAGTGAACTCCAAATCATCCTTTCAAACCCAGTTCAAATACCACTTCCCTAAAATCAACACATTAACTCTCTCAAACAAGACTGCTCTAATCTAGCATATATATCTATAGCATGCACCTTAAAAATTAAACATGAAGAATTATTCAGTGCACCTATAATAATGCATGGGACATAGTAACGTATTTATTGGACTGTTCAAGGAAATCTGACTGAACATGAAAATCATAACTAATCAATTTCTAAGAAAAAAACTACTATCTGAAACTTGGCAAAAATAAAAAACAAACTCAAAGGTTTCATGAGTCTATACAAAGTTTTAGTTTGTTTTTCTTTATAATTTTCCACTAAAAGAGACAGACCCCAATTCCAATGGACCCGGAAAACATTTCTAGACTCTAAGTGAAAAATATTCCCTCCTCCCTATAGCTCTCATAAAATTTATTACAAATTATTGGATCCACCAAAATATTTTCAGCAGTTTTAAGACAAGAAGTATGTCTTAATCATCTTTCTTTTTCCCCTTTAAAATTTATCCCTATTTTGGTAAAAAGCATTAAATAACTGTTTATAAAACAATCAAATACACAAAACTTGACCCCCTCTCGGAGCCTTCTATTTTTTCTGCCTGGAAAACAATCACCCAAATTTTTGCATGGTTTTCTCCTTTTTAGGTTTCTGATCAAATGCAATCTCCAGAGAGGTTTTCCCTCATTACATTACCCTACTTAAAATAGTGTCATCCTTCAGCCGTACTCAACTGCTATACTCTTATTTGCTTTACTTTTTTCATCACAATTATCACTATCTAAAATAGTTTTAGTTGTTTGCATGCTTACGTTACATCTCCCCCTCTAGGATATTTAGCTCCATGAAGGCAGACTTGTCTTATTCACTATCATATATACCCAGCACAACCACAATGCTTACAAGAGAATAAACAAATTATTTTAGGATTTAGTTGTAAACAGCTAGAACTCTAACATCCAACCAGTAGAACCTAAAATTTAAATTCAAACAATTTGTATCCAAATGCTACTAAAAACAAGTAAATTCTATGAATTTTGTATCTACAGAAAGAAGAACAACTCTTTTAAAAAAACACACACACACAGATTTTAGGTTGGAAGTGAACTTAGAGATCAAGTCCATTTGTTTTCAAACTATGCTTTAAGATACCCTAAGAGCAGTCAGAGGTCAAATTCCCTGAAGCACTGGACCATAATTGTTTTATATATGCATACACATCTATTTTAGAATGTGTGATTTACACACATACAGCCAAAAAAGTGTATTATACAGTCATGTGTGGCTTAACAAGAGAATACATTATGAGAAATGCCTCATTAAGCTATTATCTTTCTGAGTTTACTTACACAAACCTGGATGGTATAGTCTACTACAAAACTAGGCTATATCGCATATAGTCTACTGCTCCTAGCCTATGAACCTGTATAGCACATTACTGTACAAAACAATGCAACATTAAATCAAGCACAAGAGAAAATGATGCAATGAAAAAATGCAATAAACATGAGACTACTGCTGACATGACACACTTTTACAGCAAACTTTTTTTTATAAGTAGAAAGAATAACTCTAAAATAATGATAAAAAGTATATAGTAAATACACACACCACTAACACAGTTATTAAGTATTATGTACTGTACATACAGGGGTGGGCAAAAATAGGTTCATGTAGTTGATTACATGAAAAACTTTATTCTTGTATTATTTTCCATATGAACAACTGTAAACCTACTATTGCTCACTGCTGTAGTTGTATATGCCATACTTTTATACGATTACCAACATCACCATGTGATGTAATGTGCTGTGCTACGAATTTAGGATTTGTGTGGGAATTTTTCAGTTTCATTATAATCTTATGGGACCATTGCTAGATATGCAGTCTATCATTTACCAAAATGACATGATGCAGACCATGACTGCACATCAAATTTAAACACTTTGAAAACTGCTCTCTCTCCTGCTAGGTTAAATAGTTTTGCTATAGATCTCAAATTATTGGCCTGACATATATATGAATCTATAATTTCTCACAAATGTGTACAGGTTAGAAAGGTTATAGCTCGATTTTTCTAATCTAAAACCAGAGATGCTCACACATAAAGTTATAAAAACTCCACTCCTGAAGTACTGCTCTGTGCACTAAATTAAGGCAAACCTCAGGGCATATCTGCTCAGCACATAATCTACCTGCAAAATAATTGGGCAATAAGTAAATTTAGAAAATGTGGCATGAGTGTGATTACCTATTATCATTACAACAGAATAATTATTACTTTAAGTTTTGTTGTTTCTTAATAGATGTTTATATCTTTGAGTATAGGAAAAGCTGATGTATTTTGCCAGAAAGTCAAGCTTTAAACAAAAATTTCCTACTACTCATCTTTCAAAGTCCTGTTATTACTTTAATTATTCTGAATCTGCAAGATGATCAGTTAAAACAAAAACCTTCTACTTAGAATAGCATTACGAGAAAAAGGTATTAGATGCTAAGTCCAGTCTAAGGATAAAATAGCTTCCTTCATTCCCAATTATGAATTTTCATAGTAATCAAGACAGCTTGATTATCTTACCTTTATGTTAATGTTAAAATTTAACCTTAGTTTGCCCTGGCCAGACTGGTTCAGTGGTTAGTGTCAACCTATGTAATAGAGGGTCTTGGGTTCAATTCCTGGTCAAGGGCACGTACCTGGGTTACAGGTTCAATCCAGGCCCCAGTCAACCGATGTCTCTCTCTCACATCTGTATTTCTTTATCTCACTTTCCTCTCTACCTTCTCCCCTCCACCAGCTCCGACTCTCCCCTCCTCTCTTCCACTCTCTAAAAATCAGTGGAAAAAACATCCTCGGGTGAGGATGAACAACACAAAACAAAAACAATAATTTAGCCTTATTTTATTTTTTTAAATATATTTTATTGATATTTTACAGAGAGGAAGGGAGAGAGCTAGAGAGCTAGAAACATCAATGAGAGAGAAACATCGACCAGCTGCCTCCTGCACACCCCCCACCGGGGATGTGCCCGCAACCAATGTACATGCCCTTGACCGGAATCGAACCCAGGACCTTTCAATCTGCAGACCGATGCTCTACCACTGAGCCAAACCGGTTTTGGCTAGCCTTATTTTAAAAATTAACATCAAAATGACAACCATATAAAATTGAGATGAAGTGAAGTATTTTGCAAGCTGTAAGTCATTTTTAAAATATTAAGTACTAAAATTAAGCCAAAAGGAATCAGGTACTTTGAATGGCATGGTAAACTTAAAGAGTATTATTTGACCAATCTATAAAAAAAATTTTACAAACCAAAAATTAAATATAAAATTATATGTAGAAGTATTATAATTTACATTGTAAAAAGTAACACAAATACACACTCCTGCCAGATGACAGAAAAACCAAATGTTCCTTTCCCAAATACAATGTATTACATAATCAGTCATTACATTTTTGTCCATATGCTGAAACAAAATGCAGTTATATTTCAACATCCAAATATACAAATTAAAAAACTGTGTATCAATTTGTTTGGGGGAAATAAAAAAAAGCATATCTCCTCATTGCTACCTAAATTGCCAGGACACATAATTTTCTCTTGCTTATTTTATCATTCCTTGGCAAAGTAAAATTTTACTAAGTGTGCATTCTTATCTACTCTCATATCAGGAAAGATACTTCAATTCAGCAAAAACAGAAAAAGGATTGGTGTCCTGAGCAATGAATCGAGTTCTCTTTTAAAAAAATATACCCTCTTGCCCTGGCCGGATGGCTTAATTGGCTGAGCATCATCCCGTACACCAAAAGGTTGTGGGTTCAATTTCCAGTCAGGACACATAACTAGGTTGCAGGTTCGACCCCTAGTTGGGGCGCATGTGTAAGGCAACTGATCAATGTTTCTAAGACAAATAAATAAAAATAAAAATAATCATAATCATATATACCCTCTCTATCTTTAGTAGTTTTTAGTCATTATAAAGCCTCTGAAAAACATGTAAGCAAATAAAATAAAAGGCATGATTTCTAAAATCTAAGTTAAATGTTAGCATCTCCTCAAAATAGTCATTACCCTGTTTTGATTTCTACATTTAAAGGGGGAGGGGTGTGTGTGTGTGCGCAAAACTGGTGTATAATCTCTTATTCAAACCCTTAAAGACCAGATTTTTCTCAAACTGCAATTTTTAATATTTTAGAAAGTTAAAATAGCATATATATTATATATGAACACAGTTAAGCAATGGTAAATACATATCACCATGTAACTATAAATACAAAATATCTCCTTCAACCAATGACCTTAGTGACCTTAGCCATACAAAATACAGTAAGATATATAGATCTAAGCACTCTGCCAGAAGCACTTTATTACTAACATCCTTCCCTCAGATCTGCACACACTCTACATACATTTCTCTAAGAAGCTGGTTATCTGTTTTCCATCGATAATTTAGAAACAAAACTATAAAGACACAAAGAAGTGAAGGAATGCAGGATGGCCTTCTCCCATCCCTTCCACCCTGATATGTAGGCTGGGAAACAGAGCACTCTGACAGCATTGAGGATCCAATTACAATCTGGCACCTGTTCTGTTTATTGCATATTTATTGATACCTACTAAGTACTGTGCACTAGAGAAAAATTCTAGAAATGTAAAGATAAATAGGACAAAGTACTACCTCTTGGGTGCTTACAGTGGATAATGGGGTTGGACAGTAAACTGCAATACAGCATGACATATTCAATAAAAGCAGTATGGGGGTCAGCTAAATTTTCATTAAGAAAGCGACACCAATACTTTGATAGTAAAATCCCTCCCCCATACACACCTAAATACATTCACCTGAAAGAAATAAAAAGAGAGGGACACTTTCATAGTAAGTGGCAAACATATCCAATATCCAGTCTACTTAGTATATAAACAGACTTGGATCCTGAGTCTAGGCATATATAACATATCAACGTTATTCAGAGAAGGGACATTTTCTTTTCCCTCGTGGATAATTCATTTTGCATTTCCATATTATATAAGTTATGGGTCTTACAAAAAAAATAACATTACAAACCATTTTATTAGTTCCAAATGAAGCATATCCCCAAGTGATACCTGGAAATTTGCATCTATATTTCAAAGAACAAGCTGTTAGAAATTATTTTTTCAGGTCATCCTTATAGACAAATAAATGAACAAGCCATATCAGCATGGATTGTCATAAGAAAGGAGTCTTTAAAGTTTAAAAAAAGGAAGCCAAGTTAAAAAAAACAAAAAAAAAACACCACCGAAGTAACAAATACACACACACACACACACACACACACACACACTATTTAAATTGTACAAAAGGTTCAATGAACAAAACCAAGGTAATAAATAAAATAACTCTAAAAACTTAAAATCCTAACGTCTGTTCTATTTCTTTTCAAAGACAGACTTTCTACAAGAGACATCAATTTTAGTATATAGCTCTTTTTAAAATATCTGGTCAAAGCCAAACTGAAATTCATTTAAGTATCACAGGTAGAAATCATCCTTAGTAAGGACAGTCACATGTATAATCAACCAGAATGACTCCTATCATAGTACTGGATCCCCTGACATCAATATTGTATATAATTCTATTCAAACATTACAGTGTAACTCAGAGTAACTCTGCCTGTAAAATGGCCCTACCTGGTACCTTGGTTTCTTTTGCTTCTTTGTATTATAAAATCCACGAGAAGTCTATGTAACAAATAATCTTATTTAGTAGTATCTTCTCCTAAGACTGTATCACTATTTGCATAAGTTGTCTTCACATGCTTATTTAAGCAAGCACATAGAAAGTTTGTTTTTATGTAATTGAATGAACTTTCTACACTGAAAAATTTTAAGACAAAGAGCAAAAAAAATTGTTAAATTCCTTACTAGTCTATTACACTCATTATTTCATATGCCTACATGAAACAAACCTACCTTTTCTTTATTTTTCTATAGTATCAGAAAATGTTATGAAGCAAATTTGTCACTAAAAAGGGAAATATATAACTCCCAAGGATTGTGAAAAAAATTCTACAGCCCCCCCCACCATACAAGTACTTTTAACATCAATTATCTACTGAAGAGATAAAAACCAAAACTGGGTTAGAAGCACTTCTAGAGAAATCTACTCATAAATCTCAAGTACTTATTTATTTTTGAATAGAATTTTCAGGTAATCGCTAACTGTAAAGTATCTCTCAAAAATAATAAAGTTAATTAAATATCCAAAGTTCTAATGTATAAACATAGGTAATTAGTTCTCTTTGGCAGAACTAGTATTATTTTATCTTCAAGATCAAGTGTTTTTCAAATGAAAGGGATATAAATTTTCCACCACAATGTTTACTTTAAAATGAAAGTATTATAGAAACTAAAAATGTTTTAAATGTTGTATTTGTTGCTTGGTTAAATATGCAGACAATTCTCATTCCCCAAGAGTTAGCATACTGGGTTACAGATAGCTCTGCATAGTATACTTAGAATAAAAGGTTTCTGCCAACAAATGATACCTACATTAATTCATTTTTATTGAATTAATTAGGATGCAAAAAATATGAAAGTTTCTCCGCGCCTTTCTAATACACAAAGTATTCATAGAAGTCACTGCAATTCAAGCCCTCAGGGGAAAAAATTATAGAAAATGGACTTTTTTAAATTAAATGAGCATCTTATTTAAATGAGCATCTTAAGAGGTCAAGAAAGAAGTGCGGCAGAAGTTTTGCCTTTTTTACAGTGAATTTTTACTTCTTATTTAGTATTACAAAAGAAATACAAACTAAAGAGTTGTTCTACATGAAAAGCTTACTAAAGAACTTGGTCCATTTAGGAGTATTTCAATAAAAAGAGCTCAGAATGTATACATCTAACCATTTTAAATATAACAGACATTTAACAGTTCAGTCCACTGTGATTCTTAACCCTTTAAATCTAGAGAAGTCATCGTCCATAATTGCAAAAGAAATGTGTTCATTGGCATTTGGAAACAAATGTGGTCAAATGACAGGAAGTGTTCCCTAATAACGAAACATAAACATGATATGTAAATACATAAATATCCCAAATTTCTATTATCCCCCCCACTCCCACTTATGTTGTTTCAAAGGGCAACCCAAAAGTTGCACTTATTCCAGAAGTCTAGACATTCCTAATATCAAGCATGACAAAAAATGTGGTCAACTATGAACTAAATTTATGTATGGCCTCCCTCACGAACAAATTTTAACTCAACACCGCCTACCATTCCACCAAGAATCTAAGGGTTCATATCAGTGTCTATCTTCATATACTTATTAGAAACTGTCCTGAAGATTAAGAAAGGAGTTTTATGACCAAGAGCTTTATGAAAATGGAAAAGAAAAGAAAAAAAAGTGTTGCATTCGGTCTTCTGGATGTTGAAAGCATCTCCTAGGATTCAAAGGAAGTTGATGCTTGGGTTCCTTTCGAGAGTGTGGTACCCGTATGTAAGACTTTTATGGAAGTAAGGCCGTACTCACGGGGGCCTGGAATAAATGCAAATTCTAAAGCCCTGGCAATGCTTTTGCTAAAGGAAACTTCAAGTTGCATTCAAAAAAAAAACAAAAAAACGATCACTAGTCACCAAGAGCCACAGGGCTTTCTGTCTCCTAAACGGACAACACAGCCTCGGCTAAGAACCAGGATAGGCCTCCTTTAACGCCACTCGTTTCTTCCGTAAAACTTTCAAGTTAGACCGAAGCCAGCCAAAGGTGGCGAGGCCCCGACGGAAGTAGAAACCCTGGGCTAGCAACTTCACAGGCAGAAAACGTCTCGGGTTCCGCCGCCGCCGCCACCGCAGGACCATCCGGGCGCAGTCTCTACCAGACCACGGAAGCGTCGGCCTCCGGGTGCGGCGGCAGAGGAAGCATCACAGCTTGCACCCTTCCTCCATCACCCAAGTCCTTCGGTATCCGGTATCCCAGAGCCCGGAGGCTCCGAGACCCGTTAGGCAGTCCAAAAGCACCCATCTTCTACACATACACATACACGTACATACACACACACACACACACACAAAGTTGCAGGTGATGTGCGTGTTACTGAGAGAAATGTGAACCGCACGGGGCCGCGGCAGCTTTGGGGAAGGCGGCAGCGCCGTCTACAGCGGGCCCGGGGGGCTCCCCGGCCGCCGCCGCCGCCGCCTTCCTTCTCTCCCTCCCCAGGAAGCAGCGCGGCGCAGGCTCCTCGCGCCGGCGGGAGCCCGTGAGAGCGGAGTCTGAGGAAAACCCCAGCGCCCACCGAGGGGACCGGGCCTACGACCCAGCGCTGCTGCTGCTGCTGCTACTGCTGCTGCAGCGGCGGCGGCGGCGGCGGCTGCTGCAACGACCCAAGTACCGCGACGCTTTACGTCCCATCCACCACCCTCCCCGATACACACCCCCTCCCTCTTTCCCTCCCTCCCTCCACCGCCGCCACCCCCCCTCCCCGCCCGCTCTGCTCTCCCTCTCTCGATTGGAGCCGAGACAAAAGCAACGGGAAGCGGCGGGCCGGGACGCTGCCCGCGGACCCCAGGCGCGACCGGACCGGCCCCGAGGCATTCCCCCGCCTTGCGGGGGCCCCGAATCCGCCGCCCCAGCCGCGCGCCCCGCTGCCAGACTTCCGAAAATTTGCCAAAAACTCACCGCATGAATTTTCTTGTCCCGCGGATCCAAGATGGCGACGTATCCACCGCGGAGGCTGCTGGGAGCAAGACCTTTACCCTCTGACCCCCACCGTGACCCCCGTCGTTCCGGCTTCCCTTCGGAGGCGGCGGCGGCGGAAGGTGGGAGAGGCTACAGCCGCCGACCAGACGAGGTTGGGGGTGGGCTGACCGCTGCTTCCCGCGCGGCGGACAGCGGCTGGGAGAGGGCGCTTCCCTCCGTCGCCCCCCGGCCCGCAGCCTCCACCGCCTCCCCCTCCGCCTCCCCGGGCGGCTCGCAGCTTCTCCTCCGCGGCCGTTACAGCGAGCGGAGCCGGAGGCCGCTACAGTCCCCCCGGGGCGGGTTGGTCCCCGGCGGGCACGGGCCCCGGGTGCGAGGGGGGCCGCGGGGGGCCGGGGAGTGGTGAGGTGGCGTGGGTCCGCCCTCCCGGGGCCGGGGAGCGTGTTCGTGTTTGTGTACGTGTCGGACACCCCGCCCCGCGTCCTCCCGGAACGCCCCCTGGCCCAGCACCTGAGGCCTATGGATCCGGCCCCGCGCTCCGCCCTCCGCCCCGCGTCCTCCCGGCCCGGCCGGCGCGCCGCGCGTCTCCGCCGCCGCCTCCGGAGAAGTGAGTGCCCCTCTGCCCAGACCACCGGTACTTTCTACTCGCCACTCTCCGTCCCTCTCTTCCTTTTTTTTTCTTTTTTCTTAACTTGGTGGGAGGGAACCTATCGGGGAGTAGGGTTTTAAAGCACTTTTGGGGGGACGCGCGCAGGCTGTTGGGTGTAGAGCCTTTCCTCTCGCCACGCAGGCCTGGCTGGGCTGCCAGCAGGGCTGTGTGATGGGGGCTTTGGTGGGAACTTCAGGGGAATAAAAAGTCTCTGCTTTCCAGAAGAATAACTGTCACCCAGAGTGAAGTTAAGTTTGTTTCCTTTGAAGTAATAAACCTGTTCCTTTTTTTTATTGATAAACGCTTCCCTTGTTGTTACTCCTGGACATTTGTGGACTCAGAAAGACGACCCCTCTACACGTGTGTGTTGGGGCTGTGAGGAAGTGTTATTTCTATCCGAGTAATAGAACTTACTCGTGTAAGGTGCCGTTCATTTGGAGTAAATAAAATTCCTAATTTCCTTGCTTGTTTTTTGTAAAATCAACTTCCAAGAAAAACTCACAGTAATCCAGTTTAAAATATACCATCGAAGGGCAGAGGGTTATCTGTCGCTCATAAATAACAACAAAAAATATATAAGCATAAAACAAAAGAGATCTTTGTCATGTTTACGGAGTGCAGTGTATTTTGGAATATTACTAGATACTGTGTAAATTAAACTCCCAAGTGGTGCTGATGTAGCCAGTGGGGAATGTTCTACATCGTTATTCATTTCACTAAACATTCTGCTTCACCATGTTATGTTAGGAAAGGTCAAGGAAGAACAGCACTTCTTTATATTCTTCCCTACCTTTTCCCCAACAGTTCTGTCTTCTGAACTTTTTCTTCTGCTTTTGTAAGATGGTATGCTAAAAAACTGAGTATACCTCTAAACATAATCCATACGGGTATATAAATACATTTATCATATTACTGAGCATTTTAATCTATTAATAAATTAAAAATATAACTTGATATTTGGAATCATAAGAATAATAAAAATGAGATGTTTTTCACACATATGTGATATATATACACACACACACACAAATATGATTATAAATAGTTGCACCAAGTATTACCACTTTATCCATTAGTTTGCGTACATATAGGACTTTATTAAGACTAAAAGGTGGGCCTTATTGTTAAACATCCCCATATTTATTCAAAACATGTTTTAAATAGCATAAACACTGGTGAAAATGGAGAAATCACTTCCAGACAGGGACAGGTTTAATTTGATGGTTTTGTTGAACAAGTTTTAAATTATCCTATTACTAGTGTCCAATCTGTTAATAAATTTGTAAAACTTGTTGAATGCCTACTATAGAGGTTGGTCCTAGGTATTAAATAAGCTTACATTTGTTAAGAGCTTGTGTGCATAGTTTCTAGTAGCACTGTAAATAGAATATTTTTAAAAACTGTCCTATTGCATCAAAAAGTCCATTTTATTACTAATATTGATCACATTTACCCATTTTGTAGATAGGTGGTTGTTTTTTTAACTATTCACTTTGATGGCTTTTACTGAAAAACAGTCTATAGCTTGTATGTGTTTTGTGTGTTGAAATGTGTGTAGGTAAAGTTCTTGCATACCTTATGGAAAAATTACTGGTTTAAAGTGAGGAAAAATAATCTTCACTAGGGGAAGAAAATGAGTTTATAAATAACTAGTTACAGGAAAGGGAGTCCTCATATTTTGAAAGATGAAGATAGTACTGAAAATCTTATGGTAAGGGGTAAAAAGGACAGGTACCTCAAATTTAACACGTACTTCATTGTCCCCTGTCGCTCAGTGGGCTGGGTGTCACCCCGTGCACATAGGATTGCCAGCTTGATTCCCTGTCTAGATATCAAGCTCAATCCCCAGTAGGAGGGAGGCAGCCCATTGATGTATCTTAATGTTTCTCCCATGGATGTTTCTCTACTCCTTTTCTCTCTAAAAATGAATAAAAACATTTTTTTAAAAAATGTAACCAATACTGAAACAACATTTGGATTCAAACTTTCCTCCCATAAACAGTACTACCAACAGTTCACTCACTTGCTCAGGCATAAAACTAGGAATATTCTTTGATTCCTCACCTCAACTGATCATCCAATACTATCAGCTCTTTCTTATATGTATTCTGAATTCAGCCACTTCTCATTACCTCTCATGCCACCACCCTGTCCAAGACACTACATCTCTCAAAGAGCAATATCCTCATTATCTGCTTCCACTTTTCCCTGTGCCCCTTCAAACCATCTCTACATACCTGCTAGAGTGGTGATTTTAAAAAGTTCATTAGGCTATGGTACTCCCGTATTTTAAACCTCCAGTTGCTACCCTTAGAATAAAATTCATTTTCCTTACCATGGCCTTTAAAACTGTATAATCTGGCTTCTGCCTACCTCTCCAACTTCATCTTGCTCTCACCCTTCCTTTCTGTCTCTGTCCTGTATCAAGCTTTTTCCAGTCTATAGCAGAGACGGTTGTCCCCTAAAATTTTTCCAATTTTTTTCATAGTAATAGACATGGGCACATGACTATCCAGAATAAAGACTATTTCCAGCCTCCCTATAGCCACGTGGTAGTTCCGGCCAATAAGCAGGTATTTCATGTTAAAAGACACCTTCAGTCCTTTGCTGCTTCTCCTTTTATATCCTGCACCCTGGAATACAGATGTGAATGAAGCATTTAGTTCTACCTGCCAATTTGGGCCAGGTGCAGGTTCCCACATCATAGGGATGGCAAAGCCTTAAGCTGGTGGAAACCTGAGGCCTTGAGACCCTTGTGGAGTATCATACCAACTCTATACTCCTTACATTCAGATTTTTGACCTAAAAAAAAAAAAGTTAACTGTCATTAAAGCTAAATTTAGGGTCTCTAACTGATCCTCCACAGGACCTTTGCACCTACTGTTTATTTCTGCCTGAGATATGCTTTCTCTGTGTCTTTATGGCTAACTCATTCTCATCCTTCAGGTCTTAACTTGGGTATTATCTCTAACACTCTTCCCTGGCCACCATATCTAAAGTAGCTCCTTTCACTTATTCTCTCTCACGTTGTATAGTAAATCAGTGAGATAGATACGAGACGCCTTTTTTCCCCCCACCATTTTTTTAATTAAGGTATTATATGTGTACATAGCTTACCATTGCCCCCTCCCCCACCTCCCATACATGCCCTCCCTCCCCAGAGTTTTGTGTCCATTGGTTGTACTTATATGTATGCATACCAGTCCTTCGGTTGATCTCTTATCTCCCCCAGATCTCCCTACCCCCCCCCCTGTCATTTGACAGTCTGCTTGTTGCTTTACTGTCACTATATCTATCTTTCTGTTCATTAGTTTATAATATTCTTTATTATCCATAAATGAGTGAGGACATGTGGTGTTTCTCTTTCATTGACTGGCTTACTTCATTCAGCATGATGTTCTCCAATTCCATCCAGGTTGCTGCTAATGATGAGAATTCCTTCTTTTTTATGGCAGCATAGTATTCCATGGTGTCGATGTACCATAGTTTTCTGCTCCAATCATCTGCTGATGGGCACCTAGCCTGTTTCCTAATCCTAGCTATTGTAAATTGTGCTGCTATGAACATAGGGGCTCCCCCAGGTCCCATCGCTCCCGCAGGGCCCACAGCTCTCCCGGGACCCACGGTTCCCCGGGGGCACAAGGCTCCCCCAGATCCCTCCGCTCCCAAGGGGCACACAGCTCTCCCAGGGCATACGGCTTCCCAGGGTCCCACCGCTCCACCAGGTCACACAGGTCCCCCAGGGTACACGGCTCTCCTGGGGCACACGGCTCCCCCGAGTCCCACCGCTCCCAAGGGGCACACAGCTCTCCCTGGGCACATGGCTCCCCCAGGTCGAGACGCCTTAATGAGCCAATTAATTAGAGTTTTTATTTGGGCCCAGAGGGAGGTGTTTCCCAAATCTCTGAGCCCTGACATAGAGGAAGTTTCCCATATTTATACCTTTTGAGCTTCTTTGCTGATTTCACAAAGCTCTGTGTAGGTTATTGTTATAGACAGTTTGTAACATTGAATACATAATGAACCAATACTTGGCATAAGAATATAGGAATTAGTGTCAGTATTAGTATTAGCCTGTTACGTCAGATGGCTAGCTTGCAAGGTCAGACAGCTAAGTTTTTATCTTTTTTCTATTCAAACTAAAACAGTTATTTTACAGAATAAAGGACTATCTAAAAATAACAGATTTGACCTACAGAATAAGAGACTCTAAGAATAACAGAGTAGTTTAAACAGTAGTTTCAAACAGCAGTTTTCCAAAGGAGGAATTACTATGCTTCAACATGACCCTCTATTTTAATAGCATTTTATAATTTGTCATTTTTTAAAATTGTTTCTCTTCGCCCTACTAAAAATGTAAGTTTATGAGAGCAGGGACTACATTTGCTTTATTCACTATTTTATTCCCCACACTAAGACATTAGAGAAGTACTATTGAATATATGAGACTGGGAATAAACGAGCTGTTGAATGAATGAAATAGATCCTTATCCAAGATTAGGGAGATATTTTTTTAAAGTTAATATGTTGAAAGGTTTTCTTCAACACATGTGAAATCCAAGCTAGGAAACAACTAGGAAAAATAGTGCTAAACTAATAGAATATGCCAAGCTTCCAGCCCTTGATAATGAAAATACGTATCTTTTCCTGGGAAACCTATAACCTTACAGAGGGGGAGAGGTAGGAAAAAGCATAACTGGTGAGGTAGAGTGGCAAATCAGAAAGAGTAATACAATATAATATCTTCCACAGAAACACCCACAAAAGAGCATTCTGGTTTGTTATGTAACTTACTGGACCTCAGATTCTTCAGCTAAAATGCATGAATCTTAAGCTTTGAATAGTAATATTCTAGAAGTTTAATAGTAAGTTAGACTTATGAGTGATGTAACATTAATTTGGTCTTCAGATGTTATTTTAATAAGTGATTAAATCTTGATGATACTGGTAAGTGTTCAAAGAAACAGGGTTTCTTATACTACTGAGTATAAATTGGCAAAATTCTAGAGTATAGCTTAACAATATGTATCAAAAGCCTTGAGCAAATGCATTTGACAGGTCAGTTACTCTAATGGAAATGTAGCATAAGGATATGTGTAACAATTTTATTGCCAAAGTGTTCATTACTGCATTTTTACTAGAATATTGGTTAAATAAGCTACATTGATACAGCAGAACAGTATTCAGCTTCTAAAAATGATATGGAGGAAATTTTATCAATAGATACATTAAGTGTGAAGAAAATATTAAAATAAATTTCCAATTTTGTAAAAATTTATAAGTTCACAAAGGACTGACAGGATATGTACAAGATGTTAATTCAACTTTCCAGAAGTGACTTTTATAGTTATTTTTATTTCATTTCATAGTTTTTAAATTTTTCATAGAAAACATTTTTTACTATGTTAATTAAAAGGCTGTCTGTCTTTAGCCCAGCCAGTGTGCTCAGTGGTTGACCGTCAATCCATGGATAAAGTGGTCACTGATTCAATTTCTGGTCAGGGTACATGCCTGGGCTGTAGGCTCCATCCCCGGTGTGGGGTGTGCATGAGGCTGCTGATCAATGTTTCTCTCTCATACATGTTCCTATTTCTATCCTCCCTCCCTCTCTCTAAAATCAATAAAAATATTTTTTTTTAAAAAATGGCTATCTTTATATTTAAAGAAATAAGTGGATAATTTGGGGAAATAGTACCACATTCTTAAGTTGTCAAGCCTGATAACTTTTACCCTTTTTCCCCTATACAATTATTACCAGATCTTGTATATTTTACCTTGTAAATATTAGTCTAAAATCCATCCTTACCTCTCCCATTTTTCAGCCATTCTCTTAATCATTCACTCAATCTCCTACCTGAACTTTTGAAAGAGATTGTTTCACTGGTCTTTCTTTATTTTTACCTCTCTCCAGTTTTCTAAACTGCCACCAATTTCTGTAGTGCACATCTTTGGAGACTTCCCAAAGGTGGAAATGAGACTGTGACCTATAGAGAAGCCTATGTGCCAAGGAAATGAAATCTAACAACCAATTAGGAACTGAAACTTGCCAACAGCCACATGTATGTTTAAAAACAAATCCTTTGACCCCCACCCCTCGAGATGACTCCAGCCCAGCCAACAGTTTAACTAACCTCATAAGAGACCCTGAACCAGAGCCACCTAGCTATCCCCTTCCTGAATCTGAGATAATAGATATTTGTTGTTTTAAGCTGCTGTGTTTGGGTTAATTTGTTACACAGCAATAGATAACACATCTTCAAGGATTCATCTTTTGTGAATTTTTTCTGAACCCATCCCCCCCCCCCCCCCCCCACTTAAGCTGCCTATAGAATTGGGTTTTGTCCTTAAGGAGCTTTTTTTAAAAAAAAAAAAAAATTTATTGATATTTTACAGAGAGGAAGGGAGAGAGATAGGGAGCTAGAAACGTCGATGAGAGAGAAACATCGACCAGCTGCCTCTTGCACACTCCCCACTGGGGATGTGCCCGCAACCAATGTACATGCTCTTGACCGGAATCGAACCCGGGACCTTTCAGTCCGCAGACCGACGCTCTACCACTGAGCCAAACCGGTTTCGGCCTTAAGGAGCTTCTTAAGGGCAATAACTATGTCTCACTTTCCCCTAAATATTTATACATCAACAATTGTTTTTAGCACTTACATGCCCAGCATTACACTAAAGAGTTAGTAGTAACTTGATTTGATTTTTAAAAAAGTAATTATTAAGTAACACTTAAGACTTATTATTGTATCAGGCATTATTTTAGACATTTTACCTATATTAACTCATGAAATTCTTATTTCTACTTTATGTGCACTGTGGTACAGACTAAATTCTCTGTGAGATTAGAAAAATGAAGAGAGGACTGGTGTGTCAGGGATAACTTCACCAACTCACTGTTTAAGTTCAATGTTAAATGACAGTTTGAATAGATGTGCAAGAGAGGAAGGGGACATTTTCAGTGAGGGGCATAACATGAACAAAGGCAGTTAGGAATACCATTACAGAGTACCACTGTCTGAGTGGCTTAAACAAATTTATTTCCTCATAGTTTGGGAAGCTAATAGTCCAAAACAGGGTTGGTTTATTGCAAGGGTCTCTGCCCTTGGTTTGTAGATGGCTTTTTCTTGTTCACATGGTGTTCTCTATATTCAAGTCTCCAAATTTTCCTTTTTTATAAGAACACCTGTCATATTGAGTTAGAGCTTACCCATATGACTATTTAATCTTAACTACCCTTTAAACAGTCCAATCTCTAAATAAAGCACTGCAGGTTAGAGCCTCATAAATTTGGGGGCAATACAAGTCAGCCAACTTGGAAGCAGAAATGAACAAAGGCCAGTGACTAGAACCCCAGCCCAAGATAAGTAGAGGGGGATAGTGGAATTTATCTTAGAACCAGGTGGCACAATTTTGGAGTATTTTAAATGCCAGGGAGAAGAGTTGAAATGGATGGTTTTTGCTAAGTCACTGCTTCTCAGTTCATTCCAGGTTTAGCCAGCACCAAGAAGGAGAAAGAAAGTTAAATAGAATAATTTATTATATACTTCTTCTTATCCACTTAATTTTTTTTCTAATCCTCATCCAAGAATATATTTTTATTGATGTTTAGAGAGAGGGGAAGAGAGGGAGAAAAAGAAACACCAATGTGAGAGAAAAACATCATTTAGTTGCCTTCCCACCCAAATGGGATTGAACCTGAAACCTAGGTATGTGCCCTAACCAGGAACTGAACCCAAGACCTTTCCGTGAATGGGACAACACTTCAGCCAACTGAGCCACACCGGCCAGAGCTTCGTATCTACTTTTATCACTTGACGTTGCCATTCTCAAATTTCCAAGATAATTATTTTTAATTATCCGAGTCATCTCAAAATTAATGTGATGTTTTTACCCATGCAAATCAATTTCACACAATAAAAAAGTTATTTTTCTCCACATCATGCAAAAAACTCACCAAAATGTATGCATGAGTGAGCTTTTTTTAAAAATAAAAACAATTATTTTATCACATATATGAATTATAAGGTATTTTTCACTTAAAAAGTTAGTCCCCCCAAAATTACCAGATTTAATGAATATATAATAATAAATTAATTTGAAACACATATAATTAGCCAATACATTTTTGCTTGGCAATGAATAATTAACTGCAATCTGTTTAAAAGGGAATCATGGATTAAATACTAAATTGACAGAAGGAATGAAAATAATTTATGTACATAGAGTTCGTTGATGAAAGAATTATCTGTTTCTTAAAAATAGTAATGGCCTTAGTGATAGCTATTCAGATGCTGAATGTTAATACATTTTTTAATTATGCAATTTATACTTAATGTGAAATTACACTCAGTATAAAGGGGAGTGATTATGAAGACAATGAGACAATAAAGATTATGAAGTCTATAGATCTCAACAAAACCTTAAGCATAGATGAATTAATATAAAAATCCCTACTTCAAACTGATTCTATTCAATTCACTAATCTTACACTAAGGCACTGTTTTTATGTTTAATCTAAAATATTTACTTTAAAAAAAATTTTATTTAGCCTTTAAGGTTGCTCACATTACAGATTCCATGAAGCTGAGCAGATTTTCTGTAAAATATGGCATAAGCTTATTCAGTTTTCCATCTGATTGCTAATAAACCTTACAGTACAGTTTGTAAAGCCCCTTAAGTGTGTAGAGCAGGTTGCAAGTTTCAACAAATAAGCTGAAAATGAGCATATAAGCTTATATCCAGATCAACAACACTAAATAGTAGCAAACATTGTCATAACACAGGAAAAAAATTTACATTTTTAATTGATTTTAGAAAGAGTAGAAGGGAAAGAAAAATGTCCATTCACTGTACCACTTACTTATGTACTCATTGATTGATTCTTGCATGTGCCCTGAGGAATCAAACCCATAACCTTGACATCCGAACAGTGCTCTAACCAATTTAGCTATGTGGCCAGAGCAGGAAAAAAAATTTTTTTAAAGAGAGAATGGTTTAATCCTGAAAGGGTTAAATAAAAACCGTAATGTTTTATTGTTTCTAACCATCCATTTCACATTACAGTGCCTGAAAACAGTCAAAAGTCTGGCACAGACAATTGTGTACATTTGTTCAGTACATATCAGAAACAGCAGCTTTGAAATCAAAAGTAGGTAACTTGGTTAATAAAAATGATTTTATTTCAAAAAGGACCCTGTGTCAATGATCTGATTAAACACCAATAGTTTGGATACCTTTTATTCATTGCTATAGCTAGCACTTCCAGAACTATGTTGAACAGAAGTGGTGAAAGTGGGCATACCTGCCTCATTTTCTTGAGTGAAATGTTTATAGTTTTTGCTTATTAAGTATGATGTTGGCTGTAGGTTTGTCATATAAAGCTTTTATTATGTTGAAGTATGACCCCTGTATTCCCATTTTGCGGAGGGTTTTTATCAAGAAAGGGTGTTAGATTTTGTTAAACACTTTTTCTGGATCAATTGATATAACTGTGATTTATATCTCTCAATTTGTTTATGTGATGTATCACACTTATTGATTTGCAGATGTTGTACCATCCTTGCATCCCCGGGATAAAATCCTATTTGGTCATGGTGTATGATCTTTCTGATGTAATGCTGGATCTGATATTCTAGAATTTTGTTGAGGATTTTGGCATCTATGTTAATGAGGGATATTGGCATGTAATTCTCTTTCATTGTGTTTTCTTTATCTGGTTTTGGTATTAGGATAATGTTAGCCATAACAGACAAGAAGAAGAAATAAAAGGTATCCAAATTGGAAGACATAGAACTGTCATTATTTGCAAATGACATGATACTGTACATAGAAAACCCCAAAGACCCCACCAAAAAAATTATTAAATGTAATAAAGCAATGTAGCAGGATACAAAAATAACGTCAAGGAATCTATGGCATTTCTATACACCAATAGTGATCTTACAGAAAGGGAGACTTAAAAAACAATCCCATTTACCATTGCACCAAAAAAATTAAGATACCTAAGGATAAACTTAACTAAGGAGGTAAAAGACCTGTACTCAGAAAATTATAGGACACTGAAAAAAAAGAGATAGGGGAAGACATAAACAGATGGAAGAACATACCATGTTCATGGATTGGTATAATCAACATCATTAAAATGTCCATACTACCCAAAGCAATCTAGAAATTCAATGCACTCCCCATTAAAATACCAATGACATATTTCCCAGACCTAGAACGAACTCTCCAAAGACTCATCTGGAATTAAAAAAATAGTCCCCGAATAGCTGCAGCAATCCTGAGAAAGAAGAAAAAAATCAGAGAGATCTCAATACCAGACTTCAAGCTGTATTACAAAGCCCTGTTCTCAAAACTGCCTGGTACTAGCACAAGAACAGACATATAGATCAATGGAATATAATAGAGAACCTAGAAATCAACCTAAACCACTATGCTCAATTATTATTTGACAAAGGAGGGAAGACCATACAATAGAGTCAAGACCATCTCTTCAATAAATGGTGGTGGGAAAATTGGACAGATACATGCAAAAAAAATGAAAATATACCACCAACTTACACCATACACAAAAATAAACTCAAAATGGGTAAAGGACTTAAACATAAAATAGGAAACCATAAAAGTACTAGAATCCACAGGCAGCAAAATCTCAGACATATGCCGAAGCAATTTCTTCACCAATATAGCTCCTAGGGCAATGGAAACTAAATAGAAAATAAACAAATGGGACTACATCAAAATAAAAAGCTTCTGCCCAGCAAAAGAACCATCAACAAAACAAGAAAATCCACTACTTGAGAGAACATATTTGCTAATGTTATCACTGATAAGGGCTTAATCTCCAACATTTACAGGGAACTCATACAACTTAACAAAAGGAAGGTAAACAACCCAATCAAAAAATGGGCAATGGACTTAGATACTTTTTCAAAGAGGACTTAAGGCCAAAAGAAAACATGCTCAGAGTCACTAATCATCTGAGAGATGCAAATCAAGAAGACAATGAGGTACCATCTCACACCTGTCAGAATAGCTGTCATCAACAAGTGCTGACGAGGATATGGAGAGAAAAAACCCTTCACCACCCTGTTGTCTGTGTCCATGGCTTATGCACATATGCATACTGGTTCTTTGGTTGATCTCTTTCCACCCACCCACCCCCACCTTCCCTTTGAGATTTGACAGTCTATTCCATGAATTCCCTCATTTTAGACTTGACAGTATTTAACAGCCATAAATAGTAAGGATACTTCTGTCTTAATTCAGAAACAAGAGAACAATAAATGCAAAAACTCTTATTGAACATTTATGGTGGGTTAAGCACTAATTGTATTATTTCTTCTTCCCTCACAACAACCCTGTCCAAAAAAAGTCCTATTATAAGGGGGAAAAAATCTCCATTTAGGTCACTCAGCTAGAAGAGCCAGAAATTAATAAAGCTCTAGGCTTGAGTGAGAAAAAACAACAACACCATGAATAGTTAATTTAGTTCTCAAATACAACATCAGAATTTTCTGCGAGGACACATGATAGCAGTTTCATTTATTTTATATATATAATTTTTTTATTGATATTTTACAGAGAGGAAGGGAAAGAGATAGAGAGCTAGAAACGTCAATGAGAGAGAAACATCGACCAGCTGCCTCTTGCACACCCCCTACCAGGGATGTGCCCGCAATCGAACATGCCCTTGACTGGAATCGAACCTGGGACCTTTCAGTCCACAGACTGACGCTCTACCACTGAGCCAAACCGGTTTCGGCAGCAGTTTCATTTAAATAAACAAAACAATTATAAGTCTTCAGTAAGAACAACAAATATTCCACTAATTAACACATATACCAGGATGCCTTACGTTACGAAGGCTTACGTCAACAACAGATTAAATATACTAGTGTTGAACTCTGAAATCTTTCAAAATATAAAGGGAATAAAGCCTTCAGTTTTTCTTAGTTTGTTACATTCAATAAAACTAATAAAAATTAATTGGATCACAAGCTCAGCCTCTATGCATATTTTTAGAAATGGCATAGAATAAGAGCATAAGATCTAAAAACAATGTTTTAAAGAAAAAACAGAACATAACTACTTTAAAGGAAGTGTTCACCATTCTAAAATGAGTCATTGTAATGGTAAATGTCCACCATCTCTGATAATGTTATCATTTTGAGAAGGAGGAAATGTTTCATTGTACATATTCTTAAAATCACTCTGAGATCTTTAACACAGATTGAGGTTACTGTTCATACAGCATGTTATATTGCTTGAGAATCTTGATTAAGCTCAATGTTTCAAAAAAAACTCATTATGATGACTATAGTGATACTATATCAAACATATAACCAAAGTATTTTTATCTTCAACCTATCATTATACATTTCATGCAATATTTGATGCTTAAAAAATATCAAAATGACAGTAAAAATAAAGGAAAATAAAAAGTTGGTCTTGGCTAGGTAGTTTATAGTTGGTTTAAGCATCATACTGATCTGCCAAGGATTTGGGTTCGATCCCCAGTCTGAGCACATACAAGAGTCAACCAATAAATGAATAAATAAATATAACAACGAATTGGTGTTTTCTGTCTCTCTCCCTCTCCTTTCCTCACTCCCTCTCCCTTCCTCTCTCTATAAGTCAATAAATTAAAAAAAAATTTTTTTTGGACAGTCCCTTACAGTTTGTTGTATAGGATTTCTCCTATAATTAGGAGTTTCAAAGTTTTGCATTATTTTCATAGCACGCCTCCTGACTCTGTAAGTGTTCTATATCCTTTTTGAACTATTTTCCAGATATGAACATATAAAAGTGTGTTTTTCTCCCATGCAGTGGGCTTTCTTGGTTGTTTTGTTAATGGTTTCTTTTGTTGTGCAGAAGCTTTTTATTTTGATGTAGTCCCATTGATTATTTTCTCCTTAGTTTCCATTGCCTTAGGAGCTTTATCGTTAAATACATTGCTACTACATATCTCTGCTACTTTGCTGCCTATGGCTTCTAAGATTTTTATGGTTTCCCATCTTATGTATAAGTCCTTTATCCATTTTGAGTTTATTTTTGTGAATGGTGTGAGTTGATGGTCTAGTTTCATTTTTTTGCATTTATCTGTCCAATTTTTCCAACACCATTTATTGAAGAGACTTTCTTGACTCCATTGTCAAATATAAATTGAACATAATAACTTGTGTTGATTTCTGGGTTCTCTGTTCTATTCCACGGGTCTATATGTCTTATCTTGTGCCAGTACCAGGCAGTTTTGAGAACAGTGGCTTTGTAGTATAGCTTGATATCTGATCTGGTATTGTGATCCCTCCAACTTTGTTCTTCTTTCTCAAGATTGCTGCAACTATTTGGGTCTTTTTTTAATTCCAGATGAATTTTTGGAGAATTTGTTCTAGGTCTTTGAAGTATACCGTTGGTATTTTAATGGAAGTGCATAGAATTTATAGACTGTTTTGGGTTGTATGGACATTTTAATGATGTTGATTCTACCAATCAATAAACATGGTATATTCTTCCATTTGTTCATGTCTTCCTCTGTCTCTTTTTTCAGCGTTCTGAAATTTTCTGAGTACAGGTCCTTTATCTCCTTGGTTGAGTTTTATGTTCATAGCAGCACAATTTACAATAGCTAAGACTTGGAAAACAATCTAAATGCCCATCAGCAGACAAGTGGATTAGAAAACTGATACATCTATACAATGGAATACTATGGCTGCTATAAAAAAGAAGGAATTTTTACCATTTGCAACAGCATAGATGGAACTAGAAAGCATTATGCTAAGTGAAATAAGTGAAAGAAAAATACCACACAATCTTACTCATTTATGGATAATAAAAAACGTTATAAACTGATGAACAAAAAATAGATACATAAGCAGAGAAGCATCAAACAGACTGTCAAACTACAGCAGAAAGGCTGGTGAGGGTTGAAGGGGGAAGGTAAGAGATCAACCGAAGGACTTGTATGCATGCATATAAGCATAACCAATGGATGCAAGATACTGGGAGGGGGTGAGAGTATGTGCTGGGAGCGGGGGGTAAGGGAGGCTGGGGGAGGATCAATGGGGGGGGGGGGAGACATATGTATTATTATTTGTAATACTTTAAACAATAAAAAAGTATCTTTTTAATATAACCAGTTTTGAGATTAATAAAATAAATGCTTCCTCATAGTAATACAATGCTGTTCTGACTTGGTATTTATTTAATCATTCATTATTCACATGTGACTGAATCTCAGTTATGTGCTAGTCATTGTGTTTTATTATTTAGTTCTCAAGAAAACTATGTGATGTAGATATAGTATAATTTTCCCTTTTTCTTTTTAAAAATATTTTCATTGATTTTTAAATTTATTTTATTTTTAAAAGAGAGAGAGAGAGAAAAGAAACATCCTTGTGAGAGGGAAACATTGATTGGCTGCCTCCTGCACACTCCCTACCAGGAATCAAGCCTGCAACCCAGGTATGTGCCCTGACCAGGAATTGAACTGGCAACCTTTCTGTACACAGGACAACACTCAACCAACTGAGCCACATCTGCCAGGGCTTTCCCCATTATCTTGTATGCCACAAGTATGCATCAGATCTCCAGTTTAAATTTGTGAGCCATATTTTGCCCTTCAAGGATCCTTGTCTTTCTATTGAAGTTTTGTTTATTACTCATTACCTTTGGAATTGATCACAGCAGTATTAAAACTGGCTTACTATTCTGAACCCAACATTAAAGATGTTGTTATTCATTAGAGAATGGTTTACCACTATCTACAAAAATAGGTAGCCTAAAAGGAAAAGCCAAATCAATGAGGTAAGCAGTGGAAAGAAAAAAAGATACTTGGAAACTAGAAAGTGGCTACAACAAACTATCAGTACAAGAAACTACAATAATTAGAGATAAAACAGGAGGTCAGTGTTGGACTGATAATAATTACAGCTACCACTTAATTTGGCATCTACTAAATTGCAATCTCCATAAGTAACATGATTTCACTCAGAATAACATGAGATGGTGGTATTTGCATTTTACAGATGAGGAAATGGAAGCTTTAAGAGAGCTTACCTTACGTTTCACACATTGTATCTAATTTTAGATTCTTCTCTCTTTTTTATAATGTATGTAATTTTTATTTATCCATTTTTCTGAGGACAGGGTCAATACATTTCTTCCCTAAAAGGCCTAAGAACCATTAAAACTCACTGTGAATTCACTGCATTTATTATGGGGAAGAAAGTAACTCTGACATAGTTTGAGTAAATCGAATGAATAAATATGGACAACTAGATAATTACTGATAACTCTGATACAACTAACATTTATCAAGTTCCTGTTATATGCCAGCCATACAGATTATATAGTACTGTGTGTCAGTCTTGAATAATACAGACCTGTGGTCGACAAACTGCGGCTCACGAGCCACATGCAGCTCTTTGGCCCCTTTAGTGTGGCTCTTCCACAAAATTCCGCGGCCTGGGCGAGTCTGTTTTGAAGAAGTAGCGTTAGAAAAAGTTTAAGTTTAAAAAATTTGGCTCTCAAAAGAAATTTTGTTGTACTGTTGATATTTGGCTCTGTTGACTAATGTGTTTGCCGACCACTGAATAGACACACCTTGTAAGAATTATGTATGCCCCATGTGATAAACTATTTTTATTACCAAGTTACCCTAATATGTATTATTTGCAAGTAAAAAACTTGGTGTAAAGCTATACCCATAGATCTTTTCTAACTATTACACTGGAAAAAATTAAACTGTAATATTTTAAGTAAACATTAATTTTAACATAACAATATTGTAGCCCAAGGCAACTAAGTTTTATAGCTGACTCCAACTCAGTTATAAACAGAAACAAAAATATGGGCATTCAAGTCAGGTGAAAGTACAAGGTAGGGCAAAAGTAGGTTTACAGTGCATATGAAAAATGATACAATTAATAAATAATACAAGAATAAACTATATTTTTAATACAGCTGTACTAGTAAACTTTTGCCCTACTCAGTATTTACATTGTGATCTTTTCTGTCATCCAAAGTATAGTTACATTAATTTTAAGTTATTTTTGAAATAAAATTTCAAAAGTAAGAATTTTTGATGAAGAATCATATATATTCAAGAATATGTTAGTAAATCATCAAAGATTTGAGAAACAGAGGTTAAGATTAGCAGACCTGAAATTTTACCCAACTAAAAAGCATGCAATCTGAGTGCCCTTGGTTAAGATACTTAACCTCTCTAAGCCTCATTTTTGTTACCTAAAAATTGTACATAGAAATATTACCAGGCCATTCAGTATTGTTAACATTTTTATGAGATCTATATAAATACTTAGCATAATAAAATATGAAATGATATACACAAAAATAGTAGTTGCTATGATGGTGATAATATTTTTGCATGTGGAATACTACAGGTAACCTAAGAATTTTAAGTAAAGAGAAAAGTGTAATTATTAAGAGAACATCAAAAAAGGGAAATGCAAGAAAATGATGGACTATATAAATGAGCGTTTAAAAACAACAAAAAACATAAATGTGCTAGCTAGCTTTTACATATTTTCTGTTGAAAAGGAAACATATTCTTACATGATTACATTTAGTAATATCAACTAGTCATTATGTGTGGGTTTGTTTTGTGTTTTTTTGGCTACTGTAACAATAATTTTTTAAATAAAATGTTATCTACCAGTAATCTCTTTCCATTCCTGTGAAGGATTTTAAAAGGCCCATTACTTTTTTTCTTTTTAAATATATTTTTATTGATTTCAGAGAGGAAGGGAGAGGGAGAGATAGAAACATCAGTGATGAGAAAGAATCATTTATCAGCTGCCTCCTGCACACCCCCACTCTCACCACTACCACCACCACCACCACCACCACTGGGGATCGAGCTCGAAACCTAGGCATGTGCCTTGTTTGGGAATCGAACTGTGACTTCCTGGTTTATAGGCTGACGCTCAACCACTGAGCCACACCTGCTGGGCAGACCCGTTACTTTTTATTTTTTATTTATTTATTTTTTTTAAATATATTTTATTGGTTTTTTACAGCGAGGAAGAGAGAGGGATAGAGAGTTAGAAACATTGATGAGAGAGAAACATCGATCAGCTGCCTCCTGCACACCCCCTACTGGGGATGTGCTCGCAACCAAGGTACATGCCCTTGACCGGAATCGAACCCGGGACCCTTGAGTCCGCAAGCCGACGCTCTATCCATTAAGCCAAACCGGTTTCGGCGACCCGTTACTTTTTAAAGGAAGACATTTGTTTACAAGAAGATAGTTACTAAATAATCACAATAATTCTCAATAACTTCATTAATATGATGTCCACCTCTATATGTGGAGCGTATATTCATAATCAATTAAGGTGTTTTAAAAACTGCCTATAATAGAGATAAAGACTCATATTTCATCAATAAAAAATGAGTATAGTTAGTTCCTATTAGCTCTAGATCTTAAAAGTTGCTACATCTGCTATACCTCTGACATGTGAATGTGGTCTCCACACCTTTTTCTCTTTTAATGAAGCAGCCTTCAATTAGAAATAACTTTTCGTAAGCAGAACCCACAAGAGTGGGCATAGAATAGTTGAATGATAAAATTCAGAGAAACAGCCGGTTGACTACTTACAAACCCAGCAGCTGCAACTGAAAAGATTTGATAGTATAGCACAAAAAAAAGTCATAAAACATCAGATTTCTGAAAAGTAGGGAAAACCTTTTCTGGTAGCCTCATCCAAAAAGCTGGTTTTTCCTACTAAAAGTCAGGGAATCTTATAAAAAAACAAAACAAACTAAAAAACACTATTACTATAATAGTAGAGGAGGAAAAAGCCTCTATTTTGAATGAACCAACCACAAACATATTTATTATACTTTTAAAGTTGAAGAACTTGCATGAGTCTGTGTGGTTCCTTATTGAAACAAAATTGTCAAAAAGGAGAAAGGGTGGGAGGATCCAAACTATTGCTTGGACTGTTCCTTTGAGATATTGGTAAGTATCTATACTAATAAAAGGGTAATATTAGTCCAGACATCCTTCAGGGGTGGTGCTGAGGCAGAGGCAGTTAGGGGGTTCAGGCTGGCAGGGGAGGTTCAGTGGGGGTGATCAGGCCTGCAGGGAGGGCAGTTGGAGGCGATCATGCCAACAGGCAGAGGTGGTTGGGGGTGATCAGGCAGGGCAGGCAGAGGAGGTTAGGGGGTCCCAGATTGGAGAGGCAGGCCAGGTTGAGGGACACCCCACCCCTGTGCATGAATTTTGTGCACCGGGCCTCTATTCTGTGATAAAAGGATTTTGTTATAAATGAAGCATAGGAAATGATGAGTTGAGCCAAGTAAATGTTTCATTATAGACCAGAGGCCTGGTGTACCGATTCATGCACAATCAAAGGGCCCTAACCCTAGAAGAGGGAGGAGAAGCAAGTGTCTAAGACAGGGGTGGGCAAACTTTTTGACTCAAGGGCCACAATGGGTTCTTAAACTGGACCGGAGGACCGGAACAAAAGCAACCTGACCATGCTGGCACTTTCATGTTGGGCTGCTGGTGAAGGAGCGGAGGGAGAGCAAGAGAACCCTCCACTCTTTCGGCTCTGCGGGCCTGATAGAACAGCTGAGCCATAGTTTGCCCACAGCTGGTCTAAGAGCAAGATTTCTTGCTACTGCCTCCAAGTCACTAGAGCTTTGCCAATACTGGTGGTGGATGGATGGGAGGAAAAGGGAAGAAGAGTTTTGAATTGAGTTCAAGATTGAAGCTTTCAATTTAACATGACTGACTCTTTAACCTTAGCTTGTTACTGTTCTAATACAGTAGCTGAAAAATCAAAATATCCTATATAATAAAAGGCTAATATGCAAATAGACCAAACAGCGGAACAACTGGTCCGAATGATATGCTGACCAGGGGCGCACACAGACCATGGCAGGTGTTGGCAGCAGGTGGCAGAGCATGGAACATGGCGGGTGTTTGCTGCAGCAGGATGGCGGAGCAGGTGAGTGAGGGCACCCGACTAAAGCTGTAATCAGGGCAAGCCTCTGGTGGTTACTGAAAATTCTTTGCTTCCATGCACCACAGTCCACCCATCCCCCCTCCCAGAACTCACACTTGCTGCCAGCGCTGGCCCTAATCACTCAGTGCTGTCAGCGGGTGTAAGCGGCAACTGCTGGCCCCGATTGCCCCTGATTGCTCCTGAGGGGTGATTGGGGCAGCAACCACTGCTCACACCCACTGACAGTACCAGACCAAATCACTCTGCACCATCAGCAGGTGCGAGCAGGGCCAGCGCCCTCAGTGCACGGGACCAGTGGAGGCAGGAGTGGGGCTGCCTGCAGACAGGGGACCAGGGGCCACAGCAGGAGAGGCTGGGCGGGGGCGTGGAGAATGGGCTAAGATCCATCCATGTGCCCACTGCAGCCTCACAGCCCACAGTTCCTTTTCAGGTGCACGAATTTGTGCACCAAGCCCCTAGTATGTAAGACTAGTAGTCCAGTGCATGAAATTCGTGTATGGGGAGGGTATGGTGTGTGTGTCCCTTGGCCTGGCCTGCACCTTCTCCAATCTGGGACCCCTCGAAGGATGTCCTACTGCCAGTTTACAGGGATCAGGCCTAACCCAGCAGTAGGACATCCCTCTCACAATCCAGGACATTAGGAACTGTATTAAAGGGTAGCGGCATTAGAAAGGTTGAAAACCATTGGATTAAGTTATTACATATGTGCCCTGACTGAGGATCAAACCCATAACTTTGGCATATGGGGACAATGTTCTCACCAACTGACCAACCAGCCAAGGCCTGATAGGCTTAATCTTTGAATAACTAAGGTAACATGTTCTCTGGTTCTGCCCAACTACTGATATTAAACTAGATGATGTGTCAGATCTGTTGTGTTTAAGATGCTTTTATAAAAACAAGTTAATCTTTGCAACCTATCCGTTGCTCACTTTAGGTCTTCATATCTGATGAGTGCTTTCCTTCAGTACTCCAAACCAGTGGAGATTGGGGTTGGGAGGAGCCGGGCTCCACTTAGAGACATTGGGTACTTCACACGTTATCAAGGTCTAGGGACCCAACAGCTTTGACAAGAAATATTGTAGAAAGTCAGAGGTGCAGAGTAATATGAGCTGTGGAGATTGTGGTCCTAAATTTTTCCTGAGAAAGGACAACATTGATCCATTAGCTTTGGACAGAGCTGAAGCTTCATGTGAACTTTTAAGTTCACAACTTTAAGTGGAGTTTATACTGGCTTCCAGTTTCCCAGAATTTTTTGCTGCCGTATTTCTCTTCACCCCATCTTCCCTCTTCCTATAAACATTCTCCATGGAAATTTACTTGTTCTATACATGATCTTCTCAAGGTCAAACAATCTCTACTTTAAAAAGGATATTAAGTAGTTGATTTGATAGTACAACCAATCTTATGTTCCTGCACAGGTTGCATGCCTATGAACCTGGCCCTTAGTATAAGTGCAAGATAATAGAATGAAACTCTTAGAAGTCTAGTGCAAGTAACACAGCTTATCTTGTCTTCTGCAAGAGTTCTTAAGAGTACCTATTAGCTTATTTTCTTATAGTGCAAATTAAAATGTATAGCTGTGTTAAAGTTTTAGAGATCAGTACTAGTTGAGCCATAATTTTGTTAAGTAATAGATATAAATTCAGACTTTCTAAGAAGAAAAGAAGTTCTGATAAAAGAATGAAATTTTAATAAGCAGTCTTAGGTCTTATTTTCTGTAAGTCAATGGCATCAGCTTGAATTATAGTTTCAATACAACATTATTTTGGCCTCATTGATAAAAAATTACATCTGAAATACAAAATTATGCTTTAATGAAGGTATTTTAGTATTTTACCAAATAACTGCCCAATAGCTGATCATTAGTAATAACTAGGGAAACAGACACAGACATACACATTTCACATTTGTCAGACAAACCTATGACTTTAGAACCTTAAAAGTATAACAGTTAAATTACAATTTGCCTAACTAAGCTTGTTTAGTTTACCTATTTTTCCTAATTTCTATTGTTTTTATTTTTTTGAATGTCTATTAAATTTATTGGGGTGATATTGGTTAATAAACGTATATAGGTTTCAAATGTATAATTCTATAATACATTATATATTATATTGTCTGTTCATCACCCAAAGTCAGGTCTCCTTTCATAGTTTACATATTCTTATAATGAATTGAAAAGTGGAATTTGACCAAGAACTTTTCAACCTAATCTATTACAACAGATATAATAAATAGCCCTCTTCTTAAAAGTTTTACAACAGTTAATTAAGCCAAAATAACTTGATTTTTAAAAAATTTCTGGTTTGGGTTTTTAAGTTGGCTACCTGATTATTGGGTGGAATTGATAAACAGTTTTATAATTCTCATTGTGACAGTACTTTGTAAAACAAATTAATGGCTATACAAGTACAGAATTTATTTCTCAACTCTCCTAAATTGCATTCTTGGACTTTACAAGTTACTCTTGGTTTTGAGAAATTGGGTCACTGCATGAATTATCTTCTCTCTAACAATTTATCATGTGCCAGATACCTCAGTTAGCAAAATAGACCAAAATCCCTGCCTTGAGGAGCTTAAACTCTATAGAGAGTGAGGCAGGTAATAGACAAAAACACATGAATTAAATTTTGGTATGTTAGATTTGATTATATACTAAGGAGAAAGAAAACAGAGAAGGAATAGAGAGGGGATTGCAGTACTAAATAGGATGGAAGGAAGTTTCCTCTGAAAAGGTGACTAAATGGAAACCTGGAAGAGGAAAGAGAATGAGCCATTGAGTATCTGGGGGAAGAGCATTCCAGGCAAGAGGATACTGCCAATGGGCACCTTCATGTGTTCAGGTCAAGCAAGAAGACCAGTAAGACTAGAAAGGAGTGAGCAAGTGGGCGTGCAGTCGGAGAGAAGGCAAGAGGGTAATGAGGTGAGAATGGAATCCTGTGGAGACAAGTTTCAACCACAGAGGTCACTATAAGCTATTTTGGTAACTTTGACTTTTTTTTTCTAAATGAGATAACAAGCTGTTGAGGATTTGAAGGAGAGGGATGATAGGATCTCTTTTGTAAAGATCTGTCTGAAGTAGGGCAAGAAGCAGGAAGGCCAGTTAGGATTCTATAGCAATAGTTTGTCCAGATGAAAGGAGATGACATTTGGACCAGAGCAGTAGCAAAGGAGGTAATGAGAAATGGTCAGATTCAGAATATAGAAAAAAAGCTCACAAATTACTTTATTATTAATTAAAATATTTTAACAGTTTGTTTATAACATTTTCATGGTAAAATAGTATGATCATTTCCCATTTAAGTATTCTCCAGCACATAAAAATAAAGAAGAAAATAAAAATAAATTTCCCCAGCACATAATATTAGTGACTACATAGTATAGTTCAAACATAATTTAGCCATTATTTATATAGAACAATTTATTTAACAAGTCCTCTTGTTGACCATCTAAGTTTTACTATCTATTATAAATACCATTAAAATAGTTTTATTATCTATTATAGATACCATTAAAATACCAATAAAACATCCTCATTGTTATGTCTTTGCAAATAGTATTACTAATTATTTAGAAATCTCTGCCTGTTGATTTTAGGAATGATTCTGCTGAATTTGAACTAGAAAGACAGAAACTAGAAAAGCAGAACTATTACCATAAACCAACAATTTAGATTTTTTTTCCTTTTAGCTATAACCATAGAAAAAGAATTCTCTAGATCAGATGCACATTGATAGAGTTTCAAGGTCACCACGAATATTTGATTATGAAATATTTATAAATTCCTGCTCAAGATCAAATAAACAGTCATGTATTTCAGAATTTGTTTTTATTTCTGATAGACGTAAATATTACTAGGAACAGATGACCAATTACAAGGACTGTCACTGTTTTAACATTCTACTTGAACTGTGGCCATGCTGGATTTCTGGCACCTGAGTTTTCACATCCATCTGTTTATAGGGCATTGTGCCCACTTATTAGGTTTATGTCAGTTTCAAAAATCACGTGTAAATCAAGGTAGGCAATGTGTATTTATTTTTATCTTTTTTTAAAAAAAAATTATTGATTTTTTTAGAGGGAGAGGAATAAAAGAAATAGAAACATTGATGTGAGAGAGAAACATCAGCTGCCTTCTGCACACCCCCTACTGGGGAGCGAGCCCGCAACCCAGGCATGTGCCCTGACCAGAAATCAAACCTGCAAGTCTGTGGTGCATTAGACAACACTCAACCAACTGAGCACACCAGTCAGGATTATTTTACATCTGGATTGTTTTTAGGAAGACTTTTAGCCACTTAGAGATTTGACATAACTTCCAATTAGGTATATATAGAAAGCAAAAATATAAACAAATTTTGACTTTACTAAATAATAAATTGAATACCAGGTTTCTTCAGCATGAGAAAATTGAAATTAGGAGAGCTTTTTTCAAATCCTTGAAAAAAAGTTTTAAATATACTATTTGAGGGAAAGAAATTAACATTTATTTGGTAGCTGCTATATGCAAGGTGCTTTAACATAATTAGTTTATGTAAATCTTATAATAATCCTGTGATTTAAGTATTATTATCTCTATTTTGCAAATACAGAAACTAAAATAATTACTTAATCCTGGCTAGTGTGGCTCATTTGATTGGGCATCATCCTATGCACTGAGAGGTTGCTGGTTCTATTCCCAGACAAGGCACATGCCTAGGTTTCTGTTCAGTATCCACTCGGGGTGGGTATGGGATTCAACCAATTGATATTTCTTTCTCACATTGATGTTTCTCCAACAAAGCAACACATGGCTTCCCCCAAGTGAGACACAGGCCCTGCTACCACCTTGGAACAATAGCCCATCAATTCGCAGCCAGTGTTGCTGAGACTCCATGGCACAAAATGAGCCCCATAGCCCAGCCCAGCCTGGAAACAGTCACTGTGGGCGCCAGGTAATGGCGTTATATAGAAATTCCCAGCTTCCTCTCCCTAGCAACTAGCCTTCTTGCAGTTTCTTCATCCCAGAAACATGACTTGCTTTATAGCCAGGTGCAAACATTTTACACTTTAACCAAATATCTGTGAAGCATTTTCCTGTGCCTCATCTCATTCGATCCTCACAGAAGTCCTGGAGTAGATAGATAGGAGACTTGGTAGAATCCTATTTTCTTTTCATTAGCCAGAAAACAGAGATTTAGAAAGTTTAGAAACTTGACCCATCTGAAAAGAAGCAAGAAATGGTGGACCTTGAAAATGATTTCAGTTTTTCACACTGCACAGAATTTAACTACTGCAGTTAAATATTTGTTCTCCTTATGTTATCTACAATAATAATATGCTTTGTGTTGATATTTATGTCCGTGTTGCTGACAATTACCTGAAAGAGAAATTAGGGTGCTTCACTGGGCTGGATAAAGTTTAGCTAAATCAGAAAGAAGGTCTAATTAAGTAAGTTTGTTATATATATATACACACACACACATATATATATGTGTATATATGGAAGGTTAAGTTGCACATGTAATACCTTAATCAATAAATTTTTAAAAAAATTAATTATAAACTAAAAATTAAAGGCTAAGTTGACTCGTGCATGCACGATACACCAATCGAACATGTGGTGCTGGCACCAATCGAACATGTGTGTTTTGTCTGTCATTATCGATTGTGAATCTATAACAACACTTCTATTATAGAGAAAGGGCTAACAGCAATATTAAAATATTTCTTCTAATTAATTTCCTTTCAATGTGCACAAATCCATGCACTGGTCCACTAGTTGGTGTATAAAAAAGCCATACATTTCTAGGTGTTAATTTTGCATCCTGCTACATTTCTGAATTCATTTATTAATTCTAGTAGTTTTAGATGGAGTCTTTGGGATTTTCTATCCATAATATCATGTCATCTACAAATAAAGACAATTTTACTTCTTTTCCAGTTTGGATGCCTTTTATTTCTTCATTTTGTTTGATTGCTATGGTTAGCCTTTCCAGTACTGTGTCAAGCAAGAGTGGTAAGAGTGGGCATCCCTGTCTTGTTCCTGTTCTTAGGGTAAATGGTTATAGTGTTTCCCCATTGAGTATGATGTTGGCACAATTCCTGCTTTCTGGTGTTTACTGTTTGATGGAGTACTTCTCCTCCTCCCCTTTCCCCCCCTTTTTTAAAATAAAATATTTTTTATTGATTTTTTGAGAGAGAGGAAGGGAGTGTGATAGAGAAATAGAAACATCAGTGATGAGAGAGAATCACTGATCAGCTGCCATCTGCATGCCCCTTACTGGGGATCAGGCCCTCAACCTGGGCATGTACCCTGACTGGGATTCCAAATGGTGACCTCTTAGTTCCTGGGTTGATGCTCAACCACTGAGGCATACTGGCTGGGCTCTCATTGCCATTTTAGTTCCTTTTGTTCCTCATTTCCTTCCTTTGTGTTAATGGAATATTTTAAAAGTATTTTTAGTATTGAATACTTGAGTTTTAATTCCTCTGTTGACTTTCTAATTAGCTCTCCTTTCATTCTTTTATAGTTTATTTGGGGTTTAAAAAATTCATTTTTTAACTTACCTCAATCTACTTAGAGCTGTATTAACTTAACTCCAGATAAAAATGTAGAAAACTTACAATAAGATAATTCCATTTATCCCTATCCTTAGTCATATATATTACATCTTTATTTGTTATAAATCCATCAGTACAGGCAATTATTTGGTTTAAACAGGCATGCCTTTTAAATAGGAATGAAAAAAAGAAATCTTGATTATTTTTTACATTTCCCCAATATTTACTATTTCCATTGTTTTAGCATAATTTCACTAAACTATCAAGAATCTTGAAATATTTGTATTGTTTAATTAATAAGTGCAGTTAGAGGAATTTTTATAGCAATAATTAGAGATGGCAATAAATTTTTATAATCATGTTTTTCCCCACTGGTTCTTAGAATTAAAATGTGAAGTAATTTAAATGTCTAAAATTAAAAAAAAAATCAGTTCATAAACTATGTTACATACATAGGATAGATAAGCACATTTGTTTTTAAGATATTGGTTAGCTGTGAAATATATATAACTATTATAATTAATATAGAACATTGTTATAATTCTTAGGGAAGAAAGACTGAAAAGAAGTACACCTAGATATCAATAGTAGTTCAGTTATTTGTTTGGATTTCTGCATTTTTCTTATTTACCCTTTTTTTTATATTCTAAATTCTTAGAACAAATATATGTCCTTTTATAATGAGAAGAAAAGTACTAAGAAAAATAATTCAAAATTAGGGAGGTCATGTTATAGAAACACTGGTCAGGATCTTCGAAACTAGTTAATCATAGCCAGGCTAGTATTGCTAAGTGGCTGAACTTCGACCCAGGAACCAAGAGGTCACCTGTTCAATTCCTTGTCAGGGCATATGCCCTGGCTGTGGGCCCAATCCCCAGTAGGGGGCATATAGGGGGCGTGCAGAAGGGATATCTTTCCATTTCTCTTCCTTCCTCTCTAAAAATCAATAAAAACATATTTTTAAGAAAGAGTACATAATTTCATAAACATATTTATCAACTTGAATTCAGGATAACATCTGTCTTTAGTTGACAAGTTTGGAGGACGAATGTAATAAGCAAATTGTGACAAAAGGTATATCAATTTATACATTATTCAATATATTAATAAACCTATTCTCTTGGTTGGCTTTCCTTTCCCAATGTGATTTAAAGATTGTTACAGTTCCCTAAGTATCTCAAGTATCTCCCTGACTAGCTGAATCATCCCTTAAAATTTCAGTAAAGCAACATCTTTTTTTAAAAAAATTCTTTTGTTGTTTCTATGAAACTTATCTGATTTTATCTAGGAAGGTAGCATCCACTGACATATAACCATGGGTTACTGTATCAGACTCAGGACATTCTGATAAGGAATATTTTGGCAGTTTTGGCAAAGACATACAGCTTTAAAGCTGATTTGGGCAATACTTTTTAGCCATGGACAAAGTAAAAATGAGCCTGTTGTGTGAAGATGCCTGGCTGAGTGCCCTAGGAATCAGAATTAGGTCATATTTATTCTTTTGGACATTTTATTCTTTATCTAGACTCCAAGAAGGCAAAGGGTATTATGATAATGAAGTCCATTGGTGACCTAAATTGGAAGGCATTGTCGATGCGAATGAGGACAGAAAAATAAAATAAATACAAGTTTATACATGTATGCCAGGGAAGATACAGTGGAACTTTAAAAGAAACCTAACACCTTGGAATGGAAATGGGTTCTGGAAATTCTAGGGATAAAAAAAGTCACATAAAATGATAATGACTGAAAAAGAAAAGGGAATTATAACAGTTTGCAAAATGATACAAGATTACAATATGGAAAAGTGGGGTGAAGGGGAATAGCCCCAAACAAAAAGGTTCAACTATGGCCCTAACCGCTTTGGCTCAGTGGATGGAGCATCGGCTTGCAGACTGAAAGGTCCCAGGTTCGATTCTGGTCATGGGAATGTACCTTGGTTGCGGGCACATACCCAGTAGGAGGCAGCTGATCGATGTTTCTCTCTCATTGATGTTTCTAACTCTCTATCCCTCTCACTTCCTCTCTGTAAAATATCAATAAAATATATTTTTAAAAAGGTTCAACTATGAAGTTATATACATTTATATAAACCTTCCATCTCAGAAAGATTTCTGTTATTGGAATATAAACGTTTTTGATATCGAGTTAGAGATGGTATCACAATAACCAAATAAAGAGATGAGTTGCATATAAAAGGGACTGTGGCCCTGGCCAGGTAGATAGCTCAGTTGGTGAGAGCATCATACTGATACACCAAGGTGGCTGTTCGATCCCTGGTCAGGGCACATATAAGAATCAAACAATGAATGCATAAATAAGTGAATAAGTGGAATGTCAAATTGATCTCTCTCTCTTTTTCCTCTCTCCCTTCCTCCCTTACTCTCTCTCCCTTATTTTCTCTTTCTAAAAAAATCTATATATATAAAAGACTAATATACAAAATGTCCCCTCAGAAGTTCAACCAGGAGACTAGGAGTTTGGTCATTCACTATGATGGGCGCTGACCACCAGGGGGCGGTGTAGAACGAAGGAAGGCCCTGGCTGCCAGCTGGAAGAGCCCCTATTGGCCACGATTGGCCCTGAGAGCAGGTCAGGCCTAGGGTTGCTACTCATGCATGAATTTCGTGCACTGGGCCCCTAGTCAATAAATAAAAGGGACTGTGAGTACAATGTGAAGATGTTGGTAGTATCCCAAGAATCCCATTTAAAGACAAAGGGGAAGAATTGAAAAAAAGAAGGAAATTGCTGTTTCTGTTCTTAGTTATCTATGCCTATTATGCTTTTCTCTTTGCTGCTTCATTAAGAAAAAAGCTAACAATTTATATATATATATATATATATATATATATATATATATATATATATATATATATTTCTACTGATTTCAGAGAGGATGGGAGAAGGAGGGAGAGATAGAAATATTAATGATGATGAGAATCATTAATTGGCTGCCTCCTGCACGTCCCCAATTTGGGATTAAGGCCAAAACCCAGGCATGAGCCCTTGACCAGAATTGAACCTGGGACCCTTCAGTCCATAGGCCAGTGCTCTATCCACTGAGCCAAACCGGTCAGGAAAATATTTTTTTTCTTAATATATCATTGCCAATTTCTGGGTCTAAAAAAAGGACAGGCTGAAGCTATAACCTATGACCAGGTGGTCAATCTGAAGCTCCCTCTATAATCCTATGAGCATTTTTTATGTCTCAGGAGACTAGAACTATATGATGCTCAATTTTTATTATTTTCCACACTTTTGGAATTTGTAGAATTTTCTCAAATTGTCTTTATAAGAACACACAGCAGTCTGTTCCACACTGTGTAATGAAATTTAGTGTATGTGATTGCTATGCAATGAGATTAAAAAAAAAAAAACATATGCCATTGGACCAGAGATGGATCCTTCCTGTAAAACTGTATAGAGTGAGTGAGGTGCCCTTTTCAGCAGATACCTTTATTTCATGGTAGAAGGCATCTATTAAAGATTGCAAGAGATATTTAAATGAAAGGCTGACTCACCCAGAAACATCAAACACATAATTTCTCACTAACCCACAGGTAAGTATGGGTTTGATTTTCTGCAAAAGTATCATAGTAATGCTAGTTGGTGTATAATAAGTAAAAGAGAATGGAATTATAAGATAAAAAGATTCTTTAGCATAATTTTTAGGAAATTCAGCCTCCAAGTAAATGAGCGTTATTTGCCTTACAATGAAATAATCAATATTTACCGGTCAGGATTCTTAGGAGCTTCAAAGCAAAAATAGCTTTAGATGATATCCCAGATAATTAAGAATGACCTGGATAACAGATTTTTCCTCTCTCTGTCCTGAAAGCCTGTCTGTTGAAAAGGTTCAGCTGTAACATAGCCATCTGGAATGCTTGCTTTCCCCCAACCAGCACATATGCTGCTTGTGATCATTTTTTCTCAGACCCGCATGCTATTTTGACAGAGGGCACTGTGTCAGCATTAATTTACCTCACTATATCCTTTCATGAGCCAGTCCAGGTACTTCTAAACTACACACTCTTTCCTTTGCCTGTTCAGTTCTCTGTATCTGAAAGATCTGGCTTAAAAAGAAACTGAACCCAAGGTCACAACTCTAAAGATTTGTAGAACAACATTGTGTGTGCTGTCAGAGTAGTAAAAGGGGCACCAATGTCTGTGACCAGATAAAAGTCATCATTAAAAGAACTGATTTATATTTATAGACCTTCAAATAAATGGTTGAAGGAAACCTGTTACTGATTCAACTAACATGTATGGAATTTTTTTTACAAGTACCTGCAACACAGAACAGGCACTATTTATTTCATTTCAGTCTCCGAGTCCCTTGGTAATCGCTGTAAGCACCTCTAAGAGTAAGCCCTTGACTTTCGCCCGCTGCCAGACAGTCCAGTTTCTCCCCCAATGAATCTGGATTCCCAGATTCTCGCCCAGAACTAGAGGTCAGCGCAGTGGGGAGCTTCCATTTCCCACCCGCTAGAGAAAGCCAGTGCCGCAGTCAGCAGTCAGTCCGCTCTTAGCGCATTTGCGCGCACGTCTCCAGACCTCTGCCTTTCGCTGCTCCCCTGCTTGAGTTTCTGCTTGACAGTCCAGATTACGCTCGTATAAGCCTGGGTCCCCAGGGTCTCACCCAGAACTTGGGTTCAGTGCAGTCAGAACTGGGGTTCACCAGAGTCGAGAGCTTTTGTCTCCTTCCCACAGAGAAAGCCATCCAGGCACTCAGCCGCTCTGCACGTGTCTCTGTACCTCAGTCTTTTGTAGTTCCTCTGATTCTCCGTGTGTTTTCTCTTTCCTTCTAGTTGTAGAATTTCCATTCAGCCAGCTTTCCTGTGGTTCTGGATGATGTTCATTTTGTAGTTCTAGTTGTAGTTTTGAAATTGTTGTGTGAGGCAGTGGTTTAGGTGTTTACCTATGCCGCCATCTTGGTTTCCCAAAACCCTTGATGGAATATTTTGTTCCTAGCAGGAGAATTCTATTGGGGGAGGAGTTTGGAAAACATTAGACCAAAATATTCCTTTAATGTAGAGTCTCTTGGAAACAAATATGGTAATAAGCAATGTGACTCTCCAAAACAAGAACACACTGTATAATTTCTGACTGTGGAACACTTAAGAAAGTACCATCTTTTGGGCCTAGAGTTCTGAGATGTGCACTTTGGAAAATAATGCACAGGTCTGTCAGAAATCATGGTGGATTTTTTTGGATTATATGGACAGGTTTGCATTTTAGAACACACTGGCAACATCTCAGAACTCTATAGCAGTATAGAAGACAATTGTAGGGGACAAATTTGATGGCAGAGAGACCAGATAGGAGATTAGTGTTCCAGGGGATCAAAAATGTGGTTCTGCACTTGAGCAGTAGAAGGAAGATAAGGATTAAAATAATGTTTAGGAAGTTAGGTGGATAAAACTTGATCATTGATTGAATGTAGGGAAGGTGAGGGACAGGAAAGATTCAGTTTCTAACATGGATGATCAGGTGGATGGGGTGCCAAAAATTAAGTAATTATAAGAGGAGAAGTAAGTATGTCATGAGTTTAGTTTTAGACAAGTTGAGGTTTAGGAAATCTAGTGGAGATTTTAGGAGATAATTGGGTATGAAAATGAAGCTTTCTGTTAAATACCTAGATTTGGTAGTCAACAGCATATAAGCTGTTGGGTGGTTAAAATGATGACAATATTTAAAAAAAAAATCACCCAGGAAGAGCAAGTAGAGCTAGAACATTGTAGGGAGTGGTTATAGGGTTAAGCCTCGGACTGACCTGCTGGCAAAGCCGCAAACAAGTTCCAGCTTAGAGGGCACAGCACTCTCAGCATAATTAAGCTTGACCTTATGACACTCCCTAGATCCTTCCTGGGTAGCTAATGGGCTGTGGGAGGTGCAGCAAGTGCTGCCAAAATGAGTGAAACTTACAAGAACATTGTAAATTACCTTGTTTACCTCTGACTATAAAATAAAGGCTCAGCTTGCAGTCTGGATCTGTTCTGTGGCCTCAGCCACGCACAGAAGATCCACCTAGACCCAGTTAGATCTACCTAGACCCAGTTATTATTTTTTTGTCTGTTTTTACTTCATCCTTCGCCGGTCCTCCTTCAGTCTCGCCAAACCCTTGGCTGTGCTGGCACGGCACAAGTTGTTTGCTGCTTTGCCAGTAGGTCAGTCCGAGGCTTAACCCTATAACCACTCCTTACATAACATGAATTTAGGATATAAGCCAGGGGAATTCCAACAAAAGTATATATATACATAACAACTTCAAAACCTTGAGTCAACTCAAACCTTAAATATAGGTTGCTATTTAAAAATACCAGCAGCACAATATTTGATCTCATTTCAATGATGATTTTGGATCTATGTTAAATTTATATCTTACCTTTCTTAGGCTTTATATTAGTCCATATCAGATATTAAAAAGCATTCTCCATTTCCTCTCTTTGTAATTACCAGAACTTCAATTATTTTTTAAACTTTGAAGTGCCTTTCTTCTTTTAGTTACTCTTTGAAAACAGAGAGCAGTAGCAAATAGAGATGTGAACTGGAGCTGTCATATTTGAACGTATGAATCTGCAGATTGCTACTAGTGCTTCCAGAATTTCTACATAGGAAGAGCTAGAGAAGGCAATCTGGTTGAAAGAAGGTGTGAAGACAAGGTTATATAGACAATGTGTTTGCTAAGGTTGAATGTTTCTTTGGGGGTTAGGGGCTGATGAAAGTTTTTCATGGGGTGGAGGAAGCTATATTTTCCATAGGGCCTTCACTTGGCCCCATGAATGCTCTTTCACATAATTAAATATATGGTAATTAATATTTCCAATGATATTAAAATTAAACCTCTAAGTAGTTAACAATGTGTCCATCTAAAAAATGTCTCATGCATATGTCACCACAATAAATTCAATAAAAATGTAAAATAGCCCAGCCCTGTAGTTCAGTAATTGAACATGAATATTATCCCATTAACCAGAAGTTCATGGTTCAATTACCTGGGTTGTGAGCTTGATCCCCAGTAGGGGGCTTGCAGGAGGCAGCTGATCAATGATTCTCATCATTGATATTTCTATCTCTCTCCCCCTCTTTCTGCCTCTCTGAAATAAAAAATTAATTTAAAAAAATAAAATAAATATGTGAATAAATAAAATTTAAATTGAAAGATAAAATTAAATAAACTTAACCATTTGTACATAATTCATGTATGTGTGCTTAATAATTTTGAGGTTCAAAAAACACCCTTCAGTATTGTGGGTAGATGAACAAAATACCGTGATTTTAGGGAAAATAGCTACTTTCTGGCTAATTATCCACATTGGCCCATAAGAAGAGGAAAGAGTATACCAATACAGTTTTTTATTTAATTGGTTTTAAAAAATATATTTTTATTGATTTCAGAGAGGAAGGGAGAGGGAGAGAGCGAAACATCAATGATGAGAGAGAATCATTGATTAGCTGCCTCCTGCATACCCCCTACTGGGCGTGTACCCAGACTGGGAATCAAACCATGACCTCCTGGTTCATAGGTCAGTGTTCAACCACTGAGCAACCAAGGCCAGGCCAGTTCTTATTTTATTATTTCATCTGTTGTTAGGCAATATTTTTAGCAAATACTTGAAAACTTCAGTTGGAAGATAATTGTTTTAGGAAAAAAATAAAGCAATGTATGAATAAATATCAAAACAAATAAAAGTATTAAAAAATGGCTGAATTGCAACTAAGTTATACCAAGTCACCACTTCATTGTGTGTTTACTAACCTAATTATATTATATTGTTGATTAAACTACCTTTCAGCATCCTATTCTTTAGTACACTGAGTTTGCTTTTTTAAAAGCAATATGGTAGAACTTAAAATACAACCACTCATGGCAAAACAGCTTTGCTTAGTATCTACCACTGTTGGCTCTCAATCTTTATATTATATATGCACTAAAGTTTTACATAATCATCAAAATTCTTTTTGGAAAAAAATCACAGTATAAGTAAAAATTAGTAAATAAGGATATGTAGCACTATACTTTTTTATGAATAATAAAATAAATTATGTATCTAATTCACTTACATGTGTATGACCTACTTTGGTGTTTATGTTGCAAGTTTAATGTTACATGAATGTGTAGGAATATTAAGGAACATTGGACAAACTTTAAAAATAAAATTCTGAGATATTCTCTGTGTATATCAATTAACAGTAATTTAATAGATTATACCTCATTGATTTGAATAATTAAATCAATTAGTTTCTTTGGCACAGAGCTTCCTTTCCAAGAGTAATTTAAGCATTAAAAAAATATTTTCACGTAGTTAGATTTGGAAAGAGCAGAAGCAACATCACTGATGTACATGCCCACTCCAAATACAGCTTTGCAAAAGACAGGTTTGCCTGGAATCCTGAAAATGGATACAATTAAGCTGAAGCTTAATGAAATTGAGGTGGTTTTCAATGCCCAGTTTCATGATCAAAATAATGTTTATTGTGATGTTCTGAGATTGGTCTCTTCTTCAGCACAAGAGATTATATTTAGTTAAATATAATTAGTTTCCCAAAGACTGGTTTCTTCCAAGGAATGCCAAAGAGAAGGCATTTCATATAAACAGAGTTTTTGTAAATCTAGAGCAGAAGTAGTAAGTTGCATTTCAGAGAACCTCAAAGCTGGTGATTTAAAAAATTTATTAAAATCCAGGACCCCTTGGGGGATGTCAAAGACCCAGTTTTGGCCCGATCCCTGCAGGCCAGGCTGAGGGACCCCAGCGGTGCACGAATCTGTGCATCGGGCCTCTAGTAGTTAATAAACTAGGGAAAGAGGAGCAGGGAAAGAAAGACTCCCTCACTCCCAACATGTGTGTGTCTAACCTACGGCAAGCCTGGTTGGAAGCGGTGGGAAGCTTTTAACATTCCAACAATTTTGGCATTTTTATTATTATGTTATTGCAAAGTTGTAATAACTATACTCAAACTGTATTTATGACCTAGTGTAATTATAGAACTTTACATAAGGGTGGCCAGAAAATTATATGGAGCTTGCCTGAGTTCTAATCCAAGGCTACTCACATTCAACAGTTTAAAAAGAGTAGTGGGAAACATAAATAAATTGTTTTAAATACCAGTTATGTAGTTACATCTATATAAGTGAGTTTTCGTGACCATTAAATAATCATTTAAAGAGTGAAAAATTTAGTGTAATTAGATATCACATGACACATACTTTGAACGTCCCATCACTTAACCAGCTGTATGATCATATATCACTTAATCTCTCTGTGCTTCATATTTTTTCATGTGCAAATGAGATAATATCTGCCTTATTGGGTAGTTGTGAGAACTAGATAAAATATAGATTAAGTTCCTAGCAGATTAGTAGTTGTTCAGCAGATGATAGTTATTGTCATCATTTTCTGCTTTAAGTTGTTTTATGAATTAAAAATGTTTAAGTCTTTTATTTTTTATTTCTCTTTTGTTAGAAGATATTCATCTGTGGGTTTTGAGAAGTAATAATATTTTATGATGCAATAATATCCTTACAAGTACTTAACCACTGGAACATAGTAAGTGTTCAATAAATGGTAGTTGTTATTATAGTCACTTGAATGCAAGCCTTTTTAGCTCCTCTCTTCCTACTATGTACTATTATATAACATTATTGGTACATTATTTAATCTCTTTGAATCTGTTTCTTCATGTGTAACATGGGGCTTTTAATTAATATATCTAACACACCGGTTTGGGTTTTTTGGGTGGTTGTTTTGTTTTTATTAATTCTCACCCAAGGATATTTTTCCATTAATTTTTAGACAGAGTGGAAGGGAGGGGGAGAGACAGAGAGAAACATTGATGTGAGAGAGACACATCGATTGGTTGCCTCCTGCATGCCTCCTGGCCAGGGCTGGGGATCCAGCCTACAACTGAGGTACGTGCCCTTGATTAGAATGGAACCCAGGACCCTTCAGTCTGCTGGCCAGTGTTCTATCTACTGAACCAAACCAGCTAAAGCTGGTTTGTTATGAGGAATTAGATCATTTTTGTGGAAGCACTTTTAAAACACTATACATAATGATGATGATGTGGGGAAAGGGAATTGTGTTCAGTATTCATGGGATTGTAAATTGGTGTAGCCTCAATGGGAAGCAATATGGAAGTTCCTCAAAAATTAAAAATAAAACTACCATATGACCTGAGAATTCCACTTCTGGATATTTATTCACAGAAAATGAAAACACTAATTCAAGGTATATACCTCCATGTTTATTACAGCATTATTTACAGTAGCCAAGATATGGAAACAACTTACGTGTCCATTGAGAGATGAATGAGTAAAGAAGATAACACACACACACACACACACATACACACACACACACACACACACTGGAATATTACTCAGCAATAAAAAAAGAATGAAATCTTGCCATTTGTGACAATGTGGATGGACCTAGCGGCTATTATGCTAAGTGAAAAAAGTCAGATAAAGACAAATACCATACCAATATGATTTTACTTATATGTGGAATCTAAAAGAACAAAACAAATGAACAAATAAAACAGAAACAGACTCATAGACACAGAGAACACACTGATGATGGTTGCTAGAGGGGAGGCTGATGGGAGGTGGGAGATGGATGAAAAAGTGAAGGGAAAAAGTGAAGGGATACAAACTTCCAGTTATAAAATAATTAAGTCACAGGATGTGATACACAACACAGGGAATATAATCAATAATATTGTAATAATTTTGTACCGTGACAGATGATTACTAGACTTTTTGTGGTGATCACATCCCAAAGTACATAAATGTCAAATCACTGTGTTATACCCTCCAACATAATATTGTGTGTCAACTATAACTTTTAAAAAACTATAAATATGAGTTAGATTATTATTCCTTATTATAAAAGCTTTTTATATTGTAAATCTCTTTCAAATGATTTTGAATGACACTCAATGTTTTTCTTCAAGAAAACAGAGCTGAAGACTCCATTCACATATAAACTGCTTTCTAAAAGTAGGTGTGTATTTCCTAGCCTTTATACTACATAGATGCTGTGATTGCAGGGGCTTAACAAGTTCCTACTAGCCCACCAACCTTTCTTCTTCTTTTTTATTTATTTATTTTTAAATATATATATTTTATTCATTTTTTACAGAGAAGAATGGAGAGGAATAGAGAGCTAGAAACATTGGACCAGCTGCCTCCTGCACTCCCCCCACTGGGGATGTGGGATGTTGCCCGCAACCAAAGTACATGCCCTTGACCAGAATCAAACCTTGGACCCTTCAGTCCGCAGGCCAACCTTCTATCCACTGAGCCAAAATGGTTTTGGCACCTTTCTTCTTAATACTGAGCAACTCTCCTACTTTACCTGAAATTTCTCTTTGTCTCTTTAGTGGGATAGACAGGAAGAGTCAAACTTCTGAAAACATTCATGTTGTACCTGAGAGAGGGAATCTTAACAACATCTCAGAATAAATTAATTGATTAGATTAGCATAGACTCAGCTAAGAACATCCATTCTAAAACGGAGAGATCATAAGATGGGTATATTTCAGTGGAGGAGCAAAACATGATGGCAAACATCTAAGAATAAATAGCTCAACAAGCTTTCATTCTATTTATGTCCAACAGAAGGTGGCTGCTTCCCCAAGATGCCTCCCACCAGATGGTGACTTCTCAGTTCATTTTTAACCACCTGCAAAATCATGGCACGTGGCTGCGACCTCCTTTCATTTTGAAATTCACCTTTTGTTTCAGCAGTAGATTACTATGGATTCTGATTTCCATCTGGGCAAAAACTTTCCTTAAAAGGGAGAAGTTCAAAGTCACAGGCAAACATATGTGCACATAAATATATGTACTTTTGTAAAATGCTGCATAGCTTTCTCTTCATAATCCATCTGTAACTAAGGGCAGCTGATTTTGTTGTTGTTATTGTTTCTTTCAGAATAGGTTCTTTTCTTTATCTTTACAATACCAATTCAAGAAATGAAAGCTAACTTTAAAGTATCCTAAAGAAAATATAATTATGAAGGCATATTGGAAGTTCCCTCTGTGTAGTTAATTCTAAAGTCACTCTAAAATCCCTTAGATCGTCTGTATCAATACTCATTCTCCAAATCTCCTTTTGTCAGTGTTCATGATTGTGACTTGACAGCATAATTATACTAAGCCTCTAGGATAATCAGGGCAAGACCTCTGAGTAATGAGGAGTCACTAGGGAGCTTATAGCTACCACTCTAATCAATTATTTGTTTTGCCTGAATTTATGACCACACACTGCCCCCTTACAGTTAGTCAGGAGTAGACCTACTACACGTAGGTGCTGCTTGTAGAAAGAGGTTTGGGGCCAATAGAAGGACCAGGATCTGCTTTCCATCGCTACTGGGAAAATAATTTACAATAACAGAAGGGCAGCCTATTTTGTTATCTTGGATGCAATCTAGCAAATGATGTTTTTGAGAAATGACAATGATGTACTGCTCTGCCATTAAGTATAAATTCATCTAAACTATTTTCATCGCCGAAACCGGTTTGGCTCAGTGGTAGAGTGTCGGTCTGTGGACTGAAGAGTCCCAGGTTCTATTCTGGTCAAGGGCATGTACCTTGGCTGCGTGCACATCCCCGGTAGGGGGTGTGCAAGAGGCAGCTGGTTGATATTTTTCTCTCATCAACGTTTCTAGCTCTCTATCTCTCTCCCTACCTCTCTGTAAAATATCAATAAAAATATTTTTAAAAAACAAAACAAAACTATTTTCATCTTTGTTTCCCAGGGTGAACTTTGATATTTTACTGAGTGTACAAAATACATAATGGGGGAACGTGACATGTTTATATGAAAATAATATTAATTGAAAAGAAATAATGAAAATACATATGATATACTAGTTCCCTGAATAAAATAAACACTCATATAAAGAACTTTTTTGTTGCTGTATATTTTTTAAACTTTCATATTTTACTAGAGGCCCAATGCACGAAATTTGTGCAAGAGTAGGCCTTCCTTCCCTCTGGCACTGGGACCCAGGCTTTCCTCAGCAGCACAGGCCCCGGGCTTCCCTCCGGCCGCCAGCAGGCACCTGGGACCCAGGCTTCCCTCACAGCCCCAGCTTCATCCAGAAGGTCGTCTGGAAGGATGGCTGGTCTAATTAGCATATTATCATTTTATTATTATAGATGACACAGGGCATTATAGCTATTACACAAAAAAATGTGAAGTTGGGAAGAATATTTGAGAATAACTAGTGCAGCATCCTAATCTATCCTATCTAATAAAGAGGGAATATGCAAATTGAACCTCACACCATGGTAAAGATGGTGGCACCCATAGCCCTGTCCCCTCAGCCCTGCCAGAGTCCTCCAGTCCTTTCAGCCCATCTGAGGAGGGCGACAGACACACAGTGCAGCTGGACCTGCCCTCAGCTCCCCAGCCGCCCAGGGCTGGCCCAAGGTACAGGCAAGTCTCCGATGTCAGCTGCCCAACTGCCCAAGGTGGGCCTGTGGCACAGGCAAGCCTCAGATGGCGGCTGCCCAGCTGCCCAGGGCCGCCCAAGGCTCAGGTAACCAGGGCCGCCCGAGGCTTGCACTGCTAGCAGTGGGAGCAGCAAAGGTGTGATGGGGCATCGCCTTTCCCTGATCACCGGGTTGCCTCCTATGCCTCAGGGCTCCCAAACTGTGAGAGGGGGCAGGCCGGGCTGAGGAACCCCCCCTCAGTGACTGAATGACAGAACGATCACAATGACCAGTCAACTAGTTGCTATGATGCTCAATGCAGGAGCTGCCCCCGGTGGTCAGTGCACTCCCACAGTGGGAGCGCCACTTGGCTGACTAGGATGAGCGGTGCTCCTACAGCGGGAGCAGCCACTCAGAGGATGGGTTCACAGCCTCTTGGCTGATCTGGATGAGTGGCACTGATCAGTAGGTTCAGTGGGCTGATCCCTGCAGGTCATGCCCCGCACCAGTGCATAAATCCATTGCATTGTGCCTCTAGTCCAGTGGTGGGCAAACCTTTTTACTTGAAGGTCACAATGGGTTCTTAGACTGGACCGGAGGGCTGGAACAAAAGCAACCTGACCATGCTGGCACTCTCATCTTGGGCTGCTGATGAAGGAGCAGAGGGGAGAGCAAGAGAACCCTCCGCTCTTTTGGCTCCGCGGGCTGGATAGAACAGCCGAACGGGCTGGATCTGGACCACGGGCTGTAGTTTGCCCACGACTGCTCTAGTCCTATATAATAAAAGGGTAATATGCAAATTGACCGGACAGCAGAACAACCAGTCGCTATGATGCACACTGACCACCAGGGGGCAGATGCTTGATGTAGGAGCTGCCCCCGGTGACTAATGTGCTCCCACAGGCAGAGCACCACTCAGCCAGAAACCAGGCAAGCACAGCAGTGGTAGCAGGAGCCTTTTTGCCTCCGAGGCAGTGCTGAGGAACAGCAAGCCAAGCAGGTGGGTGGTAAGGAGCAAGGGCTCCTGGACTGCGAGAGGGAAGGAGCAGGCCTAAACCAGCAGGCGGACATCCCCCCAAGGGTTCCAGACTGTGAGAGGCCGCAGGCCTGGCTGAGAGACCCCCAAGTGCATGAATTTTCATGCACTGGGGCCTCTAGTTTTACATTTGAGGAAACTAAAGCCCATACAAATTAGGCATCTTTCCCAAGGACACAGAGCTGGCTCATGGCTTAGGATCATACAGGACACAATCCCACACCTCTGACTCTTAATTTTGCATTTTCCCCACTCCCATGCACATTATACAGGTAATTACTTTTATATTAAAATTAAAGTAATTTATGCACATAATTAAAAAGAAAATTATATTTACAAAGTGTTCCTCCACCTTAGACACACATTAAAATCATCTGGAGAGCTATTAAAACTACCAACAACAGATTACACCCCAGATAAATTATATCACAACATCTGGGGATGGGATCTAGGCATCACTCGTGTTCAAAGCTCTCTGGTGATTCTAATGAGCAGCCAAGTTTGAGTACTACTGTACATACTAAATTACTTATAATGAAAAGCAGATGGCCTTTGCCTAATGAATTCTACTTTCAAAGTTAGAACCCAGGACCAGCAGCATTGGTATCACAGTGAGCTTGTTAGAAATGCGTATTCATGGGGTCCATTCCAACCTATTGGATCTCTGAGGAGGTTGCCCAGTAAGCTGGGATTCTTAGGTTAAAATTTGAGAAACCCTACTCTACAGACTACCATTTTTAGACTATTTTTCTTAATCCCCTGTGTTTGCCTCCATGCTTGAATACTGTTTGTAATCTTATTTCTTTTATATTGCCATTAAAGTTAATGTTTATTATTTACCAAAGGCCCAGTGCATGAAAATGTGTGCACTTGGGGGTGGGGAGGAGCCCCTCAGCCCGGCCTGTGCCCTCTATTAGTCTGGGACCCTTCAGGGGATGTCCATTTGCCGGCTTAGGCCTGTTCCATCCCTCTTGCAGTCCAGGAGGCCTCACTCCTTACCACCCACCTGCTCGGCTTACTACTCCTTAGCGCTGTCTCGGAGGCAGGAGAGGCTCCTGCCACTGCTTCTGGCTGAGCAGCTCTCCCCTGTGGGAGCACACTGACCACCAGGGGGCAGCTCCTGCGTTGAGTGTCTGCCCTTGGTGATCAGTGTGCATCACAGCGAATGGTCATTCTGCTGTTCAGTCAATTTGCATATTACCCTTTTATTATCCTACCTAATAGAAGAGTAATATGCAAATTAACCATCACTTGCTACACTCACCAGCCATGCCCACCAGCCACACCCACCAGCCAATCAGAGTGGATATGCAAATTAACTCAACCAAGCTGGTTACAGCCACAGAGAGTAGGAGGGAGGTTTGGGTTTCCCAGGCAGTGGAGGAAGCCAAGCTTTCCACCTTCCCTTGCCAGCCTAGGCCTCCACTCATAAAGTTTCAATTATAGAAGGTAAACAAATCCAAACAGAAATGGCTGCCAGCCTCGGAGCGAGTAGGAGGCTTGGCTCCGCTCCAGGCTACAAAGTTTCAATTGTAGAAGGTAAATAAATTCCAGATACCAGGGCCTCCACTTGGGTTGCCAGAGGGTGTGGCTGACCTGAAAACCACCACAGGCCCCTCACCCCGGCTGCCCCACACCCCAAGGGAACCCGACCCTGATCTGGGACACCCTTCAGGGCAAACCAGCCAGCCCCCACCTGTGCACCAGGCCTCTATTCTATCTAATAAAAGAGTAATATGCAGATTGACCATCACTCCAACACACACTAGCTGCCCCCATGTGGTCAAAGATCCTGCCCCCATGTGGACACATGATGGCCACCACAAGATGGCCAGCAAGGGAGGGCAATTGGGAGGCACCAGGCCTGCAAGGGAGGGCAGTTAAGAAGGACCAGGCCTGTAAGGAAGGGCAGTTGGAGGTGATCAACCCTGCAGGGGAGGGCAGTTAGGGGTGACTAGGCAGGCAGAGGAGGGAAATTGGGAGCAAACAGGCTGGCAGGGGAACAGTTAGACATCAATCATGCTGGCATGGGAGTGGTTAGGGGGTTATCAGGCTGGCAGGCAGAAGGGGTTAGGGGCAATCAGGGTGGCAGGCAGGCAAGCAGTTGGGAGCCAGCAGTCCTGAATTGTGAGAGGGCAGTCAGACATCCCTCGAGGGGTCCCAGATTGGAGAGGGTACAGGCTGGGCTGAGGGACACCATCACCCTCTCCCCCTTGTGCATGAATTTCATATACCGGACCTCTAGTATAGGATAAATTCCTATAGAATTTTGTAGAAAATGGTGAAGAATTTCCTTAAAAAGCTACTTAAACTCATAAACTTATCAATGTTGAGCAAGACTAAAAACATTGTACCAAGTTCATTCTGAATTCACTTTCTTCCTTGAATAACACAGACATGTTTAAAAACCTAATAATGTCTGTTAAAATATGGCTTCCAAATTGATTAACTGCTGAATTCATTGAAATTATTTGTAGTCAGAAACAGAGGAGGAACTCTGGTTCCTTCTTTTCTTGGCTCTCTTAGAAAGAGCAAGAGGCTTGTGCTGGCAGACCCATCCAAGTGTGGGTCTTGGGCTCTTGCTCTGGGCACTAGTATTTGGGGTTTAAGGGGTAGGAAAAAAAGGAGAAAGGGTATAGGGGGCAGGGAAGAGAAGAGGGAAGAAGGATCTGGGAAATGTTCACATCTTTTCTTTCCTTTTACTTTTTAAAATTTCTTTATTGATTAAGGTATCACATATTTGTCCTCATTCCCCGCCCCCATTCCCATCCCAAACCCCTCCCCACGCATGCCCCATCCCCCTGTTGTCCATGACCACTGGTTAGGCCCATATGCATGCACACAAGTCTTTTGGTTGATCTCTCCCCCTTATCCCCACCCTCCCCTACCTTCCCTCTGAGGTCCGCCAGCCTGATTGATGCTTCCCTGTCTCCGGGTCTGTTCTTGTTCATCGGTCTATGTTGTTCATCATTTCCCCTAGATGAGTGAGCTCATGTAATACTAGAAATATACTTATAAGAACCAAAAATAAGACAAGCAATAATGGTCACATGTTTTCTTTTATTTTAAACAGCTCTTGGACCAGTCTTCTTTCCAAGCCTCAGGTCACCGGGCATCATAGTCACGGGGGACTCTGGAGGAATGAATGCTTCTGTCTCAATGGACTCATTAGAGGAGTTGCTGAACTCCCAGCTGAGGAAAGGTTGGTCCTGGTCCCAAGGGAAGCGGAGGCCCCCTGGCCAGACTTCTGGGCCCAGCACAAAGTCACCTCCTGTTTACATTCTGAAAACTGTTCAGGCTGGAGGGGGCGCACTTCCTGCAGGGCCCGCTCCTCACCCAGCTCCTTCACAAGCATGATGGTGGGAGATGGCCCAGTCTGGGGTCCCTGAGATGGCACATTCTGGCTGCTGCCTTGCAGCAAGTTCAAGAGTGACAGGTTTTCCATGGCTGACTCCACAGCCAGGATCAGAATCTCAGAAAAGGGCTCCTGGGTGGGGCACTCAGACAATGCTGGCCCACTGACTCCTGAAGCTATGCCTTCATTTTCACCACAGGAAGGAGATTGTTTGCAAGAACTACTGTAGTGCTCACAGACTCGACAATACTTACAATCGAAGGATCCTACTTGTGTTTCTTGATGAGGCTCTTGAGCTCTGTTGTTTGTGGCCCTGTGTCACCACAATCAGATGTTCTCATCCTGTTCAATACTAGATAAAAATGGAAGATGAACAGGCACTCAATCAGCAAGAGGCAGATGAGGCTGAACACCAGCACCAACACCCCGATTGTCACGAGCACTGCAGTCTTGGCTTTTCAGTGAAGATACGGCAGGAACAACAGCCACATGTACTGCTTGCCAACATTTCCATTGTGGGCATCCCTCGGAGCACCCGCAGGTTGAGGTACTGGATGAAAATATACAAGAGGATGATAACCAAGCACGGTTGCCGGAAAACAAATTAGTTTCACTTAAAAAAGAGATGTTGACAGGAAGCCAGGAAGGCTGGTCAACAACCTTAATTGTTCTAACCTTTAGTTGAGATATTGTTAAGCTGAAGCAGCCTCCACCTTATTTTGTCCCTTGTAAGTTTCTGTTATTTTCCTGCCTGTAAATTTCGGTTTATGTTGCTTAAGATGTTTTTCCCAAAGCCTCAATAAAAGGGGATGGCAGGGCCAGAGCAGGAGTAGTTCTCCCACTAGAGTTGGACTACCGCCTGGCCCCCCATATCGCCAAGTTGAATTTCTTCAAGTCTCTTCATTTGTGTGCGGCCCTTCTCCAGAACCTGAACCCTGAATTGGAACTCTTTCCACGCGGGCTGTGAAAGAGAGTCATATACACACAGTAACTCGGGAAGAGGCCACAGTGCTGAAGAACCACTGGTACTAGTAATTCCTGCTCCTGGTGCAGTTTTGAGCCATTGGCAATAATGGACAAAGCCAGCGGTACACTTGCAGGTGCTGTGGTGTTTGGCTTTTGTGCTCACAGTGACCTCACTCAGAGAGTAATACTGATTCTCCATGACATGATGGTGTTTAGATTAGTCCAACATAAGCAGCAGTTGACTGTAGGTGATCTTGTGTAGAATGCTCACTTCAGGCAGATCAATGGAGGCAGACACAAAGTGCATGATGATATGAAAAAAAGAATATCCCACCAGTCAGAAAAAGTAAAGGCTAATAGAAACTACTGAAAGGATCCAGGTGGAGTGTGGGGGAACCTTAGCTATAGAGGGATAGGCTTCTCATTAGAAACTATGCAAGCAAGAACAGAATGGAGTAAAATATTTGAAGTGTAAAAAAAGAAGTCAATCTAGAATTCTATATTCAGTGAAATTATCCTTCAAAAGTTAAAGAGAGAAATAAAAATGTCTGCAGTATGGCAATATAGGGGGTTACAGATCTTAAAACCTTCCTGCCACAGGATATCACAAAAGGAAACAATCCACCAGAAACAAGAGTAAACAATATCCCAGATAACCAGACCCTGGACTACTTCAAATATTGGAGTTATCAGCTGATAATACAAAATAACTATATTTAACATGTTTGCAGAAACATAAGAGATTAAAATACATGCGCAGTGAGAAAAAGACAATAGGATTTATTCAGAAGATCTGAAAACCAACCATATACCCGTATTTTTCACACCATAAGACGCACCTGGTTTTTAGAGGAGAAAAATAGGAAAAAAAATATTCTGAACCAAATAGTGTAATAAAATATTTAATAAAGTATAACAGAATAATATTGCCGCTCTGCAACTCGGACCATAAGACGCAGGCACTTTTCCTCCCACTATTTGGTGAAGAAAAAGTGCGTCTTATGGTCCGAAAAATACGGTACTAAATTTCTAAAAATAAAAAATGTAATAAATGAAATTTAAAAGTTAACCAGAGGATTAAAAAGCAGGTTAGATACAGCTGATTAGAATGAATCAACGGATTATAGAACTGGAAAAAAATCAGATTGCAGTTCAGAGAGCCAACTATGTGTAAAACACTAAAGATGGTTTGAAAGGCAAAGTATAGAGTGTGAAGGGCTAATTAAAATGCCTGGAAGAAGCAATTCAAATGAGGAAAAGCAATATATAAAAAAGAATGACTGCCCTGACCGGTCTGGCTCAGTGGATAGAGTGTCAGCCTGCGGACTCAAGGGTCCCAGGTCCGATTCCAGCCAAGGGCACTTACCTTGGTTGCCCGCACATCCCCAGTGGGGGCTGTGTAGGAGGCAGCTGATTGATGTTTCTCTCTCATCAATGTTTCTAACTCTCTCTCCCTCTCCCTTCCTCTCTTTAAAAAAAAAAAGAATGACTAAGAATTTCCTAAAATTGATCAAAGACATTAATTGTCACATTTAAAAAGCTCATTAAATCCCAAACTGTACAGATAAGTAGAAATTCACACTTGGAAACAGAGTGAAGCTGCAGGACAAAAAAGACAGAAAGATCATCTTAAAAACAACTAAAAAAAAAGACATTATCCACAAAGGAGACATTATTAAGCTGGCAGCTAATTTCTTAATAATAATGGTATCTACAGCCGAAACTGCTTTGGCTCAGTGATAGAGCATTAGTCTGTGGACTGAAAGGTCCCAGGTTCGATTCCGGTCCAGGGCATGTACATTGGTTGCGGGCACCCCCGGTAGGGGGTGTGCAAGAGGCAGCTGGTTGATGTTTCTCTCTCATGGACGTTTCTAGCTCTCTATCTCTCTCCCTTCCTCTCTGTAAAATATCAATAAACTATATTTAAAAAATAATAATAATGGTATCTAGAGAACAGTGGAATAATATATTATTAAAGTGACCTGCGAATGAAAATAAAATATACAATGAAAGAAACACACACACACACACAAAAAAAAAAAAAAAAAAAAAAAACTAAGAAGATTTACCATTGAAAGACCCTCATTGAGGGAACAACTACAGAATGTAGTTCAAGGGGAAGGTTAGTAATTCCAGTAGATGTACACAGGCTATAATCATATACTCTCAGGAAGGAATGTTGGAACTTTACTGAAACAGGACACTAGCGATCCTCTAGGCAACCATATCTAAGAAAAACTCTGTTTATTTCTTGTAAGCATGGTTTTAAATTTACAGTTGATTTTGTCAACAGATTGAAAAGCTTCTGTCAGTAAGACCTTAGAGTGCTTTCCAGGCAATATACTTAAAAAGAAAACACAAACAACAAAAACCCACATAGATTTTTTTTTAAGGTTACTAACTGGGGTGAAATTTTTATTACTATGATCCAAGGCAATTGCTTTTGGCTAACAAGTACATTTCTGGAGCAGCTTGCTCTATCTGCATCAGAAAGCAGAGAAAAGAAGCAGGTAAACAGGAAAAACAAATGTTTTAAGTGGAAGAAAATACAAGAGGATTGAACCACTGTAAAGGCAAGTGAGGACATCAGTTGTTCAGAACATGCACACGGTGAAATAGGGGGAAATATTCAATATTTGCATATGGATCTCCTGATACTTTATACAAAAGAACCACTGATACACATGCATAATATCGTCCTGAAGGAAATGAAAACCCATCTGAATTTCACATTTTTATAAAAACGGTCCTTACTGGACTGTGGATCCTAATGATTGTTTTTGTTTGATTGCCTTCCCATTAGTCCAAAGCTGAGTGGTATTAGAAAATTGGAGAGATTTTCTTACTAAAATGTCAGGTTATAAATCCTCATTAATGCAATCAATGGCAGGTTATTGTCAATCGAATCATTTAATTATTCAATTGGACAATAAAAATATAAGAATGTTGTTAGAGGCAACATTGTGAGAGGGCAATAGTTTCACCCAGCTGTACCCTAAATCAACAATTAGTTTTTCTACTTTCATCACCTTCCCTTGGAAGATTTGATCTCCAGAGCCAAAATTACTGACCTTGGCATTTTTAAAAAATATGTTTTTATTGATCTTAGAGATGAAGGGAGAGAGATATAAACATTAATGTTGAAAGAGAATTGTTGATTAGCTGCCTTCTGTATACCCCACCCTAGGAATTGAGCCTGCAACCCAGGCATGTGACCTGAATGGGAATAGAACCTCCTGGTTTATAAGTCAATGCTCAACCACTGAGCCACACCAGCCGGGCTGACCTTGACAATTTTGATTGGTATCTTTTCCAGGGTTGCATTTCTAAATGAATTTTTCTTAACCAGAATGAAGCATTAACTAGCAATGTGGCAAATTTATGAACATCTATTACATCAAGATGATTATATATATATATATATATATATATATATATATATATATTCAGAGAGCCAACTATATATATATATATATATATATATATATATATATATATTACATATTAGCATTTTGAATAAGTAAGTCATACCTTAGAGCCATAATAACTCCTTCCTCTTGCTCCTCCAAATGATATAAGACAATCATTCCCTCTGACAATATTTTTTTCTATATACCAGTAACTTCTGACCTTTCCTTCTCTTTGCATTTGCTTAAAAGAATTTGGAATCAGAATGAGAGGCACTGATCATCTTTGACAACTTAAATATCAAATGTCAGTATTGAACAAAGCAAACATAAACATCAGCTGCATTAACTAAGTGAGGTGGTTGGGTATTCCATTATCTGATCCATAATATACTCTCTACCCCTGCTACTCATTCATTTCTATTAAGCAGTAAATATCTGAATAGCTATAGATGGCATTCTTGAGTGCTTGCTTCAGTGTCTATGATTGTATACACTCATTCATAAAATATTCATTGACTTATACAGACTGCCAATAGTCATGAGGAGATGCTGAACATTATTAACTGCTTGAGCAATGCAAATTAAAACCACAATAAGACATTACTTCACACATACTTGGATGGCTAGCATAAAAAAGTTAATAACAATCAATGATTCTCTCTTATCACTGATGTTTCTATCTCTCTCTCCCTCTCCCTTCCTCTCTGAAATCAATAAAAATATAAATAAATTTAAAAGACAATAACAGGTATAAGTGAGGATGTGGAGAAATTTGAATCCTCATTCATGGTTGGTGGGATTGTAAAATGATTCAGCCCCTTTGTAAAAACAGTTTGGCAGTTCCTCAAAATGTAAACATTGAGTTACCATCTGACCCAGAAGTTCTACTTCTTGGAATCTAACCAAGAGAATGGAGTACATATGTCCAACTAAACCTTATTTTTTATTGTTCACAGCTGCATTTTTATAATAGCCAAAAAGTGGAAACAACTCAAATATCCATCACCTGATGAATAAGCAAATATAGTCATATAATAGGTATATGAATATATTATATTTAGCCATAAAAGGAATGAAGTGCTGATACAGGTTACAACATGGATGAATCATGAAAACATTATGCTAAGTAAAAGAAAACAGGCAATAAAAGGGCACATGTTACATAACTCCATTTATGTAAAATATCCAGTATAGGCAAACCTATAGAGGTAGAAATAGATTGGTATCTTCCCGGGGCTGAGAGGAGGAAAGAGGATGAAGAGTAATTGCTAATGAGAAAAGGATTTCTTTTTGAGATTGTAAAAATATTATTAAATGATATAGCGGTGACGGTTGCATAACACTGTGAATATATTAAAATAAATTTTACACTTTAAAAGAGTGGATTTTATGGTATAGTAATTATTTTTCAATAAAGCAGTTATAAAAAAAATTCATTGTGTGCTGAAAACTCTTCTAAGTGCTGGGAATAATTTAGTGAAGACATCTAGGCCCATGCTCTTAAAAAGCTTACAAAAAAAGAGATGTATCTATTGAATCTAAGCCTGTATCCCTAGACAGTACATAAATTGGGGTTCTGCCACTCTTTTTCCAAAGGAAAATGTGGCAATATAATTTTTCCCCATTGTACTTCTCATTCACCCTTTCTCTGCAGTCTTTTCCACTAAGATTATGTAAAGAAGAAATTATCAAAGAAATCAGAGGAGAATGAGCTGTCACAGATTACCTCCAAGAATTTCAAGGAGGTAATAGTGAATAAATTATCAAATGCTGCAGACAAGTCAAGAAACATAAGACTTGTCTGGCTGGTATGGCTCAGTGATTGAACATTGACCCATGAAGCAAGAGGTCATAGTTCAATTCCCCTCCAGGGCACATGCCCAGTTTGCTGGCTTGATCCCAAGTAGGGGGTCTGGAGGAGGCAGCCAATAGATGATGCTCTCTCATCATTGATGTCTCTATCTTTCCCTCTCCCTTCCTCTCTAAAATCAATAAAAATATATTTAAAAATAAAATAAAATAAAATAAAGACATATTTAAAAAATAAAACTAAACTTAAAAAACAAAACAAGGATTAAAATATACTCTTTGTCCGTGTGCTCCAGGGGGTCGTGTGCCCCGGGTGAGCCGTGTGCCCCAGGGGAGCCGTGTGCCCAAGGGGGGCAGTGGGACCCGGGGAGCCATGTACACCGGGAGAGCTGTGTGCCCTGGGGAAGCGGTGGGACTCGGGGGAGGGGGCGGTGTGAACTGGAGGAGGAGCGGATTCTATTCGTGTGGTCCTGAGACATTTGGACAGTCTGCAGCCATTAGCTACATACAGAACACTCTGTTGTATTTCCCTACAAAAACAAATGAGAGAGAGTGTCCCACTTGAAATTCATATGCGGAAAAAAGGAAAAGAGAAGAAAAAAAAATCTGAGGAACAGAATAAAGTGGTGAATATAGTAGAATCAGGGGCAAAGAAGGTATGCTGAACGTTATTAACTGCTTGAGTTAATTATCAGTATACTGATAATTATCAGGAGGATAAGGGGGTGGGGAAGCAGTGAGAGACTGGATTGAAATCGTAGAACCAATGGATGAAGACAATTGGGGGGAGAGGGGTTAAGGGCAGAGGGTGGGAAGGGAACTGGGTGTTAGGGAGCTTTGGGGGAGAAAAAGGAGAAACAATTGTAATAATCTGAGTAATAAAGATTTATTAAAAAATATATATACTCCTTGTATTTGACAATTAGGAGGGCCATGGTAATCTAGTACAGTTTCAGTGGAATCGTGAGGACAGAACAATTTTGTAATGATTTCACACAGCACAGTGTCTGAAGCATAGTAGCTGTTAATGAAATGTTTGTTGAATTGGGAATAAGTGTGCTATGAGACAGTGAAGACAGAAAATAAAGACTACACGTACAATGAGTTTGTATGAAAAAGGAAAATAGATAGTGGTATTTGGTAGAATATGAGTTAAGAGAGTTTATTTTTTAGTGTGAGAGAAATTGATTATAGTCTGAGAACATGTTGCTAGTAGAGAAGGAAAGTTTGAATGCAGGAAAAAGAAGATAGCAAGGTCTGAAAGAGGTGATATGGTTCCTCTGAGATTAAATTAGATCTGTAGGTATATTTATAGGAAGCGACAATAAGTCTATGGAAATAATATCTGATGGCTTCAAGTTTCTGTATTAATCAGGAAGCTAAGTCATCTGCAAAAAGTATGGGTAGTAGGGAACCAAGAAGGGAGCTTGAAGACAGCAGTGAAGATTTGGAAATAGCTGTAAGGAGAGGAAATACAAACTTGTCAAGGACAAGTAAAAGGATTGTTAGGACATGCTGACATTTCAAATGTAAAGGGTAAAATTATCTACTAACGTGCTTAAAATGCTTAATGTTTTGACATTTTCACGGACATTCTTTTTTAAAACTGTTTTCCAACAGTTATTTAACTTCAGAGATAGAAAGATAATGAACATGATTAATGTTATATTGACACTTTCTGTGTGTGGATTTTACTATTTTCAGAACTCCATTTAAGAGTAATGTTTCAGATTATGAGCAATACTTTATATATATTTAATGAAGTATATTTTAATGAAGTTGTCAAACTCAGCTTGCATAATTCAGATGACTTCTTGGTTCCCCGGGCCACCTAAGACATGGGTGAGGTTGACTTAATTCTCTCTTGTCCTGTGGATAGTAGATGTCCAAAATTTTCCTGAAGATTTATGTGTATTCCCTGAGGTCTTGTGATCTCATAATCATTTCTGGCTCAGAGCTCCTGCTTCCATTTAACTCAGTCTAGTTTATAGATCATGTATCATTTTGACCACATTACCTGTTTCATATTATTTAAGCCAATTGTGGATTTTGGTCTTTCCCTGAATAGCCACTTGAAAACATCATGTGTGCGCAGAGATGACTTTGCTGAAGATGGTCATGTGCAGGTGTTTTTACATCACATTAACAGAAAACAATTCAACTTGATATCAGCTTTCTGTACTTTTCCGTCCTCTCAAATTAGGAACAAAATTACAATTTTTCCAACTCTTTAGTGGCAGAGTCATTTAGCTATGTCACCTACTGCCAATCACAGCTTGAGTATAGCTTGGCCTACCCAAAGCCAGTGAAGCTGTCAACAGAACAAATGGGCCTTCTTTAGAAATCTTTTCTGCATCCCTCACAAAAGTCTCTAGCCAATTTTGGTTTTTTCTTCTTTTTTAAGACATATCATTAAAAATATTTTTTCTTGAAAAGGATATGGACATTAGGCAAAATAATCTTATATCTGTGCTAAAAGGAAACTTAGATACTAAGTTTCTACTATCCACAGGACAAGAGAGAATTAAGTCAACCCCTGTGTTATACCAAAATGAATTCTAATAAAGGGCAGGTCACATAGCTTTTTATTCTCCTGAGTTTTTAAGACCTATTTGTAGAATTGTTATAGTCTGTAAAACATCCAAAGACTTTAAAGCAGATCATGTTTTTAATTAAGGCTTTAAAGTCCCATAGTTTCTTCAATGTTTTAATTTAAACTATGATATCACTGACAGGGTTCTCTTATCAGCCATCAGATTACACTGTCGTACATGTTCCTTAGGATCCCTATGCCAGATTTACTAATCCTCTTTACCAAGAGAAAAATATCAGCATTTACTTTGGTAACTGCTATATCCCATTTTTCTTAGGTTAATAGATTATTTCGTTAACTTCCTCTGATAGAGCCAACAAGGTCCTGTGTCTTTCCCCAGGAGCCCTGTGTGGGGAAAAATGACATAAGACTGGGCTTAAGTCATTAAACCTGTCATTAGGTATTTATGTCAGCTAAGTGACATAACTGAACCTAATTGTCCATTAATTGTCTTCTCACCAAGATGAATAGAGAAGAGAAAGGGACTCTTTGGAACAGTTGAGAAATGTAAATAAAAATCTTTGTCATAAGACATGAATGCAGAAAGATGACTCTATGAGTTCAAGATGGTGCTCTGGGAATCCTGAGGAACCAACCAATAGTGAGGAAGGTGACAATGACATGACCATATGCTGTCCTCACCAGTGGGATTGTATCTAACATATTAAAGAATAAGCAGCAAACATTTTAACAGGATGAAAAAGAGCCTGTGATTTAAGCAAACACTAATGTTCTTGTTTCTAGGAAAAACACCCTCCTAGAACAAACATCAGGATTTTCAGATTCAGGGGTTACATTAATGCAATTTTGGTTTTATGGAGACTTTATGCTGTGACTACAGAATGTGATTGGAAATCATTTTAATAATATTAATAAATATGAAGTGACAAAATGTCTAAGGCACTGATAATCTAATAAATGTCATTACTAAGAGGAGAGCAAGTGGGGACATCACTGCCTAGATGAGCAACAAAAGCTTAGGTGAATGAGGACCTAGGTTTTGTGGGGAAGGGGAAAGGGTTGGCTGGAATACCAGAGGGTTAAGAAAATAGGCAAGAACAGCAGGCCAGAACAGCAATGGACACGTGAAAGAACATCTTGGATGGTACTCTGTGTTATTCTGACTCTATGAATGCTAGTAGGTGTACCTGAGAGTCTTGTATTTCTGTGTTGGCCATTGCAAACATCAATCTTCAGACTTTTCTAGGACCTTCTGAGGGGATCAGAGAATCTTTCAGAAATAGATTATTAGAATTGGTAATTTAAAACAAACCCCCCAAAAATCAAAGGAATATTAATTGGGATTGAGATATGTACAAGCTGTTAGTCACAATTGAATTTATTGAGTATCTAACCTATACCAGGTACTGTACTGTACATTTTACACATGGAATCTCATTTAATTTGCATAATAAGTGAGGTGAGTGTTTTCTCAGGTTTACAAAAGAAGGAAATAGACGTTAATTAGACACATTCCAAAGACTAGTATCTGTAACATCAATGGGAAGTTCCAAGCAGGCATGTTTCAACAGGAAAAGCTTAGTAAACTATGAGCTCAGGGATGATGAAATAGTGTTATCTACTTTGCACTTTATAGCACAGATTAAGATTTGGGCCAAGTTTAGGATAGTAGTGGAGACATAATTATCAAAGTCTTGTTCTCACTTTGTTACCTTTGCAAACATTCATTACAAAGATTCTAAGAGACTTTTGAAGCTGATGTTACTATGCTAAACAAAGTAGTAGAATCTTAAATCTCAGGGAGCTTACATTCTAGTGAAGGACACATCATGAACCAATAGACAAATATTAAAGCTATTTTGGATAGTGATAATGTTATGAAGAAAATGTGATAGTGAAATGAGGGAAACTAACTTTAATTAAGGTAGTCAGGGAAGGTTTCCCTAAGGAGGCAAAGTTTATTCCTGTTCTTTTTGTTTGTTTGTTTGTTTGTTTTTTACTTGGTCTTAAATAATGTGAAGAAATCAGTCATCTGAAGATCTGGCAGAAAAACATTTCAGGTAAACAAGGTAAATATTTGGGAAATGATCTGATAATTAAATATGTATATGCTAGCTAGACTAAGTTTGGCAATATTTTGGTGAATGAAAAGAGCTTCAGTTTGTCTTGGTGAAGCATTTTCCCTCACTTTTCTAGTATTTAGGTATTCAGTGGTCCAGACTGCTTCTAAGATCCCACCATAAATGTACCTGGAGCTTCTCCTGTGTGGCCTCTTGTTGCCTTCTCAGCTGCTTTCCAAGATCCTACAGGAAAGGGCATTTTCCTAACTGTGGTAATTGTTCATGAAGACATCTGCAATGATTCTTCTCATCTATGTACTATTATTTCTTTGCAACTGTGACTTTGTTACTTCTCTCATTAAGAGGTCAAATTCTTTCTCTAAACCCTTGAATCTGGGCAGGCCTTGTGACTTGCTTTACCACTAAAATGCAGCTGGAAGTAACATTGTGTGGACTCTAAGAGACTTTTGAAGCTTCTGCTCTCTTCCTCTTAGAACACTGCCATCACCATGTGGAAAAGCCCCAGCAATCTCCCTGAGTTTGAGAGACCAAGTGGAGACAGAGGTCCAGCAAAAGCCGTGGCCAACTGCCAGACTTGAGGAAGGCCAGCTTGGACCATGCATCCCTAATGATCTCCAAGTGATAGTGTCTACAAAGAGTGACAATCAGCAGAATGAGTGAGGTCATCAGAAAAGTCGCCCTTTGAAACGAGCTCAAATTTCTGACCCACAGAACTATCAGCAAATAAAATGGTTATCATTTTAAGCCACTGAGTTTGTTACGCAGCAAATAGACCATGAAGAAACTAGCTAGACTCCAAAGATCTTTCTTTCGGGCTTTATGTCATCTTGCTTTGACCTTGAAGGTGCTGGCTGAATACTTTTTCAAGAGGTCTCTTGAATGGTGCCAGAATGCATTATACTAAACTTTCATCCATTTTCAAATTACTTCATTTTAAGTATATGTTCATCAGCAGAATTGCAAAATTATTTCTACTTTCTAGCAGAAAGTAGAGAAAGGATTCTATCAGGCAGATGACACCACTAAACTTAAACAGATGGATTCAGAGTCCTTTCTCACTGTTCCAAACTTCTGTTTTATTTTAGCACATGCTTAAATTTTCAGCTTAGGAACCTTTATATATTACCAGTTATGAGTACAGAGTGCCCTGAGCACTAGAATGTTGACTACTATTTGTTTGTTGATTCCTGCATTTCAAGTACCTACCATTAACAATTAAAAGGACGATTTTGATTTGATATGTTATCCTATATAATAACCTAATATGCTAAGTGTCCAGTCATCCAGTCATCTGTTCAACCAATCCAAGTGTAATATGCTAATGATATGCTAAGGCTGCTCAACTGCTCATTATTAGGAGCACTGACCACCAGGGGGCAGATGCTCTGACTGATAGGTTAACTTGCTGCTGGGATTTGACTGATTGGAACTGAGCAAGACAGACCTGACACTCCCTGGAGCCCTCCCATAAGCCCTCCCCGGCTGGCCAACTTCCCGCATCCCTCCCCAGTCCTGATTGTGCATCGTGGGGTCCCTCGGCCTAGTCTGTGTCCTCTCACAATTCAGACTGAGGGACTCCCCCTCAGAGCATGAATTTCATACACTAGGCCTCTAGTAAAGTTAAAATTAAGAAAAATGAAGCCCACATTAATAGTTTAATGTACCATGTAGCTCTGGCTTTAACAACTGCTTTCTCTCTACTGAGGTTTAGAAGGCTATGATGACATCAATTACCATGTCTCTTTGGTTTTTCTATTGTGCTGGCTATGTTTATTCCTTTCTGATACTGAACAGATCCAGGCTGAGTCATTCTTCCATTGTAGAAGGATGCTTGCTAAAACTCCTTTCAGGCATCTTCTTTTTTTTGCCACTTTGGTAGTTTTATAAGGACCAATGGAGTTTGATGAGTAGTCAGTTTCTGACATGAGTGTTTACTGAAAACTCTTTCTCTGTTACTCATAATCCTACCATTCTGTGGTTATTTTGTGTATTGTTTAATCAATATCCCTTTCTTACTTTCCCATCAGCACCAGCTGTGGTGAAGGCTGTCCATTTGCTGACTCACTGGGGTTTGTGTGGTTTACCCCAGCAGTGGCGCTGCATGTGGATTATACTGGCCTTTCTAATGATTTTCTCTGTTGTCCATACAATACCTTGGCCAGTTTCATTTTTAACTTCAGCTTTTCTGCTTGGTAGCATATCCCTCTTAGACCTCACTCTTTCTGTTTCTCAGCTTATGTCCTCTAATCCTCAGCTTCAATTTCCTGCTTCCTGGGGAGAACAGCTCTCAGTTTAGACTTGAAATAAGTGGTATTTCCTGAGCTCCATCAATTGTTGAGACCATGCTTCTGTCAGTCCCTGGATTACATATCCAGCTCTGCACACTTCCCTGTATTCTTTTTGGTGATTAACACTCACATGTTTTTAAGAGATAATGTTTCTAAATATCCTTTAGTTAAAGTTTTATAGTGCAATGAGACTTCAAACATTTTAAAATGAGAGAGATAAATCCCATTAATGTTCTTTGTTGAGGGATAGCAGATTTATAAATGGCAGGTCTTTGTAGATTTATAAACCTATAAAATTACATTTCAGGAATCTTTGTCTATACTTCTGTGTTATCAGTCTCTAAATGTGAAAGACCAAGAGCAGAAGGAGCTAGAAATATAGGACTCTGAATCTAAACTTTGAGAGATTTATAAGAGTATGAAGGCACTGGTAAACATTTACAAGGTCTACCCTTAGTAAAACAAAACATAAAACTCTAAAACAGTATTCTAAGTTCACAGGTCTGATTTAGACAGGCTAATATACATATATATATATATATATATATTAATTCTACCTAAGGATATCTGGTTATTGTTTAGTTATTGATTTTAGGGAGAGAGGCAAAGAGAGAGAAAAAAAATCGATGAGGAAGAGAAACATCAATTAATTTCCTCTGGTATAGTGGGGATCAAACCTGTAACTTAGGTAAGTGCCCTGACCAGGAACTGAATTTGAAACCATTTGGTGTTTGGGACAATGCTACAACCATCCAAGCCACCAGCCATGGTAAGGCTAATAATTTTTAGTTATATTTTTGCATGAGTCCAACATGAATATGCTGCTTATGAAAAATTAGTACTATATAGATGCATGCAGAGTAAAAGCTTAAGTATCTCTTCTCTTATTTGGGGTTCCCTTATAAGTAGATTCTGAGAAAGAGACTTGAATATAGCTATGTATAATGAGAGAAACTTCTACTCTACTCACCACTCACTAAATGTTCTGTACTCCAGTGTGTGTGGTATTTTCCCATACTAAGCAATTTTCCAGAGTTCTGCAGGTACCAGCTGGGTGTCCAAAAATTCAGTTAAATTCCGACACTATCTACGTGGAGATAGCATCAGATCCCACAAGTTAAGACTGCTGTTCCACTTCAGGTGCCAATTGCAAATCCAGATTGTCTTCCGAGCTTCTGACTGACTGGCTGTAAATGGGAGGTTTCCACACCCCCTCCTGAGGTTTGATAATTTGCTAGAATGACTCACAGAACTAGGAGAAAACAGTTTACTTATTAGATTACCAATTCATTACAAAGGCTGCACCTCAGGAACAGCCAGACGGAAGAGATGCATAGGGCAAGGTCTGAGGGAAGGATCCCAAGCTTCCATGCCTTTCCAGGCTCACAGCCCTCTCTCTCACCATGTGCGTACCAACCCAGAAGCTCTTCGAACACATCCTTTTGGGTTTTCTCGAAGGCTTCCCTAGGTATGCATGATTGATTAAATCACTGGTCATTGGTGACTACTTCATATTTTGGCCCCTCTCCCCTCTTCAGAGGTTGAGGCTAAAATTTCTAACCTTCTTAATCACTTGTTGGTTCCCCTGACAGCCAGCCCTTTACCTGTGGTTATCTTGGAGCTTTCCAAAGATCTCATTAACATAAGCTCAAATGTAATTGAAAAGAGCATGTTATGAATAACAAACACCCCTGTATCTCTCTTCTCACTTAGGCAATTCCAAGGATTTGGGACTTTGTTCCAGGAATAAGGATGAAGACCAAATATATATATTTCTTTTAATAAATCACTATCACAATAGGTATTTTAATTGGGAGGTAAAGGAGTGAAGAAAGTGAGATGGAAAGGGGAAGAAAACCAATGAGTGTGTTAATAAATAGGTTACTACTGTAGACAATTGAAGTTTAATTATTTTGTTGGAGAACCTCTGGGAATCCTGTAGAACTGTAGACATTTGCTTCAGAATTATCCCCCTATACACTATAATTTTCCTTTATTTATTTAATCCTAGGCTAATCAATACCCCATTGTTTTTTTCTAGTGATGTAATATGTTTTGATTTCTAGTAGGGTAAATTCCCTTCCCCATTGTCATTCATTTAAAAAAAATATATTATATTGATTTTTTTACAGATAGGAAGGGAGAGGGATAGAGAGCTAGAAACATCAATGAGAGAGAAATATCTATCAGCTGCCTCCCGCACATCCCCCACCGGAGATATGCCCACAACCAAGGTACAGGCCCCTGACCGGAATCGAACCTGGGACCCTTCAGTCCGCAGGCTGACGCTCTATCCACTGAGCCAAACCGGTTTCGGCTGTCTTTCATTTTTTTAAAGAATGGTTTATTGATTTTTAGAGAGAGAGGAAGGGGGAAGAAAAGGGAGAAATATTGATGTGAGAGTGTAACATTGATTGATCGGCTGCCTCCTGCACCCCCCATACTGGGATCAAGCCTGAACCCAGGTATGTGCCCTGCCCAGGAATAGAAACTACAACCTTTCGGTGTATGGATGACGCCCAACTAAGTGAGCTACATCGGCCAGCCATTCTTTATGAAACCAAATGATACTTATAATTTTTTCTTCCATGTAATTTTTAGAATAAGCTAATTGAGATTCATATTTTTTAAATCCTGAGATGTGAGGGTTTACACTTGCCCCCCCTCTTGCTATTACTTTTGCTTATATTTACTGAGTGCTTACTACTCTCCACACCTTACATGTATTACATTATTTAATTCTCACAATAGGCCCGTGACATAGATAGTTTGATTCAAGGAGGTTAAGTAATTTACTCAAGGCCAAGTGGGTGGTAAAGTGACAGAGCTCAATTTATATCCAGAGCATTCAGATTCAAGGCCAGGAGCTCTTACCTACGAACACGGACACTTTCGAACCAGCATTTCTCCTCCATGAAGCATTCTCTGAGTCTTGCAGGTGGACTTATTCTCCTATTGTTGGTAAAACTCTCTGCCATAAAAGCATTTATTATATTTTAAGTGTGTTGGGACTTTGGTAGCTTCACTCCCTAACATTCTGATTTCTTTCATTTATTAATTTCCTATGTTTAGTACAGTGGCTATGACATATATTAGGGACCTGATAAAGATTCACCGATTGAAAATGTTAATAACAAGCCGAAACCGGTTTGGCTCAGTGGTAGAGCATCGGTCTGCGGACTGAAAGGTCCCAGGTTCGATTCCGGTCAGGGGCATGTACATTGGTTGCGGGCACATCCCCGGTGGGGGGTGTGCAGGAGGCAGCTGGTCGATGTTTCTCTCTCATCGATGTTTCTAGCTCTCTATCTCTCTCCCTTCCTCTCTGTAAAATATCAATAAAATATATTTTAAAAAAAAGAAAATGTTAATAACAACATAGATGGAAAAAGAAAGCATTCTATTTTCCCAACCAACTTACAAGGTATGTAGGTCATGTGTGTGTGTGTGTGTCTGTGTGTGTCTGTGTGTGTCTGTGTGTGTGTGTGTGTCTAGCCCCAGTTTATGGGTAAAAACCAAAGAACTTATATGCATTTATGCATAACCCATGGACACAGACAACAGTGCAGTGAAGGCCTGGGGAGGGGACAGGAGCGGGGAGGGGGCAGTCAATGGGAAAAAAGGGGGGGAATCTGTAATACTTTAACAAACAAAGATAATAAAGAAAAAAACACCAAAAACAAACAAAAACCCATTTTTTAAATTATTTTTAAGTGTGTGCTTTAAGGTGGGGAATATAAAGGTGGGGTTGACAACTCAGAATTTGGCTCGATTAGAATCAGGTTATGCCATGTTTGACCTTAGGCAAAGCACTCAGCTTTCTAAGCCTTAATTTCTTCATTCATAAAATGTGAGCTCATCCCAGTACCAAGCCTATACACATGGCGGTTATGTTAAATGAGAATATATAAATTAGTCTTGGCAAATGCCAGGTAAATTTTCCATTTTGCAATCATATACATGATATGCGGTAGAAACTGTGCTACCTGTAAAGCCTGGGGAAACAGGTTAATAAGCATCACTCCTGTTCTCTAGAAATCCACAGATTACTCTGGGTTATAGCTGCCATGTGGGCCAGGCATACTGGATTACGTACATGCTATTATGAGCACAAAGTGAAGGGAGGGCCTATTTGAGGATCAAAAGGCAGAGGAGAGATGGAGTATATGGGAACTTTGTTCCTTCTGTTCATTTTCTCTGTAAACCTAAAACTGCTCTGAGAAATAAAATCTGTTAATTTAAACAAACAAACACACAAGATCAGGGGAGATTCTGAGGGGTTTTTGGTTACAGCCGAGTCCTGAAGGATGTTGCAGGAGAGGCCATCTGAGGAAGCGACGGGAATGAAGTCTTGAAAAGTGGATTGGGTCCAGATGTGTTTGTTTGGTGTTCTCCCATATGTCATGTCTCCACTGTAGTGTCATTTTCCAATCCTGGTGGAAATATTACTAATTAAAGTGATTTATCTTATATGTTATGTTCTCTAACATGTTTACATTTAAAAACTAAGTTGTGCCCTGGCCAGTGTGACTCAGTTGGTTGAGCATTGTCCTGTGCACCACAAGGTCACTGGTTCTATTCCCTGTCGGAGCATATGCCCAGGTTACCGGCTTGATCTTGACTGTGGGGCGTGCAAGAGGTAGCCAATGCATGTTTTTCTCCATCAATGTTTCTCTCTCTCTCTCTCTCTCTCACTTCTCTCTCTCATTCAAATCAATAAAAACATATAAAAATTAAATAAAAATAAAACTATGTTATGCTATAATTTGTTAAGAATTAAAAAAATTTTGTTAAATGTTTTTACTGCATGCGACAAAGGGTTCATGTTAACTTTCAAAGAACTAACAGATCAATAATAAAAAGATGGAAACTCCATGGGTAAAATACTTGATCAAGAAATTCACAAAAGAAATAGACATGGCTGACCAATACATGGACTGTTCAATCTCACTAGAGAGCAATGACATTCAACTTAAAGGAGGTACCATTTCACTTACCAAACTGTCACATTTGTCTATCGGTTGTTTATTCCAGTTATTATTGGTCGAAGTTTGGAGAAATGGACATGATCACAAAGACAATTTAGTATTAGGTATCAAAAGCCTTAAAAAAACCAAAAACACCTTAATAGTGTGTTCACTGAGTTGATCCAGCAATTCCACTTCATGAATTTATTTCAGGTAAATGATCATATATGTGTACATGGGTATGTAGCACAAGTTCATTGTAGTGATAATAAGAAAGAAAAAAAATGGGGAAAAATCAGCATCTAACAATAAAATATTGATTAAATAAATAATGCAATGTGTCCATATAATGGGATACAATGCATCCTTGAAAATGATTCTAATATGATGAGGAGACATTGATAACATACTGTCATTTAAAAATAAAATTTATAAAATGGTATACATAGGTAATCCTATTTTAGTTATGTATAAATGCATAGAAAATAGACTGAACAGATATAAGCTTATAAAGAATATTAAACTAATTTAATATTAACCCATAGAGGGTAGAATTCCTAATGATTTTTGGGTAAAAACTGCACAAAAATGTGAAGTGACAATATTTTTCTTAGGTGTTCCTGACCTCTCCTCTTCCTCCACTTTCCCATCATCTTGAGTACACAGGGCACTCAGAAGCGTTTCCATTTCTCCTTCCGAGAAGAGTCTGTTAAATGAACTCTAATTTACAAATGTATTACCTCCTTCAAGGGCCTTTTCTTGTCAACAAGGGACATAGGACAAAGTCAGAGGAATATATCAATAATCATTTTAGGAATGTATGAATCTGTAAGCAGTATGAGGAAGGTATTGAATGAGCACATGGCTCTCTCCACCTAAATAGGACAGTTTGACATGCTATAATGAGCACTGAGTAAGTGTAGTGAGCATAGGAGGTTTCTTCAGTCATTCTCCTTTTTGGAGACATAGTGTAATAGTATTGCAATTTCCTTTTGTGGAATTTTCTCTCCCCAATTAAATGGAAAGTTGATGAGACTAAAAATCAAGGTACCTGCTGAGGAATGGGCAGATGACCCAAGGGTTAATCTGACTCTTTCTTCCTGGTTCTCTGACTCTTTAGTATGAATGAAGGAATAAAGGAAAACATCAGCTGGCTCTCCTTGTTTCATGAAGTCTCTCTTTCAAAACGGTTGAACAGCTTGGCTTGTGTGGTTGATTGGTTGAGCACGGACACATGAACCAAGAGGTCACCGGTTCTATTCCCGGTCAGGACACATGCCCCGGTTGTGAGTTTGATCCCTTGTATGGGGCATGCAGAAGGCAGTCAATCAATGTTTCTCATTGATTTTTCAATCTTTCTATTGCTTTCCCTTCCTCTCTCTCTAAAAGAAATAAAAATATACCAGAAAACAAATAAATAACAACAAAATAGTTGAACAGTTCCTATTCCTGAGGCTACTGACGCTGCCTGGGTTTTGTCCTTTCTCATCTTGGCACTTTGCTTTATTTCTGTGTGCATGGCATTGTCTCCCAGCACATTCCTTCTTGCTTGCCGGAGGCTTCTGTTGCTTGTAGCTGAAGATCTACGTCTCCAGGTATCAGGACACATGATGACTCTCTGTGAAACACTAGTAGCATCTCTGCGCTTATTTTTTTATGTGTGAAAAGGAAGTGATTGGACTATGTGGTTTTTAATTTCTCCTCTAACCCTAAAAAGGAATGAATATATAAAGCTATCTTTCCTTAGAAGTCTTCAATAATTCTGAACATATGTCTGTTTCTAGATGCAGAGGTTGGGAGCTAATGCACTTTCCCATTAACTGTGACTTCTAATTTGGTCTCTTAGGGTGCCTTCAGCTTTTAGGCCCTGGAGTCCATTTAGGGTCGTTTAAGCCGAGGCCACATCTGTGATATCTGAATTGTCTGGCTAAGCATCCTGAACTCATTGGATATTTGCCAACCATATGCTAGATCAGGGCCTGTCAGGATGGCCTCATTTTGAAAGACTATTTAGATGACAAGAGAAATTATGTCTGAAAGAAAGGAAAACATGGGCAAGGAACCCAAGGAATTGGCACAGCTGGGTGTCATTAGCAATGATCAAATCTTTTCCAGCATAAAAAGCAACAGGAAGTGAGATGGGGGCGGGGGAGAGTATGTGTATATATGTGCATGCCTGTATATGTATGCATTGCTGTGTATATATTTCTGTGTCTATGTCAGAAAGTAAATGTGTAAACATTTAAAACGAAGTCTTGTTTCCTCTGCTTGCTTCCCCTCCCCCCACCCCAAACCCCCCACCTCGCTCACACCTAACTTGAATCTTTCTACTGTGTTCCAATGGGAGTGTTAAAATCATCTTAAAATTTCAGTCTTGGAGGAAGCAACTTTGATGCTACAGACTCAGAAGAGGGGTAGATAACTACATTATTGGGGGGGGGGGAGGGTTGAAGGGAGGAGGAGAGGAGAAGGGGGAAGTGCAGATACTGAACAGCTGCTGGAGAACCTGAAAACTTTTGAAATACAAATCTATGAAAGATCCAGATCCTTTTTTCTACAGCTATTACATATTTTACAATGATTAAGTTTCTGAATATAAAATAAAATACCTTTATTTTAGAAAACAATAACTTGGGAAATAAATGAAGAGTATATAAAGTAGTAAATAAATAGTACCTATATTCTTACCACCCGGAAATAGCCACTGTAACTATTTTGGCATATTTCCTTTCCTTTGCAGAAGATGTTTTTAATGGAATAATCCATACTTGGGGCTTACTGAGCCTAGTCTGAGAGTGCTTCTTATTCTGAACATGCATTTGGTCACCAGTTTGCTAAATAAAAACAAAACAAGAGTTCCCTTAGCAGCTGTTAGTTTAGCTTTACAAACAGACCTTTAAAATAATATTCTGTCTGCAGATTTTCTTTTAGAGGCTTAAATATGTTGCTTTACATTTGCCACCCTCCTCTAACCTCACTCCCTTTAACTCAAGCATGTCAAACACACGCGCCCAATAAAGGAGGCACGGGGGCCCATGGGCCACGAGTTTGACATGCTCGCTTTAACTTACTTCACTGTACCAATCTCTGCTCACCTTGAAGTGTATGCCAAAAGCCCCAAACACACACAAATTCATAGCACATGTCAAAATAGGAACTAATAATTGAACACATGTGGCAAGTACCACACCAAAGGCTTTTTTATGTGCCATCTCATTACTCCTCACGAAACCTTATAATAAAGATACTGTTAATATGCTGATTTTATTGATGAGGAAGCAAAATCTTAGCGAAATTAAGTGACTTGTTTAAAGATGGCCATAAAGTAGTAACTGGCAAAGCTGACATTTCAGCTCAGGTCCACCTGATCCCAAAGCCACTATGCGACTGTACCACATAAGGGCAGAGAAAATGCTCGCCTAGACAAAATTGTAAAGACAAAAGCCGGTGTTTAATGCTCTCAATCCCCAGCCAATAGGAGTCCTTTGCAAAACGAGTTTTTGATGAGAAGTAGGGTATCCATTAAGAACAGAGATGGGGAAGATTTTTTTTTTTCTGCCAAGGGCCATTTGGATATTTATGACATCATTTATGGGCCATACAAAATTTTCGACTTTAAAATTAGCCTGCTATATTTGGTCAAACATTGACACACCCCTAATGTATTGGGAGGGCCAGATCAAATGATTTTTGAGGGCCTTTCATGGGCCGAGGGCCAGACCTTCCTCACCCCTGATTAAGAGCTTTCTGTGTTAAGATGGGTGACATAGTTTGAACATTATGACACTCTGAGGGGACACTGACCTCTGGAACATTAGAGGTAGGCCTGTACAGCTATACTAAAAAGTATGATCCAAGTTAAGTCCTTCAATTTACAGATGAAAAAAATAAAATTGAGGCCTGGAGAAGTGAAGGTTTAATTTCTTAGCAGTAACACAGTGCGGCTTACAATCTGAATCTCTTGATTCTCTCAGTCTAGAGCTTTCTAATCACACTGAGGCCTCTTTGTTTCGTGATGTATATCAATCTGGTGAAACAAAATAATTTTGAATGGACTTTGAAGGTATTGCTTTTCCACTGCGAGGTCATTTTTCTCTAGGCTCAGTTTTTTTTTTAGGCCAAGGCCACGTGGCGACTAGTGTTTATTCTCAAGGCTTGGTATCTCTCTGGCATTTTATTAACAGGATTACATGAGGGTCAACTATTTCCTATTCCTAAGTTTAAAAATCCGCATGTGAAACTTTTCTGTGCCATGTGTCCTGTGTGTTGTTTTCATTTATATGGAACCACTTAAGGCAGATGTCATGCCCGAAATAGCTCCATGTTGCAAGTACAAAGAATAACCACATAAACAACAGTATGAAACACAGTCTTTTTATGTGGTTTCAATGGAACAAGTAATGTAGACAATAAAAGGGTAAATTGATGCATATAGAGTTATATCAGTTTGAATTCCTATGACCTGCTCTCAAATATGCTACCTTAGAAGGGTTCATCTGACTTTTTCCATCATGAATTGAGTGCTGCTAATTCAATCTAGAACTCAAGGCCATTATTTAGGCCATTTTACCTTAGTTTTGAAGGTACTGTCTTCCCCGTTGGTTTTGACTTTAAGATTGATCTGAGCCTCAGAGTTTGATTACTTAAAATAATTAGGCTGCAGAAATAATAAGAACATTTCTCATTAGGACAGAAGGGATGAGAACAGAATGCCTATTTAGTTTTATTCTGATAAAGTGAGCTGGAATTCCCAGAAGACTAAGAATAGAGAGTGAGGGCAGATGTTATCAGATTTATAGACTTATGAAGTAATACTCTGTATGTCATTGGGCTAAGTATATGTTTTGCAAAACTAAGCTCTGCCAGCACCACACCCAACACATTTACTATAGCATGCGTTTCAAACAGGTACACATGGATTTTCTACATTGGTGTGTTTTCTTAGAGGTTGCTAAAGGTTTGGGCCGTGTTAAAAGAAATGCAGAGAAGAATATCTAAATGCTGAGTGACAAAGAAGGGGATGTACTCCTATAATTTATATATGAATCTAATCTGTCATTACTTTGGAAAGAAAAGCATACTATATGATTAAGCAATACCTATCTTTATAAATCTCTTGCATTAAAGAATGTTCATAAACTAAACTATTTCATTTACATGTAGGTATGTAATACAAAGTGGATAGTTGTACATTTAAAAAATTGAAATATATTTGACATGTAGCATATACATTTAAGGTCTTCAACTTGCTAATTTGATGCATTTATATATTGTAATATGGTATTCATTGTAGCAATAATCAGCACCCAAATATGGGAAGGTTTGGAGATGGACAAAAAAGATAAAGAAGAAGTACAAATTGACAGTTAGAAAATAGTAACAGGGATATAAAGTATAGCTTAGGGAAAATAGCCAATAATATTGTAATAACTATAGATGGTCAGTTGGGTGCAACATTTATCAGAGGGGTCACTACACAATTTATATAAATGTCCAACCAAACCACTATGCTTTACACCTGAAACTAATATAATATAATATTGATTCCAACTGTGATTGAAAAAGAAAAACAGGGTATGTGCATGCTTATGTTTATTGCAGCATTATTCACAATAACCAAGCTGAGAAATATTCTTTCACAGCTTTTCAAATGTCTACTAGTCTTTTATTTGGGGCTGAGAGGGATTCCAGATGGAGTTACAGTTTTACTTAATAGCACTCTTCATCTTCCTTTTTAAAATGAGTTATATGTAAGAGGCTATAAAATAGGTGACCATCAAAATTCTAGATAACTGGCTAGATCTTCTTGGGTTGTACTTGGGAAAAAACAAATAAATAAAGTAGGAAGGGAACATATAAAGTGAAAGACAAGAAGTATTGCACAGAGGAGATGGATTTTGAGTAATGTGAGAAAGTCTTTCAGTTAGAGGTTAGCCTGAAAGATATTTTCTCCTTGCTTTCTCCAGCTAGTGAGAGGTTTAGAGTTACCCCAAATTCAATTGTGGAAGAAACTCAGATATTTTTCAGAAAAAGTGTCCACTAATAATGGGCACATTCCCAACATTTCCTTAATTCTGTGGATTTGTGTAAAATGAAATAGCAGAAAACCTAGAGCATTAGAAAATATATTTGACAAAAACCTATGTATCTGGGTTTAAAAGTTATTGTATTTTTAATGACTATTAAATAAAGCAGGCAGAGAGAATAAAAACTCTTGGTCAATTAGAATATCCATCCTGACCTATGGACTGGTTAGGACCGTCAAACAAACTCAGAAAGAATTGGGAGACTTTGACTAACACTGATAAAGATTTACTCAAGGGTTTTAGTGTTTGTAAATAGGAAACACAACTAGGCAAATGCTCATAAGTGTCCTGAAGAAGAAAAAAATTTAAAAGTTCCTATAATAAGGAATACCTTTTTGAGAATGATTAGTCCTGCATTCTTAGGCCTAGGATTGGTCCAGGATGGTTATCAGTCTGATGCCAGCCAGCTCGGATGATGGATGTCAGGGGGTCCAGAAGATGGGTGCCAGGAGTCTGGTCACATCTGGTGGTGATGTTTTGTGGTTTGCATATGGAAGCCCTTCAGGAAGCAATTAGAGGGTTATCTGGAGGTTTAGATATATATTTAGGCATTCACATAGGACTGGGAAGTTCAAAATACAGTTTAAGTTCCCAGGCTAGTTAGAACAAAAATGGAGTCTTTCCTCATGCCTCAATCTTCATCATGTGAATAATCTTTTTTTTTAAGTCATATTATAAATAACATTTTTATTTTTTAATATATTTTATTGATATTTTACAGAGAGGAAGGGAGATAGATAGAGAGCTAGACACGTCGATGAGAGAGAAACATCTACTAGCCGCCTCTTGCACACCCCCTCCCGGGGATGTGCCCACAACTAATGTACATGCCCTTGACCGGAATCGAACCCAGAACCCTTCAGTCCGCAGACCGACGCTCTACCACTGAGCCAAGCCAGTTTTGGCAATCATGTGAATAATCTTAGCAGCTTATATATTTATGTATTCCTATTCTACAACTAGAGGAGTAAAGAAGAAAGTATATCAAGACTAGTAGGAGGGGTGGAGGTGCAGAACAGACTGGCTAGACACTATGTGTGTCATGTTTTTAAACAGGAGGGATATCTCTGGGGAACAGGCTTCCTGTGAGGAGCAAGAGGTCACAGCCCCTTCACCAAACCCCCAGCCCAGGGTTTCAGAGCTAGAAGAGAAGTCCCCATAGCTTCAGGCTGTAAAAACTAGCAGGATTGTGACTGAATGAAGTGGAGGCTGCTGAAGACTCAGGCAGTCCCTCATAAAGGGCCTGTGCACAAACTTACACAGTCTGGCTCCCTCTGAACTCCAGTGCTGGGTGGTGGCATTGAGGGGAACCAGGAACATACAGAGAGAAACTGGATTGTTTGGCATCAGGTTAGGAACTCGGGTGTGGCCTACTCCCAGATGAAGGTGCTCACAGGGGTCATTGTTCCTGTGCTGATGAGGCCTCTCTCTTCCCAGGGCTGACTGGCAGCCATATCTGAGTTTCCATCAGCAGAGCTCACACTGTTCACTCCACCCTGGTAATTCCCTTAGACCCTATCCCATCCAAGTTGCAGCCACATCCAAAAAGTTTGCAGTGGTTTTTCCATATGAATGACTGTTCTGGCTCAGGCTTCAGGCTTTCCTAAAATCTCTTAAACAAGCAGCATGGCCCATACCTATCAATATGAGACCCAAGACCCAGAACTAGCACCAGCCTGCCTTGCTTTACAGCTTAGCCTTACCTGGGCACTTCTAAGCCCAATACAAAAAGCAGCCATCTGCAGATGGCTCCGTAGCTCCTGCCGGATGGCCCCAGGCAGTGCTGACTTTGCACTTCCCAGGAGTCCCCAGAGCCAGTGCACCCAGAGGACAGCTTTAGACCACACCAGATTACAATGCTACACATCCACAAAGTACACACTCAAGGGGGCAAACTCAGTGAGCACCAAAGCCCCACTGAAGCAAGTCCTGCTCCATTGGGGTATCTTCTGCACAGCAGCTCTCCACTGTAGCTGCAGCTTGTCCTCACAGACAATTGGCTTAAAGATCAACTACTCCCAGTGATGCCAACAGCAATCAAGGCTCTACATGACAATGCACACAGCCCACACAGGGGTTCACATAGAGTACCTGGGTAAGTGATTGGGGAGGCTGCCCATTACACAAGGCAACTTTAGAAATTAAGCAAACACTAACTGAAATAAGGAATAATTTTCCGGGATTCTATAGTTGAGTAGAGGATTCCGAGAATCAAATTAATGATTTGGAATGTGAGGAAGTGAAAAACACCCAATCAAAAGAGAGGGGAAAAATCAAGATAGTGTAAGGAGCAACTTCAAGCATACCAAGTTCATATTATGGGGGTGCCTGAAGGAGAAGAGAGAGAGCAAGATATTAAAAATCTACTTGAAGAAATAATGACAAAAAACTTCCCCTACCTGGTGAAAGAAATAGTCTTACAAATCCAGGAAGCACAGAGTCCCAAATAAGAGGAACCCAAAGAGGCTCACACCAAGACACATCATAATTAAAATGCCAAGGGTTAAAGACAAAGAGAGAATCTTAAAAGCAGCAATAGAAAAGCAGCTAATTATCTACAAGGGAGCGCCCATATAACTGTCAGCTGATTTCTCAACAGAAACTTTTCAGGCCAGAATGGAGTGGCAAGAAATATTCAAAGTAATAAATAGCAAGGACCTACAACCAGGATTACTCTATCCAGCAAAGCTGTCATTTAGAATTAAAGGTCAGATAAAGAGTTTCACAGATAAGAAAAAACTAAAGGAGTTCATCACCACCAAACTAGTGTTACATGAAATGTTGAAGGGAATTCTTTATGAAGAGGGTGGAGGAGGAGGAGGAGAAGAAGACAATGACAAAGGAGAAAAAAGTATGAACAATAAAATGGCAGTAAATACATATCTATCAATAATTGAATCTAAAAATAAAAATAAATGAACAAAGAAGCTAATGAACAAAATAAACTGGTGAATAAAATAGAACCACAGGCATGGAAACATGTAACAGACTGAGAAATCTCAGAGGGAAGGGTTGAATATGGTGCAGGGAGAGATTAACCAAAGATTTTATATGAATATATGTATTACCTATGGACACAGATAATAGGGTAGTGAAGGCCTGGGATAGGGTGGAAACTGGGTGGAGGGAGGCAATGGGGGAGATAAAGGAAGACATTTATAATACTCTTAACAATGAAGATTAAAAAATAATTTATATATTGCCTATCTTCACTCTTTCCTCAGGACCTACCTAGATTATGATCTTGTAGAGGCTAAGTAATGAAAAAACATGTCAGAAAAATTACCCAAAACTTTGAAATAAGGTGGGTGAACACACACACACACACACACACACACACGCATACACACACATACACAGGCAGTATAACTTCCAATATAAAATAGGGGTAAAGGCCACTCAAGAATTGTATAGGGGCACAGCAAAAGAAACCATCAACAAAATGAAAAGGCAACCTATTTATGGGAAAACATATTCACCAATGATACATCTGATAAGGACTTAATTTCCAAAATATACAAAGAACTCACAAACTGACAAAATAGATCCAGAGGATGGATACATGGGACAGAATCACAGATCTCAGTGGGGGTGGGTAGGAGGGAACAGGAAGAGATGAACTAAAGAACATATATACATATATGCATAACCCATGGACACAATCATGTGGGGGAAGGCCTTAGGTGGGGCGGAGTTGGTGAAGGGGAGGGGTGGGAAACTGGAGAAAATTACATCTGTAATACTGTCAACGACAACAACAACAAAATTGTGTAGAGAATGTACTTATTTCCTAGTAATGCTTACTATTGATTAAAGGCCCAAACTTAGGTAATTCACAGACTTTGTCAGGTCGAAATGGTGCTGGAGCCCTGTAATTCCAGATTTTTGGCCTGTCAGTCATTAACAGTTTATATCTGATTCACTAATCTTATCTTAACATCGCTCTGTTAAATTTCCTATAGATACCCCAGCTTTCTAAATGTTCTTTGACCTTGCCATAACATCTTACTGGTTCTCTCATTAGTTAATGAGTTAAATAAACATCTTTTACATGTTACATTTATATTTTCTTGAGAGTCATAGTTTTACTTTTTTGAAAATTGTACTTTACCATGGAGAATAAAGAATCTATCCTCATTATTCAGTTTTGTTGATACCCAGTGAAGTGGGATTGTTATTTGTAATTTTCTGTGAATGCTTATTTTTATTACTTGATGTATTTTTATGCCTGTTAGTCAAGCCTCCACATAGGAAGTTTTATTCTTTTAAACAGTGCTTTTGCAAACAAATCCTCAAAAATTTTTAAATATATTTTTTATTGATTTCAGAGAGGAAGGGAGAGGGAAAGATAGAAACATCAGCGATGAGAGAAAATCACTGATTGGCTGCCTCTTGCACACCCCCAACTGGGGATTGAACACACAACCTGACCGGGAATCAAACCCATGACCCTTTGGTGTATGGGACGATGCTCTAATCAACTGAGCTATACCAGCCAGGGCAGGCAGGTTCTTTAACAGTAAAAATATTAAAGACAGTTCAAATTGATAATAAACCAAAATGGTTGTATTCTAAGATTACATATCTAAATAATAAATGGGACTTCTGACTTAATTAAATCAGACCAAACAAGATTTTTCTTCAATAGCACATTATCACTCAAGCTTAAAAATATTTTGAAGGCTATTAAAGCAATATTCTGAGCTCATTTTTACAGCAAAACTTGTTTAGGAGAACTAAATAGGTGCATTACATCCTGACATTAGGACTAGTAAAGCTGGTAAACTGTCTTCCAAAAAACTAGAGAAAGTGATCTCCTGTGAGACATAAAATACTAATCAACCTGGTGAGGCAATTAATGAATCAGCTTTAAAAAACTGATGTAGATCAGAACCCCCTTATGATATCAAATACCATGCCACCATGTCCTCGCTTACCTGTTAACTTTCTTTGTCTGTTATAAAGGCCTAATAGAAGCAAGAAGTAAAAAACTCAGAGAAATACTTTAGGACTGTAAAATATGTCTGAGCTGTGTGATCGCACAGGGTCCTGGCTCAGAAGAGCTTTGCACACTTGCTTTAAAGTTTCGCTGTCTCAGTCATGAAATTCTTAATTTTCAAACGAGGGCCCTGAAATTATGCAGCCAATTCAGTTGCTGAGTTTTTATGTGGGAAGGGGTTTGGTGGCACGGGTAGATTCTATTACAAGGAGATGCTGGCAGATAGAGAATATTTGCTGTGTCAGCGAGGCTTCTCCCCTTCTTTTGTATTCACTTTTCTGCTTAGTTCATCTCATCAGAAAATACAGACTCCTAGAAGGTTAAGTTCTGTACCAAACACTTGGTGAACAAGACAGAATTAGTTTGTTCTGTCATGAAACTTAGTGTCAAGCGAAGTTTATCTGAGTTCTAGATTACTGCCTTATTTTCCTACCAAAGACTACAAAGATTAATTTTTTGTTAATCCTCACCTGAGGATATTTGATAGCTTTTTTTTTGTAAATTATTCTGGATTTTCTATATAAATAATCATGTATGTCAGGGAAAAAGGTTTTTATTTCCAACCTGTATGGGATTATTATTATTATTATTTTTTGCTCTATTTTGCCTTGTTATACAGAATACAGGTGGTAAGAATAAACATCTTTGCTTTTTTTTCAAGAACAAGGGGAAAGTGTGTAGTCTTTCATTAGGAAGTATGATGTTAGCTTTAGGTTTTCTGTAGATTATCATGACAGCACTGGAATTTTGTCAAATGCTTATTCAGCATCTAGTGCGATGATCATACATTTTTCTACTTTAATTTGGTGAATTACAGTCATTGACTTTTGAATATCAAATTAACTTTTCACTCTTAGAACAAACCCTGGGATGTACTGAAGTTTTTATACATTACTAGATAAAATCTCATAAGATTTTGTTTCAAACGTTTACTCCTTCCTTCTCATAATGTCTGTGTGATTTTGGTATCAGGAGAATGTGGCCTCATTAGAAGAGTTGTATTTACTTTTTTTTTTAATTTTAATTTTATTTTATTAAGGTATTTTCTGTGTACATAGTTTACCATTGCCCGCCCTCCCCTCCCATTTATGCCCTCCCTCCCCAGAGTTCTGTGTTCATTGGTTGTACTTATGTTCATGCATACCAGTCCCTCGGTTGTTCTCCTATCTCCCCCCAGGTCTCCTTCCCCTCCCCGCTGTCATTTGGCAGTCTGCTTGTTTTATGGTGACTATCTCTGGACCCCATGAATAAAATCTGCTCCTCATTTGGCAGTCTGCTTGTTTTATGGTGACTATCTCAGGACCATATGAATAGAGTCCACTCCTCCTCTGGTTTTCACCGCCCCTTCCCCTGGGTCCCACTGCTTCCCCTGGGACACACGGCTCGCCCGGGGTACACTGTACCCTGGGACACTCGGCTCACCTGGGGCTCTCGGCCCCATGGGACACTCGGCTCACCCGGGGCACTCGGCCCCCTGGGACACTCGGCTCACCCGGGGCACTCGGCCCCCTGGGACACTCGGATCACCCGGGGCACTCGGCCCACCCGGGGCACTCGGCCCCCTGGGACACTCGGCTCACCCGGGGCACTCGGCCCCCTGGGACACTCGGCTCACCCAGGGCACTCGGCCCCCTGGGACACTCGGCTCACCCGGGGCACTCGGCTCACCCGGGGCACTCGGCCCCCTGGGACACTCGGCTCACCCGGGGCACTCGGCCCCATGGGACACTCGGTTCACCCGGGGCACTCGGCCCCCTGGGACACTCGGCTCACCGGGGCACTCGGCCCCCAGGGACACACGTCTCACCCGGGACACCCTTCCCCTTTGGGGGGTACGGCTTACCCGGGGCACATGGCCCCCTGGGACACTCGGCTCACCCGGGGCACTCGGCCCCCTGGGCCACTCGGCTCACCCGGGGCACTCGGCCCCCTGGGACACTCGGCTCACCCGGGCCACTCGGCCCCCAGGGACACACGTCTCACCCGGGACACCCTTCCCCTTTGGGGGATACGGCTTACCCGGGGCACATGGCCCCCTGGGACACTCGGCTCACCCGGGGCACTCGGCCCCCTGGGACACTCGGCTCACCCGGGGCACTCGGCCCCCTGGGACACTCGGATCACCCGGGGCACTCGGCTCACCCGGGGCACTCGGCCCCCTGGGACACTCGGCTCACCCGGGGCACTCGGCCCCCTGGGACACTCGGCTCACCCGGGGCACTCGGCCCCCTGGGACACTCGGATCACCCGGGGCACTCGGCCCCCTGGGACACTCGGCTCACCCGGGGCACTCGGCCCCCTGGGACACTCGGCTCACCCGGGGCACTCGGCTCACCCGGGGCACTCGGCCCCCTGGGACACTCGGCTCACCCGGGGCACTCGGCCCCATGGGACACTCGGTTCACCCGGGGCACTCGGCCCCCTGGGACACTCGGCTCACCGGGGCACTCGGCCCCCAGGGACACACGTCTCACCCGGGACACCCTTCCCCTTTGGGGGGTACGGCTTACCCGGGGCACATGGCCCCCTGGGACACTCGGCTCACCCGGGGCACTCGGCCCCCTGGGCCACTCGGCTCACCCGGGGCACTCGGCCCCCTGGGACACTCGGCTCACCCGGGGAACTCGGCCCCCTGGGACACTCGGCTCACCCGGGGCACTCGGCCCCATGGGACACTCGGCTCACCCGGGGCACTCGGCTCACCCGGGACACTCGGCTCACCCGGGGCACTCGGCCCCCTGGGGCACTCGGCTCACCCGGGGCACTCGGCCCCCTGGGACACTCGGCTCACCCGGGGCACTTGGCCCCCTGGGACACACGGCTCACCCGGGACACCCTTCCCCTTTGGGGGGTATGGCTTACTCGGGGCACATGGCCCCCTGGGACACTCGGCTCACCCGGGGCACTCGGCCCCCTGGGACACTCGGCTCACCCGGGGCACTCGGCCCCCTGGGACACTCGGCTCACCCGGGGCACTCGGCCCCCTGGGACACTCGGCTCACCCGGGGCACTCGGCCCCCTGGGACACTCGGCTCACCCGGGGAACTCGGCCCCCTGGGACACTCGGCTCACCCGGGGCACTCGGCCCCATGGGACACTCGGCTCACCCGGGGCACTCGGCTCACCCGGGACACTCGGCTCACCCGGGGCACTCGGCCCCCTGGGGCACTCGGCTCACCCGGGGCACTCGGCCCCCTGGGACACTCGGCTCACCCGGGGCACTTGGCCCCCTGGGACACACGGCTCACCCGGGACACCCTTCCCCTTTGGGGGGTATGGCTTACTCGGGGCACATGGCCCCCTGGGACACTCGGCTCACCCGGGGCACTCGGCCCCCTGGGACACTCGGCTCACCCGGGGCACTCGGCCCCTCTAGGGTGTTGGGGTCGCATATTGGAGGCACCGCGCTAGCTCCTTGCTAGCATGGGGGGTAGGCTGGGACAGCTGCAGTTGGGCTGAGATGGTTGCAGGCGGGGGGACCACCTTCAAAGGTGTCTCGTTCGGTGTGGGAGCGGAGCAGCTGCAGACATGGAGGCTAAGTTCTGAGGTCGCCCACTCCCAGAGCCCAAGGCGTGGTGAGCTCTGTTCTTGGTGGATTTCCTTTATTCTCGGTGGCAGTAGCGGGTGGCGGTGCCAGGTGCAATATTGACGGTCGCTCCTGTGGTTCAATTACCACTGTAGTTTTAAAGTTCACATGGTGGTGGTGGTGAGAGCTTCGGCTTGGCCATGTGGCATCGGAGGATGGGCTCGCCTGGGTGGGTAATGGAAGGCACCGTGCCATTTCCTCACCAGCGCACTCCATCTCCCTCCCAGCATGGTGGGTGTGCTAGGAAGATTGTGGGCGGGCTGTGATGGCTGCATGGGGAGAGTCCGCCCTCAATGGTGTCCTCTTTGTTGCGGATGTGGAGCTTCTGTGGATGCAGAGGCTAATTTCTGAAGCCACACTCTCTATGAGCCTCTGATTTCGGTGGATTCCCATTCTTGGGGGCGGCGGTGGGTTCGGCAGCGATGGTAGCTCCTGTGGCTCAATTTCCCCTGTAGTTTTAAAATCCGCGTGGTGGTAGTGTCTGATGCTTTGGCCTGGCCATGTGGCAGCGGAGAAAGGATTCTCCGGGTCTGCCAATGGAAGGCGCAGCGCCAGCACAGGGCGCGGGAAGGCCTGGCAGAGCAGGCCGAGGGCGGTGGCGGAGAGTCCCTGTGATGTCTTAGTCTTTCAGACTTAGTGGAACGCTTCCCCTGAGCCAGGACAGGCAGCACCACCACCACAAATATTGGCCAGCTCAGTGCTGCCCCTCTACAGGTGACAGTAGGGGCATCCTCACCTCGGAAGGCCTTTGCTCTTGGAGGTCTTAACCAGTGGAAGGCAGCACGGTACAGAGCTGCCCCACCTTCTCAGTCCTCCGCTGTATTTACTTTTCTATGTTCTGTGGGATTTCCACTTTTTCTCCCGGAAACCCAGGTAGCATTCACCAGCGAAGCTTCTCCCCTTCTGATCTCACCTTTTGTCCTTTATCACAATTCAACATTTTTCACCAGCTCTGACTTGAGCTCTTTTGCATAGTGGCTGCTTAACCAGTGTTCACTGATAAATAGAAAAGTTTAAAATGAGTTAAAACTTGATGAGGAAAATGAGAATTTAGCTCATTTAAATTATTCCTATCTTTCTGTCCTCCATGTTTGATATTTATATTATTTTTAGTTATTCTACTGTACATTTTTATAACTCTAATGCATATATACAACCCGCTATTTTTTGTTCCATTAATCCTCAATAATATCTTGTAACTCTCCCCCCTTTTTAAGATGATGGTATGGATGCAGTGATTTTTTTTCACTTTTCATCCTGTTTCCATATCCTACCTCTTGTCAACTGAACTTTACATTTTTGCAAAGATGTTGAATTTTGCACTTTGGTCTTACAAACACATTACTCCAACCTCTGTCTCTGTTATCATATCTTCTCTCACTTTGACCCTCCTGTCTTCTTCTTCTAAGGCCCCTGGATAATCCAAGATGATCTCATGTGAAGACCCTTACTTTAATCACACTTGCAAAGTCCCTATCACCATTTAAGGTAACTTATTCACAGGTTCTGGGGACTCAGATGGGAACATCTTTGGGGAGCCATACTCATCTACACAATATTTTCCAACTTCTCAATCATATATTTATTCCATAAAAAAATAGATCTTTGGGAAGGTCCTGGGAAATCAGATTTTCTCCAAAATTGTGTCCAGGTTGTTTTTTCCTCCACGCTTTTCCTGGCACTAGCCCTAGTATAAAAGAGAGAATTTATATTTTCCAATCTTGTACATCTCCAGATTACTAGACTGTCATTTATATTGGATATTAGGAAGAAAAAGCTTTTTGAGCAAAAGTGTATGTGCTTCTCTCCATTTCTAGTTCAGTTAGAAATTTCACCTTCTTGGAGGAACCTCCTTGAGGCTCAAAGTCAAGTGAACGAACACATTCTGACATCCAGATTTGTCCTTCTAAGTGTCTGAATGTGCAGTCTTAAGTGTACTATCTGAATTCCAAGAGTCAACAGACAATTAACTAGCTGTGTGCTGCCACATAACAAGGACTAGCATTTAACTTTCTAGTTTCATGAAAAAGCCATTCAGTGTGTATCATACCTTGGTCACTGCAGTAATTCCCCAATGAATATAGTGATGCGTTTAATGGTTCCATGATGATTTAATAAGACTCAATCCTGGAGTTTTATAGGGACAGTTGAAAAATGGAATTGCTTTTTCCTTTAGGGTCATTGTGCTGGTAGAGATGTCAGTTTGAAGCTGCTGGTGGCCACCTGGGCATCATAAAGGGAAAGTCTACCTATGAACAAAACCAGCCACAGGAAAAGCAGAGCCATCAGTGGGAAAGACAGACAGATTGAGTCCCAATGACAGTTTTTAAGCCCCTTCATCTGGTAATGGCTAAAAATTGTGTGAGACCTTTTTGCTAGTTCATATTAATTTTCTTCACCAGCAAAGTATAACTATTAGAGTAAGAAATTTGTGGGGACAAAAATATGAATCCATAGTTTATTCATTTAAAAAATTTCCCCGAGATAACTTGGAGCTCTCTAATTGCTTCCTAATGGTAATTTGTTAATATTTATTTATGCATGTCTCAGAATAAAAGTTTGCAGTGTGAACTGAGTGACTATGGCTTTTTAGTGGAGGACAATAAAGACACATAAACATTTTAAAATTCCCACTCGCTCCACAGTACATTAGTTAAACACACACACACACACACACACACACACACACACACACACTAGAAGGAAGCTAAAATATTCCACAGATAGTTTTAATAGTAGTAAGATCAAATCCATCTTTTTTTAGTGGTCAAACCTCTTTATGCACATAATTACTAAGGACAAACACACACACACACACACACACACACACACAAAGCCTTTCCAACATTTGTGTATTTACCATATAATCCTTCTGCTAGATTTACTTTGGATTTAGTTCTCAAAGATAGACTGAAGTTGTTAAAGCTTTAAAATAACAACAACAACACAACAACAATGAATAGATTTTAGACATTTAAGATTTATTCTGAATTCTAGGGAGATGCCTCCTCCATGTGCTTTAAATTCTTTTAAATATATTATTTATTTTTATTTTTAATTTAAAAAATAGATTTTTATTGATTTCAGACAGAAAGGGAGAGAGATATAGAAACATCAATGATGAGCTATAATCATCGAACAGCTGCCTTCTGCACGCACCCTACTGGGGATCGAGCCCACAACTCAGGCATGTGCCCTGACAGGGAATTGAACCGTGACCTCCTGGTTCTTAGTTTAATGCTCAACCACTAAGCCACAGCGGCCAGGCTCTATGCTTTAAGTTTTAATAGGCGCCATCTCATCTCGACTCCAATATCTACTTTAAAAATATTTTCCATATTCTTTCAGATTGTTATCTGTTTTTAAAATATTGGAGATTTTTCCAAAATGGCTGTGTAGTGAGTGGATGCTGCCCTAACATGCTCCCTGGACCGAACTGGAATTCCAACTAAATTACAGGAAAATTATCCTGAGTAGTCCATTGGAGACTAGCTGGAGAGAACCCTGATGACTGAGGACCGACAGTGGAGACTGCACAGACACTGAATATTACGTTTCCCTGAAACCTACCTTTTTTAGCAATAAAATAAAAATTGTGAATAGGAAAAAAAAATATTGGAAAGGTTTGTCTAATGTTATTTGCAAAGGAATGACTTCTTGGGGTTGTAGGTAACTATACTGTGTCTCTGTCCCCCAAATTCCAGGATTATCTCCACAAAAGGTCGGAATTGCTATATCAGTCAGAGTGTTCTCGGGGCCCTGAGACACAGAAAGTAGTTTTCCAACATTGGGAGTTAATCTGTAACACTTTTCCTGCTGTGTCCTCTCGGTTCATCAGGAAGAAAAAGCCAACATGGCTTGTTCTTGGGTGATTTTTGCTTTGCCCTTGGATCTGAAAGCTGGATAATGCTACACTCATACTTCTCAGTTTGAGAGATACCTAGGAGTTTGATGAAATTAAACACACGCAACCTGGCTGGTTGTGTTTCTTTGGCACTCTCACAGAAACATGTGCCCATTCCCCAGTACTTGGGGCTCCCACACCGAGTCAGGGCAGTCAGCACACTAGGTTTGATAATGTTTGATAGCTCTTGGCTGAGTTTGGTCTTGAATTTGCGTTGTAACTCTGCCGACTCTCAGACCCCTGGAACGACCCGATGACCAGGAAAGAGGTGCTGTTAGGGCTGAGCCCATGGAGCAGGAGCAGCTCTGCAGAGCCCATAAGCAGCTGCCCTCTGCAGGCAGACCCATGTAGCCACCCCCAATCCTTTGCAATTTAGGGCGGAACTGCTTTATTCCAGAGCTAAACGCCTCGGGGCTCAGCACTACAGAAATAAGGTTTTGAGGTGGGGCGAGGTCGGAAGTATCATTTTGAAACCCTGGGCAGTGCCCAGCTCTCTGTGGGACACGATGAAGGGCAGTGCTGCCTGCCATGGGAATAGAGTTTTAAAAAGTAAGAGGGGCCCAGAAAAGAGGGAGAAGGGCACTGAATTCAGATCCCCTTGTCTCTCTCATAGTTTTGCTAAACAGTGGCTCTGTTTCAGGGCTAACCCCATTAGTAAAGAGTTAGGGAAAGACACTCCGAGTGTCTCCTCATGTCGGTGCCTATTTTGAAAGCAGATCAGTGCATAAGAAATAAACCAAATTGTTTGCATTTTAGGTCAAGGCATTTATAACCTCTGGCGAAGAAACCCTGTAATTTTCTCATTGTTTAAATGGAATATTTGTCTAAAGGCATTCCAAAGGACAGTCTTCCTTGGAGCCACAGATAAGGATTCCTGTGACTGCTAGCTCTCTATGAGACCTCTGTTAGAGAGCACAAAGTAATTATGGTTGGCTGATTGGCTGGTATTATTTGGAAAAAGTAATTGTAAAAAAAACCAAACCAGAATATGTAGACAGACTGAATTGATAACTTATATATTAATCTTTCCCTTTGGGTGGTTGTTATTAACATATAAATTAATGTATTAGCGTATTTTAAACAGTGCATGAACTCTGGAACAATTAGATAAAATAAAACTAGGTTAAAAAAAAACCTCTCTCCACATACTAAAATTTTCCATAATTCAAAATGAAGAAAGAACTCAAGATTCTGAAAGCATATAAGACTGCCTCACTGTGCCATAGAATTTTGAATCATTTCCAATAAAAGGCTCTCTTTAACGTTTGGGCATAGATTGCTTGCCAGACAGCTCGACAAAAGACAAAAAAATGCAAGCTTTGGAAGTTCTTCCTCCATATTCAGGTGTGCCAAGTCCTGCTAGGCTATTTAATACTCATAATCCACATGTAGCTTCAAAGGCCAGGGTGTAAATTCTGCAGAAAGCCCATTTCAGAAAATACTTTTCAGATACACTAGAATAAAGGCCAGGAACAATTGCAGCAGTTTATGTTATCTTATCTCTAAAGCTTTTTTTTTTAAAAAAATGTATATTTTTATTGATTTCAGAGAGAGAGAGAGAGAGAGAGAGAGAGAGAGAGAGAGAGAGAGAGAGAGAGAAACATCAATGATGAGAATCATTGATTGGCTGCCTCCTGCCCACCTGCCACTGGGGATTAAGCCCAAAACCTGGGCATGTGCCCTTGACCGGGAAACTCACCATGACCTCCTGGTTCATATGTTGATGCTCAACCACTGAGCCTTGCCAGCCAGGCTCCAGTGCCTAGGAAGCCAGGGAGCAAATCATTCTAGAAGGTCCAGGATAAGAGTATTTAAGGATATTGTTTTATTTCTAAAAATATTTATAAATGGCCATGAGAACTAAAATGTAATTGATTCAGTAATCAATGAAGAATCTTTCTTAATTTTTTTCCTACGATCCTTTTACAAATTAATGAGATCTTTTATATTTATTTATATTGGGCAGAGGGAGTCCAGAATATAGAAAACGTAATAAACATCTATGATAAATATGTACCACCACCAAAATGGATAAACTATAATTCTTATTTCCTTCAGTTTTTGTTTTTAAGAAAAACATTAAAATCTACATTTTTCCCCCCACCAGACCCATTTCTTCTCTTTCCAAAGGTCATCATCATCTGGTGTATGAATTCCAATTATATTTTTGTTCTTGTAGTATATTTATTTGATATCCTTTAACTAGGTTTTGTAATATTCTCCATAAAAGTGTTGGCCAATTAAAAATTTTGTTACTATATTTTCTGTGTTGCTAGTGTTTAAGTATGGTATTGTTTTCTTGCCTATCAATCTTAGATTGGATAATATTCTGGATTCTTTAATTATACAACTTATATGAAGGTTCTTTTGAATTTTCTAGGAAGGTAATTATATAGTCTATAAATAAAAATGTTGCCTCTTTCTTCCCAATCCTTGTACTTTTTTCTTCTTCTTATGTTATTCCTTTGGGTAAGAAGTTCAGTTTAATGTTAAATAGTTGAATTGTTGCAGACATTCTTGTCATATTTCTTATTTTACTGGAAATGCTTCTAAAGTTTCACCATTTAGATTAATGTTTATTGTTAGGTTTTCCTTTAGTCAGGCAGAAGTTGCCTTCTATGCACATGTTTTGAGTATTTTTTCCCTACTTTATTGAGAAGTACATATGGCATTCTCTGTCAATCTCTTAATGCAGCAAATGTAGTGATTTAATTTTATAGGTTTGGTTGTGGTGTGTTTATTTGTTTTGTTTTTGGGTCTTTCTGTGAATAGTTTATTTCATTTAGCATAGTGTCTTTCAGGTCTAACCATGTTTTTTTGTTGTTGTTGTTTTGGAAATTATAGGATTTCCTTCTTTTGAAAAGGCTGAGTAACATTTCATTATATGTAAAAACCATATTTTATTTATCCACTCACCCATCAATGGACATTAAGGTTGTTCCATATTGATAGGTTTTTCTCGTGTGAAATCATTATTGCCTTTCTAGCACTAATATATCTGCATTCCCACCAGCAGTGTAAATGAGTTCCTTTTTCTCCACATCCTCGCCAACACTTGTCGTTTGCTGATTTGTTGATGATAGCCATTCTGACCGGTGTAAGATGGTACCGCATTGTTGTTTTGATTTCATCTCTCTGATGATTAATGACTTTGAGCATGTTTTCATATGTCTCTTGGCCTTCCTTCTGTCTTCTTTCGAAAAGTGTCTATTTAGCTCAGTTGCGCATTTTTTGATTGGGTTGTTTATCTTCTTTTTGTTAAGTTGTATGAGTTCTCTGTAAATTTTGGAGATTAAACCCTTATCATTGATATTGTTGGCAAATATGTTCTCCCATGTAGTGGGGTTTCTTGTTGTTTTATTGATGGCATCCTTTGCTGTGAAAAAGCTTTTTATTTTGATGTAGCCCCATTTGTTTATTTTCTTTTTAGCTTCCATTGCCCTAGGAGCAGTATCAGTGAAGAAGTTCTTTAGGCATATGTCTGAGATTTTCCTGCCTGTGAATTCCTCTAGTATTTTTATGGTTTCCCATCTTATGTTTAAGTCCTGTATTCACTTTGAGTTTATTTTTGTGTATGGTGTAAGTTGGAGGCCTTACACCATACACAAAGTTTCATTTTTTTGCATGTATCTGTCCTATTTTCCCGGCACCGTTTGTTGAAGAGACTGTCTTGACTCCATTGTATGTTCATGCCTCCTTTGTCAAATATTAATTGAGCATAGTGGTTTGGGTCAATATCTGGATTCTCTATTCTATTCCATTGGTCTATATGTCTGTTCTTATGCCAGTACCAGGCTGTTTTGAGAACAGTGGCTTTGTAATACAGCTTGAAATCTGGTATTGAGATCCCTCCTACTTTATTCCTCTTTCTCAGGATTGCTGTGGCTATTCAGGGTCTTTTTTTAATTCCAGATGAATTTTTGGAGTGTTCTTTCTAGGTCTGTGAAGTATGCTGTTGATATTTAAATGGGGAGTGCATTAAATCTATAGATTGCTTTGGATAGTATGGACATTTTAATGATGTTGATTCTACCAATCCATGAACATGGTATGTTCTTCCATCTGTTTACATCTTCCTCTATCTCTTTTTTCAGTGTCATGTAGTTTTCTGCATATAGGTTTTTTACCTCCTTAGTTAAGTTTATTCCTAAGTATCTTAATTTTTTTTGGTGAGATGGTAAATGGGATTGCTTTTTTAGTCTCTCTTTCTGTCAGTTCATTATTGGTGTATAGAAATGCCATAGATTTCTTGGCATTGATTTTGTATCCAATACTTAATTATTTTTAAAAGGATTGCATGTGTAATCTCTGCTTTCTTGTCACTTTTTATTTTGATCAGTCTACCTAGAAGTTTGTCTATTTTGTTATTGTACTCAATATTATTATTACCAAATATTCTCTGCATATTGGAGCTGACAATGTATATACTACATCTCAGATGTGCCAAAAAACAAAACTCATTATATTTCTTTACCCCAGGTGGCATCCTTCTTCTTATCTTCATTGGGAGCTAGTAACTTCTGGATCTCTTGCATGTCAAACAGGAGCTGATGAGAATTTGGGATTACTAGCCCAGGCTTTCTCCTTGGCTGAGCACACCACATTGCCATTTGACTCTATTGTAACTGTGTGCTGTCTGCAAGCTTGCCTCCTCAGCAATTCTGCAAGGGCATAAGCTGCCCTCCTTTTGCCATTGCTGTCAATGATAGTAAATGAGCCACACCATAGAAGTTATTACTGTAATATCTGGCACTTACTGAGTACTCGGTAAATGTCAATTAGGATTATAATTAGAATGATTATCAGCATGTCATTGTGCAGGTACTGAGCTAAGTCATCCCTATTTCCTCTACCTGCCCAGCACCCTGTGATAGTATTCTGACCGGGGAATAATGGGGCTGTGCTTGTGTCCTTCTAACTAAATCCCATACTCTTAATCACCATCCTACTGTGACTGGAGGGTTAAGCAAGGATGAGTCAAAGAAACAGTTCAGGAATTCTGGCATCATTCTACTACATCAGGTATCCAAGAGTGAAAAATGAGAAATTTCTGATGTTGTTACCAATGTTACTGGAATTTGGACCACTCAATCCAAGTTGCAGTTTACAAGTAAACTTCCTTGAAAAGTATGCTTTTGCCCTGGCTGGTTTGGCTCAGTGGATAGAGTGTCAGCCTGTGGACTGAAGGGTCCCGGGTTCGATTCCAGTCAAGGGCTCATGCCCGGGTTGTGGGCTCAATCTCCATTTGGGGGTGTGCAGAAGGCAGCCGATTAATGATCCTCTCTTATCATTGATGTTTCTATCTCTCTTCTCCATTTCTCTCTGAAATCAATACAAATATATATATATATTTTAAAAGTTATTCTTTGAAGAAGTACAAATTGGTAGTTACAGAATAGTAACAGAGGTGTAAATATACACCATAGGAGATATAGTAAATAATATCTTAACCATGAATGGGACCAGGTAGATACTTGAAACGTTGTGGTTGGGGGCATCGCTCTGTAAAGTACATGGTTGTCTAACCGCTGTGCTGTACACCTGAAACTAATGCAGAATAATATTGAATGTGAAAAGACACACCTATAAATCTGATTTAAAAAAACAATGTAATGCTTTTTTTTATTTTCCACAAAAAGACAAACATTATTGAAACATTTCTCTCTATTTTGGAAAAAAGATGTTCTTTGGCATTGAACTACATAGCATGAGGATATTTTTCTGGACCATCAAACAGACATTGATAGCTAATGACGTTGGTTTTGCTTAAATGACCGCCAGCATGATATCTAGCCAAGAACCACGAGACTCAGTAAGTTATGGGGACATCGGCATCAAACAAAAATACTTTTTCTGCCAATACTTAACCTAAACATTCATCTCTTTTGAGAAGAAAAAATAAAAGGTAAATTTGAGGGACAGTGAGAAAGACAGAGAGAGAGAGAAAAAAAAGGAAATGCTGGTTATTTGGTATTTAAAGAAAATGCACCAGTGAAACAAACTACTGTTAAGAGCCTTCATTTAAAGAAGTGAGACTATAATATTCAAGTCATTTTGGGGTAGAGTTTAATTTGTTTATGGACCCTGTATTGAGAAGGACTGCTAGAGAAATTTTTCAAAGCAGGCCTTGTCCTATGTGGATGAGTAGGGTTTCAATGATAGCTTGAGATGTGTTGCACTATTTCTTGATACTGGCACTTCATCCAGTGGCATCAGAATAGCTTCTAAATTACTGACTTTGAAGCCAAACAGTCATGGGTTTGGGTTCTCATTCTGCTGCCTCTAGGTTGTCTGATTTAGGGGAAGTTATTTATCAACACCTGCCATCTGTGTAATATATATGATGTAATAACAGTGCCTCCCTTGTAGGTTGCTGTGATGATTTCATGAGATAATGCATGCAAAGCAGACCTCAGCACACTGTGAGCACTCAACACGTTCTCATTAACCACTGGAAGTGACAATCCGGAGTACCTCTCCTGCCTAGCTTTCCTCTTGGGGAGATGGAGACTAACACAGAACCATTAGACCGTCTCCTACTGAGTCATCTGGCATTGATTTTTCAGCTGCACATTCTGGGGACAAGCTGCGTATCACTAAGGCTATAAAATAAAGGAAGCAATAATTCCCCTCTGACCACTCAACTGCTAAAATGCAGGACCTAGAATTTTACAGCCTCCAGGATAACACAGAGAAAGCCTTGTAATAGGCTACCCTGTTGCTGGCTTGCAGACCGTTAGCGAAGGGGGAAGCAGTAGTCTCTATGCTAGAGGCGCTACATGATCCATTAGCACTGTGCTCTTCGAGTTCTTGTCATAACCTGCACTGGTGTTTTATGAAAGAATTAACCCCAAGTAGCTTTTGCAGCGATAAAATAACATGCTGTGGAAGGCTTGCTCATTTTTTGCATGTATTTTACTTCTATAAGTCATGGGGAGTGAGCAAAGGGTAGAGAGAAAAAACATGTGGAGAGGCAGAGATACAAAGAGAAGTATACGTTGATTCTTTTCTTTCTTCTTTACCTCAACCAGCTGTGTTATTTGAAATCTTATTTTTTCAGACTACAAAAAAAAAATAGCAGGGCTAGTTTTCTTTTTACTATTTAAAAGACAATGTGCTGTTTTTCTTTCCAGTTATAAAGTAATACATATTTATTATAAAAACATGAAAAGCATATGGAAAATATTTTTTTTAATTCCACATAATTTTATTAACCAGATGTAAATGTGTAACAGTTTGGTGCATTTTCTTCTAATGTGTCTTCTATGTATATTTGTAGGGGTCATATTAAACATACATTTTTTGTATGATTCTTTTGAGTTGTCATTACCATTATTATTACCAATTCATCATGCCACACCCAAGAGTAGACTATAAATAAATCAGATAGCTCAATGTTTAAAAAGTGATCTACATAATATTTGGAGAAAATATGATTGTCTCTATAGTCTAGGTAAGGAGTCAGGGGAGAGCTATCTAAATATGATTTAGAATTCAAATGTAAATAAAAAATCTTTAAAGTTGTTTTGCAATTAAAATTTGTTGATAAATTTGACTACACAGAAATTAAAAACTTTTTCATGGCCAAAAAAACAAAAACAAACAACAATGACAACACTTCAACAACACTAAGCAAAGTCAAAGTCAAAAGACAACTAATTCAGAATAAATATTTGCAATATATATCTCAGATAAAGTACTAATTTGCCTAATATAAAAAAATAACTTATAAAGATTGAAGGAAAACAAGACCAAAAATCCTACAGGAAAAAAGTGGACAGAAATATATACAGTTTATATATTAGCTCTTAAATATATAAAGAGATGTACCTTTTATTTATAATAACAGAAATGCAAATTGAAAGGAAACAGTTACTATATCAAATCATCAGATTGGCAAAAATGTAAGAGCTTAATAAGGCTGAGAAGAAACTGGGCACTCTCCTAGTGTTGGTGGGAATGCAAAACAGTACAATCCTTATGGGAAGGTGAGGTATAATAAGAAATATATTTGTTTTTTGTGGGAGGTTTCCAGGCACAATGCTTATAAAATCCATGAAATTTCCCAAGTGTCCGGAGTGTGCTTAGTTATTTATAACAAGCCCCTTTACATCACAACTGAGTTTATGCTAATGAGTGATTTAGGTCGGAACCCCTAAATGGTTACAGAATGGGGCTGGTCACCAAGTGATTAGAAGGTTGGAACTTTCAGTCCCACTCCTGGCTTCTTGGGAGGGGAAGAAAGTGGGGCTGGAGATCGAGGGTTATTAAAACTCCTGAATAAGGAGATTTCATGAGCTTCTGGGTTGGTAAACACATTGAGGTGCTGGAAGGGTGATGCCCTGGAAGGGCATGGAAACTCCATGCCCCTCTCCCGATACCTTTCCCTCTGCATCACCTCCTTTTAGTTGATCCTGAGTTATATCCTTTATGACAAACTGGTAAATGGAACTGAAGTGCTTCCCTAAGTTTGGGAGACATTCTAGTAAATTATCAAACCTGAGGAGGGGGTTGTGGGACACCCCCAATAGCCACTAGGTCAGAAGGTGATCCAGGACTTCCTACTAGCTTCTGAAATTAGAGCAATATTATATAGTCTTTAACCTGTGGGGTCTACGCTGATGCTAGTTAGTGTAAAAACTGAAATAAATTGTTGGACACTTAGTTTGTGTCTAGAAAATCAGAGAATTGGTTGTTGGGTCCAGAAAACACCCCAAGGAGGATATGACAATATCTAACAATACTGCATATGCCTTTATCCTTTTACTCAGTAACCTCACTTCTAGGAATTCTCCCTAAAGGTGCACCTCCAAGAATATGAAAATACATATGCGAAAGGTTATGCTTGGCAACATTATTTATAGTTGAAAAATATTTCAAACCACCTAAATGCTAAAACATAGGAAATTGGTTGAATAAACTATGATAAAAAATATACAATGTGGTATTATACAGCTATGTGTTTTTTAAAAGAGACGTATCTCTATGAACTGATATGACTTCTAGGATATGTTAAGTACAAAAGAATATCTATTCTATAGTATTCTACCTTTACTATAAGAAATGAGGAGCCCTAGTTGGTTTGGCTAAGTGATAGAACATCAGCCTATGGACTGAAAGTTCCTGGGTTTGATTCCAGTCAAGGGCATGTACCCCAGTTTCAGGCTTCATTCCTGGCCCTTGTTGGGGCCCTTGCAGGAGGCAACCAATCCATGTGTCTCTCTCACATTGATGTTTCTCTCTCTGTCTCTCTCCTTCTACTCTCTCTAAAAATCAACGGAGAAATATCCTCAGGTGAGAATTAACAAAACAAACAAACAAATAAAAGAAATGAGGAAATAAGAAAACATCCTGCATTTACAGTTTTTAAGATTATTTTGCAAAAATAACAGGAAGGATAAGCCAGTCACTAAATAAAATTGGTTGCAAATTAAGGGTGGGAGAAATGGGGTGGGATAGAAGAGTGAATAATATTTCTTTGAGTACACAGTTTTGCATAGTTTTGAATTTTGGAAACATGCTAATGTTATACATACAGGGCTGAGGCAAAAGTACCTTTACAGTTATAAGTACATGAAACATAGTTTAATCTTGTATTATTATTTATTAATTATTGTATTATTTTCCATGTGAACACTTGTAAACCTACTTTGCCCCACCCTATCTTTAAAAAAAAATCAAGAGAGGTAGGGGGTATGCCTTCAAATTGAATGCAAACAAAAACAAATGAACCTATTGAACTGCATATGAACAGCATAACCAGACTGATATAGGTACTGGTGAAAATAAAACTTATTCATGTTACTTTTGACCAAGGTGCTTTTAGTAAATATAGTGATAGGCAGAACTCTAAGAGGCAGGATAGAAAGAAGTTAGGGAAGGCTCTTGACCAGTGGAACGAGGAAGTAAGAATGGACATCACAGGCAGATAAGCTGCCAGGTCCTCGAACTAGAGCCTCCACCCTCACACATGATCAAAGGGAAACAGTTTACGCCAGTAAATTCCTCTAGTTGTCACAGAAATCAACAACAAGCACTAGCTAAAACCAGATCAATCCAAGATGGAGGAAAAGTTGACTAGAAAACGACTCTAAAGCTTATTTTACCATCATTTGAATGAAAATTGACACCACAAGTAGAACAGGGGGTCTGAGGAGGACAAACACCATGAAACTCTCAGAACGAGCATATGAGGAACCGGACTCTCTCCTAACCAGAAGGCAGAGACAGAATTTAGCACCACAAAGTTCAGGAGCAACCCATCCTTGGAAGCACATAAAAACCCAGGAACTGACTGACTGCAGTGCAACTCTCGAGTTTGCCAACATGCACTCAAGACATGCACTTTGACTTCTGTCACAGCAGTGCCCTATGAGACTTGCAATTGGGGGAGCAGCAGGCAGCAGCAGCACACCCACTACTGTGAAAACCCAAACCCAGCAAAGAGATGGTTGTAGTTGATCTAGTTCCCTACAAATAATAAAAGCACCAAAATCTTTGGCAGCCAGAGACAAAAGAAAATTAAGTCCACATCAACAAGTAAAAGCCCAAAATGACACAGTTGAGACACTGAGACCAAAGGTAGGCCACGTGAGTATGAACTTCGACCTATGCACCACTAGGTCGCCAGTTTGATTCCTGTTCAGGGAACATGCCTGCCTGGGTTTTGGGCTCGATCCCCAGTAGGGGGTGTGCAAGAGGCAGCCAAGATCAATGTTGATATTTCTCTCTCATCGATGTTTCAATCTCTCTCCCCCTCCCTCTCTCTCTAATGTTAATGAAAACAAGTCAGGGGAATTTCAGAGCAAGGGCAGGGGTAGGGGGAGAATAACCAGGAAAGTTATATGCATATAGTGTGGGGAAGACCTGGGAAGGGTGGGTGCGAGGTAGAGGGCGGTCAATGGGGAAAAACCCAAAGAGGCCTCCTGCAATACGATCAGCAATAAAGATAAATTTAAAAATAGTAAATAAGCCGAGACCGGTTTGGCTCAGTGGTAGAGCGTCGGTCTGCGGACTGAAAGGTCCCGGGTTCGATTCCGGTCAAGGGCATGTACATTGGTTGCGGGCACATCCCCGGTGGGGGGTGTGCAGGAGGCAGCTGGTCGATGTTTCTCTCTCATCGACGTTTCTAGCTCTCTATCCCTTTCCCTTTCTCTCTGTAAAATATCAATAAAATATATATATATTTAAAAAAATAGTAAATAAAATCAATGAAAACATAGTTTAAAAACATATTTTTTCAAAAGATGGCAAGATGTGAGAGGCAGGCCATCTGCTGTCGGGAACCCTGGGGCACAACTGAGAGTCAGTGGACAGAGCTTCAGAAGAGAGAAGCTGGCCATCCCTGTGCTAGCCCCTTGAAGCCACAGATGAAAAAGTCCAACAAAGCCCAGGACCACTGGGATCCTAATCAGTTTAAACATGCCAAGTGTACTTCTCCTTTCAGAGTTAGATTTTGTGTTCATGGTGAAAATAATCATGTATTGTGTAGCACGATCACATGTGTTCATAGGCATGTGGACATACTTCCCTGTGTATTTGTAGGTGAACCCCCTTTCCTTTTCCCATCTCCCCTAGAGCCCAATCATGTTGCAAATAGGACTGATTTTTATTATAAAAATAACAAAAACGGACATTTTTTGAGCATTCACTACATGCCTAGAACTATACTAAGTGATTTTATTTTTTATTCTACTTTAAAAAAATATTTTTATTGATTTCTTACAGAGAGGAAAGAGAGGGATAAGAGAGTTAGAAACATTCATCAGCTGCCTCTTGCACACCCCCTACTGGGGATGTGCCCGCAACCAAGGTACATGCCCTTGACTGGAATCGAACCTGGGACCTTTCAGTCCGCAGGCCAACCATTGAGCCAAACCGGTTTCGGTTATATTAAGTGATTTTAAACCATTATTTACTTTTAATTCCCTCCAACTCTTCATGAGATAGGCATTATTATTATCTCCATAATACCTTGAAGAATATGAGGTTCAGAGATCAAGCAGTTTTCCCAAAGTCACACATTGAGAATAGAACTGAGTGAGAAACCAGAAAGGACTCCCAAGTGAGGAAAAGCCACCAATTGTGCCGAATCCAGCACGGCAGGTTTGGTGAACCTGAGGAGGGGCGGTGAAGGAAGCAGCTGGCAGCTGGGGCTCAGTGGGACGCTGCTTCCCTGATGGAGAGACAGCGCCTGGGCCTGCAAGCCGAGCCTTTATTTTATAGTCAGAGCACACAAAGCAAAACAAGGGAAGTGGTCAACATGTTTACAATGTTCTTGCGAGTTTCACCTTGTCAAAATGACATAACTTTGACTATGAATTTTGTGGTATTGTCTTAGCTTGGGCTACCCAATACGCAGAGCCTGAGGCAAAGAGTTTATGGTGCTTCTCCTGGATTAGGGAACTCATTTCCAGTCATGAGGGATAAGGAGACTGTAGCAGAAAGGGGGGGGGGCGCACTGTGAGACTATGCTATCAAGTTGGCAGCTGCAAAGTGAGACGGAGTGCTCATGTCCACAGGATCACCCCCCAGGAAGCCACGCAAATTGCATCTCAAAATAGTCCCGATAGAGAAAGGGGGAAGAATTTATCTGCCTGCTGTCAACTCATGTGGTATTAACTCCCGGGTTTCACAGATGTAGGTCACAAGCAGGGTCTGGCAACATTCTGTATCTTGGCATTAATACCTCCCTGGGATGGGAGGCGAGAGGCACATGGTGCAGCTTGAGGTGGAGCACTGTTGGCAGAAGCCCACAAAGAGCTGGCTGGTCTGGAAACAAGAGATGGGGGAGGCTGAGAGGATCCAGTGTTGCCTCAAGGTTGCCTGGGACATACATGTGCCCCTTTTCAACTCACTTCTGGAAGTTATAAGTGGCTGGGGTGTCTATTAATGGCTAAGATGCAGAAGCCTCGCTTGGAGTTCTAGTGTAGAGACTGAACTGAATTCTCATGCTCCAGTTCAGGAAGCAGAGTCCTCAGGCATCTTGGGCCAGCTGTGGTTATAAAGCACAAAAAGAGCTCCAAGTACAAGGGATGAATATAAAATAGCCACTTCGTTATTAATTCCTCTAAGAATGTTAACAGGGGCTTCCGGGGGTTCCTGAGAAGTGAATTCTCTTTCCTGGAGCAGGAAGTACAACGATGGTGTGGTTTCATCTACTAGGTTGGAGCGCCTGGATTAAGACTATCGAACTGGATAGAATGCCATTGCACAGCGACCTGCCTAGAGTCTGATAGAATGTCTTGCTCCCGTGCAATGGCTTCAGAAAGCAAGGTCGCCTTTGTTTTGGATACTGTCAGCCCCAAGCCCACGTGGAGTCTGCGACCGTTAAAATTAGTTTCACTTAAAATAAAAATTCAAGGATTCAGTGAAAAGTTAGTGATGAGAGCCCTTGATGGGTAACTATCCGTAGGCCTGGAAGCAATCCCTCTACTTGTAAGGAAAGTGGGTCCAGATCAGGAAGCATAAGGCATCTGGCTGCCACTTTGCTGCAAGGGCAACTGGGAAGGTATCTGTCATTTTCAACAGTGGGCGGCAATCTCTGCCTCACGGATTGGAGGAAGTACCCAAACATAGGAAGAAGGTTCAGATTCTAGGTGGCCACTTTGCATTTGGTTTTTCTAATTAAAAAAAAAAATTGTTTTAGCTGGGAAGAAAGAACCATTGGAATCAGAACAGGGGAAAAATAACAACTAACATGGGAGTGCTGATCATGTACAGGGAGTTTTAGTCTTTACATTGAGACAAGACAGGCAGTGGTATCTTGGTTTTGCTGATGAAGAAACTGAGACAGAGGTGGCAGATCTTCCCAAAAGTCATACAGTTAACAAGTTGCTGAGTCAGGAGTTGAGCCGGCTTTATCCAACCTCTAGGTCTTTGTTCTTTCTTTGTTTCTTTTTTGAAAACAAATTTTGAATTACACAAACAATGAGAGTATTACTTATAAAAAATTAAAGTGTTTCTGAAAAGGCTAATGTCTCCTTGGATAACTATCCTTCCTCACCCCTCCCCATCCTGATAAACCTTCTCTTGTCACCATACATAGCCCCTCATCATTTTAGTGTGTATCCCTCCAGAGTTTTTATTATGCATTTATACACTGCACATACAACCTTAGCATATAATTTTGGTTAATTATGCATGTGTATATTTTTCTATAAACAATGATGGTGTCATTCTGCAAACATCTTCATGTAGCTTGCTTTTCCATTTAACTATAGGTCTTGGAGACCTGGTTATGTTAGTGCATAGAGAGCTATCTCTTTTAACTGATGCATAGTATTTCACAGCATAAAGATGCAAGTTTATTTAGCCAGTTCCAGACTGAAGGGTATTCAAATTGTTTGTTGTTAAGCGACATTTCTATTTCAACATAGGTATCTGTTCTCAGCTTCCAGAGATTAGTTCTATAGCCTCTTTTAAATAAAAAAATTCTGTGACATAAAGGAAATGAGAATGAGTCTGAGGATATAATAATTCACTTACAAAGAAGTCATTTATTAGGCAGTAAAATAGCACCAAATTATGAAATATATATGTTACCATTAAAAGCACAGAGATAGCCTGGCTGGCATGGCTCAGTGGTTGAGCATTGACCTATGAACCAGGAGGTTGCGTTTTGATCCCCAGTCAGGGCACATGCCTGGGATATGGGTTTGTTCCCCAGTTTGGGATGTATCTCTTTCATCATTGATGTTTCTCTCCCTCTCCCTCTCCCTTCCTCTCTGAAACCACTAAAAATATATCTTCCTAAGAAGTACAGCTCTAGCTGGTTTGGCTCAGTGGATAGAGCATTGGCCTGTGGACTGAAGGGTCCCTGGTTCAATTCTGGTCAAGGGCACATGCCCGGGTTGTGGGATTGATCCCTAGTAGGGGGCATGCAGGAGGCAGCTAATCAATGATTCTCATCTGTGATGTTTCTAACTCCTTCTCCCTTCCTCTTTGAAATCAATAAAATATATATATTTAAAAACAGCACAAAAACAGAGAGCCCAAACTAAAAAGGATGTAAATATTCCAAGCAGGATAAATGTCTCTTTGGTTGCAGGAGACAAACCAGTACTAGTTTGTGTCACACTTAACTAGGTGACTCAAAGCTTTCCATGGATATTGTGTTGTTGTTTTTTAAGATTTTTTAATCTATTTTTAGAGAGATAGGAAGGTAGATGGTGAGGGGGAGAGAGAGAGAGAGAGAAAGAGAGAGAGACCAGGAATTGAACTAGCAACCTTTCGGTGCATGGGGTGATGCTCAATCAACTGAGCCATTCTGGCAGGGGCTGAATATTCTTGAGTATAGAGGTTTATTCTATAATAGTTGAGATTTAACTTTATATCATGTAATGTACTGGATACTATATATATTATATTATTTAATGCTAATTATAATCCTTCAGAGCAGATATGATGTCCATTTATTGATGAAGCAACTGAGGCTTAGAGAGGCTAAGTAATTTTGCCAAGGTTGAAAACTAATGGCCCAACCAAGTTTCAAACCCAAGTTTCCTGACTCCAAAAGTCTGTCTTCTTTCCATGCAGACCATCAATTCCTTTTGAGTTAGTTTAGAAGGACCTGACCATAGAAAATGGATTCTTATCTGATATAAAACCCGTCAACTCCCTGTTCTGTGCTTACCTCTTTAGTTCATCTCACACTTCCTTCCCTGTCCTGGTCCTGGCCCTAAATTACTAATAATTCCTTCATAACACATTGCTATGAACTTCTGCACATACCGTTCCTTTTTATCTGGAACATTTCTCTACTCTTTGTCTGGGAAAATCCTACTCATTTTCAACTCCAAGCACCACCTCCTCCAGGAAACTCTTGCTGTGGCATCCCTACTCTCACCTCTCCCCCACTCTAAAGATTGAGTGAATGACCTCTTCCCATAGTGCTTTGTGTTTACTTTTCTTAGAGAATTTGACATAATGAATTCTAAATATTTGTTTTGATGACTTTTGAAGTGGGGGGGGGGGGTAGCTGCTGTGAGCTTGCCATCGTGGTGTGTGGTGGGCGTGCACTGTGGCTGTAGCCTGGCCATCCTGGGGCAGCTCTCATGGATCAGGGCATCACCCAGCGCTGGAGCACCAACATCGAGTTCTTCTCACTTGGCATCCACAGCATTTTACATCAGCGTGGCATTTATCCATCTGAAACCTTTACTCGAGTGCAGAAATGTAGACTCACCTTGCTTGTAACCACTGATCCTGGGCTCACGAAATACCTAAGTAATGTGGTGGAAAAACTAAGACATTGGTTATACAAGTGATCAGTGCGGAAACTGGTGGTAGTCAACTCGAATACTGAAAGTGGTGAGGTCCTTGAAAGATGGCAGTTTGATACTAATTGTGACAAGACTGCCAGAGATGACAGTAACACCTTGAGCACAGTCTCAGAAAGCTACCCGAGATGAGATCTGCTGGGTGATCAGACAGATCTCAGCTATGGTGACATTCCTGCTCCTGTTGGAAGTTTCTTGTTCATTTGATCTGTTGCTCTGTACAAAGTTTTTGGTTGTATATGAAACGTGGGAAGAGTTGGGACCACAGTTCATTACCAATTCTGAGCAAGTCCATCTGAGTTCCTTCACTGCTACCATCCACAAGGTAAATGGCACGGTGGCTGACAAAATCCCTGTCCGTGGCTGAAGATGAGCAGAGAAAAATACTGGAATTCTCAAATGTGTTTCCTGAAACCAAGTCAACTATAGTTCATGCTTTACTTCACTGATTGATTTTAGATTGAGAAAACCTAATGTTATACTGTACATTTTTGTACCATTTTTTTGGTACCTGTTTGACTTTCCATAAGGCTAACATTTTTGCACACTGCTCAGAGAGAGCCAGCAGATTATATCAGCACTGTAATGTCAATTCCTTTGAAAGTAGTAACTGGAGATGGGGAACTTTTGCTATAAAGCTAAATACTTTCCTAAATCAGACGTTCTGGTCAAGTAGCTTGACTCAGAAAATAGGTAACTATGAAACAGCAAAAGAAGTCTGAATATTCAGATCCTTTGTTTAGGTCCTAAAATTTCTAATAATCTATAATAACAAAATATTCCTAGAAGGTCCTTTTGCCATTTATTTCACTTGTATAGCTCCCATATTGAAAAACTCTCTATTTTATTTTAATGTATATAATTTACACTTACAAAGTTGTCACTATTTCTACTGTTTAAGTTCTGTAATACAGAACTCTGAGTACCTTAAAGTTTTATAAAATCAAACTTTAAATTATATTGATAAATAAAGTTAAATGTGTATGTTGAAATACATACATACATATTTGTTACTTGCCTGACTCACTGTACTAAACAGTATGCTCCTTAAAAGCAAGAACCACACCTTATTCTAATTAAATCTCTAGCCCTAGCATGGTTTCCAATACACAATAGGCATTCGATAAATATTCCATGAGTAGATCATAGAGTGGTGGTAAAAATGAACCTGAAAGTGGGCTTTTAGCTCCATACATGCTGATTGCCCAAGATGGTCACCTTAGTTCCCCCTGCTGGCTAAAGAACCAGCCTGTTGACTTTCCCAGCTCCTCTCTTCCTCAGCGTGCAAGAAGTGTGTGTGTGTGTGTGTGTGTGTGTGTGTGCACATACGCACACACGCACACATACACACACACACAAATGATAACATGGGAGATAGTGGCAAATGGGGTTGAGAAGCCCGGGGTTGAGAAAGCCTGGGAATCTTAGAGACAAAGTCTCTGCCTAGATGTGAAGGTGGAGGCACAAGGAAAAATAAACCAAAGAACTTATATACTTATATACATAGCCCATGGACATGGACAATAGAGTAGTAAAATCCTGGGAGCTTGGGTAAGGGCTGGGTGTGTGTTGGGGGTGGGGCGAATGGGAGACATCTGTAATACTGTCAACACTTTTTAAAAAAGTCTCTAAAGACAAAACAGCCCCTCCTTATGTAGACTCCAGATTTATTTTATCTACAAAGGGTAGGGCATTCCTCCATTCCACATGTAGCAACTAGAACAAAATGCTAAGAAAAAAAGGGAGCTGAATTTTATTGAAAAACAAAATGACTGTAGAAGAAAAATAATGAAGATCTTCTGGGAAGTGCCAAAAAATGTATCATTCAATAGTTTCACTGAACAAAAATCAAAAGATCCCAACCAGAATGTGTGAAGCATAAACAGATTGTGAAGATGATAAATGGCTCTTCTGCACAGATTCTTCTCGTTTCAGTTACAGATAATTTGATGGAAAGAATTTATATATTCCAAGTTTGCCAACACAGTTTTTGTTTTGACAGTTCAAGGAATGTAGCAACTTCCTCTGATGAACTTTGAAGCCTTAAGAAGTAGAAATTTGATATTCTAGACAATGCTTAAAAAGTATTTATAGAACTGGAACTTACAACTTGTGTTAACTAAATATTAGGAAGAAAAAAATAGAGAGAGGCATCAGAAAGAAATTAATATATACTCAAAAGGGCTGATATCTCCTTTTGATTATTCAATTATTGCTAAAAAATAATAGACAGTAATAATTATGGCTACCAATTTTACTGAGTGCTGATGACTACATGCGAGGCACTGTCCAGATTCTGGCAAAATAGTAGGAAGCAAAACAGATAGGTCTTGCCTTTGGATAAATAGACATTATACAGATAATCACACAGATGTATACACAATTATAAGTTTTGTAGGCACATAAGGTTTTGTGGTTTTTTTAAAGAATAATAGGGAAGATAATCAGGGAAGACCTCTTTGAGAAAGTGATATTTAAATGTAGGCCTGAATAATGAGAAAGAAGCAGCTAGGTGAATAGTGATAAGAAAGAATTATAGGCAGAGGGCACAGAATATGTAAATATCTTGACATTGGAAAGAGCTTGGCCTTTTTAAGAAACTGAAAGAAGATTTCAGTTGTTTTTCCATTGGTCCTTAGATTACTTCCTGCCCCTGCCCCTGGCCCAGGTATGCCAGTATTACCCCTGTAGCTTATGTCAAGATATCTTGTCAGGTGGTTCTCGATGTTTGGCCAACAGAAGGGACTGGTAAGAGATTAGAAGGTTGGCAAAAGGAAGAAACTAGGGTATCTCCCCCTTTTTTTCTGACTCAGGAGAGCCTCTACCACAGTGGTGATGTTTGCTCCGTGGCTTTAGGTTTTTGGTTTTGGGGCAAACATGAGGACAATCCCCTCCTTTATTTTGGAACTAGGATAGTTGGCTGCGGACATCTTTACAGTTTAATGGCACCTTCCTATACACAGGAATGTGGTCATTATTACAATCAACCTAGCTCCTTCTTTCTAGAAGGTCATAAGTTGATAAGAAGAAGGGAGGTTAACAAATTCACACATACAAGCTTCATCCTTCTATATTCCCACTAAAAGAGGAAAATAATACTGTGACCCATTTCTGGAACAGCTTGCAAAGCTATCAAATTTTTGGTCATGGGAGCCAAGATTTTTAATAGTGACTCACATGATCAGAAATCCACATGGAAGCAGCTGCCTGTTTGGTTGTTTTGTTGTTGTTGTTATTGTTGTTGTTTTTTGATAATGATAGTGAATGGGAAAGTCTATGCTTAGCATAGGAAAATTGCATAAGATCTATAGCAAGTAAGTTATACATTTATAGTAATAGTTATTAATTGGTCACTAATTCTGTTCTAGCTCTGTACTAGATACTTTACATATATTACACTTTCATGATAAATCAAAATCACCCTCTTACAATTGCATAAAAAATACCTAGAAATAAATTTAACTAAGGATATAAAAGGCCTGTACTTGGAAAATTAAAAGACATTGAAGAAGATAAAAATAAATGGATGTATATATTGTGTTTATGGATGGGAAGAATTAATATAATTAAAATGTCCATACTACCCAGATCAACCTATAGGTTCAACACAATTCCTATCAAGATACCAATGGCATATTTTACAGAACTAGAACAAATATTCCAAAAAAATTTTATGGAGCCACAAAGGACTCCAAATAGCTATAGAAATCTTGAGAAAGAAGAACAAAGTTGGAGGAATCACATTATCTGATACCAAACTATACTACAAGGCTATAGTAGTCAAAACAGCATGGTACTAGTATAAAAATAGACATAGATAAATGGAACAGAATAGAGAACCCAGAAATAAAACCATGTCTATATGGTCAATTAATATTTGACAAAGGAAACAAGAACATACAATGGGATAAAGATAATCTATTCAATAAATGGTGTTGGGAAAATTGGACAGATATATGCAAAAAAATAAAACCAGACCACCTTTTTACACACACAAGAATAAACTCAAAATTGATTAAAGATTTAAATGTTAGACTCAACACCATAAAAATCCTACCAGCAAATAGGCAGTAAAATCTCAGATATTCCTCGTAGCAACATTTTTTTCTGATATATCTTCTTGGGCAAGGGTAACAACAAAAGTAAACAAATGGGACTACATAAAACTAAAAAGTTTTTGCACAGCAAAGGAAACAATCAACAAAATCAAGACTGAATGAGAGAACATATTCAACAAGGATACATCTGAGAAAGGGTTAATGTCAAAATTTATAGAGAACTTATACAAGTTATCACCAAAAATACAAACAATCTAGTTAAAAAATGGACAAAGGACCTGATAGACATTCTCCAAAGAGAGCATACAAATGCCGATAGATATGGAAAGATGCTCAGCATCAATAATCATCAGAGAAATACAAATTAAAACCACAATGAGATATCACCTCACACGTGTTAGAATGGCATTCATCAATAAATCAAGAAATAATAAGTGTTGGAGAAAAGGGAATCCTCTCATACACTGTTGGTAGGAATGCAGACTGGTGCAACCACTGTGGAAAACAGTATGAAGTATCCTCAAAAAATTCAAAATGACCCCTCTCCAGGTGGCTTAGTTGGTTGGAGCATTGTCCCATACACAGAAAGGCTGTGGGTTCGATTCCCAGTCAGAGCACATATCTACGTTGTAGGTTCAGTCTCTGGTCAGGGCAGGTATGGGAGGCTACCTATTGATGTTTCTCTTCACATGGATATTTTTCTCTCTCTTTTTCTTTCTCTCTGTATGAAATCAATAAAAAACAAAACAATAACAAAAGAAAAAATAACAACTAACACATCCTTGGGTGATTGTTACAAAAAAAAGTTTAAAGAAATTTAAAAAAAATTAAAAATGGAACTGCCCTATGACCCAGCAAATATACTTTTGGGAATATACCTGAAGAAACTTGCAACACCCAATCAGAAAGAATGTATGCATCCCTATGTTCATTGAAGCATTATTTACAATAGTCAAGATATGGAAGCAGCCCAAGTGTCCATCAGTAGATGAATGGATAAAAAAAAGTTGTGGTACAATAGAATACTACTTGGCCATGAAAAATAGGGAATCTTACCCTCTGTGACAGCATCGAGGGTATTATGCTAAGTGAAATAAGCCAGTCAGAGAGACAAATAACATATAAGTTATATGTGGAATCTAATGAACAAAATACATGCCCCTCTCCACTCCCACTCCCCTCCCCCCGCAAAAGAATAAAAAAAGAAAGAATAGAAACAGACACATAGAGAACAGATTGACAGCTGTCAGAGATGAGGGAGGTTGCAGGGCTGGGTGAAAAAGATGAAGGGATTAAGCAAGAAAACAAACAATTCATATACACAGACAACAGTATGGTGATTACCAAGGGAAAAGGGGGTGGGGAGAGGTAGAAAAGGGTATAGAGGGGATAAGTGATGATGGAAGGAGACTTTACTTGGAGTGGTGAATGCACAATACAATATACAGATAATGTATTATAGCATTGTACACTGGAAACCTACATAATTTTATTAACCAATGTCATTCCAATAAATTAAATAAAAAGTATAAAAAAATTTCCCTCAAGGTTGTTAGTATTATCACCTCCACTCGGTAGAAAAGAAACTGAGGTTTGAGAATATTATGAAACTTAAGGTAAAAAAAGATGCTAATTTGACACAAATTCACATCTGTTTGACTTTAAGATTCACAATATTGTCCTATGCTAAAGTATCTCTCTCTCTCTCTTTTTTTTGGTCAGTAATCTCATAATAGCTCAGTTTCATGGTGGATTACAAATTTATGGTTCGGATAATATTGAGCTTTAAATATAAATCAGTAGTTGAGCCAAGACTGCTGATATGTGACAAGCAGCAATGAGGTAAAAGCAAGAGGCTATTAGATCCTATTGATTAATGCACTTACTGGGGAAGTGAATAAAATTTCAAGAATTTGTTGCTTTTAAATAAAAATTCAGATGATTTGCAACAATCTCTAGCTGGTGTTGGATGCCCAGAATCCATCCTCTTTGAGTACAGACTGGGGCCAAGTAGATTTATAGTTGTTCATATTGAAAATAATACAATAATTAATAAATAATAATACAAGAATAAATTCCACGTGTCATTCTCACAACTGCAAACCTACTTTCCCCCCACCCTGTATTATGATCAATTCATTCTTCATCACAAAGGGTACATATGAGAGTATTCAGTGCTAACTCCAACTAACTGCTGTGATTCTCTGAAATACTGTGCAAAATTCTTTTGGGAGTGAATCAGAAAAGAGAACTTTGACATCTGTTATGCCTTTGAAGTATGATGAATGCATAGGGAAATTTATACTCGCCACCCCTGCCTTAGTAACCCATTGCTGGTCCTGAAAAATGCCTTAATACTTTGAGTTTCCTTTTTCTACTGGATTTCCCAGGCCAGTTCCTCAAACCCTTACAGAACAGGTCATTGTAATACAGGATACTGGCTGTGTGATTAGGACAAAAGCATTATTTCTTTCTTTCTTCCTTCCTTCTTTCTTTCCTTCCTTCCTTCCTTCCTTCCTTCCTTCCTTCCTTCCTTTCTTTTTTTTTTTGTTCTTGAAATATACAGCTATGAGGAAGAGGGGTAATCATGTTTGCTGATGAAGCACACAGAGGATGAATTCAGGGGAACTCATAGAAGCAGGTATGCACTTCCTCCTTCGCCTGCTGCTCTCTGGGAGGGTGCACTATGACCCATCAGGATGTAGGACAAACGCTGAGCACTAGTATGCTGCAGGCTTCGGGAAGCACCAGCATCAACTCGGGTGTAACAAGTGCCTTGGTCTGAACCTTGATGGACTTCCCTTTTCTGCCATCTCAGCATTCATGGTTGGGACAGTACCAGAGCATTCCTGATTTGAACAGGAGCTCAGGTCCAAGTCCTCCAGGAATAGGCCGCTGGCCCTGTTCCTCCACCTGAGTATTCTCTTGGGATGTTTACCTAATGGTCCTGCCCTGCAGGAAGCCAATTCTCACTCTAGGAAGCCTGCCAGGGGGTAGTGCTAGATAAATTCACCTTTACTGCTGACTACTGCAAAAAACCTGAAGCCCCCGAGAACCAGCTAGAATTGAGGACATCTTTCAGAATATGTTTGGCTGGGTCTTTGCCAACACATCAGGTGGCTCGGTCTCTAGTACTTACTCGTGTATTGTCATTCTATCTATCAAAATAAATTGGCCAAATTAAAAAAAGCTCTCATTTCATGCCTCAGAGTAATTTTATCCACTTCTCCCCTCTTAATTCTTGGTAGTTCCATAATAAGCACGTGTAATTTTTCCAGTGGCTTTTTAAAGTTCACCCTTACGCCGAAACCGGTTTGGCTCAGTGGTAGAGTGTCGGTCTGCGGACTGAAAGGTCCCGGGTTCGATTCCGGTCAAGGGCATGTACATTGGTTGCAGGCACATCCCCAGTGGGGGGTGTGCAAGAGGCAGCTGGTCAATGTTTCTCTCTCATTGACGTTTCTAGCTCTCTATTCTATCCCTTCCTCTCTGTAAAATATCAATAAAATATATTTTAAAAAAATAAAGTTCACCCTTAACAATCCTTTGACCTCATCAGGACTTCCAGTCCTTTTCCCTGTCCATCACCCCCTTTCACTCCTCTCACTTGTCATTTTAAAAAAAACGGTCTCACCCACCCTCAATTCCTCTGCCTCTTTAGACAAACACAACCCTGATTAATCTGGCTCTCCACCTAGTCAGCACGGCATGTGGCTGAAGGAAAGCACACTACCCTGTGATTAGCCCCATTTAACATGTATAATTATAAACATCACACGGGCCTAACGCTGCTGCTTGGCAATCTCACTATACTTCTGTGGTCTCTTCACCAATCAGCTTTCCTACCCTCTTTTCTACCATCTCCTATCTCTTCAAATCCTTGACACACTTGCTCCTTCCTCCATCCTTGCCCCCAGACAATGACCTTTCTTCCTCCGTCCCTAAGAAAATGGAAGCACCCAGAAAAGTACTTCTTCAGGCCCTTGCTACACATTTACCCTTTAGCAGCATCTGTACCCACATACACTGTCCTTCAGCCTCTTACTAGAGGTGAGCTATCAACACACCTATCTGACGCCAGCACCTTTAGTCCCTGTCACGTATATGCAAAGACATCAACACAGTACATGTCTTCCAATACATTTCTTCTCTTCTTCCTACGACATTGTATTTTCCTTCCTCACTGGATTATTCCCATAAACTGCTAAACATTATATTGCTTCTTCCATTATAAACAAACTGTCTCTTGGTCTCAGTCCCTCCTACAGCTACTGCCCCGTTTCTGTTACTTTTAGCAGCAAAATTCCTCAAAATAGTTGTCTGTTTTTGTCCACTGCTGTCTTGGATAATTCACTGCAGTCCAGCTCTTGACCCCAGATTCCATTGGAACTCCTTTGATCAACTTCACTTGATCAGTGACTTTTACATTATTAAATTCAGTGGCTCATTCTCAGGAACATTTGACAGTTATCCTCATTCTTCTCTCTCATGTACCTTCTTCACTTAACTTCCAGGACACCCCATACTCGATTTTCTTCACATGTCACTGGTCACTTCTTATTATCATCCACTAATTCCATCTTTTTTTCTCAGACTTCTTACCATTGAGGCTCCAGGGCGCAGTCTTTGGACCTCCTCACTCTCCTATGTATGCTCACTGCCTTCGCAGTCTCATCTGGTCTCTGTAAGTTTCATTAGGGTGGTCCAGATGGACCTACACTCTACAACCAGTTCAGTTTTTAGGAAGCAGATATTCTGGAGTCTTGACTGACTCCTGGTATCCACTGTGCCTCTCCACTCAGATTCATTGGAACTGAAACATCTGTCTCCCAGCCAAATGCAAGCTCTGGTAATTGTTTGGTTGATTCTCCAGTCATTAGGGTTGCCAGATAAAATACAGTTGGGACACATTGATGTTTGTCTGCAATTCTAATTTAACTATGTTTTTATTTGCTAAATCTGGCAGCCTTAGCAGTATCTAATTTTATTGCCCATCCTTGTGCAATCTCACCCTTCGTGTGCATGGGAGGGAGATGTTCAAGTTCCAGTTTCTCCAAATCCCAACCCTTGGTCTGATAAAAAGACTGCCCTTAAAATTCATGAATTTATTTATATGAAAAGTCCCATAAAAGCACAAAAATTAAATAATGTTATGCCACCTTTAATAAACTACCTTTGCTTTAAAAAAAAAAAAAGTAAATTATATACATGAAACTACAAGTATCTCAAAAAATTTCCAGTCCTCTACCTTAAATTTTAAATAGGCTTTCAATTCATTTCTGGCTTAACCTCCATATATCCACTGGCCTTTTATACTTTTAACTGTATTAAACATTTTTATTTATACCATGAATATAAATGTTTCCCCACTGTCCTTGGAGTTAGGATTCCAAAGATCATTCTTCTTGCCCTGAGCTTCCCTTATGTTTATGAGTTTTTTCGCCTGGATGCAGCAGATGCTTGGTGTTTGGGTGCGTATGCTGTCCCCGTTTTTAAAATGTGCATTCTAGGGCCTGAGGCTTTTGCTCCCCTATGTTTCTAAAGCCAGAGTTCCAAACCTGCTGGGAGGTGATAACCCTGAGGTCTGGCATATTATTTCACCAGAGCCCCGTGCCCTGTGACTGTTCCTGCCCGATGCCAGGGGTGTTGTCTGCAGCTGACTGTGTTTTCTCTTCTCCGGTTCCCAGCCAATCGAAAGCTACTCCCCAGAAGCAGCAGTCCACGGTGGGTGGTGTATTGGCTTGTATGTTTGCTTTGGAAGTGTTCTCCAGGCCACATTTTTGGGTCAATACTTTTCAAACATTTATTTGTGCGGGTAGTATAGGACTCTTCACATATGTTACCACATGGTAGCCGCAAAGGTGAACTAGATAAAAAGATAGTTGCTCTGGGCGATGTGGGGAGAGGGCCGGGAGCCCTGTAGCTTGTCAGGTTGCACCCCGAGGTCTTGGTGGCAGCACTACTGTGCCCGTTACAAGAGGGTAGAGTCACAACGGTAGACCACAGGTTCAATGGGTTGTTCATGTATTTTGTTTGGCCTGGACAGTGTTGCCCTTCATTGTATTTTTTTCCAACTGCTGTATTTTCAAAACAAACACAATGACGTCTCCCAGCTGGTGAACCCGATATTTCCCTCCATATATCTAAATATTATGTGCTTGTTGCTATTTTGGATTTGCTGGTGTTCGATGCCATCTACTAACTGCTTACCATGGAAGATGAAGATTAAACTTTCTGCCCTTTCCTTTTCCTCTTATCTTCACAGAATAATTGTAATTTTAATTTACCCAACATTTAGTGTTTCTCTTATTACGACATTATAAATGTCAATTGCTTCTGAGTCAAGTAGTATACAGTTTTGTACAACTTTTAATTTTTCAGAGAGTTAATAAATGTTTTACAAATTCATTTGCTTAGTTATTATGGACCTTAATTTTTTCTCACACATTCAAACGTCTGTCACATATTTGAATATATAATTTTCCAAATGCTTGTACGTGCCAGAAAATATCTGTTCCATTCCCCTCACACCCAGCTTCTCCCTCCTCTGCTCCAGTCTGGACTTCCAGGTCTGCTACAGAGCTAATGCCATGGGCTTTATATGCTTCCATTTGGGGTTCCCGTGTCCTGGAGACCATTTTTTCCTAATGTATTTCCTCTTTTTGTTGGAGCACATGCTCATGCTCTGATGAGCCATTGGAAAAATGATGCATGGAAGATAAGTACTGAATTTTTGTTGTCTGAAAATACCATTAGCCAAAACCGGTTTGGCTCAGTGGATAGAGCTTCGGCCTGCGGACTGAAAGGTCCCAGGTTCAATTCCGGTCAAGGGCATGTACCTAGGTTACGGGCACATCCCTAGTAGGGGGCGTGCAAGAGGCAGCTGATCGATGATTCTCTCTCATCAATGTTTCTAACTCTCTATCCCTCTCTCTTCCACTCTGTAAAACACCAATAAAATATATTTTTTTAAAAGAAAAGAAAATACCATTATAAGTATAGAATTCCAGCTTAGAAATAATTTTCAATCAGAAATGTTAAGACCTTTGTCTTCTAGCTGTATCTCTTCATAAGAATGCATGTTGCTATGTGTCTTCTTTCAGTCTTTGCACTAACATTCAGTTGGCTCTTTTAATCAGGAAACTTGAGCTCCTTCAGTCCTGAAAAATGTTTTTGTAATTTATGTTTGAGTAAGACATTCTTAAAGTATTAATTGAATACCAAAAGGGAATATAAGGACAAGTTAGAGGACTATTCAGTTGTCTACAGATAATAACAATAATGACTGTAGATGGGTAGAATCAGCAAGTTAAAACATTAAGCAATTTCCTGAAGTGGTGCAAACATCAAATGCTTTGACTACTTAATTTTTTAAGAATCCACCTGGGAAATTATTTTATACTAGAGGCCCAGTGCACAAAATTTGTGCATTGTGGGGGCAGGGTGTCCCTCAGTCCAGCCTGCACCCTATCCAATCTGGGACCCCTCAGGGAATGTCTGACTGCCCGTTTAGGCCTGATCCCATCAGGCAGTCAGACATCCCTCTGCTCCCAACTGCTCACCTGCCTGCCTTCCTAATTGCCCCTAACCGCTTCTGCCTTCCAGCCAGATGGATGTCTAACTGCTCCCCTGCCAGCCTGTTTGCCCCTAACTGCCTTCCCCTGCAGGCCTGCTCACCCCTAAATGCCCTCCCCTGCAGGCCAGGTCCCCCCAATTGCTCTCCCCTTCAGACATGGGTCCCCTACCCTGCAGACCTGGTCATTCTCCAACTTCCCTCCGCTGCCGGCCTGGTCACCCCTAACTGCCCTCCCCTGCAGGCTTGTTTGTCCCCAGCTGCCCTCCTTTGCAGGCCTGATTCCTCTCAACTTTCCTCCCCTAGTGGCCATTTTGTGGTGGCCATCTTGTGCCCACATAGGGGCAGGATCTTTGACCACATGGGGGCAGCCATCTTGTGTGTTGGAGTGATGGTCAATCTGCATATTAATTTTTTATTTAGATAGAATAGTGACCTGGTACATGGGTGGGGGCTGGCTGGTTTGCCCTGAAGGGTGTCCCGATCAGGGTGGGGGTTCCTTTGGGGCGTGGGGCGGCCTGGGCAAGGGGCCTGTGGAGTTTTTCAGGCTGGCCACACCCCCTGGTGACACAAGTGGAGAACTTGGTATCTGGGGTTTATTTATATTCTATAATTGAAACTTTGTACCCTTGAATGGAGGCCAGGGCCCGCCAGGGTGTGAGGAAATCTTGGCTTCCTTCATTGCCAAGGAAACCCAAACCTCCCTACTGCTCGCTCTGTGGATGTAACCATCTTGGTTGGGGTTAATTCGCTCTGATTGACTGGTGGGCATGGCTGGTTGGCGTGGCTTGTGGGTGTAGTCAAGTAATAGTTAATTTGCATATTACTCTTTTATTAGATAGGATTATACCATTAAGGCTAACCAACTTTTTCCTGGCCTAATTTTCAGAATGTCAGTTAGAGTAATACTTCTGGCCTCTATTCTCACTGCTTACTTATTCTTCCCTTAGGAGGAAGATAGATTATGTGATCGGGAGATTTTATTTGTAGGAACTGGGTGTGCTCTGTACATTCTGGCATCTCTCTTTATTTGTATCCAGCTTGACTACAAGAGGGAGGCATTAATTCATTAATTATCTCCACCTTGTGTTTCGGGGCTTATCCCAGTGGGGAGGCCTACAGTTGTTCATCCAGCCTGTGACTAGGTGTGTACATTGTCTAATTAAGGGGAATTTACTAGGAAGCTCGTCGAAGTCACTCACTCTGTTTTCAAATATCTATTTAATAGTGTAGACACAGTGTTTCCCTAACTTCTCTCATGATGAGAATCACCTGGGGGAGTTGTTAAACTACAGATTCCTGAATCCCAACTAAGAAGTGCTAAACTAGAATTTTTGGGAACATATAGGTAAAATTGTATACTTAACTAGTGCTCTAAGCTTAACTAGTGCTCTTACCTATACGTTCCCAAAAATTCTAGTTTAGCACTTCTTAGTTGGGATTCAGGAATCTGTAGTTTAACAACTCCACCAGGTGATTCTCATCATGAGAAAAGTTTGGGAAACACTGGTGTAGAGGGCCGCCTGGGAAGGCACATGGGCAATTTTCCTTAATTATCGTCAGCTGAACTCAAGGTGTAGGCAGAGCCAAACCTTGGGAACATGTTTCCCCGAGATGGTAGACATGTCAGCTTGGCCTTCATATCAGCCCAGGTGTTGGCAGGGGCAGGACTAGATATGTAAATCCAGGCATGCTAGGGCCTACTTAAGAATGCAAATAAGTTGGTGTTACTTCCTGGTATTGGGGTATGAAATAAATGCACTGGGAGGAGTCATCATCTTCTTCCTGCCTCTCCAGCAGACAGGATGGCCGCCCACCCAGCTCCTGGCTTAAAATCTACCTCTGTGTCTTCTCTCTTTATTTCTAATATTTCTCAATCCCTGGCCGCCTCCACTTAGAGCCAGTTTGTTCATCTCTCTTTCAGTGCAGGACTCAGAAAAGGGAGATCTCTGCCATGTCTGGCCCCTGCCACATCAGGCCCCCACATAATAGTTAAGGTAATGATTGCTATTTATCTAAGGGACTTTGTATCTATTTTGGCTCTGAAGTCAGGAGAAGAAATGTTATTGTTCCATAAAATTACACCATAAACTATATATATGGAGAGAGTAAGAGAGAGAGAGAGAGAGAGAGAGTTATTTATCTGAAATCATGGTTGACTTAAGAGATTCAAGAACAGTTTTGATAGTGGTTGGTTTTCTCACTGACCTGAAACTCAGCACCATGTATTGTTCCCAACAACTGAGAATAAAGAACCTCACGTTTGCCAGAATGTTCTCATAGCCTTGTTGAGTGAGTCCTGCCAAAACTAACATTAACCTTTCTCATTAATAACATAGGGAACATCTGAAGCTGTTCCCACTGTGAGGAATTCCCATAGGATTCAGGTCAATGAAGACGTTGGCCTCAATGCACTTGTGTGGCAGTAACACATTTGGAAATAATAGCTGAGAAGCTACTATTAATCCAAACAGGACTCAGATTTATCAGCCTTTTAAAATCTCATGTTTGTTGAAAGGATTTATGATCCTATTAACTTTTCAGTTTGACAAACTTTCCCCATAACAAATATATAGATAATCACAGCTCTTGCAAATATGTTACATAACCAGGTCATAAAATGGAAAAAACAACACAATGTCACATTTTTTTTCCTCATACTTAAAAGATTCTTTTTATTCATCCATTTTATGAATTCATTTATTAATTGAACAGATATTGTATGTGTATTAGATGTCAAACACTATGCTAGTTACTAGGAGATTTTTTTTTTTTAAAAAAAGGTAATTAAAGGAAGACTGACATTGACATCTGAAAATGTTTTTCTTGGTTCTGAAACAATTGTCAATTTTCCCTGATGTTATTTATTTAGTTTCCATCTCTTTTCAATAGAAAAATATTGGTAACTTGTATTTTCGTTGGAACTAACCCATTTTATTTAGGTTTCATACTAGCCAAAGCTAGTACAATTCCCCTGTAATTCTTTGAATTGCCTTGATACATCTTACTTCCCCATTATGTCTTAGTATTTTGTGTATTCATAAATTCATGTCCTCAGGAAAGAAAATAGGCTTGCTATACTGCTTTATTTACACACACACTTTTAGTTCTAAAATTTCCATTTTAGTTTCCCTTATATATTCTATTTCATTCTAAGATTCTCTATTTTTAAAAATTTCTTTCAGGTATGTTGACAATTGCTTGTTAAAGTATTTTTCTAATGGCTGCTTTAACACCCTGTCAAATAACTCCAAAGACTGTGTCATCTCCTTGTTGGTGTTTGTTGTCTTTTCTAATTCAAGTTGAGATTTCCTGGTTCATTGAATGATGAGTGATTTCAATTATATTCTGGACATTGTGGGTTTTGCATTGTGAGACTCTGTTTCCTCTTTAATCTTCTTTTGTGCAGGTAGTCATACTGTTTAGGTTAGCATTTTTAAAATGTAAACAATACAACACACTATACTTTTTGAAATTCTGTTTTGGCATTAATTCACTTTTTTATACAAAAAAAAAACTCTCTGGGAAGCTACATGCACTTTGGCTAAATCACTTTCCACTTTATAATTAGGAAAGGAAGAACTGCCATTTGTTTGTGTACTGCTCTTATTTAACTTTTAACAACCCTTCTCCTTTCAAGATCTGTAAGCATTTTATTATTTATCTCCTCCAACCGCGGGCTGCCCAGGCCACTTTTCTCTATCCCACCTACTCCAGCTATGTCCTGGGCAAGCTAATTAGGATGTAGGTATTTAATTTTTAATGCTCCAGCAAACCTTTCTGAGATATGAAATCTTGCAGGGCCTTAAGGCTGTCTCACCCTAAGCCCTCACTCCGTAGACAGCTGGATTCTGACTCCCTCTCCCAGTCACTCCTTCCCCACAGCCCCACTGACCTTTCTCCTCGAGGGCTCCTGGATTGCTTTCCAGAGAGATGTTTGTACTCACACTCAGTTTAGCAGCAGCTGCTGCTAATTAACTCAGATTGCTCCTCCTACAAGAGTGATGCAATGGCTTCTAAATATTGGACGGAGCTGCTTTTGAGCATCGTGGGATTATTCAACTGGCAAAACAAGTAGTAAAATCAAAGTTAAGTAACTTTCACCCTGACACTTAGGCTTTAGACTCCAGAGGAGGAAGCCAGTGGGACTGTGGGAAAAGAGGGCGGGGAGAACTAGGACTCCTGGCTGTATATGGAATGAGAACCCAAAGACCCTGAGAAACTCCACACCTCAAACAGATTTGGGGGAGTATTAAAAAGTTATAGTTAAATAGCATATATTCTAGTTAATAACTGGGAACACACCTGAACTAGGTGGGATGTGAAAATGGCCTGGGATAGCTTTAGGTGGGAAAAGAAAAATAATAAGGAGATAAGGAGGGAGAGAGAAGGAGGGTAGTGTAGGTAAACCCAGTACTCACCTCCTCCCACAATCACCTCAAAATTGCAACTAAACTACAGAACCATCATTCAAAACCACTTGAATTCTAGCTGAACAGGAGTCCTACAACTAAGGGCATAAAGAAGCCACATCAAGACTGGTAGGAGGGGGAGAGACGGGACAAGGGTTGGTCCCACACCTACACCTGGCAAATAAAAATTAGGAGGGATATCTGGACTGTGAGGTCCACCCTGAGGAGCGAGAGATCCAAGCCCCACACCAGGCCGCCAAGCCCAGGGTTCCAGTGCTGGGAAGAGAAGCCCCTATAACTCCTGGATGTAAAAACCAGCAGGGATTGTGGTTGAGTGAGATGGAGGGCTGCTGGAGTTCCAGGCAGTTTTCCTGAAGGGCTTGACTTACTGGACTCACTTGCTCTAAGCTCCAACGTGGGGGCAGCAGCTTAAAAGGAACCAGGAACTTATGAGGATGAACAGAATTGTCTGGCATCAGGGTCAGAGCTGGGGAAGAGAGAGAGGGAGAGCAGCTTTCTTCCAGACAGCTAGCAGAGGCCATTGTTCCTTTTCTGAGACCCCCATCCCCAGAGTCTATAGGTCAGCACCATATTGGAACCTCCATCAACCTGGCTCACTCCTTTTGCCTTGCCCTCCTGATTCCCTGAGACCCCACACCACCCAACTTTCAAGCCCATCCAAGCTGTTTCCAGTGGCTTGTGCATACAAATGGCCTGTCTTGACTCATGCTTCAGAGTTCCTAAAATCTCTCAAACAAACAGCATCTGGCCTCGGTGTGCCCTGCGGCTCTCACTAAATGGCCCCAGGCCTGGCACCAGCAGCTGCTGGCCTTGGTTCCTAGCTTGGCCTCACCTAGGAACCTCCAAACCCAGCACAAGTAGCAGCCATGAGTAGATCACTTTGTAGCTCATGCAGGCTGGCCCCAAGCAGAACACAGGCAGTGGCTAACCTTGGCTTGCACCTCCTGGAGGCCCCAAAGCCAGCACATGTGGTAGAAGCAACACCCAACCACCTCTACAAGTGACACACTTAGGGGAAGACTCACTGGACACCAGAGTCCTGCTTACGTTAGTCCTGCTCTTTGGGGTGGGCCCCTGCACAGCTGATCCTCCATAGAGATCAAAACCAGTCTTTGCAGCCTATCAGCCTAGGGGCAAATCCTGCTCCGTGATGTTCCAACATCAATCAAGGCTCAACTACAATAGGAGAGTGTACATGCTTTTTGTATACAATTCACATTGTGGGCAGTTCATCATCTATAAGGGAGCTCCCAGAAGACTGTCAGCTTATTTCTCAAGAGAAACTTTTCAGGCCAGAAGAGGTTGGCATGAAATATTCAAAGAGGTGAAAAGCAAGCACCTACTACCAATTGCTCTACCCAGCAAAGCCATCATTTAGAATTGAAGGACAGATAAAGAGCTTCTCAGACAAGAAAAAGCTAAAGAAGTTCATCACCACCAAACCAGTATTTTTTTTAAATTTTATTTTATTAAGGTATTTTCTGTGTACATAGTTTGCCATTGCCCCCCCCCCCCATCTCCCATTTATGCCCTCCCTCCCCAGAGTTCTGTGTTCCTTGGTTGTACTTATGTTCATGCATACCAGTCCCTCGGTTGTTCTCCTATCTCCCCCCAGGTCTCCTTCCCCTCCCCGCTGTCATTTGACAATCTGCTTGTTTTATGGTGATTATCTCAGGACCCCATGAATAGAATCCGCTCCTCATTTGGCAGTCTGCTTGTTTTATGGTGACTATCTCAGGACCATATGAATAGAGTCCGCTCCTCCTCTGGTTTTCACCGCCCCTTCCCCTGGGTCCCACTGCTTCCCCTGGGACACTCGGCTCACCCGGGGCACTCGGCCCCCTGGGACACTCGGCTCACCCGGGGCACTCTGCCCCCTGGGACCCACCAAACCAGTATTACATGAAATGTTAAAAGGTCTTCTAGAAGAAGAAGAAGAAAAAGAAGAAGAAGAAGAAGAAGAAGAAGAAGAAGAAGAAGAAGAAGAAGAAGAAATAAAAATATGAACAATAAAATGGCAAAAAATATGTATCTATCAACAACTGAGTCTAAAAAACAAACAAATAAACAAAACAAAAACAAAAAAAACCCACACAAAATAAACAAACAAGCAGACCAGAAAAAACTCACAGATACAGAGAACATTTTGATGGCTGCCATATTGAGGGAGGGGAGTGAAAGGATAGGTAAGGAGTGAAGGGAATGAGAAGTACAAATTGGTAGTTACAGAATAGCCATGGGATGTAAAGGACAGCATAGGGAATATAGTTAATAATTTCTAATAACTATGGTGTCAGATAGGTACTAGATTAATAAAGATGATCACTTACTAAGTTATATAATGTCTAATCACTGGGTTGTACACCTGAAACTAACCTAATATTGTATGTCAACTGTAATTGAAAAATAAAAAAATTATTCAAAGTAAAAAATTTAATAAAATAATTATAGACTTTGAAAATAGAAGAGATGTTAAAAATTAAGAGTAGTGAAGGAACAAATGAACAATCTCCTTGCTTTCCTAATTTTAAAGTAAACAGTGATGTTAACCAAAGTATGTGCTGAGCCGAAACCGGTTTGGCTCAGTGGATAGAGCGTCGGTCTGCGGCCTGAAAGGTCCCGGGTTCGATTCCGGTCAAGGGCATGTACCTTGGTTGCAGGCACATCCCCAGTAGCTGGTGTGCAAGAGGCAGCTGGTCGATGTTTCTCTCTCATCGATGTTTCTAACTCTCTGTCCCTCTACCTTCCTCTTTGTGAAAAATCAATTTAAAAATATTTAAAAAACAAAACAAAAAAACACAAAGTATGTGCTGAGTGACTCAGAGAGGATTTTGTATAAAAAACTGAAACCATGCCAAAACAAGATTTTTAGTAATATAGCATATTGTAATTGTTTACATTTAACAATTTAATGCTTTAACATCAAAAAAGGAACCATAAGATTGTTCTTTATGAGAAAATTCTAGATTTAATTTTTTTAATTGTTAACTTTTTTAAAGTTTTTATTTTTATTGTTGGAAGTATTACTGATGTTTCCCTTTTCCCCACTTACCCCCGCCACACCACACCCACCCCCGACCCCTGGCCTTCATCACATTATTGTCTGTGTCCATGGGTTATGTATATATGCATATAAGTTCTTTGGTTAATCTTTTCCCACCCACCTGCCTTCACTCTGACATTTGTCAGTCTGTTCCATGCTTCTATGTCTCTGAATACATTTTGTTCATCAGTTTAGTTTGTTCATTAGATTTCACATCTAAGTGAGATCATGTGTGATACTTGTCTTTCACTGACTGGCTTATTTCACTTAGCATAATATTCTCCAGATCCCTCCATGCTATCTCAAAGGGTAAGAGATCCTTCTTTTATTTTTTTACAGCTATATAGTATTCCATTGTATAAATGTACCACATCTTTTTTATTCACTCATCTACTGGTAGGCACTTGGGCTGTTTCCAGATCTTAGCTATGGTAAATAGTGCTGCTATGGACATAGGGGTACATATATCCTTTCTGATTGGCATTTCTGGGTTTTTAAGATAAAAAGCTTCTGCACAGCAAAAGAAATCATCAACAAAATGAAAATGGAACCACTATATGGGAGGACATATTTGCCATGATACATCTAATGAAGGGTTAATTTCCAAAATATATAAAGAATTCATACAACTTAACAAAGGAAGATAAGTAATACAATTAAAACATAGATAAAGGACCTAAATAGACATTTCTCCAAAGCAGAAATACAGATGGCCAAGAGACATATGAAAAAATGCTCAAAGTCACTGATCATTAGAGAAATTCAAATTAAAACAACAATGATGTATCTCCTCATACCTGCCAAAATGGTTACCATCAACAAATCAACAAATGACAAGTGCTGGTGAGGATGTGGAAAAAAGGGAGCCCTACTGCACTGCTGGTGGAAATGCAGACTGGTGCATTCACTATGGAAAACAGTATGGATTTTCCTGAAAAAATTAAAAATGGAACTGCCATTTGACCCAGTGATTCCACTTCTAGGAATAGATTTAATTAAAAACAAATTCATACCCATGATGTCATCTTCTCAATCCAAAGTGTATGATGAACATTCCCTTCTTTTATACCTGCAGTGGAGTCTTTGGATCGAATGTGGAACCTTAATAAGAAATTTACATGGGAAGCGTGGGCCAGAGGGGAGCTCTTTCCCTCTAATTGGCCTGGTAAGTAATGTGTTGAGCAAGGTGAGCCTGCTCCTCTCTGTTGTTCATGCAGGAACGTGTTTTAGCTGTGCTTCCCTCATTAGGCAGATCAGTGGCCTGTGGGCAGACTGTGCAGGAGCAAGTAACACGCCTATATGGGACCTGACCCACCACCTCAAACCTGTTTTCTGGCTGGCTGTGTGACAGGTGATGGGAAGGTAATAGGAATGGGAAGAGAGAGAAATACTTTTCAACAAGGTCCCTAATGAGTGGAGGGAATGAGGCCTCTGACCTCTGGATGGATGGGTTGCTCTGCAGGGCCCGAGCCTCTGAGATGGGCTGTGCAATTGCGCATGCAGTGTGTTTACTGGCCAGCACTGCACCAGTCTGTGCTCTGCCCTTCAGCTTCCGGTCTCTGTTCCACAGGGCATCCCAAATATCTGGCCTCTGCCCGGCACAGCCTGCTCCCAGCCCCCCTTCCTGCTCTTCCATCGTGCTTCTGCTTGTGGACTTGGTTATTTGATTAAAGAGCTCTGAGAAAAAGGTATGCAAATAATAGCAAAATCACTCAATACAAATAATCCTGACCAAATTACTGAGCTCAGGGCTGTGGGAAAGGAGGACCAATGAAATCAAGAGTAAACGTTTCAAAATATTTTACTCAAACCATACATTTGAGTTAGGTTTCAGAAAATAAATTACTGTAAATATAATCTATACATATATTTATAAAATAGAGGAATATGCAAATTAGCCAAGACGCTATAACATCATGACCAAACAGCAGGGATCTGAGGATGCATGGTGCCTGGCTGGGGTGAGGGACCTCAGGCCCTGCTCCCTGCCCCCTGGGGCTTGACAGGGTACCTCAGGCGGCACCCCCCATCCCCCAGCCCAGCAGGTCTGAACGAGGAAACTTGGGCTGTGCCCCCCGCCTGGCAGGGTTTGACGGTAGACCATGCCACCCATCCTGGCACTGGGCCGGGAAACCTAAGGCCGTGCCCCCTGCCCCAGCGCTGGGCCAGAGGACCTCAGGCCGTGCCCCCTGCCCAGCAGGGCTTGACAAGAGACCAAAGCCTGTGCCCCCACCCGATGGGGCTTGATGGAGGACCTCAGGTGGTTCTCCCCACAGTGCCGGGCTGGGGGACCTCAGGCCGCACCCCCCCTCCCAGGTGCTAGGGCCGGGGGGACCTGAGGCTGCACCCCCACCCAGTGAGGCTTGATGGGAGAACTGAAACTGTACCCCCCCATTCTGGTGCCGGACTGGGAGACCTGAGGCTATACCCCTTGCCCAGAGGGACTTGATGGAGGTGGGGCCATCCAGGTCTGGGTCTCCTGCATTTTCGAAGTGTGTGTAGGTGGTGGGTAGGGACTTGACTCTAGGTCCCCTGGCATGCCTCAGACTCTGACAGGAGGGGAGTTTTCACATTCATTTTGCTAATTTCCTTTCACCTCTGACACTTCTATTATAGAGAAAGGGCAAATAGCAGTATTGAAATATTTCCTCTAATTAATTCCCTTCTAATATGCACAAATTTCATGTACCAGACCACAAATATAATAATAATAAGTCAGCAAAAATGCTTCTTACGCAGAAACCGGTTTGGCTCAGTGGACAGAGCGTCGGTCTGCGGACTGAAGGGTCCCGGGTTCGATTCTGGTCAAGGGCATGTACATTGGTTGCGGGCACATCCCCGGTAGAGGGTGTGCAAGAGGCTGCTGGTCGATGTTTCTCTCTCATCGACGTTGCTAGCTCTCTATCTCTCTCCCTCCCTGTGAAATATCAATAAAATATATTTTTTTAAAAATCCTTCTTACAACTAAAGTTTTATTCATGTTGTCATATTGGAAGAGCCATATGCCAGTCTCTCTCTCTCTCTCTCTTTCTCTCTCTCAATTTCTCTGTGTTTAAGTGAGGTGGAGGACAGTAGAGTGATACCCAGCATGAGCAGTTAAACAGTAAAGTAAATTCTATGTTGTAGTATATTTACCATAAAACTAAGAACTTAATTAATTCAAGAGCATACCTGTCATTTTCATTATGATTCAGTCAATAAATTTTAGTGCCTATAAAAAGTGTTGAAGTGAAATTATATTTCACCTTTCCTGGCGTATTAACAAAAAGGATGAACTCTGCAGACACTGACTCTACACCCTCTGCCTCCATATGACACCTGGGTACCAAAAGCCAGGATTCTAATTAAATCCTGTGGTTCGTTCCTCATATTTCAGTTTTTGTTGCTATCGAATATGAGATCTATTCTTCTATTTAATGGTTAACTGGTTATTGCTATACCACTGCAGTTGCTTGGCTTAGTTTGGCAACCCAATATTTAATCTTCTCCTAAAGGTTGCTCTACGGAATGATGACCATGATGGTGACAGAGGAGAAGGCAGGAATGGGGGTGGTAATGTTTTAGCAAGTGTGAGAAGAGGTAGCTGGGTCCTTCTATGTAGCATCGGAGGGCTCTGGGAGTGCACCCTGCGCACCACTGGGACTGGGAGGTGGTGGCAGTGTGGTCTTCACTGCAGAACCTCCCCCCCCATGCTCACAGAGTGTGATTGGGCATTCCTCATTGTGTGGCTTAAGGCTCTAGCTCTCTTACCCTCCCACAAATTCTGTGAACTGGCTAATATGTTTCTCTCGTCTTTAAAAATACATTTGTATTGATTTCAGAGAGAAAGGAAGAGGGTAACATCAATGATGAGAGAGAATCATTGATTGGCTGCCTCCTGCACATCCCTTGCTGGGGATTAAGCCCACAACCCAGGCATGTGCCCTTGACTTGTCTCTTTTACTATATATACTTTTTCCTTGAGTTTTTATAAGAAGAATGCTTTCAAGTATTGCTTAGCTACTCAACACAGAGGTGGGCAGTATGAGAGGGAATGAGATAACTGGAGACACAACCAGTCTGAGCCTGAGCAGCCAAGGGTGGCACAGGCAGGGCCAAGGTGCCTCCGGGACACCCTCTCCGTCACGGGGAGGAGTGCAGACACTGAGAGGCTTCCTCGGGCAGCGCTGTCCTCACTGCCACCAGCGCCTTCTTGGGGCAGGGTGTGAGCCTTCACTAGTTTACTGAGTGGTAAACTACGGGGGCCTTTGTACAAAGATCAGAGGCTCAGGTTGTGTACGTCAGGGTAAACCAACCAGTGCTTGTCTTCCCCCCACTGCTCCCTAAATGTGTGGCCTTGTCCAGACTTCCTGTTATTGTCTGCCTTATTTCTCCCTCCTTCCCTCAGGTTTCTACCTGGCGCATTCACAGTGCCTTTCAGTGGCCAGGACCTCCCAAAGCCTGCCCCCGGCTAGTAGTCCCAGCTTCTGTTTGGCCTTCCAGACTTTTCCTTTGTCTTGGTCTTATTCAGTGTTGGGGCCAACCTGATACAGTCACCCCGCCGATGTGATGGAGGGTGATGAGTTACTCCCTCCACGTAAGAGATTTCTATATTAACTAAGTCTCTAGGGCAAGCAATCTCTTAAACCCAAATAGGGGCACTGATATGTGGGACATTTAATTGCAGTGTGCCCTCCCCTTGCCAGCCTGGTCAGAATCAATCACCTGGGTTATGCACCTGCTATTCTAGGTCATCCTCTTATTCAGTCCAGTTACGAGCCTGTGTCTCTTTTCATTCTAGTGTGTGAGCTCAGTAGTGTCCTGAAGTAGCAGAACTCAATGAAAGTCCACTTGAACTCACTCATTCACTTCCAGCTGTGAGCAGGATTCTGCTGGTTCTGGGGACAAAAGGGAGACCTGCTCTGAAGGAGACAGTCTACTGTGTGCAGAAACAGTGCTGCTTCCTGCTTTTGAAGGATTTCAATCCAATAGGAGAGATGATCCAGACAAATATAAACCCACAGCAAAACCAGAGACATATAAATAACAGTGCTTGCCACATCACAGCAACAGCTCAGCTGTGTGTAACACATGGGCAGGCTCCAGGTCCCTGATAGTGGAAGGCGAACAGACATATTCAAAGAAAGGTGTGTTGCTATTGTTGTTTTATGAAGCATTTTGAATAGTATAGACACCAGTATAGAAAATACCTATATTCACACCACCTATATTCGGTGATTGTTAAACATTTGGGATATTTACTTCATTTCTTTTTTTAAAAAAAAATCCTATATAATAAAAGCCTATGTGGCATAGCGCAGTGTCATCACAAGATGGCTGCACCCGCATCACCACAAGATAGCCACCACAAGATGGCCAACAGGGGAGGGCAGTTGGAGGTGATCAGGCAGGCAGGCAGGTGAGCAGTTTGGAGCCAGCAGTCCCAGATTATGAGAGGGTGTCTGGCTGTGGGTTTAGGTCTGATCCCATGGTGGTTGGGCCTAAACCAGCAGTCAGACATCCCCCAAGGAGTCCCAGATTGGAGAGGGTGCAGGCCAGGCCGAGGGACAGCCCCTCCCATGCACTAATTTCATGCACTGGGCCTCTAATAAGGAAATAAAGATGACAGGTGGAATTATAGGCCCCTTTAAGCCTCTTGCTAGTCCTGTTCCCCTGCCCCTTCCCCAGTTACACTATTATTCTAAAGTTGTGTCTCTATCCCATTTATATCTTTTGCTCCATCATTGTGCTCCAAGACATATATACAGTATTTGGTGATGTGTTTTTAGAATTTATATGAATGCCTTCATACTGTGGAGTTCACGGAATCAAGGAAAGAACTGGAACAAGCAGGCTGGAGGAAAAAAGGATCCAGCACCTGACAATACCATTTTTTATGGGTTTGGTGGGTTTCTTCAGTCTGAGCACCTGGTCCCTTAATCATTAACCCTTCTCTACAAGGGCCGTGATTATATTCACCTCATTCAATGCCAACTCCACTCTCGGTTTTCAAACATGGCCTTTGTGCCTAGATTCAAACTGTCAAATCATATTAAAAATGAATTAGCTTGCTTTTAATTTAAAGCCTGCAGACTTCAACTATTTAGGGGTGAAAGGGAGAAAATTCCATTACCGAACTTAAATTAAATTGCTGTGGTCAGGGAGGAAAGGGAAGGAGGGTCTGCAGGTCCTATAAATATAATCTTTTGGGCCTTGAACGGAGGAGGACGTCTCTCTGAGCTCCTCCCCAGAGGCTGGGGCCCCTCGTGGTAGACCGGTAGCGTTTTGTTGGAACGTACACCATTTACTAATTGTCTTGTTACGGCCGTCACAGGCGTCTGTCTCCCCATGAATTATATGTGTCTCAAGGAAATATACGGGAACTGATTTCCTTTTACTTCCGGTGCCTGGCATGCAGAAGGTGTCCCATAAATATTCCCATGAATTAATCTAAATTTAAAAAAAATGGCAGGTCACAGTGCATGCCTGTGTGTCTCCGTACCTATCGCTAAAAAGTCAGGATCCAGCCAAAACCGGTTTGGCTCAGTGGATAGAGCATCGGCCTGCGGACTGAAGGGTCCCAGGTTCGATTCCGGTCAAGGGCATGTACCTTAGTTGCGGGCATATCCCCGGTAGGGGGTGTACAAGAGGCAGCTGATTGATGACTCTCTCTCATCGATGTTTCTAACTCTCTATCCCTCTCTCTTCCTCTCTGTAAGAAATTAATAAAATATATATATATTTTTTAAAAAGTCAGGATCCAAAGACTCCGGGGCACCCTCTCAGCCTTCTGCTTTAGGTAGGGTTCTAACCAGTTCATCTAGTTTCCTGCCTACTGAGAACAAAACGAAAGGGAATGCAGACTGCTTCTAAAAGAGGACATCTATAGCAGCCATAAGTAAACGTCCACCAGGGTCAGGGAAGGAAAATTAGGAAAGTGTGAGGGTCCGGAGATGTTTGCTGAGACCGATGTCTGCAAGGACACTGCAGAGTCACCGTGTGCTCCATAGACTCTGGTTCAGCAGGCAGAGAAATGCACCGTGTTTTTAAAAGCTCCACAAAAAAAATGTTATGCAACATTTAAATTATTTTTTTGGACATGCCATCCTTGTCCAAAGTTTAATAGATGGGGGAGCTGCTATATGCGTTTTTAATGAATTGTTGTTTTTCCTGAACTCTCTTATGGTTCTTGCCTTTCATTTTAAAGCAGATGAATCAGAACATTTTGTATTCCTCCCTTCCAAAGAGATCCCACCAAAAATGGATTACTTTTGTGGCTGTCGGCCAAGTTCTGTCAAGAAATAAAACATGACTTTCCTCAGGCACCTTTGCAGCCTCCTGAGAAGGGACTCAGAGAGCCAAGCTAAGTCCTCACCCCCCAACTCCCCTCCCCACCACCACACACACACACACACACACACACACACACACACACACACACTCCCCCCACACCCAGTGTGCAAACACCACAGCAGCCTCCGTGGTGGAGGCGGGTCAGCAAACAGGGCTCTCTGCCCCTGGGTCCTCTTCCAGTACCAAGCGCTCCCAGCTCCTGACCCCTCCAACCCCCCCCCCCCCAAGGGCGACGTTCTGGGGACAGGCAGCCTCTGTCAGTCCCCACCTTCACAGGCAATGAACGCCCGGAGTCACTGGGCGAGAACACAGAAGCGCGGCCACCGGGGCCAAGGAGAGCATCCACACAGCCTCACCGGGGCCGGTGGGCGTCCTGCAGGCCGCGGCCCCTGGCTCCGCAGCCTCAGAAGCAGCTGTGCGGCCACCAGGCCGCGTCCTCTGGCACAAGGCCCTTCACACAGCTCCCTGCCTCTGGGGTCCCGGCTCCCAGCCTTGCAAGGATCCCATGCGCCCAGCCAGCCCAGCCACTCCTGCTGGCCGGTTCAGGGCCTCCCTCCCTCCTAGAGCCCCACCAGGAAATTGGGATGTGGTGGTGGGGGAGAGAGGGTAGGGGTAGGGGGTTTGCCAGGCTCTAGGGTTCCACCCAGATTCTCAGTGCTTGGTCCTGCTCTGCTGCGCACTCCAGCCTCATCCTTCGCAGCGCATCCTCCCTCTCTCCTTTCCCAGGGCCCTGAGCACCGTGGTGAGGAGAGAGGAGGACTGCGGCTCAGGCCCTGGGAGCAGGCTTCCTCCTCACGAAGACCAGGAGGGGAACAGAGAACAGAAAATCATCATCGCGCGCCCACGGGGGAGACGCCCCCAGAGTCCAAGCAGCCCTTTGGGGTTAGAGACACAGTAGTGGCCTGTTCATGCACTTCTCTGATGCTTTTGAGCACAAAGAGCTGTGTGACTAGAGACTTATGTTCTAACCCTTGCCCTTTAATAACTACTTTTTTAAAATGAACAATTGACACCATTGAAGCCCCTGGCAAATCTCTATCCAGTTTCAGGCATCTCGGGCATTTAATCTAATTTTTCATAGTGCTTCACTAAGTGGCCAAAAAGCTTCAGAGATTAGAGCAGATCTTTGGAAAATAGGTTCACCGAAGGCCCAGCATCTGCTTAACTGGGGGGAAAAATTCCATAAAAAGGCAGAATGACAGCAGAAATGAGGAGAGGAAAGAAATGAGATCTGATGCTTGCTGGTGCTAGAATTTGAATTGGCAAAAAGAAAAAAGAAAAATTGCCCAATGCTTGCTAATTTCTCACCTAAATACCCTCCTTCCCTGCTCATGCTGCCCGGTGGAGCCTCTCCCTAATGCAGTCAGCCATCAGGCAGGTGGTACGGTGCTGTGTGTGCGTGCGTGCGTGCGTGCGTGCGTGCGTGCGTGTATGTGTGTGTGTGTGTGTGTGTGTGTGTGTGTGTGTGTCAGGGTACGGGCCTAACACACAAGCCAGTCTTGGGAACACTGGGTTAGCATAGCCCGCCACCAAGACTCTATATGCATGTTGACACCTACACCTTCCTGAGAGAAACGGGGAAGGGGACCTTGCCATCTGGGCCAGGACACTGGGCTCAACATTCCAGATAAACAAGAGACCTAGACTGCCCAACCCCCAGGGACAGGAGTTACCCAGGAGGACAGGATTCCCTGGGATAGCCACCGAATCTCAGTAGAATGTAACGCTGCTGGGCAACTGGAACCAGAGGACACAGTGTCCCCACCTGGGGAAGCCAGGAACACCAAGGTGAGAGAATAATGGGAGAACCCCCTGACCGTCTGATTGAAGGCCCTGTTCCACTCCTGGGCTTCCCAGTTATGTAACCCTTCTGGTTGAACTAAATTGAGTTGATTTTTCTGTCATGTACAGCCAGCATGCACTGACAGCCTCAACAGTGTTGACATTATGTATTTCCTCAGTACAGTGTGAGAAGAACTACAGAAAGGAGAGCTCACCACTAAAAAAAATATTGGAGAACAGCCCCATGGATGGCATGGCTCAGAGGTTGAGTGTCGACCTATGAACCAGGAGGTCATGGTTTGATTCCCGATCAGGGCACATGCCGGGGTTGCAGGCTCAATCCCCAATCAGGGGCCATGCAGGAAGCAGCTGACTCATGATTTTCTCTCATCATTGATGTTTTTATCTCTTGCTTCCTCTCCTTTTCTCTCTGAAATTAATTTAAAAAATATATTTTTAAAATGCTGGAGAATAGAGTATAGAGAGACAGAACAAAAAGACTGTGGGAGTGAGGGCATTGTTTCCATGATGAAATTTGTGTTAAAAATAATAATAATAGCTAATTATATCTATTACAAGCATGATACTCTTCTGAGTGCCTTTACATATTAATTCACTCAATCCTCCCCCAGACCAAGTGAAATAGGTGCTAATGTTATTGTCCTCATCTTGCAGAGGAGGGAAATTGAGGTACAGAGAGGTTCAATAACTTTTCCTGATACTATACAGTTAAGAAATGGAAGACTTGAGGGTCAGACTCAAGGTAATCTGGTTCCCCAGCCTTAACCACCAAGCACAGTAACTACTTAACAGGAAGAATTCTGCTTTCAAAACTGATGTGTTGGAAATCCTGCTTATGAAAGCTATTATAAATGTTGTGCTTTCTTTGATCTATTGCTTTGGTCTCAATGACTGATTACCTTGGAGGAGCTAGCTGCATAAGAAAATGAAAGGCTAATGAGCAGAAGCCTACTAAATTAGATTTATTTTGTCTGTGTTTTAAGATGGAGAACTATACAAATTGTCTTGCTCATTCACATAAACATTTTGAAGAACAAAGTTTATAAAACTTGTCAAAAAGACAAGAAAAATGTAAATAGAACCTACACTTGGGTCTATGCTTTGGCCATTAATATGAAGAGAAATATGAGGATAGGAAAGGAAGGTAACATAAGAAGAGAAAGGGACCAGGATAGATTGCAAAGATATAAAAGAGATTGAGACAGCAAGGCAGAGAAGGGTAGACATTGAATAATTGAAAAAGAAAGCAATATATGCCTCAGACTATACACGCAGACAAGAGAAAGTCAGAGGTGGGTGGGGAGAGGGGATGGAAAGACAGATAGACGATAGATAGATAGGTAGGAAGATAGATAGAAGAGGAGAGAAAGAACTATCATCAGATATGGAGCTAGATTGCCAGTTCCCTGAGGACAAGCACCATGTCTGTTTTGTTTGCTGCTTTTTCCAGAGCCAAACACTGTGCCTGACATGTGATAGATGCTCAAGAAAAAACTATTGGCTGAATAAATGAGAAAGCAAGACACAGATACCCATAGAAGGCACCAGATAGGAAAGAAGCCTGTGCCGTTATTAAGAACATAGAATATGGAGTCAGGAAAACCTAGATTCCGACCTTGGCTTTATACCTTGAGATTTGTGTGATCTGGGGTAATGCACCTACTACTTTTGATATTTTTGTGTCTGCTTCTTCACATGTGAAAATCGGGCTAGGTTCTAGATATTTGGCTCTTTCTGGTACCTCTAACCCACCCTCCCATACTCTGCTTCGGGCTGCTGGGGCTGCGACTCTGTGACCTACCTTTTGCCTTGGCCAACTGGCTGAGAAGGAGACAGGGCCTGTTGCTCCCTCCTGCCTCCTGCTCCTCGGAGCATCACTCCCCCAAGGCTTCTGCAGTTCCTGTCTGCAGCAGCAACTCAACCCAGTTTGCAGTTTTCCCAGCACCTGCACAGCCAGCTTCCTGGCCCTCCTCAGAGACCCCAGCACCAGCCACGGCTAAGGCTCAGGGCTGGAGCTCCCCTCCTCTGCATTTCCAGGTTTTAATACATCCAGCTTTCTCCCCTTGTTCCCCCAGCCCACACAGTGCTAGCTGTTTCCCGTAGCTGCTGCCTCCTCGATGCCTTAGAGCCCACTCTTTACCTGTTTACTTAACAGTTACAGCTTTGGACCTAGTTAGCAATTCTTTCTATTCAATTGCTTCTGCTTAAACAACTGATATGGTGTCTGTTTCCTGCCGAGACCCTGGCTGAGAAAGGATAAAAACACCTGCTCACAGAGTCATGAGACTGGATGTGTGAAGAGCTGAGAAGGTCGCCCAGCTGCCCTAAGAACCTGATAACTGCGAGCTCTGTGAATATAAAGACACAGCAGGACTCTTGGAGGCCATCCTGGAGGGGACACCACTAGTGTCCATGGAGCGATACCTTGACTCATGACTTTTGAAGACTTTGACGGTGTGCTCTGCCTTTACAGCTGCAGCACAGAGATTCCAAGTCAGATACGTCATCAAGTCTGAGACACCACTGACTGTCTCTAAGAAAATGAAAAGTCACTACCAACAAAACTATGGTACAAGTACAAATTGTGAGGCTCGTTCCAATATTAGAAATATCAAAATGTGAAAATAGATGTGTGCCTCAGAATTAATGAAATATGGTATTTACGTTGAACCATGAATTTAGGTAAGCCTTGGATGGACCTTCGGTCATTCTTTATCCCTTCCTCTAGTGTGCCAACATCACACACACACACACACACGCACACGCACACGCACGCGCACGCACACGCAGGAATGGTGAAAAATACGAAAAGCTCTCCTGGCCCTCTATAGATTCTTGTTAGAGGGTCTCTGAGGAAGCCAACAATTGAAAGTTGACCCCAACAAAATAAATCTTTCATTTGGTTTAGTCGGCCTGTGTTTTTTTGAACCAAGGGCTTCCTTGCCTCCCTCACCCAGAAAAGCCTTCCACTTTTCTGAGCAAAACAATCCCGCACACAAACCACGGGTAAGTCAGAAGTTTGCTTTCTGATCCAACTCAGCAGGAATGGGAACCCAAAGTAGAAAGAGTCCTTGCTTGTTAGCATGACCAGTGGCCTGAACTAAAATTATCCTGTGTTCAGAACACTCTGTGGGCTTTCATGCGTCACGCATCCACTTCAATCCAAGTATGTTTCTGGAGCATGGTTGTGATCAGAAAAAAACAAGCGATACAAAAATAACACCTTATGAGTCAGTGTATTCCCTGCCCCAAATAAGTCCTTACTAGAGCTGGCCTTGCACAGTCCCGCTCGCATTGGGAGAAAGCCTGGAACTGAGCCCAGGCCATACAGATCATTGGTTGAGGGAAGGAATGAGGGAGCAAGAGCGGATGAGTGTGAGACTGAATGGCAATTCATTTGAAGAAAAGAAGACGAAATAAAAACTCTTCAGACAGTTTTCTTTGACCGGGGTCATTTTCTTTAAGTTTCACACACTGGTCACGTAATGGAGCTGCAGTCCATCTCTGTCCTCTGACCTGATCTGAAGGTGGAAAACCCCAGTGGAGCCTTGAGCCTCTTCTAAAGCTCTGCACGCGCTGCAGGCGGCACTTGACTAAGCCCTTTGCTGGGCCTCTGCCTTAACTTTCTATTTTTTGCCTGGAGGTTTGAAGGGAAAAACTCAGCCCCAACATGTAAGAATGTTGGGAAAGGGAAGGTCTGGGCTGCATCCGAGGAGGGGAAAGGACTTAGTGGGACACTTGAAGAGTCTGCTTCATGGAAATAAGATTCTCCCTCAGAAACCTTAAGCACTTTTTTATTAAGGTATTTTATGTGTACATGTCTTACTAATTTCCTAAGCAAATTGTTGAAAATGTCCCAGAGATAAGGCATGCTGAGGGCGTTAGACTCACCAGGTGTGGAGGTGATGTGCCCTGTGCCTTGTCCATGTACTACTATGTGACTCGCCTTGTGCTAAGCACTGAGATGCAAAGACAGATAAGAGAGTTCTAGCCTCCAGAAGCTCACAGTCTCATTCATATGCCGACAATCAACTCATTTACTTTCCAAAAGTAAACCGGAGTTGAAGGGTCAGGACTGACAGGAATAACAGAGGAGGAAGCTAGTTAAGAGACCTTTGCACTTGCTGTTCCCTCTGGTTGAAAGCTGTCTCCTGAGATATCCTCATGGCTCCCCGCCCCAGCCATGCTCAGAAAGGACCAGCATCAGAGAGACAAGGAAAAGATAGGTGAACCTGTAGGATTTGTACCAAATATCTTACCATATTACTCACGGACTTCTTCGCTCACAGCACTTTATCTCTCCACATGTGTGCCAGCTTTCCTCTGTGCTAAATCTCTCATAGGTGATCAGTATTTCTGAATAGCATGTGTTCTGAGATAAGCCCCTCATAGAAATGTAAGTTGAGCCCCCTACTTGGTGGCTCACTAATCAACTACAGCCCCCTGTGCGGTAAAGACACGGCCTCCAGAGTTCCAGGTGAGGTGCTCAGTGGAGGTCAAGGGCAATGCTGGTTAGCATGGCTCATGAGAACCAATGGTCCAAGTATTAAGGATTTTGCAGGGCTGTCGATGACATGTTGGTAGTTTGGAAAAAAAAAATCATGGTGTGAGATTCAAACCATAGAAACTAGCCAGTGGCACATATCAGGGCTTATCTTCCTTCCGTAGAGCTGGTGGTTAAGCATTGACTAGTCCACCATTGCCAAGGGCGATCCTTCTGGTTGCAGGGGACAGTTTTGACCAAGATGAGACATGTGGATGGAGACAGAAAGCAACACTTTCCTTGATCCTGAGCAGGAACCAAAGTCCTCACTTGCTCCACACTCCCTACAGCAGAGGCAGAACACTTTCTCTAAAGGGCCAGCGAGTCGGTATTTTCAGCTTCGCAGGCCATCTGGTCATTGCTGCTACCATTCAGCTCCGCGCAGACAATATGTAAACACGGGCTGTGGCTGTGTTCCAGCGGAATTTTATTTGCAAAAACTGAGATTTGAATGTCATACCATCTTCACATGTCACAGGATATTTTTTTAAACATTTATTTTTTAAAAATAAATCTTTATTGCTCAGATTATTACAATTGTTTCTCCTTTCCCTCCCCCCATAGCTTCCTTCCACCTGGTTCCCACCTCACCCTCTGCCCTTACTCCTCCAACTCCCACCATTGCCCTCATCCATAGGTATACAATTTTAATACAGTTTCTTTCTGCACCCCCCACATCCTTTTTCTCCTGATAATTATCAATCCACTCCCTTTCTTTGCCCCTGATTCTATTATATTCACCAGTTTATTCTATTCCTCAGATTTTTAATTCACTGGATCTTCTTCCTCTTCTTAAATAATACCTTTCAGCATTTCATATAATTCTGGTTTGGTGGTGATGAACTCCTTTAACTTTTTCTTATCTGTGAAGCTCCTTATCTGCCCTTCAATTCTGAATGATAACTTTGCTGAGTAAAGTAATCTTGGTTGTAGGTTCTTGCTGTTCATCACTTTGAATATTTCTTGCCACTCCCTTCTGGCCTGCATAGTTTCTGTTGAGAAATCAGGTGATAGTCGTATGGGTGCTCCCTTATAGGTTACCAACTGCTTTGCTTGTAAGATCCTCTTTTTATCTTTTGCCCTTGGCATTTTAATTATGATGTGTCTTGGTGTGTTCCTCTTTGGATTTCTCTTGTTTGGGGTTCTGTATGCTTCCTATACTTGTAAGTCTATTTATTTCACCAGGTGGGGGAAGTTTTCTGATATTATTTCTTCAAATATGTTTTCAGTATCTTTCTCTCTCTCTTCTTCTGGCACCCCCATAATTCTGATGTTGGTACTCTTGAAGTTGTCCCAGAGGCTCCTTATACTATCTTCAACTTTCTGGATTCTCTTTTCTTCTTGTTTCTCCAGCGGAGTGTCTTTTGGCTCTTTGACCTGATTCTTGTGTTCCTCCCTTGTGCTGAGTTTCCGCCTGACCGTCCCAACTTCCCTGTGCAAGAGCGTGGGTACCCGAGGGGCTCGCCTGGAATTGGGTTGGGTTTCTGTAGTCTGAAGCTTCTGACTTTTCCCACTATGGAGCAGCTTCAGCAACCTCTGCAGTCAGATCTCTCTGTACAAATTATACAAAGTATGTTCTCTGACCACTGTAGACCCTGCCCACTGCGGCTCCCACCCCCCCTACTCTCCCAGTCTCTGAGTCTCCGGGTGCCTTTCTTGACAGTCCAGACTCCACCCGTATGAGCCAAGCATTCGGCTGCACTTCCTCTCTGTGCACAAGCATCTCTCTACCTCAGCGCTTTTTGGCTCCCAATCTGATCCATGAGCCTCTCTCCTTCTTTCTAGTTGTAGATTTCCCACTCCACCAGCTTTCCTGTGCTTTTGGAAGAATTCTGTTCTGATTTTAGTTGTTTTTTAAATTGTTGTGCGAGGTGGCAGCTTAGATGCTTACCTAGGCCGCCATCTTGGTTCTCCTCACATGTTACAGGATATTATACTTCTTTTGATCTTTCTACCATATGTAAGTGTGAAAACCATTCTTAGCTCATTGCTATGTGGAATCAGGCAGTGGGCTGGGTTTGGCCCGTGGGCCGTAGTTTGTGTAACACTGCCTTGGAGTGTAATACATTGAGTAGTGTCAAAGATGGGAAAGATGGTCCCCATGTCTCAGTGAATAGTGGTAACAGCTCTCGTTGTTGAGTAGTTTATGTACCAATAATTATCCCAAGGGGTGTATATACATTCACTCATTTAATCCTTAAGACAATCCAAAATAAATACCATTATCGAGGCTCAGAGAAGAAAAATACCATGGCCAAGGTCACACAAGGGGAATAGGGCAGAGCTGGCTAGGGTTGTGCTCACGTTGCCCACCTGGTACACTAACCGATGCCACCCCAGTTTTATACCCTGGGTCCGTGTTCGGGAAATAATCTTGAGCATTTGTCACCAACCCATACAGTTATCCTCCTCCCACCATCACGTGCAGCCAGATCCTCTTTCCCTACTTCCTCCCCATGCACAGGCCCTAGAAAATTCACAGCCCCAGGAAACTTACCTCAGAAGAATAATAAGATGTGTGAAGTCACATTTGCAACTTTATCTTTGTAAAAGAACTCCATGAAATATGGAAGTAGGTTGAGTAGCACAGGAGTCCCCGGGCAGGGCTTTGCCCTTGACTGACACAAGGGTGAGTGCCAGCTCACAAATCCCTCTCTGCCTCGGAGCTGGCAGGACAAAGCTATGAGTTCTGCTTCAGACCATAAAAAAAATAAGGCACATAAAATTAATTATTGGGAGCACAGTGACTCCTAGCAGGAAAATATTGCATTTGTGTGTGTGTGTGTGTGTGTGTGTGTGTGTGTGTATCTGTCTGTCTGTCTGTGTATGAATGAAATGATATTCAGAAATGAAAAAAAAACAACACCATAAATTGTAAGGTTAACTTATTCTAGGAGATAAAATGTCATAATATCTGTAATAATTTTACTAGATACTTTAATAAAAAAGTAAACTATTTTTTTTTTTTTTTTTTTTTTAGAAACTAAATGTTACAATTTATTCCATCTTCATGATTACAGACATTACAGGGCAGGGTGGATAAACATCGCAAATAAAGCAAATTCCTTTCTCCCCTAACCAGATACAGTATTTTGGCATTTTCATGATATACAGGTTAACTTAATTCATTGACTTAGCTTGAAAGCTGGCCACAGCAGCAAATTTTTGCAATTTAGGATCTTCCTCCATAGCATACTCCAAAGATCTTAATGACTGAACTACACTGTGAACTCTGAAATGGTGTTCACTCTAACATTCTTGAAGCTTTCACATCTTAATCTGAGATCTGACACCTCTAGTTAAGGCCGGGAACTGTTAAAAGCTTCCTCTTGGCTAACCTAGTCCACCATTGGCCAAGTTTAACAGTTAAGTTACTATATAAAAAAGTAAAACTCCCAGGCATTGATTGAAGCAGTCATACTGGGATCCCTTTTCAGAGCATTAGCTCCCTGAGAGAAGAGGTCCGAACCAGTTGCTTCCATGAACAATGACCACAGTTCAGTATCGCTAATGTCCTTGGAGGCATACTAGTAACTCAAGGCAAGGGGTCAGGCACCCATGATTATCCTGACAAGTTTATCAGTCTTTAGAGACAAGATATGTTTAAAGCTGATCCCAGATGAAGTATTGCAACCATAATCCCAAGAAATCATTCCATTTTAGCACAGTGAGTTCCTGCAAGATGTCAGAGCAAGTGAGAAATCATCCCAAAGTAAAAAGTGGTGGTTCAAAGTGAGAAGAAAACATCTAGGAGGAAGATAAGTCCTCATTAAATTGATGGCTATCTTCACAGCCTTAATTGACAAAATCCAGAAGGCTCAAATTTGAGTCTTTTCAAGGTGAGTGTCAAGGTCAAGAAGAGCTTTCGGGCTTGTCTCTGCCATGGCCCATGAACTCCAGTCCTTCGATGGGAATCTCCTTCTCCTTTATTGCTTTCTGGACGCACTGCTGGTAGCGCTTGAAGAGGTCGGTGCACGGGTCCCCGGAGCTGTCCCCCTTGAGGAACTTCTCGGCAAACCAGCGATTAAAGCACTGATCGTACTCGCGCTTCATGTCGGTGCAGCCCTCCCCTACGCTGTTCATGGCGGCAGCGAAGGCGGCGCACTCTCAAAAAAGTAAACTATTAATCCTGTGTTGTTAAATCTGAGGTTTTTTTATTAGCAAAATTTTAATAATTTTTAATAATGCCTATAACAAATAGTATGATGAAAAAAAGATATATTTTTAAGAACATAAATAACTTTGTTTAGCTTGAATTCTATGGTTAAACCAGAGGGGTGGTGAGGGGTGTTATCCTGACAATGATTTTCCAAGTCAGGTCAGCCCTCACACAAGCGATTCCTACACTCAGCCATTAATTTTACTGAGCTTTGAAATAAGCTCAATCTATCCTTGCCAGTAAGACTCAGAAATCCAGGCACACATCTAAAGGAAAGTTTAGTTCAACCTTGAAGATCAGAATACGCATTCCCTGGCTGGTGGAGAAAGCTGATTTGTCCCCTTGGGAAGCTAGCTCTTTAAATAATCAAGCACCATGCCTGTTTGACCTTGAAAAAGGTCAAGCTACTGATGATAGAGCCCAGGCTTCAAAAGAAGAACCAGATGTCAGAATGGGAGGATCAAGAAGACGGACGGTGTCTAGGGCTGGTGAGTCTGGGGAAGCGGTACATGTGCATGCTCTCCTGGTGGGCATGTAAGTTAATGCAGCCATGCTGGAGGGGAACTTGAGCACATGGAGAAAAGCCCTCTTTAAAAGTCTGTGACACACTCAGGGGGCCGAGTGCCCCGGGTGAGCCGAGTGTCCCAGGGGGCCATGTGCCCCGGGTAAGCCGTACCCCCCAAAGGGGAAGGGTGTCCCGGGTGAGCCGTGTGTCCCAGGGGGCCAAGTGCCCCGGGTGAGCCGAGTGTCCCAGGGGGCCGAGTGCCCCGGGCGAGCCGAGTGTCCCAGGGGGCCGAGTGCCCCGGGCGAGCCGAGTGTCCCAGGGTGCAGTGTGCCCCGGGCGAGCCGTGTGTCCCAGGGGAAGCAGTGGGACCCAGGGGAAGGGGCGGTGAGAACCAGAGGAGGAGCGGACTCTATTCATATGGTCCTGAGATAGTCACCATAAAACAAGCAGATTGCCAAATGAGGAGCAGATTTTATTCATGGGGTCCAGAGATAGTCACCATAAAACAAGCAGATTGTCAAATGACAGGGGGGAGGGGAAGGAGACCTGGGGGGAGATAGGAGAACAACCGAGGGACTGGTATGAATGAACATAAGTACAACCAATGAACACAGAACTCTGGGGAGGGAGGGCATAAATGGGAGGTGAGGGGGGGGGCAATGGTAAACTATGTACACAGAAAATACCTTAATAAAATAAAATTAAAAAAATAAAATAAAATAAAATAAATAAAAAATAAAAAATAAAAGTCTGTGACACAGAAGTCCCATCCCTAGAACTTTACCCAAAGTAAATAGTTCAATGAATGTGTGAGGATGAACAAACTGGATGTTAATTATGGGAGACTTTATGGTATTGAGAAATTGGAAATAACCTGGATATTTCTTGGTAGGAATTTGATTAAATAATTATGGTATAGCTATACAACGAAAACCCTGAAGCCATTAACTAGAATAATATGGATCTATATTTATAGACATAAAAACAGAGATATTTACATATTGCTAGGTGGGAAAAAAATTATGTGTTCTCTGACTCTGAGGGGGGTATGCATATGTGTGTGTGTCTGTGTGTGTGTCCGTGTATGTATACAAGCACACACAGACAAACATATGAACAGCACAATTTCTGTAGCAGTTATGTGTCAGCATAACTTTAATCTTTACATTTCTCTATATTCTCTGAATTTTCAGGGAGAAGTATTATTATTTTCTTAATTAGAAAAATATTTACATAAACGAACATTCCCCAAAACTAGCTGGTGGTATCTGGTTGTCCTTCTCCTTTAGTTTTAACACTAGTTAATTCTAATACAGTTTTTTTTTCTTTACATCTGCAAGTTGGCCCACTGATATAGGGTTCTCAGAGGTTGAGCTATTGAGGCCATTTTCACTTTTTTGAGGCTCTTAGCCTATACATTTTTAAAAGAAGAAATGACAAGAGGGTTACAAAATTTAGTCTATTAAAACTAGTTATGTTTAACAAATTAATGCTTTTATCATCAAGAAAACATCTTATAACCAAAACCGGTTTGGCTCATTGGATAGAGCATTGGCCTGCGAACTGAAAGGTTTCCGGGTTCGATTCCGGAGGTCAAGGGCATGTACCTTGGTTGCAAGCACATCCCCAGTGGGGGGTGTGCAGGAGGCAGCTTATCAATGTGTCTCTCTTATCAATGTTTCTAACTCTCTATTTCTTTCCCTTCCTCTCTGTAAAAAATCAATAAAATATATTTTTTAAAAAGAAAACATCCTATGTAATTCTACATGACTAATAGGATTCATGGGGCCAGCGCTGTTTGCTGGGTACCACAGATGGTGTGGGCCTACACTGGGCCACCATTTAAAGGGGTAGGATGCGGTGCTTTCTCTCCAGCCCAGTCAGTGTGTCTCTATGCCTGGCAGTCTGTCCTCTGGAGATAATATTGGAATAAAAATATCCACAAAAATTTGAGGCCTTTTGGGAAGTGTGCCTGGAGTCCTGTGGGCCTTTGTGCATCCCTATAGTAGGCTCTGCCTCTGTCCCATGCTAGGCTAGCTCCGTACAATGGCATGCTTCTCTCCAGCCCCCACTGTCTCCTCATCCTAACTTTCCTAGGCTACCCTCTGAGTCTCCGGTCTTACAACTCCCAAAACATATTGGAAGGGCTTCTTGGGCTTATTCTAACCCAATGCCTTTCCCATCGGAGAGCCTGTCAAGCCCTGTGTGAGGACTATGGCTGCCCTACACCACGCATGGTGCTGTGGTTTCTCTGTTGCCTGGAGAACCAAAGTTCTGAAACAGAGATGCAGGAGCTGTAGCAAGTCAGTGGTGTCAATGATGGGGAACCACAGTGCTAGGGTGGACCAAGGACTATCCGACACCTGACTGTATTCAGGAAACTGCAAGTAGAGCCCAAGACTGCAGCTGCATTGATGGGGCATTGAGCTCCAAACTAAAAGCAGGTGTCATATCAACATTTCCACATGATTGGGAGCAGGCCTGACAGACACCACATCTGAATGACAGCAGAGAGCGAGGGATCATTCACATCCTTTTCCTGGAGCAGAACCAGGTGAGCTAACGTCAGTGATGCTCTTTTTCTTTTTAATTTCTTTATTGACATAGGTGTCCTCATCCCTCCATTAACCCAAATGATGTTCTTTGCTTTGTCAAGTTTCCCTGTAAGCTGGAAAAAAGCAGACATTGGGAACTCAGAGTCTTCAAGAGCTACCATGGGGTATCCTGGCCTGTGTAGCTCAGTTGTTTGAGCATTGTCCCATCTACTGAGAAGTCGCTTGCTCAATTCCCGATCGGGGAACATGCCCAGGTTTCAGCTTTGATCCCCAGTGGGGGGCGTGCAGGAGGCTGCCGATCAGTGTGTCTACCTCATCAATATTTCTCTCTTTCCCTCTCCTCTGTCTCTAAAAATCATTAAGGACATTAAAAAAAGAAAAGCTACTATAAGGAAAACTGAGCAAGGGCGACTATCATGAAAGGAGAAAAAAATTTAAGACACTTCAAAGAAACTTTGCAAATCATCTGACCTTAAAGTGCTTCAGGAATGGACACAACAGACAGACTGACCCAGCAAGCGGTGCCACAAGCAGGGCAGACGCTGTGGAAAACATGTTTTGTTTGTTTGCTTTTGAACTTTCTGTTCAGGGGCATCAGTAGTCTGTGCAAGTCCTCTCCCTTACTTTATTTATAAATTTTCACTTAATAAATTATATTATTACATAATTATTACATAAATCACTTTTTATTTATACCCACCCCCATGCTCCTTTCAACACAGGCAATCACTTTAATGGGCTTAGTGTGAATCTTTTTATTTGCATGTGTTTTTGCAAACATTATGTTTTGTGTTTATGGATTTTTAACTTACATACATAGTTATGCTAAACATCTCATGCTGTTTTCGACCTTTTCCATTAAACATGAGCATGTCTGTATGTTGCTAGATTCCACATATACCGAATCCACTGTTCCTAGCTGCTGAATAATGTCCAGTCATGTGCCTTCACAACATTTAACCCATCTGTCTTCCCAGGCATGAACAGACACTCAGAAATAATACTGCACTTAGCATTAGTGTATTTGTCCTCCTTCAACCTGTATGAGAATATCCTAGAATATATACCCAGGAGCTACATCGTTGGAACATTGGATGTGGGTATACTTAATTGGACTAAGTTCTACAAGGTTGCCTATAAGAATGGTGGCACCATCCTATACGTGTATTAGCACTATGTGAAAATTCCCGTCTTCATACCCCCCTGAATAGAACCACTTACAAGCAGGAGGTCACCGTATAGAGCCCTTTGCTTTGAGACTGTGGACCTCTGTGTCTTGTGCCAGGTCTGGATGTCTGAGCTCACAGAACCTGATGAACTCCAGGGAGTCGATACTGAGAATGCCCATTGCTAAGGCTCTCTAGAGGAAAGATGGAATGATGTTCTCTGCTGCCAGTCTTCCTACAAATATTTGTTGAGTGCCTACTAAGTGCAAACAAAGCTCTGTGCTATGGAGAACATTTCATATGGTCTTGTGTCCTTTCTGTGCTTAGACATCAGTGGAGGAAAATGACATTAATTCAAATTCTTGCAGAAAAAGAACCACAAGCATGCGGTGTCATGAATGAGCATTTCAGGACGCTCTGGGGAACCCTAGCTAAACCCGAATGAAAGCACCACCAAGGCGGGAGTTTTCAATATGTGCTCCAGCTTCTAGAAGAGTACCAGCTATGCCGCTGGCTGCTGTTAAATAGCTGCTGAATGAATGACCTAAAGAATGGAAGGTCAGGGTTCAGGGAAGGCCTCCGTAAGAACATGTTATATCCAAGCCTTAGAAGATGAGCAAAGGTTAGTCAGGGCGTGCTGGGAGTGGGGGTGGGTGCTGGGGGTACCAGGCGCCCTCCCAGGTAAGTGGTTGGGGTTGGTGCATAATGGCCAGAACTAAACTCACCGGCGGAAAGACTCTCACCTGTCACCTCAGGCACATGTGCCTGGGAATGTCAGTCCTTCTCAACAAATGGTTGGGACTAAGTTCAAACCTGTGAAGCAGAGCCACAGACAGTACAAAATCCTGTAACCACAGAGCAGGAAACAGTGTTTCTAAATCATAAATTTGTAAAAACAAAGAAATTGCAGCATCTTTATAAGAGAACAAGTGTGAAATCAGAAAGACCTGAATTTTAATTCTCTTGCTCTGTCTCTTAGCAGCTAAGCAGCCAGATACAAGTTACCTAACCTCCTTGAGTTTCCTCATGAGTAAAAAACAGGGATGATAATATGAACTTTATAGGACTTTTGAGAAAACAGAATAAGACAGAAATCTATAAGGTACTTAATAAGATATACATGGGGTGGCAAAAGTAGGGTTACAGTTGTTCCTATGGAAAACAACATAATAATTAATAATAACAATACAAGAATAAGCTCTAATTGCGTACTCACAACTGTAAACCTACTTTTGCCACACCTTGTATTATTTTTTTAATTTTAAAAATATATTTTATTGATTTTTTTTTTTACAGAGAGGAAGGTAGAGAGATAGTTAGAAACATCACTGAGAGAGAAATATCGATCAGTTGCCTCCTGCACGCCCTCCTCTGGAGATGTGCCCGAAACCAAGGTACATACCCTTGAAGGGACTCGAACGTGGGACCCTTGAGTCTGAAGGCAGATGCTCTCTCCACTGAGCCAAACCGGTTTTGGCCACACCTTGTATTATTATCATGATGATAATAACTATTAATGGACACTTGCTTGCTAAACACTTTGCTTAAATTCTGTCTTTCCTCCCCAGTACTTACCTCCTTGGGTTTGTGTGCACATATACACTTAGAACAGTGCCCGGCACAAAAAGTGCTCAAAAAGTGTTAGCTATTATCGGATAAGTACTCCTATTTTACAGAGGAGGAAAATGGGGCTGAGAGAAGTTAAATCACTTAGCCAGTCACATGTCTACTACGTGGCAGGTCCAGGATCAAGCACTATCTCAGCTCCCACACTTTACGCTGAGGAAAGTGCCTGAATAAAAACATTTGCCTCTCTTTCCATCCACCTCCCATCTTCCCGCCTTCCTCGCTTGAGGACTAGTTAGCAATGAGGAGCCCCATAAAGGCCTGCAACTGTGGGCAGAACTGTCAATGATGGATGAGGGCATATAAATGGTCCTCTGCTTGCATTCTCTCTCTCTCTTTCTCTCTCTCTCTCTCTCTCTCTCTCTCTCTCTCTCTCTCTCTCTCTCTCACACACACACACACACACACACACACACACACACACACCCCTTATGGACATATCTGTCAAATGTGGAAGGCAGGCCATAAGCATTGTAAACAGATACAGCAGAATGTGCCCATTTTATTTCTGGACACTCTGAACCTTTATAACAAGCAGGCATGGTTTTCAGAAACCTTGTTTAAAACAGGAGGGATTTTAAATTAGGAGATACTGAATCATAATGGGAAAATTCCATTGTGGTGTCTGACAACTACTAAGAATTTAGCTTCTAAAGGAATCCAAAATTAGGCAGAATCTAGGTTGCTGGATTCTGGGTAATCACTGGAATTTTATTTTAAACCAAATAAATGCAAGGCATGAAGAAGCTCAAGTATTCCTGAGAGAGGATAAATCATTTGAAATAGACATATGGGAGTCTGAAACATTCTTTTTTTCTCTCTCTGCAATTTATTTTCCAAGGAAGATTCCCCTTGGATGGAGTAATCTGTTTCCTGGGAGAGTCCAGGCATTCTCTGGGGATCTGGTTGAAGGTACAGTGATTAAGTAACTCAGTCCCAATGAAGAGCCAAACATTCTCTATCCATTTTTCCCAGGCTTGCTTCTCTTTTGTCTCCCCTTCACCCCAATTTTTTGGTCTGTTTTTAACCCTACAATCTCTTCCTAGCACATGGGTTTTCCGGGAGTGTAGTAACCATAGATGGAAAGAATATAGTTTACAAGATAGTCTAAATATCTTGGGCTTTCAGCCAGCCATAGAAAGGACTTCTGACCGGGAGGAAATGTGCAGACCCAGGGAAGAAAAAGAAATCCTCAGACACGGCGTGGAGTGATTCCTGACCGGATTTGTGGAGACTTCCCCCATGCTCTCAGGAAGGACTATTAGTACACTGGACTTCTAGCAAAGCCTGAAGCTCAAGGGAAATGCTGAAACCTCTTTCTCTCTCTCTCTCTCTCATACACACACACACACACACACACACACACACACACACACACACACACTCCGAAGGGAGAGAGGGGAAAATAGAGATGATTTAGATTGGGTGCAGTTCATTTTAGTGAGCTACTAGGCAGGATTAAGGGACTTGCATGACAAGTTATGAAAATAAATCTAAAATGAAATAATCATAAAGCAAACACAGAATCTATTTTTCAGAGTAAGCATACTAAGGAATTTGTGTTTTATCCAGAATAAAGATATATTTCCAGATGTGGAACTACTTATCAAATGAATCTGGTTAGGACACTCCCTTTTCTTCAAAATTGGAGCTCCTCAAACCATGCAAGGTGTGTGTGTGTGTGTGTGTGTGTGTGTGTGTGTGTGTTGAATTAGATAAGTGTGCACAACGTGTCATAATGATTTTCTGGTAACTCAATACTAATTCCTGGCAAAACAGACTTACGAATGCCTTTCTGGAAGGTCACAATCAAGATGTATTGAAATCCAACTGTATTTCAAACGATTTCTGGATTCTTTCTAAAATCAGGAAACAGAGCTCCTGCATTGCTTTTTTCTCCTCTTTGAATAAGAGCCTTTCATTAAATTGCTAGTATTTTAAGAATTTGACCTAATCCTCCAAATGCTTCAGTAGGAAATGTGGCAAGTGTTACCACCACACTTTTCCAGAGATTAAAGAGAATCCACTTAATGGGTCCCGGGGGGCGTGAGCATAAACGTGGAATTTCGTGATTCATAGTGTAGTGGGAAGTCCATCACACGTATCTTTGCCTCGAGAAGTCAGAAATAAGCTGTGCTTCACTTAACTTTAAAACCTAAATTTTCTTTAATACTGATACAAGAAAGCTATACTGTTAGATTGCTTTTCATGCAGCACCACATCAGTCAATTCCATGAAGAAGACTATCAAATTCAGTTGCCTTTATATAAGTACAAATACCTGAAGTCTGCTCAGTTGGCTGCAGTTGGATGAGGAAAGTGCTTCCTGTACTTGAGTTGTCTCCTTCCCCACCCATGTCTCCAATTCCACACATTTTATTTCTGTTCACTTAAGCTAAAACCAATGGCTATTAGAACAATCAGAACAATATAGAACATAACAATCTACTAAAAAATAAAATAGTGAACTTGAACATGTGCCTATCTAGGCTTTGCCTATAGATGTGGGTATTTTTAATCCCCATTTTACACGTGAGGACACGGTCTTAGGGAATGTTAAGAAAATTACCCAAGGTCACGCTACTAGTAAAAGTGGAAGAGCAGGGTCCAAACCCAGGGCTGTGCAAAGTTCAAGTCTTTATTGAGGGCTCAGAAGCTGACCATTTGCTAGCCCTTCCCTATAATTAAATTGTTCATTGAAGTATGACACTCCCACATTTATCTACCGCTCAATAGTTACTTTATTAGAATGTAAACTCCACCGGGGTAAGGACTTGGTCTATTTTATCATAACTGTACCCTTCGTCCTGGCAGAGAGCAGAGGGTCTATAATCAAGGTCAGCTTCAAGCTCAGTGGCACAGTGCCCCCACTTTAGAAATGGACCACACATGGGTTAATGCTCTGTTGTTGTCATCTTAATAATTTTATCTCTGAATTTGTGTTTTGTAGGCAAAGTCTGATGGGGTAATAGAGCAGGGCAGGGTAGTTGGAGCCTTGGTCAGTCCCACTTTCCACCACCTCTGTACTTTCTCCCTCTCTGGGTTCCTGGCTGCCACTCCTCATGTGTCCAGGCCTGAGTGGCAGCTACATTGCATGGTGGGTCTGAGGAGGACTCTGACCCTGGCCGGGTCTGGGCGTGGGTGCTGCAGGGGGGAGGCTGGGTCCGCAGAATCTGGTGGGAGGGCACGGCAGCAGCTGCGCTCCCTCGGCTGGCAGCTCCATGTGTACTCAGTAAGCACCTCCACGTCAAGCCCCTCGTCCATACCTGATCCAGGTGCCCCGCGCATCCTGCTGCGGATGCTACTATGCCTTGGAGGACTTACCTGTTCCCAGCCAGGCCCAAACGCACTGTGATACACAGAGAGCCATGAAATAGGGGAGCCCCAGGCACCTGTGAGGATTCGCATTCCCAAGGAGCATCTCTGTACCCCAAGGAGTATGACTTTAAATAGCAAAATGAAACTAATTAAATGAAAATAATTAAACCAACATTAAATACAAAGCAACTTGACATATTAAGAGAAAAACCACACACAAAATAGAAAAGTTTAATATTTCAGTACCTTTAACTGCACTTTTTCCTGCCTTTTGAATGTGACTCTGCATTTTCGTTTTGCAAAAGGACCCACAAATTAGGTAACTAGTCCTGTCAATAATTATGTATTTTGCTAATAATTTAGATTCTTAGAGATAAAAATTTTCAGGTCTCAAAGCAATAAAGCACTAAGATCCAGGAACACTAGCATCTCGGACTGGAAGGTTATCCTTAAGGTGGTATTCCAAAGGGAAAATTTCAAAAAACACTTATACACTCGAGAACTTCTTGGCAATCGGAGCTAGAATGGGCCACGATGGACATGTGGGTGAAATCGCCCACATGATAATTATGGCTCTGACGGACACATTTACCTGTAAACATTTATATTGAGCCAGTAAAGTTTTTAAGAGTCAGCATAATTTTTTTTTTTTTGCATGGACATGCCATTTTCTAGTTTGAACCCACTTCCCATGATTCCCTGTTGTCTCACATTCGGCTGTTTTACATATTCTCATATTTATGCATGAGAAACCTGGCCCCTGAAACATTTGTGTTTTACTCGTTGTCTAATGGGAGTTAGTTGGGGGAGATTTACTCCATATAGACATCCCAGTTCCTTCCATCCTGTGATTTTCACATCCACTAGGTTCTCAGATCTTCCACTAGTACATCAGCATTTGGTTGGCAGATGAGGGAAACCAGAGCCCATGGATGATGGTGATGGTGATGGTGATGGTGATGGTGATGGTGATGGTGATGGTGAGCCCAGGGGTTGGGCCTGGAAAGGATACAGATAATTTCCACCGTATCCTACTATCCAGAACTCAGTCACATGGCCTATTTAACTGCAGAGAAGCTTGTCAGTCCTCATGAACTATAGTTTTTAGTGAAGTCTTTTGTGAAATTCAGATAGACATGGGATTTAAATACAAGGAATGGTCTGTTTTTGATCCTGTCATCTACATTTGAAGTTTTCTGTGTGATCTTGGGCAACTTATTTAACCTCTTGTTAGCCTGTTTCCATTTAACACTATCTTTAGAAAGAAAAAAAAGGGTTTGGCACAACACTGGTTTAAGACAATAAACATAATGACAATAAACATCCTGTAATGTTATCATGATGGCTGGCGCTTGGAAGTATTCAATAAACATTTCCCAAATGAGAAAATAAATGCGGTGTGTTTCATTAGAATGAGGTGGATTCCAGCAGCAAAAGGAAAGTTCCGATCTGATTAGATTTAAAGTGAGAGGAGTGCTATTTAGAATTCAAGGAGTCAACTGGAATTATTGATTTGTGTCTGTCCTCTGACCCAGTGACTAAGTGGGTAATGTTGTATGTGAAGTCAATCTTCCCTACCCAATTTACTTTTCCTCTTTTAATAAATCACTTCTTTCCCCATTAGATTCCTTTCTGCTTATATTTGTCCATTCTTCAAAGACCGTGCCAAAGATTTTCCAAATTGTGACCCTGCTCTTTTTTGTGGTGTCATCAATTGCCTTAAAAGCACTTCTACCCTGCAAGTCATTAGTGGATCAACAGAGCATAATAAACTTCAGCTTGGCCTTAGGACAAACGAAATGCCAAACAACATACACTTCAATGACATATTTTCCATAAAATGAGCAGTCCCCTAAGTGGGAGGGCACAAATGTACTCCCAGTATTGTAGCAGCATATAGTCGTCTCCATCCACAAATCCAAGTATTTTATCATTTCTGTTAAAATTAACATCATTTTTTTCTGTAAGTTCCCATCCCACCAGTTTCATTTTAGAGGTTATTGGAGCCTGAATCTGCTCCAGAGCAAAAACCCGGGAGCAGGAGAATTCGTGGGACCCAGAACTGGGAGAAGGTCCTCTAATCTCTACTGTGTCCTGGCTCCTCCTCAGTTCCCTGTTGCCCAAACCAAAGTCCAGATGTTCTTGACTTCCCTGTCATGCTGTGCTCAGGGCATCTTTGCCTGCACTCTGTGCCTCAAGTGGCTCAGCCTCCCAAACACACTCCTTGACTATCCCAGGTGAGGTCTTGCTTACATGCAGGTGTTCAGGGAGTCAAGATTCGGAATTACTAACAATGAGGAATATAATTAATGTCTATTGGGAAGGTGTGGTGTTAATCCCTGGATTAGTGGTAAGGAACCGTCAGGTTTACCCAGATTGCTTTTGCAACATCAGTGCAAATATCAATGTAGTGACGGTCTACAAGCCAACCTCAGCTAAACTGGTGTTGCTATGGGGTACTATGGGGAGACAAGTGTCATAACCTAAGAATCTAAATTCACACCATGTTGAGGAGGCTGAGTATAAGCTCTATGATGTTAAAGTAGGAAAACCCAATGCTGATTAGGATGGTGCAAGCACAAGCCCAATGTGCAACAGCAAACCTAAAGAACATTGCTTAACCCAACACCCAAACTTGGACTCCTCCAGTTCAATACTCCCACTTGCTCTTCTGTTCTTTTTCATTTGAGCCGAAATTATGTAGCAATATACATCATTGTCACCTAATCTAGTTATAGTTGTCAGCTCTAACATGAAAACAGCAGGGACAGACGTCAGAAACTCAGACATTGCTTTCTTTACCCACAAAATGAATGTGGTGATTTCATAAAGAATTAAACTTGAGTTTCCCAAGGATGTTGGATTTCAATTATTACCAAATGTTGCTGTGTAAAAGTCTCACTAAGAAATTAGAATCCACATTTTGGATCACTTGGTAATAGTAATACTAGCAACAATATCTTATGTATGTAGCAAAGCAACTACCCACTAGGCAGTTTGATTCTGAGCACTGCTCAGTATAATAGAGATGAAGTACCTTGTTATTACGGTAACCCCATTATGCAGAAGGGAACACTGATTTCTTATGTGATTTGCCCATAATCATATGCAGTATTTAGTAAGTGGCAGAAATGGGACCATAACCTAGGCCATTGTCTAAAAGCCTTTAATCCTTTCTGTTCTCTGTTTATATGCATTTTGACTCTATTAAATTATATTGTTTTTATTTTCTCATTAACTCAAGGACAGCATCATAGTAGAACATCTGGACTTAATATTCTTTCCACAAACTCTTCAGAGTCTATTTGTTTGAAAGGTTTTTGCCTACAGTTAACCCTTTGGACTGCTTCTAAGGAAGGCAAAGGCAAGACAGAAAAGATTTGAAACTGACATGTTTCAGTAGTTAGGGGATAAAAGTTTTATTTCTGCAGAATGCATCATTTGCAGTCAAGATAGACCATCAGAACAACCTTTACCTGTCTTTAAGCACCAGTGGTTTTCAGATTCTAGGACGGAGAAAGTCAGTCTCTGAGATCAGTGTTTATATCATAACCCTCATCAGGCATCAATAGAATGGACAAGATTTAGGAGGTCCGGATTCCAACATATATGCAGGGCCAGCCAAAGACCTGGAGTCTGAGCATACTGTGGAGGCCCAGGGAATGCCAGTCTTCTGATGAGAGGGAGGGCAGAAGGGCAATGCATGAATCCTAAAGTAGGTCTACAAACAGTCCCTTGCACATCAGGGATGGGACAACAAGACGGTAGCCCAACAGGAAAATGACTCAAGCCAAGATCTGTCTTGAACCCCTTATATTCTCTTAGGGAAGGCATGACAGTTAGTGGATGTGATAGCCAGGACTCCAACCTTGGCAATCCAGCTCCAGAGTCCCCAGCCATAATTGGTAAGGGCATTGAGAGAAGGGCGAAATGAATACCACCTGAGAGCGGGAGGAGGGAGAGAAGCAGGCCGATGCCATTCTGCCTGGAGGGATTAAGGAGAGCCTCAGAGAATAAGGAAGGCCTCGCAGAGAGGTTCATTTAAACTGGGCTTGGATATTGGGGGACATTTTGATACGTGGAGACTAGAATTTGAATGAGGAAAAAAAACCTCACCTAAAACGGTTTCGGCAAAATAGAAATGTTTGGCTTACATGTCTGAAAAATCGAGGGATAGTTCTGGCTTTGAGCTCAGCTTGATCGAAGCTCTCTAAGAGCATTGGAGGGGAGAAAAAGAACACTTTTTCCTCTGCCCGTTTCAGTGCCCTAGCCAGAGCCCTACAAATTAGACTGACAAAAATAATTAATAAGCTCTTATGTACATAGGAGAAACTCAGTGATGAATAATTCAAACGGGTGGCTGGAGCTTGGGGTTTATAATAGCGTCTTAACAAAGAACAGTAAATTTGTAGAGAAGTGACAAGACAAAGGAAAAGGTTTTAGGTCTTCAGGGGGCAGCAAACCATGGGAAGCTAAATAAATATATGGGCAGAGTGCTAGAAGAAGGTTTTTGCAGGTCCATCTCGGCACCAACTCTCAATCTTCTTCACAAAACATCCCCAGGAGAGGGAGTTGAGGGCAGTCCTCATCTCTCAGAACTTCCTGCTGTGAGTCAGAGAAGGAAAGCTCCAAGAAACCTTGTCCTTGCAACTGTTGATTCTCACTTCCCTCCAACTCAAAATAACCCTCATGCCGAAGTGGTGTACTTTGGGGGAGAATGTTTTGATCCCCCACAGCATCTTCAGGACCTGGTTTCCCACTGTCTCTTAGCTCTGCTTTCTGCCAGGTTGGCCCCCGCCCTCAGGCTGGCCCTCTCCTTCTAGCAAGAAGCTGCAGCATTGAGGGCTGGGCCGACCATCTCTGGGACTGCATTCTTACCCACTGCACTAAACTTCCGGGACTGCTTTCTTATCCACGGCACCAGACTTCCTTCTGTGTAGAGGAGCTTGGACTTTATCCTGAGGAGAGGAGTTTTTGTGTGGAAGTAACCAATCAGTTGCGCGTATGTTTCTGTACCCTAATATTAGAATACCTGTATTCAGTACTCTGAACTTACCTTTACATTTGCTTCAGCCTCAAACTACTTTGGTAGGTGAGGACTGAACTTATTTGACAAGGCCTTGATCTACAAACGGTTCGCCAATCCAAAATGATTTCAGAATCCCATCCTCCAAGAAGAAACATGTTTAGATCCATTTAATGGGAAAACAAAGGACCTATCACTGAATCCTGGAGGTCCTCTGGTAGCAAGGCAAACCAAGTAAGTAAGACTTGTGATAAATTTTCAGGCAAAACAATAGAGCCAGTTGCTGGAGAAGTGAGTTTGATGAGTTGATGTTAGCCTTTGAGCATTTAGATTTGTTGAATTAAAAGAAAAAAAACCACTGTAACTAGTTTCTATTTGCTCATCTTGTACACACTGATTAACTAATAAATCCAGGTTAGCCCGCCTTAAAGATTTTAATGGCCCTAATTGTTTTTCTCTAGTTGCACTGCAGTTTTGTCTCATCTACAAAGAAGAGCACCAGTCTATCAAAATTTTCTCATTCCACTTATATCCGCAAGGACTCTGCCAAGTGCCAAAGACACAGTTCCTGACCTCCAATGAAGGCAAACCAAGGAGAAGGAATAATTGGTCACTATGGAACCACTGCTAAGAGTAACTTCAGAGGCTTAATTCAGAATTTCAGAACATGCCTCCCTTCTTACTGTATTAAGAGTCTGTCATCTGGTACTATAGCATGAATTTCTTTAAATAATGACCAACCCCTGAACAAACAGTTTTCTCCCTCATCTAACAGTTAGAACTGAAATTTACTTGTAATTCTGGCTGTCTTATTATCTCTGTGTCTACAGAGCGTTTCAGGGAGGTGACAGCTGAGGGCACTAGTTCTGGACTCCAGGAGACCGAGATCTGATTTCCAGTCCCACCACTTACCAGCGATGTAAAGATGGCAAGTATTTCACCTCTCTAAACTCAGTTTACTACCCAAATTGTAAGGTGTCCTGTAAGGATTATCAAACAATGTGAAGGGGATAAGGCTAAGCCAGCAAAGGTGTGCCACTTTGACATAAGAATTATTTTGAGCTGAAGGCAATTGAGAAATAACAGATGCAGAACAAAGGTCTCTACCTTTGCCCTATTTGCTGAAAAGCAGGACATAAATTTCCCTTTGCTCAGGAATTCCCCTGCCCCACTCTCTCATCTCAAGAAGAGCAGAGTGACTCTGAGTCACTGGAGACCACTCTAGACTCCCATCAACCCAGAGGTGGCCCTGAGAGGAACTTCATTACAAACCTTACTAAAATTAACAATCCTTAGCTTCCCTTAGTTTTTCCCACATATTTACCTTCCCACAGTTTACTGCCCCCAAAGATACTCAAATCCCTTTTCTTTTGCCTTTTCATGTCTCTCCACATTTTTCATTTTTTGTTAAGTGGCATATAAACCTCCAGGTATGACATCTTCTTTGGAGGTACTACTTCATTTCTGGAAGACTTCCAATATCCATATGTATTAATATTTTTCTCCCAATTATCTGTATTGTATCAGCTTATGCTTCAGGGTCTCAGCCACTAAACCTAAGACAGTAGAGGGGAAAAATCCACCCCCCACATAAATATCCCATGTTCAGAAAGTTTTGCTTATATCTTAGCATAGTGTATGCTTAACAAATGTTGGTAGCTTCTTCATACTCGAGAAATATAAAACAAGTTAAAACATTACCCTTAATTTATTTTTTGGCTAATGCTGCTTTTTCCTAAAGGTGCACTTTTTCCTTGATAAGTTTAACAGCCTACAAAGCAAATTATTTTTTACAGCATTATTGATATTTAACATTAGTGGTAGCTTTGTGTGTGCTGACCTACCAGTGTAAGCTAAGCCCTATCACTATCCCTATTTTATAGATGGGGAAACCAAGACTCAGGGATTTGAAATTATTTTCTTAAGGTTACATGGCTTGCATAGCTAATTATTATGTTATATTATCCCCTTTGTGATGTAGATGAAGATATATAATATAAGAGAAGATAGGAAAAGATAGGAAGGAAAGGAATGCATAGAAACAGTCTCTTGTGTTTTGTTTTGCTAATCCTCACCTGTGGATTTTTTCCATTGGTTTTGAGAGAGAGTGGAAAAGAGGGGGAGAGACAGAAAGAAACATCGATGTGAGAGAGACACATCAGTTGATTGCCAGGGCCAGGGATCAAACCGGCAACCGAGGTATGTATCCTTGACCAGAATTGAACCCTGGGGGGAACCCAGGACCCTTAGGTCTACAGGCAAAAGCTCCATCCACTGAGCCAAATTGTCTAGGGCAGAACCAGTCTCTTGTTGAACAACGCCTTACATTTGGCTAATATTTACGTATTTGCCAAATGAATGGTTGACATGAAGTAAAATTAAATGAACAGCCATGAAGGCCATTCCGCCTCTTGGACACAGCTCTTTAATCATTTCAATATTATCAGAAAGGGCCAACAGTTTAATCTGCCCAGAACTTTTTAAATATTGATATCCCATTCATTTCCCTTTAAGGCATATTCTATCAGATAATGACATGAAATATGTGCCACATTATGTTTTAAATTTTTCTCTTCCTCCTTATTTATAATCTAAATGGTAGACCAGCTGGCTGAGCAGATTAAAATCCTCTCTTACTCCAGTTTTAATGTATTTCTGTGGCTTTGTTCTATAAGCAAGACCGGATGGACTGTTTGTGAAACAGCAGTGAAATCTCTTGGAACAAAACATAATCACTTTTTTGAAACCATTCTGCTCTGAAACACCCTTACAAGCAAGTTCCACATTGTTCTCATCAGATTCTAATATCCTGGCCAAATGGTTCAGGATCCTTTCGAATCTAAAGTTTAGATTAAGGACTTCCATCAGCAAGCAGTTAAGTAAACTCTCCTCTGTTCCTGACACTGTAACTAAGGCAGACTAGGCTGTGGCTTGGGACTACATTTCTACATAGGTCAGAATTTAGTGTGATTGCCTGAGGAACCTCTACAACTGTTACCAGAGGACCCCAAATTTTCTTTTAGGTCCCTGGAAAGCAATTTTAAACAAGATAGGCTTTGCTAATAGCTTAGGTCAGATTCCCCCTTAGACCACAATTGGGCAGATTACATTCAACTAGGAAGTATCGCCGTTTTAGAGAGCTGAGATAGAAAGACCACCTCAGGAATAATATAGTCACTCCCGAATGTCCCCAGAGTGGGGAAAAGATGGTTATGCTAGGAAGTATCACTCCTAGCATGGGTGACTAGGTGTCTGCCCTGGGCCCCACTCTGGCTTTCCTCTGGCCAAACTCCTCTTTACACAGTGAGGAGTCATAAAGCCAAGGAGTGCATCTGCTCTAAGGTCAATCCCTTATGCCCCAACCATCTTTGCCAACAGGTCTTGATTGGGCTTTTTCCTTGGGTATGTTTTCCTCAAACAGCCATCTCCATATGAACACATCTGGGCCTGAGAAAAGGCCATGGAGTGGCTATAGGGTAGGCAGGGACTGGGATAGACCATGGAGGTATCTTTGTGCATGCTCACATAGCTCCCAAGGTCAGCCCATCTATGGGAAGAAAAGCAGGGGTAAGACACAGGCTTGGTTCCTCCATTTGTACTTTTGCCCAGGGCTCTGCAAATGGCAGGACCAGGCCTGTATGGGGGAAAGGGAGTGAATTGGTTTGCAAGTTAATTAAATCGATTTTGTCAATGCAGCATAATCTACTAGCTCTCTGGTAGAGAGGTTCCTGCAAACCCACCTCTCAAGCAAGTGGTGCACAAACAGAAGGCCAGTTCCTTTTCAATGAGAACCAAGCTGCCAAGCCTGGGATGTTCATACCAGGTGATCAAATATTTGTTCTCCCAAAGAAATTCTATGTGGAAAGCCAGTTTTAACCAGATGTGTTCTTGTTAAATGTGGAGTCGGAGGAAGGGGAGTAAAGGAGCAAGGTCCGTGCTTCAGGTTGATATCCTCAGATACCCATCTCCAGGTTTGGGGATGCACCTGCTAAGTGGACCTAGTGCTTACAATGCCAGCTTATCAGTAGCTTCTTTTAAGAATAATGCTAGACACCCAGTGACAATTTTTCAATCATTGGATCTTCCACAGACCACCTCCATTTGGGTTATGAATCATAATTTATTGTCACATATATCAATTTCAATGACTAGTCAAACATTTCTTTTTCCTTTTAGATAAAATTTAAATGTACTCTAGGCTTTGTTTTCCCTCTTTGGAATTCATGTCTTTTAAAGTACAAATTTCAATTGATGCTATATTGGATTAGATATCAGTACTAAGCCTGGAAGAAAGTCTAGGGGGTCTCCATTGCCCACGAGAAGACTGACAACTTCATTAATCTTTTGAGAGTTATTTCCATCCCTAGCAGGGACCTGGAACAGGGAAACTAAAATATAGACATTTTCAGTTCTTATTAAAATTCCTTACCAGCATTTTTTAAAACATTCTTGGCTTATGATCTTGAGTAGTTTGCACTGGTTATGGTAAATGATGGTTTCCTATATCCTGGGCTTGAAAGCAAAAATGTAGCAGGCATGGTCTTCAAGCTTCCCATCATCCCTTCCCTGCCAATTCCCCATCCATTATTGCCTTTTCTATGTCTCTAGCCACAAAGAAACAGAGGAAGAGGCATTTTGGAGTGGTTCTCATCCTCATAGACAGGAATAAAAATAGTCTGGCAAATAATATATGTCATGGGATGTCTCCTCACACATCCCCAGCTCAAAGTTTTAAAATGTGTTCTGTTGTGTCTTAAAAGAATCAGAGAGGATGAAATAAAAATGCAGAAAAGATCAGTGTGTGTGTGTGTGTGTGTATGTGTGTGTGTGCGCGAGCACACATGCACACGTTTTGATTCTCTTTGTGCTTGGCACTTCTGGGGATGTATGACGGAGATTGGATGGTAATTGCAGGCCGATGCTTGCCTCTTCTCAACTAGTGACAACACAAGGAAGAATAGGAGGACACGGTCAAAAGGGACCTGATGGTTAGACATGGGGTGAGTGATTTCCAAGTTTTGTGAGCCAAATAATATGTTTCTGAATGAATTCAATATTTAGGCTGTGTAAATGGACTCAGCACGTGTACAAACAGAACAGAAACCCCCACTGTGATTCCTGCTGCGGTGTCCACATCCACACGTGGTGAAATTTTGTAGCACACATCTAAAGCTCTCAGAAAACTCTTTCCAGATACTTCCATGCTCCAGATTGCCTCTTGCCTTTGTTTATATTGTTCTCTCTTCTTGTTACCTCTAAGTCCTACTTAGGACTCTTAGGCCATTGTGGACCTCCCATTTTGCTGCTCAGTGAGGTTGGGCAGAAGCCAGAGGGACTCAGTCTAGATAAATGTGCTGCCAGAAGAGGGCATGGAGACATGGACCACAAGACCTGGCGATCATCAGCCTAATACAGTCAGGAGAGCATGTGGCCGATGGAAAATGTCTCAACAGCTGCCAGAAAGAGAGCCCAGGAAACAACAAGAAGCATTTTCAGAAAATATAATCATGCTTTTAGGTTCACCTATGAATGACATTTGTATTCAAATCAATGAAAACACAGAATATGAATTGTTAACAAAGTTTGATATAAATATAAATATATTACAGAATAGGACAGAAGGCAAGAGAGCTAAAATCTTTATGTACTTTAATGTCTAACATTGATGAACAATAGCAGTCTATGCATAGTATTTAGACATAGGGACCCAGCTCAAGAATAAAGACCTAAGTAAGTAGAAAGCAGTTGCCTCTGTAGAGTGGAATGGCGTGGAGAGAACTATACCTTCAGTGATAAGCGTACTAGTCCCATTCAGTTTCTGAAATCACATGCATGTATTAGTCCAACAAAACAGCATTCTAAGATATTGAACTTTGTCCAGTTTCATAAAACCATGCATGGGAAACTCAGTATTACTAATGTCTCAATCCCCGTGTGAGGGCAAAGGATCGCAGCTTCTCCCATCCTGCACACTCCGCAATTTGGAGCCCTGCATCCTGTGCAATCCAAAAGCACTGTAACTGGGGCAGCGAATTCCTCTGGGCTAGAGTGACTGTGAAGCTCCGTTTTCAACATTTCTGGGTTTCAGCACACACAGACCTCACGTACAGGAGATATTATTGAGTATTGTGGAAAGCAGAATTATTAGATAACATTGAAACAATTTGCATTACGAGACAAGCACTTGCAATAAGAAGCTTCGTTTTTTAAGGGAATGTGCTCCAGTTGCAACCAATGGCCATAGATTTGCATTCTGAATGGAATACTGAGTTTCCCATGCATGGTTTTATGAAACTGGACAAAGTTCAATATCTTAGAATGTTTTTTTTGTTGGACTAATACATGCCTGTGATTTCAGACACTGAATGGGACTAGTAAGCTTATCACTGAAGCTATAGTTCTCTCCTGCACGCCAGGAAAACAAAGAGGTGAGACGTTCAACAGCCCTTGGTTTGTAAAGATGGGTAATAGACCCTTGGAGTTCCTATCATTCCACTTTTGAATTCAGTTGCACTTCTTCATTGTTTATGCGCACATACCTGGCTTCACAGACATCAGGAAAGATTTGTATTTCTCTCTGCTTATCCTTTAGGTGTACACCAGATGCCTTACCTGAAACTTGAACACTCGGGAGAGGCTGCTCCAAACAAAAGTACCCAAAGCTCAGAGCCAGAGAGCTCCCTGGAGACAGACTTTTTTTTTTTTTTGACAAAGACATTTAAGTCCCTCTTGAAAAAGAGAATTGCAGAATGTGGCAGAGAGTCAGGTACGCACCAGCACCCCACCTCCAGCCCAGAGTAACCAGATTCCTTATCATCCTTGGGAGAGAGATGCCAAGAGCACTAACTTCAGCCAGGAAAACGATGCTGATTCTAAAGCCTACAGTCTCCTGGAGAGATTGGAAGCTTACGCCTGCAGAGAGCTCTGGCACTGAGAGCTCTGCTGGCCTGCCCGCCAGGGCTCCTTCGCTGGCTCAGCAGCACCTGTGACCCAGCGCAAGGCTCCTGCCTTCCAGTCCGGCTCCCAGGCTCCTCCAGGCCAGGGAGACAATGGGGAAAGAGGATTCCATTTGGTGGCTGCCGCGTCAGTGCTGCCCATGGAACTGTTCGAAATATCCAAGAACTGTTACAGCCCCGAGTGGCAGCGAGTGGGGTGATCCATGCACTTGCACTCACCCTGATAGACTAGAAATCAGAGGGTCTGTGTTCAGTTGTCAGCTCTACGACTTTCCATCTCATAAGGTTGGTCTAGTTGTCAACTAGTAAATGTCGGCTACATAGCAAGAGCTCTATAATTGTTCGTTAATGAATGTTTAAATCACTTAAGCTTTGGGGGGCCTCTATGGCTCTATGTTAAACATAAGGAGGTTGGTATGATTGATAATAATGATGATTACAATATTTGCGGAGCACTCACTACATGCAGGGCCCTGTTGTGAATTAACAAAATCTCTTAGTTGTCACAAAAAAAACCACATTATCTTCTTTTAACATGCAAGGGAATCAACACACAGAGAGGTTAAGTAACAGACCCAAAGTTATTTGTTAAGTAAGAGGAAGAGCCAGGGTTCAAAACTCCCAAGCTTATATGTTGACCCATTTTGTTTTGTCAACTTCTAGCTGGTTCTATCACTTCCCACTTTGTTAACTGTTATTATCCATGGGAAGATATTCAATCTCTTATTCCAATGATCTGTTTTACTCCTCATAGATTGGTCCTCCATGTGTCCATCAATACTTGAGCCTCCAATCTTCATTGAAAAGCCTGTACTTGCTGAAACCAGTTTGGCTCAGTGGATAGAGTGTCGGCCTGCAGACTGAAGGGTTCTGGGTTTGATTCCGGTCAAGGGCATGTATCTTGGTTGCCAGCACATCCCCAGTGAGGGGGTGTGCAGGAGGCAGCTGATCAATGTTTCTCTCTCATCGATGTTTCTGGCTCTCTATCTCTCTCCCTCTCAAAAAAAAATCAATAAAAAGAAAAAGAAAAGCCTGTACTTATTAGCTACCTAATAAAAGAGCAACATGCTAATTGACCATACCTTCATGATGCCCACCAGCCAATCAGGAGTGAATATGCAAATTAACCCAACAAATAAGGTGGGTTAATTTGTATACACAGATGTCAAGTAATGGGGGCGGGGGGGACGGGGTAGGACAATGACACAGGCATACTGCACAACCCCAGCCGCTCAGGGCCTCTGGGGAGTATGGGAAGGCAGAAAGGCGGCTCCGCTCGGAGCCAAGGTGCTGCCGGCAGCCAGGGGAAGGAAGGCCCATTCTTACATGAATCTTTGTGCATTGGAATTCTAGTTCAAATATAAGAAACCAGGAATTGTACATCTACCTGTGGATAAAGTATGAAGTGGGAAGGAATAGCAAGTTGGATGGCCAAATCACCAACCCAAACATGCTGCAAGCAACCAAAAGGAGATCTAACGAGATCCCAGGCTAGGTGGGCACTCTCCAGTGTGCTGCTCGGTGGGCTCTGAGAGCGAAAGCCCTGATATGCAATTTCCCTGAGTGGCATCACAGGCCCTGGCTGATGCAGAGGAGCCTCAGTCACGTGGAGGAAAAGCATAGGACTTGGACTCTGATGGCCGAGTGTGGGTCTTCCCTGCTGCACAGCCCTAGGCAGGTTTGTTTCCCTCCTGTAGCCTGTCACACTTCTGTAAAATGGGGATGTGTCAAGTACCTCATGGCTTGTCATGAGGACTGAATGGAGTGACCTGGGGAAAAACAACACAGAAGACTTGGCACTCAGCGTGTGTCTCTGGACCAGCAGCATCAACGTCTCTCAAGAGTTTGATGGGAAGACAAATTCTCAGGCCCCATCCAGACCTGCTGAGTCAGAAGCTGCATTTCCCCAACATCCTCCCGGGTAGTGGTCTGCATGTTCAAGTCTGAGAAACCCTGCTCGGAGGCTCAGAACAAATGCATCCTGTTGTAATTGGGGTTCTGTCTTCCTTTCCTATGTTGTCAAAGGCATAGAACGTAGAACTGAAAGGGCTGGGCCTCCTCAGAGGCTTCCATACCCTCCTGCCAGGGTTCCCATGGTGCGCCAGGTGTGGCCAAGCAGGCTATTCCTGAAGAGGAGTTCCATTTGCTCAGAATAGGACCACCTGAGAGAGGCATTGCCTTCTAAAATCCTTGGCCATTTTCGTGGTAGGAGAACCAATAACATGCAAACCCACATATATGAAACTGTCCCGGCCTTGGGAAGGAGTGGTAAATATGAGACTGCATGTAAGTAGCCATCGAGGTGGAGTTGAATCTTTCCTGCTCAGGGCCCCTGAGGATAGCATCTCAGAGTGGGAGGGCTTCTCTCAGAAATAGATCCCTAATTAGATCCCTACTGTGTGAGAGAGACAGAGTAGGTGCTTACCACATAACTGTTAAACTGGGTTGAACACTCTATCAGCTTCCGAATGGTTAAAATAATTGTAATACAACTGAGAACCTATTAAAACACTAGGGGTTGGGCAGATAGCATGGAGGGACCCTTTACATTTGGCATGTGATAGATTCAGAGAAAACAGCAAAAGAGGACCTCTTACACCCCCCCCCCCCAACTTTAATTCCTCCCCTTCCCCGGGCCTTCTCATCTGAACAGGTTCTGAAACTCCCACTGAAAGGTGCCCTCCTGTGCACACAGGAAAAGAAGTGTGCTTATCTCTGAAGCCAGAGTCACCTCTGAGAGAGACCTGAGCGAACAGGCCTTCCTGACTTCCCCAGCTGGCCACACTCGCCTCCTGCACGCTGACCTGTCCCCGTTCTACACAGCTGTCCGCTCTTCACCACCCCGAGCACAAAAATGCTCAGGGCTCACTGCTTCTTCAGTCTTCATGTCCTTGGGGCTCCCCTGTCACCTAACACTTATGGGCAATACATTTGTATGCTCTTCTCCTGGTAATCTGTCTTTGTCAGTTTCCTCTTCCGCCCCAAAGAAGGTGGAGGGAAACATTTCCTCCCTTACGTGAACTTAACTCACTTTGCATGCCCAGACACACATGTACCATTGTTCCTTCTCATCATTTTCTCCATCTTCCACTCTCCTGGTCAACCATTAATTAATATCCTGTCCAAGTGTTAATGGACATGGAATGACTCCATGTGTAAATCATGATTTACCCCTCTCCCCCCCCAAAAAATTATTTGGATTTCAAAAGTGTTTTTAAATAGATGTCTTACATTTGGTTTGTTTAAGAAACAGTCTGTTCCAGAAAGTCTATGACTCACAAATGAAAAACTAAAACATATTGGAGCCGTATTAGTGCACAGACGTAAGTAATTGTGCATTGTTCTAAAACTTCAAAGGTCAGCAATCCGAGCTGCGTGGAAGTGGGTCAGGGGAGGGAAAATCTGCCGGGGAGAATGTCTCACTTGGAGACTCTCCCAGATGGGTTTCTATGCTCCTCAGAAGCAGGCTGTTCTAAGTTTTCTGTTTGTCTTTGCTCCTGCCACAAAGAAAAAGGATGCCATCATTTGGGAAAGGCCAAAAGCACCCTCTTCCTTGGGAAGCGAGCTGCCAAGCACCAACTGCCTGGGAAAAAGGATTGATCCCCGGGGCCAGGATCCCCGGGAGCTGAAGCACAGCTGTGTGTGCTGGGACGCAACTGCATTTGTAAAAAAAAAAAAAAAATGTGGGGGGAGGGGGTTCAATATGAATAGTTGGTTTTATTCTACCTCAGAGGTAGGATTATATAATGCACTCTGACAACAGTGCAGAAGGTTCCCATACATTTGCATTCACCTATATGCATTTTGTTCTAACATGTACATTCTCCCATGATTCAAGCGTTCCTGGCCAGGGAGTGAGTCCCCAATGTCTTTTCAAGGAGACCAAGGGGCTCACCCTTAGAGGGAGCAAGTAGAGGCCTCTAGGACAAATGCAGCCTCCTGGGAGATGTTTCTAATAAAGTCAAGTCCAACTTTCAGATCATCCCCTGATCCAAGAGACGTGAACTCAAACCAGGCCAACTCCTTGGCAGAGGAGGCTGCCAAAACCAGCCGCCTCCGTGGAGGACAAGCCCTGGCCTGGTTAGACCCAGACAGAGCCATCCACACAGGCCCGCAGACGCTGCCAGCACCCAGACACTGCCAGCCAGTAACAGCAGCGTCTTCAGCAGCTGCTGTGGCATCCTCACAGGTATGGGCGGGTGGTCACCCAATGGGGCAGTGGTAGTGACCGGAGAGGACTTCCCAAGGAGCCACAAAAGCGAAAAAAGGAATGCAACTGTCACGTCTCAACTAAGGGTGACCACTGTGCCCACACGACATAATACCCTTAGGAATGCTGAGAAGTATTTGAGGTAGTATTTGAGAGGGTGGGATTGATGGCAGTGGTGGTGGGGAGAAGAGGTAAATCCTGCACAGCTAGTTATATCAGAGGCAAAGAAGTATAATTATGCCATTGTACTAATTAACTCTTGCTTTCCTCTCCCCACCCCAAGCCTAGTGGGATATGGGAAGGAAAGGATAGAATGGAAAAGTCTACATATGTGGAAGCATAATTAAATCAGATTCAGCCACCCACGATGCTTATAGAAGGCCCAGATGGAACACTTTATAACATGACACCACTTTTTATTGGCAGCATTTACTACTTAAACCTATAAATTTATATATATGTTTTTTTGGTTGGGTTCCATTTGGGGGTGGGAGTGGGGTAGGGAAGGGCAAGGCAAGGGCATGTTCCAGGAGGGAGAGCTCCCTATTTTATTTTTTATTCTCTTTCTCCACCAGACATCATGGCACAGTTTACCTCAGGGATAATGTTATATGTCAGCTAGAGGCCCAGTGCACGAATTCATTCACAAGTGGGGTCCCTTAGCCTGGCCAGCTACCAGGGTTGATAGGGGAGGGGAGAGGGGATGGCCAGCTGTGGGGAGGGACCACGGGATGTTGGCCAGCTGCAGGAGGTTGGCTATGGGAGAGCACTGAACAGCAAGGGTCAGCTCATGCATTGAGTGTCTGCCCCCCGGGTGGTCATTGCATGTCATAGCAACTGGTCCACCTGGTTGTTTGGTTGCTTAGGCTTTTATATAGAGACATTATACCTCGGTTCAAATAAATAAATAAGTAAATAAATTTTAAAAAATTTAATTTAAATAAAATGGATATTACAAAAAATTATCATACTATATAGTATTATATGAAAGGGGGGGATCAAACATTCAAGCACCCCAGCTATTGCCTGAACCTCTGCAGCTACTGAGGAGCCACATGGGTACCCCAAGCACAGGGCCTGTCATTCTCCAACTGCATTTTCCTTTGGACTTTCCCAATAGAATAGTCTCACTCTCATTCACGTCTTCATTAATGGATAGCAGCACTTAGTTCAAGATCCATAGTTATGTGAAATGAGGATGATAATAATGCCTATCTCCTGAAATATTGGAATCAAATGAGAGAAAGAGTCTATACTGAATATGCTTATCATTTCCTTCCCTCCCACATCCCCTTCTTAAAGAATCTATCCAGCTCTGGCCTTTGTGACTCAGTTGGTTGGACATCATCCTGTGCACTAAAAGGTTGCTGGTTCAATTCCCATTCAGGGCACATGTCCAAGTTACAGGCTAGATCCTGGTAGGGGGTGTGTGGGAGGCAGCTGATTTATTATGCTCTCACATTGATATTTTGCTCTCTCTTTCTCCCTCTCCTTCTCCCTTCCCAGCTCTCTAAAAATCAATAAAATATTAAAATATTTTAAAAATAGATTATTTTTAAAATTTTAAAATATTTTTAAAATAATCTATCCACCACTCCCCCAGTCTACACACCACACAGCTCTCTCACCTAGCAACAACTGATTAAATTGCAGGTGGATGGCTGAGCAGGCTGGATCAGTCAGAATCTCATCCATAGGAATTTGAAATTTGAGAGACTGAGTCCTGTGGCCTGGGGAACCAATTTGGAAAATGATGGAGACTTGGGGTCTAAGCCTACATTTTGGGGGAACCATGATTGGTACAAATGAGTGAACAGAGAAGCTGGTCTGCAGAAGGGAGAATGGAGCGGCCTTGCAAGAGAAGCAGGCAACACACCCAAATCGGGATGTTCAAAGGCTCTTGCTGAGGGCTGGTATTCATCAGAATTCCTTTGGCTTTGGGGCAGGATCCAAATTAAATCTGGCTGAAGCAAAATGGGAACACATTAGCACACTTAACTGCTACTAGTAAGTCCCTGGAGGGGGGGCGGAGCATATTCTGGCTTGGAAATCTGTCCTCCTATCTCTGCTTCCCTTGTGCTAGCTTCATTCTCAGGCAGGCCATCCAGCATGGTGCTAAGATGGCAGCCCCAGGCTCACTCCCACCAGCTTAACGACTCCCACAGAGAGTCCATGGCTGCTAATAGTTTCAGCCAGACTCCCAGGGATGGTTCTGATAGGCCTGGTTTGGATCCGATGCTTACCCCTAGACAAACCACCCTTGCCAAGGGCACGCAATATTTTCTTTGCTCAGGACTGGGTCACATATTTTCTGGAGCGAGGGAGTGTCAGTTTCACCTGATTCAGAGGGATTGAGAGCTGTGGCCAGATCGTTTGCCAAAAGAAAAGCAGGGGCTGTTGATACAAAAAAAAAAAAAAAAAAAAAGAAATGAGGAAGGTATGCTGGGAGGACTTGAAGAGATACTCCCAGCTCTTCTCATCATGAACATCTGAGACTGAAAAATAAGAAGTGGACTCCCCGTGGAATGGAAAACCTCTCTTATCTTAAAAAATGGTCAGAGTGACCCAAAAACTTGTAGGTGTGTGCTCGGTACAGCCACTCTCACCCTTGCACAAATATTTATCAAACCCCGACCACAAAGAGACAGGTACCTGTTGATGCGTCAGTCACTGTCCTGAGGCTCAGCCTCCCCACCCACGAGTTCCCTGCCAGGTTCCTGAGTCATCCCGTGCCCCACCCCATGTGATTTTCTTTTCCCACAGTCTCCATGAATCTCGTGGGACAAATGGCAGGCTCTGGGAGCTGAGGGTGAGAGGTGTTTGCCAGAAACAGGAGTGCCTCTCCGGTGAGCAAAGCTAGCGGAAGAGCTGCCTCCAGCGGGGAAGGGCGGTAATTACTCGCTGTGCAGTTCCTGGGGCACTTGAGATTAGATTCTTCCTTACCAAAAAAAAAAAAAAAGCATTCATATGTCACTTTTACCCTTTTCCAGTTCTCTATTTAACAGCCGAAACTGGTTTGGCTCAGTGGTAGAGCGTCGGTCTGTGAACTGAAAAGTCCCAGGTTCGATTCCGGCCAAGGGCATGTACATTGGTTGCGGGCACATCCCCGGTAGGGGGTATGCAAGAGGCAGCTGATCGATGTTTCTCTCTCATCGACGTTTCTAGCTCTATCCCTCTCCCTTCCTCTCTGTAAAATATCAATAAAATATATTAAATAAATAAATACACACACACACACGCACACACAAAGGAAAAAACACACATAGTTATCAGCCTTTTAGATCCAAACAGCACCGATGTCTCTTCCTGCTTGAAACCTCCCCCTTTCTACCTCCATTCTCTTTCTCATTCCCCGGAGAGCAGGACTTAGCAGCCCTGCCCTGTACTTTCACAGCACCATGTCAATGCCACAGTTACCATGCTTCCCATGCTGTGTGACAGCGAATTGTGTGTCTGTGTGGCTAGTGCACCAGCTGGGGGGTGCCTCCAAAAGGTCAGGAATGATGCCACGTACTGGCACAGGGACGGTCCTCCACCAAGTGAGTGAAAAATGAACCAACTACTATAGAGCTCTAGGGTTGAATATGTGAAAGATCATCTAAATCAGAGTGTTTCCTCGGAGGCACAGGGACCCTCCATGAAGGAACTGAGCCTTTTTTCTTCTGAACATTGTCTTGAGTAGCTTCTCTATCGCAGATGATTCTAGAGGCTGCTCCTGAGAGCCTAGCATAGCCACACTAAAAAAAAACACACACACATCATTTTTCAGTAGTTGCGTAGGATGACAAGGACTTACAATTCACTTCAGGGGAAAGCTACAGCAGCCTAATTACTGTCATAATGCATTCAGTGTTTGGATATAGCATGAAACGTTCATTAAGTTCTTTATAACCAATCTGCAATTAAGTTGGATCCTTACGCAGTTGTGCTGTGTACAGTTCAGCAGTATGAAGATCAACAATGACTAATAGCCGCAGCTGACTCCCCGGGTCCGGAATCCTCTACCAAACAACAGGCCATTTGAGTTTCTAGTTGCTATTGGAAGTCATTTAGAGGTGCTTTAAACGTGCTTAGAGAGAGAAGAATAGCAATATTCCAAATAATACTAATTTTTAAAAAATTCTCGGTGGCAGAGTGAGGAGAACTCAAGTCTGTTTTAGTATGCCGTCACTCCACAGTCCCTGGGAAATAAGAGGGAAGGTTCCTGCTTACCCACCTTCCATTTAATACATGTTGATTGAGCACCTACTGTGTGCTAGCAACTTCCTTCCAGGTGAAGGTGATGGTCGAAGACGTAAGTAACTGACCCTGAGCATGATGGACCGAAACTCATTACAAGAAGTACGAATCTCCAACTCCTTATTACTTGTTCAAAATAATGCCTTCCCATGGACGATTCTTAAAATTCTTGTGTTCAAGCAGCACCGTCCACTGTAGAGTTTTCACATAAACATCTCAGATAGGCAGGACCATGGTGGACCCAATTTTGCAACCAGGAAAGCGAAGGGAAGGATCCAAGATGACACCAATGGCAAGTTCTTGAGCCAGGACTCAGACCGAGTTTCCTGGCTCCAGCTCTGGTTCTTTTTTCCAGTGACTCGCATTTAAACAGGAGGTCAGACTGGTGCAGCTAAAAATGGCCTGGGAACTCAACTCTGGCCAAGACACGTTATCAAGAGTCTTTCTAAAATATGACCTCATTTTATATTTGTTTGGGGCCGTAAAGAAATGGAAGGACTGAGACTATGATGTTTGGCCCCCATCCCTTCCTCCAATGATACGTCTTAAGTACTAACAAAGCGTCCCCATTCACAGAACACAGCCACGCAAGGATGAGGTTGTACGCCGAACATTGTTGGTAAGTTGGAGGTCTCCCAGGCTGTGTGCTACAAGCTTTAAACAACCACTCATCAGAAATGCACTAGATTTTGAATCTTTGGATACTTCTTAAGAGCTCAATTGGCTCGTTAGCCTCAGACACAAAAATCAATGACACATGTCCCTGAAGAAATAAAAGCCAAAATACTTTTATCTCTGCCAAGTGAGGATTTTGCTGAAGTGTTCCTCCGGGTGAGGTTGATTTTTCAGCATTCTTACATGAGCTTTTAAGCCCTGGTGCAATATACCAGTGAATACATGGAACTGAGTGACTGGTGACAGAGAGCCCTTCATCTCTGTCCCTCAACCCACTCTCCATTCTATATTTCGATTAAGTGATTTCTAACAGATCCTATCAGTTTACAAGGCCTAGTACATATCACTTACCAGAGCCTTTAACTTGTCAGTACCTTTTTGATGGGTCAATATCTGAGTTGATGGTTTCTCGAAAGTTACAAAGAGTTGTAAAGAAAGGAAAAAATTTCCAAAGGGTACGTGATGTAATGCTAAGGACTGAATTGTCTTTTCCTCAAATTCATATACGGAAGCCCTAGTCCTCAGGGCATTTGGAAATGGGCAGTTGGGAGGTAATTGGGTTTAGATGGGGTCAAGAGGGAGGGGCCCCTCAGGATGTGATCAGTGCCCTTAAGGAGAGACACCAAGAAACGTGAGTCCTCCCTCCATCTCTCTCCACCTGCCTGCACTTTAAGAAGGCCATGTGAGGACGTAGTGAGAACACTGTTGTCTGCAACTCAAGGACACAGCCCTTACCAGGCACTGAGCCTGCTGACACCTTGATCTTGGACTTCTAGTCCCCAGAACACTGAGAAATAAATTCCTGTTATTAAATTTTGCAATGGCAGCCGCAGGAAAGGAGATATGTAATACAGTGGAAAGGAATATAATTTAGCACCAGAAAGCCTGGCTCACCTCTTTTCCTTGCTTAACCTCTCTGTCCTCCATCCCTTCTCTGTAGAATGGAGAAATATGAATAACTTCCCTCACTCCCAATATCACAAAGCTATTGTGAGAATCCAGCGAGAAAGTTTATGAAAGTGCTTTGCCAAACTGCTAAAAGACTTGCCATTTTGCTTTTTTCTTGAAGATCTTTAGTTTTAATGATTCAAACAATGTAGTGTTGGGAATCGGCCACTGATGTGAAATCCAAAAATTGCATAGAAAAAAATAAAAGTGAAAGCAAAGTAAGTTAAGAGCATTACACAATGATTTTTTTTAAAAGTGCTATAGGGTTGAACACACACGTGCTAATTGTTTTAAGTGAATTTTTGTGGTTTGGTTGCTTTAAAAAAATTGACAGCTTTCAAAATTTTGTCTGATTTCCTCTGTTAGCACTCATGAAAAATTATTATAATTCTATTTACCTATATTATATGATGATACATTTTATTGTATGCATATATTTCTATTTTATAATTATGTAGTGTTTCCCATGATGTTTGGGAACTAATTAAATTGATATATAGAATATGACAAGTAATTGGCAAAGTAGGGAAATAAAGTACTTTGGCCTGAAGTTAAAAATACCTATTTTCAGGCTTGAACTTATCCTATATTATCACAAATGGCTCCTGGTGACAGGAGCTAGTGGTGAAGCCCAGCTCTTAATTTTCTTTTCTGACTTTTTTCTTTTAAGTGTTTTATTTTGGAGAAGATTTAGATTTATAGGAAATTTTTGAAGCTAGTACAGAGTTTCAACAAACCCACCCCTAGTTTCCCATTATAAACATCTATCACAATAAATAAGCCAATATTGGTACCTTACCACTAACTGACATCCATACTTTGTTCAGATTTCTTTCATTTTTACCCAATTCCCTTTTTCAGTCCCAGGATACCACATCACATTTAGTCATCCTGTTTCTGTAAGCTCTTCTTGGCCATGACTTTCTCAGACTTAGCTTGTTTTTGATGACCTTGACTATCTTGAGGGGCACTGATTAGGAATTTTGTAGAATGCCTTCAGTTGGAATTTATTTGATGTTTTTCTCATGATTAGATTAGGGTTATGGAATGCTGGAAGGAAGATTCCTATAGACATTTTAATTATTTGAACTTAGAAATATTCCAGTGGAGAGTCATGTAAATCTCTGACACAAGAAAAAATATTTTGGCCTGAAGTAGCATGGTCCACAGTGGACAGCTCACAATTGGAAAAGTGCTATAAATACAAGAGAATCTTCCAGCAAAGTCTATTCTTCTCTTCATAGATTTAACTAATCCCCAAATGCCCTGGATTGCCACGGGTCTTTCCACTTTCTTCAATCCTTTATTTCTGAAGACTTTCAATACAATCTTCTATACTAAGTTTCCTGTGGGAAAAAGACTTCCAGTTTTTAAATGGAATTTAATAAAAACACTGTATTCATTTTATAGAAATCCTCTTACAAGCAACATGACTGAACTGCATTAGATACCTGAAACCTTCATACCATCTTGAACATAAGGACATGGGGTTTATATGCTGACTAGAACTCTTGAAATTGTTGCTGACAAGGATTCCTTTACCAGGAGAAGAGTCAAGTTAATGGAGTCTCTCTGGTACCAAGCACCTGGGATGCTATTGTGAAATGGAGTGGCAGCTGCGGATCCAGAGCTAGGTCATTCTGGACAGGGGGATACAATGCAGGAGAACCAGTTTTAATTGGAGTCTAAGAAATGAGAGGAATTCTGAACTATTCCTCCCAAGAATCACTACCTTGTTTTATTTTCCACAAAGATTATGCTGGTTAGTAAAAGAGAAAACAATTTTTCAAGTATAGAAAAACATATAAACATTATCTAATACATATGATATGTTCTCTGTGTGTGTTTACAGTTGACACAAATGCTTTAATATCTGTATTTAGCTATTTAATTTCCTTATAATCCCATGGTAGTCTTTATAATGATTCAGCTCTGTGAAGGTATAATAATACTAGCTTCTATGTGTTTTATTCCACTTATCCCTATCTATAAATTTCCTCTTCTATAAGTGAGGAAATTGAGGTGTAGAGAAGTTAAATAACTTTTCTAAAAATGCACAAAGTCAGTATTTGAATTCAAAGCAAGGACTTTTTGGCTCCAGAGTCTCAGCTCCCGCTGGGTTACACTATCTTTATGTCAATAATCTATTTCAAAATGCCATCTGGGAGAATGCCCCTCAGTTGGGATTTGTTTGATGTTTTTCTCACAGAAAGTTTAGGATCCATCAAACATTACAAAGTAGACATGCAACTATTTCTCTTAAATTCATTTCATTAACAAGCCTTTCTTCTCTTAAGTGTTGGGGCCTCACAATTAATTTCTATTCACATGACACATGTTTAATAATACTCAAAAACAAGGAAAAAGAAGATGTATTATTACTACTAATTATTATTGTCAAGATAAAAAAATCAAATTGTCTCATCCTAATTGATCTAAAGGCCAATAGTATGATAAATGCTGCCAGCCATTCAGCAGTTCTGTCACCTGGAACCAGAGCAAGAGTGGCTTGATTCTGTTCTCCATGTTATAAAATATAGTGTTAATAGAAAATTTGAGGTACAGGAAGACCAACAATTCAGGAGATGTTCAGCATTGAAAATATAATCTGTGGCTCATGGTTCCCAAAAGGAAGAGACAGGACACACCTCTGGGGGCCACACTGGGAGGTACCATGGTTGTTAGAAGAAAAGGGAAGAACTATGGGCAAGAGCCTTCACTGTAGTTTCCACAGGAAGGAACAAGTGAGCAGGGTAAACAGGCTCAGGACTGGCTCATTTGAATAATTTGACAAGGCTCTGGCATATAGGGGCTGAACCTAGTTATCACCTGGCCCCTGGCCCTGGGGTGATTGGCACAGGTGGATGTGATAGTGTGATAAAGAAGGTGGCTGGGGTATGGGCTCTGGATTGGTTGGTTTGTATTTGAAAAGACTCATGGGAAATTTGTTCATTGTCTCTAGGAACTGGCTAACCCTGGGAGGTGTAGTCCCTCCAGGGTCAGCAAGACCTTGAGATGTCAAAACATCAGAATACATAAAATAAAAGACATAGTCAACACATAGAATGGCCAGAGGAGTCATGGCCATTCTAACTTGGGGAAAGCATACAAATCTACCCATAAGCCAGGTAGGCATTTCCAAAGATAATTTCGCTATAAAGAACTGAGATGGTCTGGATGCCCTTTAAGGGAACCCCTCATAAGTAGAGGAAAAACGGCAATTGACAATTAGATCAAATGCAAATACCTGGGCCTAGATCGTCTAAGGCAGCGGTCCGCAAACTGCAGCTCGCGAGCCACATGCGGCTCTTTGGCCCCTTGAGTGTGGCTAGGCGTTAGAAACCACTTCTTCAAAATAGACTCGCCCAGGCCAAAAACCGACTTCTGCGCATGGGCCACGAAGTTTCAATCGCACTGAATGTGTGCACCCACATGTGGTATTTTGTGGAAGAGCCACACTCAAGGGGCCAAAGAGCGGCAATGTGGCTCTCGAGCCGAGGTTTGCCAACCCCTGATCTAAGGAGACTTTAAAAACTTGTCACAAGCTGGTGCTTCCCTCTTTATAGGAGGGAATATCCCACCGCACAGAAAGTTTAGTGTCCATCAAACATTACAAAGTGGATGTGCAACTATTTCTCTTAAATTCATTTCATTAGCAAGCCACTCTCTGTAGTGTAGTGTATGTAGTACACACACACACACACACACACACACACACACACACACACATGCAAACACATAGCAATGGTTTGCCTAAATATGAGCTCAGCAACAGACATCACCCACCCCTCCTGCCAACACATTCCATAGCACACATTCTCACGAGTCTACGTTTAGTGGGTCTAAGTTGACATGGCTTAATGGGTCTTTTTGTTTTTCTCCAAAGCTTTGAAATACATTAAGACAAAGTAGAGCACTTTTGACCTCAGCGCTTCCTTAATATCAAGAGCAGTATTTTCAAGTCCAAGAGTGCTGTTTTCTTTGTAGTCATGGCAAAATCAAGCACCACATTATCTCAAGTTTCAGCAAACACTTTATACTTCTCATTGATGTCTCAAAACCAAAGCCTGATCAAGTCCTTTGGCAAGAAACGTGGGTGTTCGACAAAAAGATGGGAGAAGTTGGATATAAGGACATAAGTTTCTGTTAACCGTATTTCTGAGTATTTTTCCTTGGTGAAGTCCCCAACCAAACTTGAATAAATTAGGCACAGTGTCGATAGAAGTAAAAGAAGTAATCTGTAAAGAATATTCCAGCAAAATAAGGATCCGTTGAACAGTCAGCTAAATCCTGTCAAAACAGGAGAAAAAACGAGAATGATTAAATGTAAGTAAGAACTGACTGTAGTTAATTCTTTTTTTCTCACTGAAAAAGAAAACTTAAAGATTAGCTTACCGGTGCAGCCACACGGAAATGGAAGGCGCTGTCAAAGAATGGAGCTACCGGGAGGCTCCAGATGTGCTGGTACCCCTAAATAATGAATGAAAGAGATCCATTTCATAACCGCATTTTACACTTACTTGGGAAGAGTATAGGCTGAGAAAGCATTTCCTTGCCCACTGCAGGAGAGGTGTCTGTGACAACAGCTTTTGATAAGGATTGTCAGAGCTGCAGCTTCTGGAGGACACAAGGAGGAGGCTGAGCAAAGCCGGGTAACCAGGGTCAGCCAGCAAGGGGGGGGGCTGGCATGCGGCCCAAGGCATCGCTCTCTTAGTTGGGAGCAGAGGCTCACCACAGTCCTACCCACACGTCTCCTGGAACTGAGGAGCCAGGAAGCATTACCTGTGTCATCTCCTGAGAGGCTTCTCCCTGGGTCTGCATCCCTTTGGCTTTCTCTTTCCTCTGGAAACATATATTCCCAAGGATGAATTTGCACTGGAAGACTATCAGTGGCTCAGTTGTGCTTCAAAAGACAGAGGGAATAAAGGGCAAATGGAAAAGCAGTTATCATCTCCTTCCAGGCGACACTTTAATAAGAAGCGGGAGCAGTGCTCGCGTCGGCACCACCTAGTCTAAAATTGAACCAATACAGAGCAGATCACTCCTAAGAAAAAAAAGAAGGAGGAGGAGAAGGAGAAACATAGTGGGAACATAATGTGGAAATCCATTCAGAGCTCAAAATAATCATCTTATTACCCAGAGCTCACTGATGCCAGTGTGCTAGCTCACATCTCATTATTACAGAAGGAAACTCAATCTCAGGTGACTACTGCTTTGGACTGAATGTTTGTGTTCTCCCAAACCCAGGTATTGAAATCCTAACCTCCAGTGTGATGGTGTTAGGACAGTGGTCACATGCGGCTCTTTGGCCCCTTGAGTGTGGCTCTTCCACAAAATACCAAGGCCTGAGTGAGTCTATTTTGAAGAAGTGGCGTTAGAAGAAGTTTAAGGTTTTTTTTTTTTAATAAATTGGCTCTCAAAAGAAATTTCAATTGTTGTACAGCTGAGATTTGGCTCTGTTGACTAATGAGTTTGCCGATCACTCCTAACAGGAGGTAGACCCTTTGGTGATTAGGTCAGATGGGGGGAGTGAAATTAGTGTCCTTATAAAAAAGACCCCTGAGAGCGCTCTCATTCCTTCTGCCATGTGAAGACACAGCGAGGCGACCATTAATAGCCAGGCAGCAGACCCTCACTAGGCACCGAATTTGCTGGTGCCTCGATGTTGGGCTGCCCAACCTTCAGGATAGAGAAAAATAAATGTTTATTGTTTAGGCCACCCAGTCTATATGGCATTTTTGTCATAGCAGCCCAAATGGACCAAGACAACTACTGAAATAGTATTTGACAGTCTCTGAAACCTAATCCCCTGAATTAAAAATTACACCAACATTAGAATTTCTTCTCTCCATATATTTTAAAATAATTTTGAGCTATATTCTTTCCCTTTTCACTGAAACTAACTTGCAACTATCTGAAGTTTCCAGGATTTCGGAGTCTGCAAAAGCCTGATCTGAGTAGATTTTGTTTGAAGCAGCAAAGCTAACACACACACCGGTAGGGGTGTGGGGTGAGACCCACTGGAAATGAACAGCCTTTAAACCTGTCAGAGTGTAAGAATGGTTCTTCCCTGGAGGCTGGCCCATTTGTCATCACCAAGACCACGAGATTCATCTGTGTTGGGAAATAGTCTTTTTGCACAGACAACCTATAGTCTCAGTTGAGTATCTGGGTTGTTTTAAAAATCACCCATATTAGAAAAATGGCCAATTAGTGGCTCAAGATGGACCTGCTGCCACTTCCGGGAAAATACCATTTAAGCTCATTTCCCTCCACGAAGCTAGGGATGAAGAAGGAAACGCCATATCTGGTTACTCGGGGAGTGCTGGAGAACAGGAGTGCATTTAACTCATAAGAACAGTACATTTAGCTTTTGCTCTGCCCTGACTTATCATGGGTTCTGGGCCATGAAATATTAGCTGCTTGAAACAGACCTTTCCAAGGCAAATGGTTGGGGTGAGAGTCATTAGCTCATTATAGAAGCAGGTTGATTGAGAGGAGGCATAGGAAGCCGGAATGAACAAGAGGAAGAGACAGACTGGGGGACGGGGGGAGAGATGACGGAGGAGGAACAACAGAACTGGGGAAGCAGAGGGAGAGAGGAGAGAAAGGGAAAGAGAAAGCAAAGGAAGTGGAGAAGAGAGGAAATGAGAGGAAGGAGAAAAGGAGAAACTAAAGTCAAGAGATACAAAATGAAAACCATCTATATCTTCGTGGTAAGAGGTAGCTCATGGCATACTTTCTGAGCGAAGTGAGTAAAAAGTCATAAAGTACCATAATTACTTAAAATTGATCAGAATAGTTTTGTGGTTTTGGAGGAAAGGTAGTCATAATAAAAGCTACCATGTATTGAGTGCCAACAATGTGCCAGGGAGCAGCAATATTCTTACATATCTCGTCTCCTTGGGAAGGAGGGAAAGTATGGCTTAAAAAATGGGCCGAGTTTGAAAGCCCAGCTCCAGCTCTTAGGAGCTCTGAGTTTCGTGTTGGGTTTTCTGACCTCTCAAAACCTGTGTTCCCATCTGAAAAACAGAAACTAGAAAAATGATACCAACCGCGAAGGGTTATTGTGAGGATTATATGACCCGATACTAAAGCGCAGAGTGTCTAGTTTATAGTCTGTGCTCCGCAAATGGTAGTTATTAATCTCTCTGTTATTAACAGTGATTCCCACAGCCGCTCTCCTTGTTATGGTATAATGTCAAACTCATTTTATAGATGAGTAAACAGTAGCTGAGAGAGGACAAGTGGCTCCTCCAAGATTACAGAAGTAGTAAGTGACAGAAACAAATCTGAGCCCTGGTCTGCCCAATGCCAAACTCTGGCTCCTTTTTTAACTCCTCTGGGGAAAGGAGGTGGTGTCTGCCTTAGCGCTGCTCCCAGGAGCTCACAAAAATGTGCAGTCCCCCCATCCAGGGCCCTGCTATTGCTCTTGTTTCCACCCCGAGTCAGAGGGGCACAGTCAGGGGCCGTCTGCAGCTTGTGAGCGAGCATCACACCCAAGGTCACTTCCATTTTGCAGGTGTGAGTGTACAGTTTAGGGCCTGTCCAGCCCCGTGGAGGGAGGGAGCTTGGAAGATCTTGGCCTTCATTTGGGAAACCTCTTTCCCAAACGGGTCCACCTCTCAACCCAACTGTCATTGGTCAACGGGGACTGATAAGTTTCTACCTCCTGACTTACTGCTCAAATTGTAAATTCAGGCTGGCTACACAAATACTAATAAAAATAGAACTGGTTTTTACAGTTACACACTTACTTGATTTCCAGAGAGAATTTGACATTGGTGGGTGTGTTCTTATTAACAGGGATGTTGTAATTGTAATTTCCAGACCTAATTATAAAAAAAAATCAAACCATAAATCAAAATATGCAGGAAATGACGCAAAAGGCTTTTTTGCTGCTCATTATATACTATGTAAAGTAAAACATGCTATAGAAAATATATAAAACCAAATTTAACATGGTATAGTTTTATGTTTTTCAGATACACACCTGTCAAGTTGCAAAGGAATTTCTTTCAGGCCTTAATATATAAAATGTACCACAAAATGTGTAGCTTGTTAGAACACACAGACAAAGTGATGGAAAGTCAAATCCCAGGCCAAATGCACAAAGCTAAGCACATAGGAAATTACTTCAGTTCCCCTAAGAGATACAGATTTCAGAAAACAAATGAGGCAAAGACCTCAAACTAAGAACCCCTCTGGAAGGAGGATTGGACATAATAAACACCAGCTTTTCTACTGTAAATCACTCCCTTTTAGGAAACATTAGCAGAAAATATTACGCCCTTTCAGAACTTGAATCAACTAAAATTATTATAGTCCTAATTACCACTTAGTAATGGAGATAATTGCCAATCAGAAATGCTTATACAGTGTCCTCCCCTATCCCTTGTAAGAGAGAAACGGGGGGTAAAGAGGGAGTTCCTTTGATTTCGTATTGAAATGAAAACTCCAGGAAAAAAGGCATATCAAGACCTAAGTTCTATGACCTGACCATTCTTTAAATTATATATGGAAACAACTTAAAACCCGGTAAATGGGGAAAATAGCCAGTGGTTTTAGATTCTCTATGCTGACCACTAAAATAAGTTGTAAAAAAATGAGAATGCAAAAGTGAAGGAAATAGATCTGCATTGAAATCAGGAGAGATTTGTCAGACTGGATGAAGCTCAGATGAATGGAGCTCATTCTCTGCCCCAGGACTCCCAAGATGTATCTACTTCTCGGCCACCCTACTCAGTGGATGAGAAAGGGATATGTAGGAAGAGTAAAGATCTTGTCAAAGTTCTAGAATTTAAACCTGAATTGTCTTACTCTTCCTCGTTATGTCACCCTACCACATTTCATTAACGTCTATCTCTGGCTTTTTCAAGTTTACTGAACCTCAGGCTCTTTAACAACAAAATGCAAATAGTAACACCAGCCTTCAGGGTTGTCCTGAGGACTCAATGGGATGAACATGCAGAGGTCATAAACAAGGCATAAAGCACCATGCAGTTTGTTTTTAAAACTCGGGGCCCATCAACTTGCAGTCTAAGTTATGTCAGGTTGAAAAGAAATAAGGCTGAGAATTCAAAGGATTTGTGACTCTAGTTTAAAAATATAGAGCCTTGCTTTCAAGCTGGCAGGCACCTGGTAAATATTCATCAGAGAAAGAAAAAGAAAAAAGAAAAAACTCCCATTATTTTTCCCCCAATAGTTTTGTGTGTGTGTGTGTGTTTTCAGTAGGTGTTTATTGATTTCAGAGAGGAAGGAAGAGAGAAAGAGAGGCCCATCAACGATGAGAGAGAATCATCGATTGGCTGGATGTGCCCTGACTGGGACTCAAACCGTAACCTCCTGGTTCATAGCTCAACGTCCAACCACTGAGCCATCGTGACCACACAGAGCTCCCATTCCTAATGCAATAACTTGTCTATGGTGCTTGCTGAAGCCACTTGCTCTCCATGCTTCTGACCCAGCATTAGCGTCACACAGATATACAGCATGCACCAGAGGTGGACGCTGCTGATACCTTTCCAGTACCTGGATTTTCCCCCCTCCTAGCTGAAAAAGCTAAGATAAACTATATTTCCCCCCAGCAATTAAAGTAATGGTATCCTTGGCTATTTAAATATACAAATTTCAATTCACTCATAAATTGAAGCCATTGGCAACAATGTCTTTCTTGTCTAGAAAATTAACTAGCCCCTCTGCATCCCTGGTTTGTTCCCGCAGAGAGTCGGCCACGGGGCTGCCACTCGGCTTTTTGCTTTGGTCATACCCATTAAAACCAGGAGACTGGGATCACTGGAGCCGTGGTTTATTGACATTCGCTAATACCAACCGTTTTATGATTCCCTCTTCCACCGTGTAACAAGTTTGTTTTCACTTAAGGAGCATTGTAAGCACACATTGATTTTACCATGTGGCGTTTGCTTTTATTCAAAACACTTAGAGCCTGGAGTAAATTCCAGAAACAACTGGGGTGGAATGGGGAGGCTTACCCACCCGCACTGGAGGCTTCTGCTGCAATACCGGCCGTCTATTATCTGCTGGATTTCCATAATCTGAATAGAACTGATGGTTGTATCAATCCCTGGGTGGAGAAGAAATAGAGAAAAGAAGGTAAAACTCTTCAGCCCAGCGTCCACATTTCAGGACGCAAAGCAAGCGTCTCCTGGATCAATGGGTGCCACTTATGTTCAGATAGAAAAAGGAGGAGGAGAAGGGGAGGGAAAATGTGTTCTTGTTGTTATGGTAAATTTTAAGAAAACTAAATAGACAGCCTCATCCTATCCAAAAGAATTCCCAGATCCTGGAAGCCCTAATAAATTGAAATTTATTGAAAATGCTTTTTTTAAAAATGAGAAAACAGAAAACAAATGAAAACATAGTGGTAAAAAAATAGAAGATGGCAGGAAGTTCAAGTAAATTATTAAAATCCATGGAGATCAACCACACCTGCCTAGTAATGAGCCACCATTTCTAACGCTCCCCTTAATGGTTAGGCTGGCTGCCGTTACACAAGTGGAAAGCCATGGGGGTGCGTGGCAGGGTGCAGCCTTTGTCTTGTTCCTTACTCTGGTGACCACAGCCTATAGTCCCCCTGCCTGGCCTCGCAGGTCAAAGAATTGAGTGACTTAAATTTGAACTTACAGTCACTTCCCCAGTCGGGGCTGGTTAGCACACCCCCTGCCAGGAACGATGGGCTTCTGTCCTCTGAAACGAAAAAACAAAAACAAAAAACAAAAAACGTTTGTCAGTGTTTTTCTTTTTATAAAAATTTTTTCATTGATCTTTAGAAAGAGAGGAAGGTGGCCCAAAACCGGTTTGGCTCAGTGGTAGAGCGTCGGTCTGTGGACTGAAAGGTCCTGGGTTCGATTCCGGTCAAGGGCATGTACATTGGTTGCGGGCACATCCCCGGAAGTGGGTATGCAAGAGGCAGCTGGTTGATGTTTCTCTCTCATCGACGTTTCTAGCTCTCTATCTCTCTTCCTTCCTCTCTGTAAATATATTTTTATTTTATATCAGTAAAATATATTTTTTTTAAAGAAAGAAAGAGGAAGGTGGAGAGAGGAAAACATCAATTTGATCAGCTGCCCCTTACCCAGGATTGAGTCCACAACCCAGGCTTGTACCCTGACCAGGAATCAAACAGGCAACCTTTTGGTGTACAGAACAATAGCCAACCACTGAGCCACAACAATCAGGGCAAGTTTATGAGTCTTTAAGGCCTGTTCAGGATAAGAAAATCCAGTGTGTGATATAGTTTGTCTCTGTCATCCCTTTCTCTCTCCCATCTTTCAACCCATCATATCCCTTACAGTAGATTCTCACTGTTCTTCAAGAAGTTATCTGCTTTGAGCTAAACTGTGTACCCTAACCCCGCTAGTCCCTCAGAATGTGACTGTATTTGTAAGTAGGACCTTTAAAGATGTAATTAAGTTGAAATGAGACTGTGAGAGTGAGACCAAATCCAAACTGAGACCAGGCCAAAGAGAGTGTGTGCACAGAGGAAAGACTTTGCAAGGGCGTGAGAGAAAGAGGCCCTCTGTGAGCCCAGAGAGGTGCCACCAGGAGAAACCAGGCCTGTTAACACCTTGATCTTGAACTGCTAGTTCCCATGGCACTGAGGAATTATACTTCTGCGGTTTCAGTCGCTTGGTCGTGACAGTCCCAGCAGACTAAGACACCAGCCCCGATTAGATCACTGAAGCTCACAGCTCCCTCCTTCCTAATGCCACAGCATCTGTTACTGAGTCTTCTATGTGGTGGTCCATCAGTGGTGTATCTGTCACTACACCAAAGGGCGTGCTATCTCTATTATTATTTAAATGTTCATGTATGTTTGTCCTTTCTCCACAGCTCCACAGGAGGGAACCTCTGTTGACATTCTTTTTTGTTGTTGTTAACCCTCAGGCAGGGATATTTTCCCATTGATATTTAGAGAGAGTGGAGAGAGAGAGAAATATTGATGTTGACACATTGGTTGTCTCCCGCCCACGCCCGACCAGGGTCGGGGATGGAGCCTGCAGCTGAGCTTGACTCGTGCCCTTGACTGGAATCAGACCTGGGGCACTTCAGCCCACGGGCCAGTGCTCTAACCACTAGACAGACTGGCCAGCGCTACATTATTTGAATCCTCTGTGTCTCCTGCATCACATGATCCACATGGGAATAAATTGAGCTTAAGGTAAAGACTGAGGAGAGGAAGCATATCCCTGGTGTGCAGCCCGAAGCTGACGGTGAAAAGGGAAGCTGCAGAAGTGGTTAGGATCCATCAGAGCCAAAAAGGGATTTCACGTGCAATTTTGAAAAGGTAACCACTCAGATGACTGCTGTTAAGACTATGATGGAAAACATATTTATAAAGTGAATAGTGAAAACAATCATTTATTGGGTGGTTAAATACATAAACCTAACAAAAGTATTAAAAATAATTTGCAGAGACCGAAGCAAGATGGCGGCCCAGGGAGTCTCCTGGGCCGCCATCTCCTCAACAATTTGGAAATAAACAACAGATGAAACCAAAAGGGATCGCACCAGACCCACAGGAAAGCTGGCGAAATGGGAAGGCTACATCTAAACGCAAAGCAGGACGTCGCTGCTGCCATGTGGAGTTTAAAACTACAGCGAAACTGAACCTGCCAGAGCCGCTGCCGCCGGGAATGAGGGAAGCCAGACCTCGCTCCGCCCCGGGGCCCAGGGAGTGGGCCAGCCCCGCCGGCCGCCACGGGAGCTGATGGGGGCCTACACAGCCGCAGCCACCGCCACCGCCGCAGCAGCGCCTTCGGCTACTGCCTGGACGAGAAGCCCATGAGCGCTACCTCCCAGCCCGCTCGCAGTGCTGGAGAGAAGCGGGTGCCAGGACTCGGGCCCCTGCACTCGCCGCTGCCGGGCGGGCGAAGAGATGGTGTAGTATCTCCCCGCCGGCCCAGCCCCCGCGCTTACTGTGCAGGTGAAGAAATCGCGCAGCGGCTCCCCGTCTGCAACCAGCCCAGAAGTGGGAAAACTAAACTAGACACCAAGCAGGGCGCCGCCGCCGCCATGTGGAGTTTAAAACTACAGCGAAACTGAACCTGCCGCTGACGCCGGAAATGAGGGAAGCCAGACCTCGCCCTGCCCCGGGGCCCAGGGAGTGGGCCAGCCCTGCCACCACTACGGGAGCTGATGGGGGCCTACGCTGCTGACGCCTCTGCCACCACGCCTTCGCCGCGCCTTCGCCGCGCCTTCGGCTCCTGCCTGGACGAGAAGCCCATGAGCGTGAGCAAGACCTCCCAGCCCGCCCACAGTCCTAGAGGAGCGGGCACAGCGTCCCCCCTCCCGCACAACCAGCTCGCCCCAGAAATGGGAAGGCTACAGTTAGACACCAAGCAGGGTGCCGCAGCTGCCATGTGGAGTTTAAAACTACGGCGAGCGGAGGACTGAGAAGGTGGGGCAGTTCTGTACCGTGCTGCCTTCCACTGGTTAAGACCTCCAAGAGCAAAGGCCTACCGAGGTGAGGATGCCCCTACTGTCACCTGTAGAGGGGCAGCACTGAGCTGGCCAATATTTGTGGTGGTGGTGCTGCTTGTCCTGGCTCAGAGGAAGCGTTCCACTAAGTCTGAAAGACTGGGACATCGCGGGGACTCTCCGCCACCGCCCGCGGCCTGCTCTGCCAGGCCTTCGCGCACGCTGTGCTGGCGCTGCGCCTTCCGTTGGCAGACCCGGAGAATCCTCTCTCCGCTGCCACATGGCCAGGCCAAAGCATCAGACACTACCACCACGAGGATTTTAAAACTACAGGGGAAATTGAGCCACAGGAGCTACCATCGCTGCCGCACCCACTGCCGCCCCCAAGAATGGGAATCCACCGAAATCAGAGCTCACTACACACCGGGCTCATAGAGAGTGTGGCTTCAGAAATTAGCCTCTGCATCCACAGAAGCTCCACATCCGCAACAAAGAGGACGCGATGGAGGGCGGACTCTCCCCATGCAGCCATCACAGCCCGCCCACAATCTCCCCAGCACACCCACCATGCTGGGAGGGAAATGGAGCGCGCTGGTGAGGAAATGGCACGGTGCCTTCCATTACCCACTCAGGCGAGCCCATCCTCCGATGCCACATGGCCAAGCCGAAGCTCTCACCACCACCGCCATGTGAACTTTAAAACTACAGTGGTAATTGAACCACAGGAGTGACCGTCAATATTGCACCTGGCACCGCCACTCGCCACTGGCGCCGAGAATAAAGGAAATCCACCAAGAACAGAGTTCACCACGCCTTGGGCTCAGGGAGTGGGCGACCTCAGAACTTAGCCTCCATGTCTGCAGCTGCTCCGCTCCTACACCGAACGAGACACCGTTGAAGGTGGTCCCCCCGCCTGCAACCATCTCAGACCAACTGCAGCTGTCCCAGCCTGCCCCCCATGCTAGCAAGGAGCTCCGAGTGTCCCAGGGGGCCGAGTGCCCCGGGTGAGCCGAGTGTCCCAGGGGGCCATGTGCCCCGGGTAAGCCGTACCCCCCAAAGGGGAAGGGGGAAGGGTGTCCCGGGTGAGCCGGGTGTCCCATGGGGCCGAGTGCCCCGGGTGAGCCGAGTGTCCCAGGGGGCCGAGTGCCCCGGGTGAGCCGAGTGTCCCAGGGGGCCGAGTGCCCCGGGTGAGCCGAGTGTCCCAGGGGGCCGAGTGCCCCGGGTGAGCCGAGTGTCCCAGGGGGCCGAGTGCCCCGGGTGAGCCGAGTGTCCCAGGGGGCCGAGTGCCCCGCGTGAGCCGAGTGTCCCAGGGGGCCGAGTGCCCCGGGTGAGCCGAGTGTCCCAGGGGGCCGAGTGCCCCGCGTGAGCCGAGTGTCCCAGGGGGCCGAGTGCCCCGGGTGAGCCGAGTGTCCCAGGGGGCCGAGTGCCCCGGGTGAGCCGAGTGTCCCAGGGGGCCATGTGCCCCGGGTAAGCCGTACCCCCCAAAGGGGAAGGGGGAAGGGTGTCCCGGGTGAGCCGTGTGTCCCATGGGGTCGAGTGCCCCGGGTGAGCCGAGTGTCCTAAGGGAAGCAGTGGGTCCCAGGGGAAGGGGCGGTGAAAACCAGAGGAGGAGCGGACTCTATTCATATGAGCCTGAGATGGTCACCATAAAACAAGCAGATTGTCAAATGACAGGGGGGAGGGGAAGGAGACCTGGGGGGAGACAGGAGAACAACCGAGGGACTGGTATCCATGAACATAAGTACAACCAATGAACACAGAACTCTGGGGAGGGAGGGCATAAATGGGTGGTGAGGGGGGGCAATGGTAAACTATGTACACAGAAAATACCTTAATAAAATAAAATTTAAAAAAAAATAAATAAAAATAAAAATAATTTGCAGCATGCATTTTTTAAAATTTGAAGATTATTTCCAACTCTCTGTAATTTTACTGCTTTCCTTCATTTGCATTAAACAATATAATTTTATATTTTTCAAATAATTTTTGCATAGGGCACAAAAACATTGACCTCACTTAACAGGAAGTACAAGTTCATAAATTACATGCTGCTTTCATGGACAGGAAAAAGAGGCGTGATGCAAAACAAGTTCTGTGTGGCATTTCAGGAGAAAAAGCACAAGTGACTGTGGGCCTTGCTTGGGGACAATCACCCCTCAGTCCCTCTGTCCTGATTAGTGCTTCCCACACTAGGTGCACGGGCTGCTGTGCTTGCCGTTCACCTGGCTGTGAGCTTCTAGAGGACTGCATCTTGCTCGCTGTTGTATCCCACCTAAGGCAAGCCCCGGCTCAGCTGGGGGTGCTCAGTAAATATTTGTGGAAGGGAGAAGGAAGAGAGGTGGGGCCGGGGGGGTGGGGGGTGGCGGAGATGGATGGAAGAAATGAGAGAATGTCAAATGCCCTCTAGAAAAATGTGTCCTCTTACACACTGAAAGGGGAGAACCCCAGAAAATGGGTGTAGAGGGCTGCTGGAAGTGGACGTGGGATGTTGATCCCCTTCACCGTATTAGCAATGGGACTGAGACAAAATGATCAGACCATCCAACCTCAGAGGGAAGGTAGGGGGAAGGTGAGGGTAAAGGGGAGAGTTCAACCAAAGGACTTGTATGCATGCATGTAAGCCTAACCAATGGACACAGACAACAGGGGGGTGAGGGTATGAGTAGAGGAGATGGGGGGAAAAGGACACATGTGTAATACCTTGATCAATAAAAAAATAAAAATAAACCCTTAGAGGCAAGGCAAGTACCCTTAGCATCTGCCCCAACATGATGCTTTCCATGAAGAAGAAATGATCTTGATATATGAGGATTTTCTAGAAAACTGGATATCTATTTCCCTTTAGATGTAAATATATGTGCTATCTAAAAAGAGCTCCAGACTGCTTGGATTCCAGCTATTGCAATAACAATTTTCAAGTACAGGTCTCCTGCTGTAAGTTTTGCTTGTGATGGCTTCCACAGACGGTTGTGAATTTGCAAGGCAAATGAGGCATAAAGAGAAGGGAAAACCAGAATTCTCTATCCCTCTGTCTTCTTCCCCTACCTTTTGTTCCACGTTCCTGCTGAATGTGCAGAAATGTGGCTCATTATAAACTCTATAAATAGACTACAGAGTGGCCACACTTCCACGGGAGGAGTTTTCAGGTTCCTGAAGACTAGAACCCAATGCTAGGATTTATTATCTGATAACAGTATTTTTTAAAAAACAGTAATAAAAAGGTGAAGGTGAGGAGAGATCATCCTGCAGATTTAGAATTACAAAAATGGCTTTTGAAAAGCAGGATTGGAAATACCAAATTTTAAGTCTCCTACAAAACACCTCCAATTTGTCCCTTCTCTGAGGCAAAACTATTCAATTCTGAAAGGCTGGTTATTGAAAAACCATAAATTTTCCTGTTGTCATACAGGAGTGGCTCTCATTTTACAAATGCCTGCCAGCAATATTCACTTTAAATGTAATATACATTCCCAGTGGTTGTCATTGTAAAGTTGAAGATATATTTCATAGCTGGTGAATAAGATCTCTCAATAAGCTAAATTAGAAACTTCTGGAGAGGAGAGCTTTACCGAAGCATCTCCTGTTGTGATAGAAAATGTATTGCACTACTTGTACAACTGGGCTGATGGCTGAGCTCCAGCACAGCATCTTGGCTATCTCTTCCTTTCCTGATTGAACCAGACTCAGGCCAAGAAAAAGTCAATGAACCCAACCAATCAATGACCGAGTCCTTTAACACAGCGAACGATTTTCTTTGGGCAATTTGCTCTTCTTAGAGTTCTGGTCTCCAAAACAAATAAGTATGAATTCCAGATGCCTCTTTGCCTTGTGAGATTGAAAAAAAAATGTATTTACCAAATCTCTATAAATCTGTAGAATTCCATAGATTCTCCTCCCTCCCCCCAATCCCCTGCCATAGGCTCTTTGCTTTTTTTGAACATCTAACTTCGCTGTCTATTCAAATCTTTATTGGTTCCATAGAATAAAATCTAGTCCATTGTATTGGTGGTAGGCAGTTAGGCAAACAGGTGCAAAGCAAGGACCGTAGGCCAAGTACAGAAGGTCACCAGGTTGGAAAGCCCCAGGTGCCTAGCAACAAACAAAACTGGGAAAACAGGGACCTCGCCCAGGAGTGACCTTTCCTCCCTTAGCATATCCCTGGCCATGCTGTGTGGACCCTCCACTGACCTTTCCTTCCTGGCAGGTTGGTAGTCATGCAGGTTAGATCCCCTCCTTAGAGGGGGGACCAACGAGGGGGCTGGATAATAGCCCTTAAGCACAAAGCTCCCAGGACAATGAGACTCTGTCCCACATCAGCTCCATCTAGGCCTTAGTTGTGTTTCCGCTCCAGGCCCAGAAAAACAGCCGAGGCTGACATCATTGACCAATGACTCCCTGCCCTGACCAATCTGTGGAGACCATAACCCAGAAAGGATACACCTGGAAAGCTGATGAACAATGTTCTATTGAGATTCTTTCCTGGGACTTCCCCTAAAATGCCCTCCCTAAAAGCCCTTGGGACTAGGGACCCAGTGTGCTCTTTCTCCCCTTCCCCTTCCCTTCCCCCAGGCATGTTTTCCTTGCCTCGTTCCTTCTCCTAAGCTCCAAGGGCCCTTCTTTTTTTTCTGTAACTTGTTTCCGGAACCCATTTCTTCCATGGCTCACTTTTTCTACCTCTGTGACTTTCCTTGTAAAGTTTCTCTTATGGTTTAAGTCTTGGCTCTGAATTCTTTCCTAGCCAGAACCCAACCAACCACCGAGGTTGCTGAATCAAGGTCCTGTCTGACTCCACCAGTGTTACCCCTGTTGCAGCTCTTGCCACTGCTAGCAATATGCAGTTGGTTCCTCAGAGTAAACGTTCAAAACACCCACCTCCCACTTCCTGAGTAGTCCTACCCAAACCTTTTATTAAATGGGGGAAAGGGAGTAACCTTTTTGAAAGATATGGACGCAACCAACTTAGGCTCAAAAGAAGAGAACCCATGGCTTGGGTTCAGCATATCATAAAAATGCTGACTTTTCTTCACTTCTTTTACTAGCAGTTTTTCAGTGAGGAAACTCATGAATGTGTTCTAGGAGCGTGGTAACCTGTTAGATATTAATCTTCATCCTGATGAACATTTTCCCAAGTTTTTTTTTAACCTTTGAATTTCTTTCTTAACTTTTATTCCTTAATTTTTAAGTGGTCTTCAATGCTTCAGAAGCATCTGGTTGAAATGAATATTTGCCTCTCCTTTTCCTCATTTGGATTTAGAAACCCCAGTGTTATATGGTTCCCTGAACAGAAAGAAAGAATAAACCAGCAGCAGAAGAGAGCTGCCTTTCCTCAGCCCGCCCCTCCCCCCCCCCACCAAATATCCCACACCACACACATCTCGATGGCTAGTGGCAAACTTGGGGGGGGGGGGAGGGTTACTGAAAGGGCTTTCTAGAACCATAGAGTGAACACTTTCTGCATCTTCTAGAGTCGATCCCAGCTACATGCACACACTGTGCTCAAATAAATAGAGGCAGAATGGGAAAGAAGCCAAGATAGGGAACCCAGATTCCAACTCTAACTTGATGGTAACTAACTGCAAAAGTTCCTCCTGGGCCTGTTTCATCAGCTGTAAAATGAACAGGTTGATGTAAGTCTGAAGTTCTCCTGGCCTGGGGACTTTTGGAATTTCAAGTGATTTGATAAAGGGGTGGGTGATATCTGTGCACTTGAAAAGTAACATCTCTGCCATAGATTGGTATTATTTTCCAAATGTCACTGTTAGATTAACAAAAAACTAAATTTGATTAACAAGTTTTCCTATTTATCAGGAACCCTGGTAAAACAGAACTCATCTTTCATTTTTAGCTAGAGACGCTGATAGTTGTGTCTAATAGAGCACAGCTAGGTTCCTTGGAGTAGCTCTTCTTTGGGAATATCTTCAGTGTCTCCCATAGGAAGTAAAAGTAAGTTGAGCAGACGTTCTTTGTCCCAGAGAAGAGAGCAAAAACCTTCAGAAGAAGAGCTAGTTGCTATAGCAGTGAATTTGCTCACAAAGGCCAATAAACCTTGAAAATGAAAGTTGAATCAGTCCATGACCTCTTCCTGTCCAAATTCATTATCAGCACTTCTCTCATAGGTGAGATGGTCTCTTCTGAGGACTGCTCTTAGAAAAGGGCCACCATCCACACTACCCAAAGCAATCTGTAGATTCAATGCACTCCCCCATTAAAATATCAATGGCATATTTCACAGACCTAGAACGAACTCCCCAAAAATTCACCTGGAGTTTAAAAAAAGATCCCAAATGCAGCAATCCTGAGAAAGAAGAACAAAGTAGGAGGGATCTCAATACCAAATGTCAAGCTGAATTACAAAGCCACTGTTCTCAAAACTGCCTGTTATTGGCACAAGAACAGACATATAGACCAATTGAATAGAATAGAGAAACCAGATATTGACCCAAACCACTATGCTCAATTAATATTTGACAAAGAAGGCAAGAACATACAATGGAGTCAAGATAGTCTCTACAATAAATGGTGTTGGGAAAATTGGACAGATACATGCAAAAAAAATGAAACTATACCACCAACTTACAGCATACACAAAAGTAAACTCAAAATGGATAAATGACTTAAACATAAGACAGGAAATCATAAACATACTAGAGGAATCCACAAGCAGCAAAATCTCAAACATATGCTGAAGCAATATCTTCACCCATACAGCTCATACGGCAATGGAAACGAAGGAGAAAATAAACAAATGGGACTACATCAAAATAAAAAGCTTCTGTACAGCAAAAGAAACCATCTACAAAACAAGAAAACCCACTTCATGGAAGAGCATATTTGCCAATGTTATCTGCAATAAGGGTTTAATCTCCAACATTTGCAGGGAACTCATACTACTTAACAAAAACCCAATCAAAACAACCCAATCAAAAAATGGGCAAATGGCCTAAATAGGTACTTTTTGAAAGAGGACATAAGGAGGCCAAGAGACATATGAAAACATGCTCAAAGTTACTAATCACCTGAGAGATGCAAATCAAAATGACAATGCAATACCATCTCACACCTGTCAGAATGGCTATCATCAACAAATCAACAAATGACAAGTGCTGGCAAGGATGCAGAGAAAAAGGAACCCTTGTGCACTGCTGGTGGGAATGCAGACTGGTGCAGCCACCATGGAGATTAGTATGGCATTTCTTCAAAAAACTAAAAATGGAACTCCCATTTGACCCAGTGATCCCACTTCTAGGAATATATCCCAAGAAACTAAAAACACGAATCAGAAAGGATATATGCATCCCCATGTTCATAGCAGCACAATTCACCATAGCTAAGATTTGGAAACAGCCTAAATGTCCATCAGCAGATGAGTGGATTAGAAAATGATGGTACATTTACACAATGGAATACTACACTGCTATAAAAAAGAAGGAACTCTTACCATTTGCAATAGCATGGATAGAACTGGAGAGCATTATGCTAAGCAAACTGAGCCAGTCAGAGAAAGGTAAATATCAGATTATCTCACCCATTTGTGGAATATAATGAACGACATAAACTGATGAACAAAAACAGATCCAGAGACAGAGAAGCATTGATCAGACCATCAAACCTCAGAGGGAAGGTAGGGGAGGGTGGGGGTAAGGAGGAGAGATCAATCAAAGGACTTGAATGCATGCATATAAGCCTAACCAATGGACACAGACAACATGGGGTGAGGGCATGAGTGGAGGGTGGGGGTTGGGGGAGCAATGGGGCAATAAGGACACATATGTAATACCTTAATCAACAAAGGGGGAAAAAAGAGATACCAAATGTCCCCAAAGTGGACTCCTAAGGTAAGGAAAGGATTCAGCAGCCACAACATGTGCTTTCACAATGGAGGAAGACTTCTTTGGGGGCGGCGGGGAGGTGACAGCAATAGATCTTTGTGTATTTGAAACTATTGGGAATATGGCTGAAACAAATCCTTTCTTCATATTGAACCTTTATCCCTACCCTATAGTAATGCGTGTTTCCAAGTTCAATCAGAAGCTGCTTTCATAAGAAAAATAATGCAAGCATTGCCTCTGACAGGCATGGGGGAAATTCTCTGTACATAAACTTCCCCATTGGAAGAAAGGGGATAATAACAATGCCTATCTTTTAGGCATGTGAGGATTAAACGATTAAATGATTTACTTATGTTGACCACTTATGACAATGCCTTATATATAGTAATACTTCACTATGTGAAGATGATGATGATCAGTAAATGTTACTTATCCAAGACTAAGATATGAAATAATATCAAAAGGGGGGAAAAAGTACATTGCCACCCCATAACTTCAACCACTGCCTATATTCTGTCAGTTAGTAAGGCTGCTCAAAAATATTTGGGTTCCTCATCTTCCAAATGTATGTTAAGTATGTACTTCCCCTTTAAGTCAGACATGACCAATATCTCCTTTTGTTACCACAGCATCCTAATAAATTACATCAATATATATTTATTGCTGTTATTAGCATCATCATTATAATTTTAGACACTTAATGTGTGTGTATAAAAGATTTCTAAAAATAAATATAACTTATCATTCATTTGGATGTATTGTATTTAATCTTACAGAGATAAGTACACTTTTAGTCCTTGTTCAAGTTTCTATATTTTTTAACATAAAATTCTGTTACTTAAAAAGCGTGTGTGTGTGTGTGTGTGTGTGTGTGTGTGTGTGTGTGTCTAAGAGGAAAAAGATGTTCTGAAAGTAGAATGCCAATCTTGTGTTTTTTTCCACTAACTTAAGGATTACATTGAACTAAGAGTTTCTAAAGCCTTTTACATGTGCCCTACTTGGTTTGGGCAGAGAGCCCAGACTCTACATCATTTTTAAATTTTTAAATGAGCCAAAAAATCTAACCATCCACATGCAATTGCTTCAGTTGCGCAACTATTACTATCTTTGTTGTCAACAGAGAAATGAGCCCTTTCCCGTGGATCAACCAAAATTGCATTCCTAGACAGGGAATTCAATACATTCTCTCACTGCTTAGCAACAGCGATATGTTTTGAGAGATGTATCTTTAGGTGACTTCGTTATGTGAACATCATGGTGTGCACTTGCACAAACCAGATGGTACAGCCTCCTACACACCTAGGCTGTCTGGCAGAGCCTATTGGTCTGAGGCCACAAGCCTGTACAGTATGTGACTGTACAAAACAACATGAGATCAGATCCATCACGAGAGAAGATGATGCAATTGAGTGATGTAGGAGGCTGCTACCTGTGTAACATGGCATAGTGTTTTACAGAAAACATTTTTTTCTAAGTAGGAAGAGTAAACTCTAAAAGAATGGAAAAAAGTGGAGTATAGTACATACATAAACCAGGAACATAGTAATTTGTCATCATATCAAGCATTACATGCTGTACATAATTGTATGTGCTATACTTTTATATGGTGGGCAGGCAGTAGGTTTGTTTACACCAGCATCACCACAAACACATGAGCAATGAGTTGCCCTATAACATTATCCCATCACTAGGCAACAGGAATTTTTCAGCTCCATTATAATCTTCCTAGAGGCCCGGTGCACAAAATTTGTGAATGGGGGAGGGGGATTCCCCTCAGTCTAACCTGCACCCTCTCCAATCTGGGACCCCTCGGGGAATGTCTGACTGCCTATCGCAATCCGGGACCGCTGACTCCTAACCGCTCAGGCACTAAACCTGTGCCTGCCTAATCGCTCCCAACCCCTCTGCCTGCCTGCTTGATCACCCCTAACCACCTCTGCCTGCCTGCCTGCCTGATTGCCCCCTAACTGCCTCTGCCTTGCCCCACACCCAGGACTCAGGATTCCCTTCCTCTGGCTGACCGCAGGCACCTAGAACCTGGGCCAGCTTCACCCAGGCCAGCCGCAGCGACAGGGGACCATGAGCAGGTGGCTTTGCCAGGGCCACAGCCACAGGAGCTCAGGACTGTGGGGGCAGGCAGCTTGTCCCTCTCCCGAGCCACAGCCACGGGTGCTGGTGTCCAGGACCTCTGGGTAGGCGGCTTGTCTCTCTCCCAGGCTACAGCCTGGATAGTCCCCATTTCTCTCTCGTGAGCTCATTTGTGCCTGGCTGGTCCCCATTCCTCTCTTGTGAGCTCATTTGTGCCTGGCTGGTCCCCATTCCTCTCTCCCCAGTATTGAGTGTCTGAGCAGTTCTGGTGCCAGGGTGCGAGGGTGTGATGACAGTTTGCATATTAGTTCTTTATTACATAGGATGGTACCACCATTGCATATGTGGTCACTCGTTGAATAGAACAGTGTTGGGCAGTGCGTGACTTTATTTTAAGTGACTGCAAATTCATTTCTTTGTGTTTTTAAAGATCTCACCACCCCAAATAGAAGAGGAGAACAATTATCTGGAACTATTAAGAGATTATTCATGTAAATATTGACAAGGAGATGGGGTTGGAGGGAAGCCCTGAGGTTCAAAGCTCTAGCCGTTTCTCTTTGAACACCCTTTACCTGCCCATGACCTCTGATGAGGTTTCGTTTCCTTGGACAGTCTTTGCACAGGATTGGAGAGGATGCTTCTTGTTTCCCAGATGGGGCAGCAATAAATCTCCTGACACGGCAGGATCTCACAGAAAGTGATTTCTGGTATTTGGAACGAGGATTGCGTGGTTGCCAGGGACGTTTTAGGTGCTGCACGGCATCGGGCAGAGAGGAGAGAAGAGACAAGGTTAACCTGACAGGCTACTTCTTCTGTTGACAATTCCTAGGAGACACGGGTTGGGTTTAAGGGTGAGGAATGTGAAGATCTTACCTGAGGAGGAAGAGGCTGTGGGTGGCAGGGCCGGCTCCTGAGAGCTTGTGATATTGCTGGAAAGGGATAACGAAATGATTTATGAAAGAGGCCCTCAGGGACCCTTCTCCCCAAAGGAAAACAAGACTGGAGTTCTCACCTCAGAGAGAGATTTGGGGCACGTCGGTCTTGATCTTTTAAACTAAGTATGTAAAGGGAGACTATCGTCAAGGCACTGTTTGAAAAATAGGAAAGAAAGTATTATGTGGCAGGTTTGATTCCAGATGTATCTCACCCAACCAGCTGGCCAGAGATGTTCCCTCCCAGGCCACGCAGATGGGAGGGGAGGAAGAGGGCCGGCCTGGTTGACAGTGTGCACGGACGCCAGCCGTTCTGCTTCTCCGCCCTGCTAAGAAAAGCCCAGGTCGTCCTGGAGCCCAGAGGCACCTAGGATAGTCCATGCTGAGGGGTTTTTCCACGGGGCAGCCCCCCATGGCCCTGGCAAGCTGTCTCAGAAGCATCTGTCACTGGTGGAAGATTACAAGAGGAAGCGTGTAATGTCTGGAGGCAGCCCTCTGCTCCTTGCAGGAAAAAGCCAGAGCAAAGTTCACATCCACTAGTGGAGGGCGTCCACACTGGGATGTGTGGTGGTGTGGGGGTGGAGTGGGGGGTGCTTAAAGGAGACACAGGTTTAGTCAGTTGTGGATGCCAAACCCTTTGCCCAGTGCTGACACCTTCCAGCTGCCTGTCTCTTCAGAGCACAATACACCAAATTGGACAGAGGAAGGAAAGACATTCAATAAAGCACCCGTTTCCACACTCCATGGCTTCAAAATAATGAGTATGTCTTTTCTCCCTGGTGATCAGAACTGACGCATCCAAATGGGAGCTTTCCGTAAAGGTTCTGAGCTTGGGGAAGCTACCATTCCCAACAATGCTCACACACTGAGCATGCTCCTCTTCGGGGGAGTCTAGAACTCTCCTGTGGAAGTCTGCTTGGCGACCTTACAACCCCCCTGGGCTGGCCCGACACCGGGTGACCAAACTTGATCTCCTGCCAGTTCAACTTGACACCTGGTTCTGCAGACTCAACTCACTGTTGTGTTCCCCTCCAAAGGTGGTGGATTTCCATCATTAAATGTACACAAAGTCTGTGCCACATGTCAGCATGCCACACATGAGCAAAGAACTCTCAGTGCATCTTCAGCGGCAGCTGGGTACAGCTCAGCGGTCACTGCCCTGCCTGGAAAAGTGCTGCTGAGCCCACTGAGGCCTCAGGCCTTGGTTGTGTCCCTCTGGCGACTGCCTGCTGTGGTCCAGTCTCCCTTACTTTGTTCTCCCACAGCCCTCCTTTCCTCTCTGCCTATGACTAATCCTCACTATTCTTTCTGATTTCTCTGACGTCTGCTTCAAAGCACGATACAGAGAACTTCTAGAATCTTAGAGTAACATGGCCATCTGCTCCTTTCTTTGGGGGCAAACTCTGGTTTTTTGACCCTTCTCAGTTAAGACCACTGGCCAGTAACAGGATAATAAGCCTATTATTCCACCCATTTACCCACTTGGCGGTCAACAATATCGGAATGCATAAGCTCTCATGAGCACGCTTCAAAAGCAGCCTCTTTGTGTCAGATTTAGAACTCCTACAGCCTTTCCTTGGGTTTTCATGGCAATATGTGAATCTGGAGAATGCTGAGTGTGTCTGTAGCGGTGAGAGGCTCACTCTCCTGCGCTGGGAATCTCAGCAGAAGACAAGCGCACTTAGGAAAGTGAGAAAGGGGGAATGGCTTCTAATGGGAATTCTGTGTCAAATAAAATGGGGATGCTCCCACAGTGAGGAGGATAAGGGAGAAGTTAAAATGGAAAGGGGAGACAAGCAGATGGGGACCCCACTGTCTTCTGTAGCAGGAAGCCACTTTAGACAAAAGGAGTGCAAGTACCCTGGCTCCATCCTTACTTTTCCTCTGAGAAAGACTCTTTCCCCTGAGATGAGCCAGCAGCCAGTCCTTTCCCGCACGAACAAAACGTTTTTCAAGGAGCAGATAAATGCCCCTTTCACCATGTGAATACTTAGGCTAAGAACAAGAAGCCGTGGAGGACAGAGGCAAGATGACCAGGGCTCGGCATCTGAGGGGCATCGCAGCAGCAGCGGGAGCCTGGAGGCCAGGGGCCAGGAGACTCCTGCATCCCGGGAGGGGCCTCCACGTCCCTGCAGAGGAGGACGGCAGACAACAGGGACCCAGAGCTTCACAGCGAAGACGTCGGTTCTCACTGTACTTGCTTGCTTTCGCTACTAGTAAATTTGGCTATGAATTCATCATATTGTACATCTTGGGGTAATCTCACAGCCCCTTTGGGGTGAAGTCTCCACTGAAGAATCTAGAAGAATCCTAATAAAAATGACTGTCCAGGGGAGAGTGGGTTGTGCCTGATTACTTACTCACTGTCTTCCCCCACGTAGGCCAAAGAATTTGGGAAAGTTATTTGCAAGATTAAAAAAGATGCGTGCACACACACACACACACACACACACACACACACACACGAAAGGCACAGTGACCTGTTACAAAACATCAGGTGACTAAAAAAAAAAAAATCATCCTTCATTGTACATTAAAGTGCAGAAACCCTGTGCTGCTTTTCTTCCAAGTATGAGTCTACAAATGGCTCCCTCACCTCTAAGCTGAATCAAAGGTCGAAGGCCTGTTTAAAAGGCTCCTTGTCTTTAAAGTCAATAAAAGGCCAGGCCTCCATTCACAGGAGAGAAAAGGAAGATGGGAAGAACGGGAGCTCCCGGAGGACCGCATTGACGTTTTTCTTACCAAAATGTCATCACAGCAATGAGCGTTATAACCAAGGTCTGGAAAATCCAGTTAGGACACCACTGATTTTTTCCTGAAAAATAAACCTATAAAAAGATTCAGTAATGAGCAGTGACACAGCGGTGACGCCAACCTCGGAAAGGACGCCGGAAGACTCACTCCCAGTGGGGCGTCTTCGCTGCTCCCCTGGGATGGTAAGTGTGCTCCCTTCATCCTGCATCTCCCTCCTCCTCAGCTTCCCTGGAAACAAAGCTCTCTCAAAAGCCACTCCAATTCCCTCCTTTGCCCTCACACTCCAGGCTCCAGGGAACTCGCTTTTCCCTGATGACCTACAGGCGATCATCTGGGTTACTCTTGAAGTTTGATGAGAGAAGAGGGCCTACAACACAAGATACTGTCAGAAGCCAAATGTCCGCTTCTCTTAATAGGATACTTTTCAAAATCAAAAGGCTTTTAAGACATGATAGGCTAAATCCCAGTGGAAGGATTTTAGGCATCATGACAAACCGTGGAAAAGAGTTTTGTGCCTTCTCAAATCTTACACGTCGGTATCTGATTCCACCACCTATTTTTTAAGGACAGTTCTGGGCCTGTGTCTAATTTATCCATTCAACAAATATTCATAAAGTACCAATATGCACAACATGACAGGGGACATCAAAATGAATACATTACAGTCTCTAGGAAGTGAATGAGACAAAGCTTTAGGACTAACACATATGGGTATGGAACTTGCATATGGGGAAGGGACCAACGGCTGCAGGCTACACAGCTGTGCAATTGCTGGGAAATCTGGCCAAATAGAGAGAGGTTTGCTGTGCCCTTAACTAAGGTGATTCTTAAATATGAATTTTCCTGCTAATGCAATAGGGAGTATTATGCTTTTTTTTTCCTCTTAGAGAATACAGGGTAGAATTATGCTTTTGATCAGAAGAAAATTGAATAATGGTGGTAGTTAAGAAATGGCTTAAAATTGGTCTCTGTTTGAATTCCTTGAGTCCTAATAATGGTGAACACATCTACAGCCCTTATTAAGTGTCGGAAACTCCTCTGAATGCTTTGCACATCCTATTGTTAATCTTCATAATAATCCTCAACCATTTTCTGAGACAGGAACTGTTATCCCCATTTTTAACGAGGAGGATAACGAGGCCGGGGAAGGCTAGGTTCCTCGCCCAAGATCACACAGCTGGTAAGTCACAAAGCCAGGATATGAACCCAAAACATTTGGCTTTAGAAGCTGTGCTCTTAATCACATTGCTATGCTGCCTCCCCTTCTCGGTACGTAAAAGAAGGAGATACCCTACAACTTAGATATTCATTGTTATTATTTAAAAGGTCCGCATGGCTCACCAAATGAACTGCTTAACCTGGTGATCCAGAAACTGAGCCTGACTTGTGTTTTCAGCCTTATCTTCTGCTCTCCTTCCTAACCAACTCCCACTTAATCCGCCAGTGAAGCCAGTGGCAGCTCCCAGACCTTTGCTCGTAACATTCCATCTGTAACCCCCTAACAGCTCCTGTTAGCCTGGACAACCCTCACTCTTCCTTGAAGGCCCGGCTCCCATAATACTCCTGCAGGACTCTGAGCTCCTGCAATGTTTATCAGATTCAGGAACAACTGTTCTTTGCCTTGACTTCTGACCTTCCCTGGCTACCTGAAGATTCTTTGGCTAAATAAGTCATGCCTCCCCTTTATCTGCCTCCCACAGGCCTGGCACATTGACTTCACGGGGTCTCCAAGTCGAATGGTGCTCTCCAGTCCCTCTGTCATTTCCTGACTCTGTGTTCACGTCCCAACCCCCACCCCGCCCACACATGCAAGACACTTAATGTTCTTAATTTAGATTGTGAGACTTCAAGGAATATTTTCAGACTGAGCTCTCTATTTATGCACTCGTTTGCCAAAATTATGTGCCAGAGCCTGGGGCATATCATGAAGAAGACAGACCCGGGCCTGCTTTCATGGACCATAAATCCTAGTTAATTTTCTGAGATAACTGCAAAATAAAGAGATTCTTTGGGTGCAAGATGCAAGCTACAGAGGTTGCACACGAGCAAATTGCACCTATTAGAGTCGCTATGGATGCAGATACCATCCTGCCCATCCCACTGCAAACTACTTAGTACATAGGGTACCTTCCCTACGCAATATTTTTAATGTTTTGTGTTGATTGAGGATTCCTTGAGTCCTAATAATGGTGAATGCTGTATGCCGGACATTGTGCTAAGGGCTTCAGCTCATTTAATCCTATCAGCGCTTTTTGTAAGGTATCATACTATTAGTATCTCTATTTCCTAATGTAATTAAGTAACTCGCCCAAGAACACTTTCACATATGTATTTACCCACATATTTACATTTATCAGTACATCAAGAAGCTTGTCAGCAATATAACGTTGTAACAGTTTTTAGTTAGAGTATTAAGCTTTTTTTTTAAAGTCCATTTAGCATAGTTCAACATAGCATAACATGAGGAGTAGAGAGAAAACGAATGCAATGGTCCTCACAACAGGTCCTCCCTCACCGGGATCAGGTCGTGAATCTCTTCCCCAGGGAAGGACCAGCTTTGGGACACTGGTGGGTTGGAGGGGGCACAGCTGTCTATAAACTGCAGCTAGAAAGGGAGTATTGCCGCTTCTCCCTTCCTGTCACTCCTTTTTACAGAGAGGGTGTCCTTTAAATTAATAAATGATTAGCCTTCACTTTTTTTTTTTTTTTTTTTTACTGTGAATGCTATCCTACTAGATGAAAGATCTCTGTTCATTAATAAAGCCATCCCATTTTAACCTTTGCAAGCAAGTGAATACCTACTCTCTATTTGCATATACAGTACTAACTAGCAAAGGGAAAAGAGGGGCTTGAGGATTAACTGACGTCCTTTGGGATCTTCTGAAGTCAAAGGCAAGGCCCCGTGCGGGGTGAAGGCATCCGCACCGAGACCTTACAGCCCGGGACCATCTGCATGTGGCGGCCAGTGAATTCCACCTGATGTGCACACTAAAAATAAAAACTGGCAGAATACTATTTCTGAACTGAACGTATTCGGTACTCATTTCTCCAAACCTCCCTGAAAAGCCAAATAATATCTATTAAACAGTTAGTATTTAAATACCTAAATGCATTAAGGATGCATACTAGGGACTTCATTAACAAAGAAATGAAAAGGGGAAAAATCTTGATAAATTTCTGTAAAGACCTTTTTTTTTTCCATAGAAAATATTATTGCTGTTAATTGTAAATGTAAGTTTATTTACCTTGTTGGTTTTTTTGGGAATGGTCCTTCTTGGAGGAGTACCAACAATTCTGCTAAATTTGCTTTAAAAAGAAAGAGAAAATTAATTACCATTCAAACGCCTCTCCAGCAGTTACATGACAAAGACTCAGGCTGTCGCTAACACAGCAGTATGACTTTTTTTTATAATGCAGTGGTAATGTAAAGAAGGAAAAGTCAAGGCAATTGAGAGTTCCTTTTGTGGAAAAGAACTTTAGTAAGCATAAATGAATGCATTAAACGTTACATTATATTTCTCTCCCCCCTCCCCCAAATTACATCCCAGGAATTGTGCTGCTCTTGCCTCCTTAAATAATACAAATAATAAAAGTTGTTTTCCTGAGAACCAAACATGGTTTTCTAAATTTAGAAATGGCCACCTCGCCTAGTTAAAGGAAAAGCGACCCTTTTACTAAAATGTAACACTTCTTCTAACATCTGCTCTTAAACAGATGGGCGATGTTTTGTCTAATCTTTAAAGCTGCACCAGAAAAAAAAAAAAAAGAAAGAAAATGATCACTTAAGGCAATTGTGTTCCCAAACATCCTAAAAGAAGAACAGAAACAAATGGCTGCTGCCGGACCTGGTTATGGAAAGACTCACTCCTTTCTCCAAATGCCTGTGGCAACCCTGGGCGTACATACCTGGCGGAGCTCGCTTCACTGGCCGAGGACTTCCAACTACTGAGCCGCTTGAGCCTGGCCAGCTTCTGGTTCCATATTTCTAATTCCTCTATTCTTTCCTCCAGGTTGTTGGTTAGTTTGCAGAGCTGCTTCACTGCACCCACGTTTTCCATAAAGATCTGGTCCTAAAAATAAGAACAATACAAAGTGCATAAGTGTATGAATGTGCGACCATCAGAGAACTGTCCATAGCCCATTCAAAGACATTGGAAGGCATTGCTGAAAATGGCTATGCACAACCTTGAATTCGTTCAAGATAAATCTGTAGAGGTTTGCCTCTTACACGGGTTCTGTTCAACTGCTGGCTGCAGAGTAAAAGCGCTTATGCTCCATTTGCAATAAAATGGAAATGTGTCCTTGTAACCCAAGAGAGAGAATGGAGCTGGAGGTCATGTCAAGTGTGGACTCTGAAGAATTACTTCCAGTCGTCACGTGCTATATTTAAAAGTCATTAGAAGAATGTTGATGTGTGTGCGCATCACTAAATCATCCTAAGAAATGGCTCCAGCTCTTCCTGGTGAAATGGGCATGGAAATGCTCAGGTGAAGGAGGGGGAATGAGGACCTGGGCTTTTCTCTGATTCTGCCACTTACTGGTTGTGAGACCCAGAGAAAACACAACCTCTCTGAACTTCAGTTTCTTCCTCTGTAAAGGAGAGGAAAATTCTTGAGGTATTAATTTCTGCCTTAACATCCCATGAGCTATCTATCATGTGTATTTCAGCCTAACTCCCAAACAGAATTTAAAACAACAGCAATGCTTAATCCTTTCTGTTCAGAGAAAGTCACTGACCGGTCAGAAAGAGCAAGAAAGGGGAATCAACCAAAGCCAGAGTAAGAAAGACTTCCCCTCCCCCCACCCAATTCACTTCAGTTGTCATAGGATGCAGTATCTATCTCTCAGCCACACCAACAACCCTAGAAAACTCTCATAAACTCACACCCTGATCCTATACCTCTCCTCCTGACCCACAGAGCTCTTTGGGGCTCATAGTAGCTGGTCCACTATTGTAATGAGCTAGAGGCCAAACAAAAGACTGTTTTGTGGTTGGGGAATCAAACCGAAAGGTGTGTGTCTTTGAGATTCCCATCATGCAAAACAAAGTTTTAAGGGTTTCAAAAGCTGTAAAGAAAACACTCAGAAAGGATTAAAAAGCTGAGCATAATGAATTTAAGGCTTAGTTCATGCAGTTTAAAGACATGCACACTCCTACAGAACAGACTGAGAAAGGTACGTGTACAGTCAGTTTTAGAAACTCTACTACTGAACTATGATGCTATCTAATAAAAGAGTAATATGCAAATTGACCATCACTCCAACACAGAAGATGGCTGCCTCCATGTGGTCAAAGATGACTGCCCCCATGTGAACACAAGTGGCCACCACAAGATGGCCTGCAAGGGAGGGAAGTTGAGGGGACACCAGGCCTGCAGGGAGGGCAGTTGAGGGTGACCAGGCCAGCAGGGGAGGGCAGTAGCGGGGACCAGGACAGCAGGGGAGAACAGTTAGGGACGATCAGGCCGGCAGGGGAGCAGTTAGGCATCAATCAAGTTGGCAGGGAAATGGTTAGGAGGTGATCAGGCTGGCAGGTAGAAGCAGTTAGGGGCAATCAGGCAGGCAGACAGGCAGGAGAGCGGTTAGGAGCCAGCAGTCCTGGATTGTGACTGAGATGTCTGATTGCCCGTTTAGGCTCTATCCCACCAGGATTGGGCCTAAACTAGCAGTCAAACATCCCTCGAGGGGTCCCAGATTGGAGAGAGTGCAGGCAGAGGGGCAACCCTGTTCCCCACTGCCCCATGCACGAATTTTGTGCACCAGGCCTCTAGTGGTATATAAATCACTTAATTCTAGCACAAAGGTTAAAGAAAAGTATTAAAAATAACTATAGCTACTATTACAGAAGACTGAGAAAAACCAAGCAACGCTTAGAGAAATGGAATTACACTGTTTATTATGCCAGTGGGCTCAGAGAAAGATTTCCAATTTTGGGCAAAAACATGGAGGAATTGCTTCCTCTTTATATCTTTCTATCCCTTTGTCTCCCAAATAAGGGGTTTCCGGTCCACTTTGCAAGTTCTTAAAGACCCCCATGTGCTGGGGCCTTGAGACCACAACTAAAGGCCTGACCTGGTGCCAGTACTGATAACTCCATCTGGGGATGGTATAAGGTCTCTCTAGAATGGGAGTAAACAGGTCTTGCAGGACCAGACAATTAAAGGGGCAGTGGCTAGACTATAAGCTAATAAGAATGTGCATTAGGTTAATGGCACAGATTCAGATTGCTAGCCCCCCAAAATGTCTCATTTTCCCCATCACTACAATAATTTGCTAATGGTACACACATTTAAAAAAGTAAATTATAACATCAAAAACATAAAATGTGGAAGGGGAGTAAATGGGTATAGTTTTTGTATGTGATCGAAGTTAAGTTACTATCTGTCAAAAATAGGCTATTATATCTACAAAGGCATGTTATGTAAGCCTGATGGTGACCACACAATAAAAACTTACAGGAGATACTACAGAGAAGAGAATTAAAGCATTTTGCTACAGAAAAATCACCAATTCACCCAGGAAGATAGCAAAAGAAGAAGAAAGGAACAAGGGAAGAACAGCCAGAAAACAATATAATGGTGTTAGTAAGTCCTTTCCTAGTCATAATTGCCTTAAACAAAAATTGATTGAATTCTCCAATCAAAATGCAGAGAGTGTCTGAATGTGTTAAAAACAAACAACAACAACAACATCAACAACAACAAAAACACAGAACCCAATTATATGCCGCTTACATGAGGCCCGTGTCAGCTTGAAGGACACACATAGGCTCAAAGTGAGAGGAGGGAAGAAAGATACTAATGGAAACCGAAAGGGAGGGGGGAGGCCGAGCACGCGGAGGTGGTGGTGGTGGTGGTGGTGGCGGCTATACCTATATCAGATAAAATGGAATGTAAGTCAAAAACTAACAAGAGACCAAGAAAGTCATTATATAATGATAAAGGAGTCCATCCGTCAAGAGGATATTACAGTGGTAAATATATAGGCACTCAAGCCCAGTGTGAGATGAGTAAGTCCTGGGGATCTAATAATGTGCAGCATGTTGACTGTAGTGAACAGCGCTGTATTATATACTTGATCATTGCTGGAGAGTTATAGGGGAGCAGGACTTTGCCACCCCAAAATATGTCTCATTGGCGTAAAGGTTATTTTAGGTATTTTTTTTTTTATAAAGAAACAAAAGACACAAGAAGAGCTTTCTACCTCCCCCTTCACTGCCTAAAACATTTTGGATAGAGGGCCTGTTTCAGGAAGCTCTCACCCTGGATTACTGTGAAGAATAGGAGCCAGCTGTGGGGACCAGAGGGCAGGGGTGGGGACATGAGCTCCACAATCCTGCTTGTTCAAAGTCCTCTCTGTGCCTCATTGTCTCCACCTGGCGTAGCATACATTTGTGTATCAAACATTTGCTTCTTCACCATGTAAACTGCCTTCCTCCCCTTGGAAGTCTCGGACTCCCAGCCCCTTCTCCTGAGCTCTGGATGGCCTAGAAGCCTCAATTGCCGCATTGCCTCCGGGCCCTCGTTTTCTTCTGGGGCCCCCATATGTACTGAAATTCAACTTGGGTTTTCCCTGGTTATCTGTCCCATGTCAATTCAGTTCTTACACCAGACATAAGAATCTATAAGGATGGAGAGAAACTTTTTCTTTCCAACAGAGTAAATCTTAAAAGTTCTTACCATACACACCAAAATGGTCATTATGTGAGGCCATCTGTATGTAACTTGCTACAGTAATACTTTTGCCATATATGTGTGTATCAAGTAATCATGTTGTATACCTTAAACAGTGTTGTGTGTCAATTATTTCTCAATTTAGCTGTGAGGGAGGATACTTTATTTTTTTAAAAATAAGACCGGACATGAATTGATAACTGTGAAATAAGTGATGTATATACCATATTTGCCGGCGTATAAGACGATTTTTTGGCCCTGAAAATACCGTATTTGCGGGCGTATAAGATGACTGGGCGTATAAGACGACCCCCTAACATTTCCACTCAAAATACAGAGTTTGTTATATACTCGCCGTATAAGACTACCCCCCACTTGGAGGCATATTTTTCAGGGCCAAAAAATCGTCTTATACCCCGGCAAATACAGTACATGGGTTTCATCACTATTCTCTTTATTGTATATGCTTGATGCATTCAGTTGTGATTTAGCCCCAACCAAAGCAGACCATGGAGAAGGAGGCTAACGCTCCCTCTAAACCACAGCATGACAGTTCTGCAGTGTCTCCCCAGGACTTTTAATGCAGCCTCACATGGAAAGAGCAACGGCTGCCTTGTCCAGCTACTTGTCACTAATGATAACAAGCAGCTCCAATTCCTCCAGCTCAAATTTGCTGGCACAAAGGGGGTCCACTAGGCCAAAAATAATTCATGTGCTTTCTTTCCTATTTAGGAGGAAATAAAAGTGGAGAGGGGATTTACTCATACCTTCCTAATTATAATGAAAGCCATGACATTATGGATCCAGTGGAAAATTACCAAAAGTAACTTTCTAGAATGAGTTCTGGGGACTGACTCTTACTAAAATGCTCTGACTTCTGTCCTCTGTTGTCATGGTGAAGCCAAGACAGAGTGGGCAAAAGTAGATTTGTAGTTGTGAGTATGCGAAACAGTTTATTCTTATACTAGGGACCTCTTGAAGGAATATTCCTGCAAGACTTTCAGAGGGCTTCCCTCCTGCCACTGCCACCTCTCCCGCCTCTCCACCTCTCCCATCTCCGTGGCCTCACACGCTGCCACCTCTTCTGCGTGCCTCGCCCCACACACCCAACCCGTTGTGCCTGTCACCACCGCTGCCTCTGCAGCTGCACACACTGCCACTGCCTCTGGAGTTGCAGTGCACCCCACCCCACCCACCCAACCCACCGCCCCTGCCACCCCCACTGCCCCTGCTTCCTCTTGCTGCTGCTGCCCCCATGGCTGCTCACACCTCCACTGAATGCCTCACCCTGCCCCGCATGGTCTAGCAGTGCTTTCCCTCCAGCAGCTGCAGCCGCCTTGCTTTCCACTTTCTCTCCCTCTTCCTTCTATGCTGTCTTCTGTCTTCGGTCTTCACTCCTCCCTCCACATATGCAAATTAACTGCCATATTCTTTGGGTTAATTTGCATACCTGCTCTGATTGGCTGGTGGGCGTGGCTGGTGGGTGTGGCAGAGTGATAGTTAATTTGCATATCACTCTCTTATTAGGTAGGATAATTACTAGAGGCCCGATGCATGAAAATTTGTGCAAGAGTAGGCCTTCCTTCCCCCGGCTGCCAGCACTGGCTTCCCTCCGGCACCTGGCACCCGGCACCTGGGACCCAGGACCCAGGCTGGCCTCTCTCCAGCCTCAGTTTTCTCAGGAAGGACGTCTGGAATGACATCCTGAAGAAGTTTAGTCTAATTGGAATATTACCCTTTTATTATTATAGATTTATTAATTACTTGTTTGTATTAAAACTATAAACCTATTTTCCCCATCCCTGTATAAACATGCTCAAAAATTAACCTATTTTCTGAAAATGACCTTTTCTATGCAAGTAAATGATCTTTGTGAGCTCATTTTAACCACAAAGTGCACCCAGATGCCTGAGGGACTCTTTCTAAAAACACACACCCAGGTACCACATAGAAGCGTGTTTGTATTCATGAGATGGGCATTAGGCTGAGACATTTTGAAAAGCCTCCCCAACTGATGCCCATTATTGCTTAGAAACTATTTTATAATTGAACCTAATTTAATTACTCAACTCTGTCTCCTTATTATTGACAAGGTTCTTTTTTAAAGAGTTTTAAAATTGACTTTTAGAGAGAGAAATGGAGAGGGAGAGATAGAAACAGCAATGATGAGAGAGAATCATTGATTGGCTGCTTCCTACACGGCCCCTTACCAGGGATCAAGCCCAAAACCCAAAATCCGGGCATGTGCCCTGAACCGGGAATTACACCGGCAACCTTTCTGTGCATAGGAGGACACTCAACCAACTGAGCCACACTGGCCAGGGCATCATTGACCACTTTAAATGGGACCCACTAGCCGAGACCGGTTTGGCTCAATGGATAGAGCATCAGCCTGCGGACTCAAGGGTCCCGAGTTCGATTCCGGTCAAGGGTATGTACCTGGGTTGCGGGCACATCCCCAGTGAGGGGTGTGCAGGAGGCAGCTGATGGATGTTTCTCTCTAATCGATGTTTCTAACTTTCTATCCCTTTCCCTTCCTCTCTGTAAAAAATCAATAAAACCTATTTAATAAATAAATAAACAAACAAACAAATAAATAAATAAATAAAATGGGACCCACTACCTCAGCAGAAATGTCACTTTCCAGCTGTGATACAAAAACAGAGAAGCTGGCTTGCCCACAAAATTGCTCATGAGACTTTGATCGGGAAGTGGCAACTGCTTCAAATCGTACAAGAACCTTCTACCCGCTGGTTACCACCAGCTTTGGGGTGAGGGTACATATGCACAGCGTGAGCACGTTTTCTGAAAGGACACACAGGGACTGTGAAAAGGACACGTGCATGGGTAAACGACAGGGAGGCCCTTGTGAGATGAGAGCTGTTCCCTCGCTTAGGGCGGGTCCCTCATCTAAGCTTCATTTTCCACTGCCGCCGCCTCCTCACTCTGTGCTCCCATTATCCTGAGCCCTCTGTCCCTCTCAGAGCCTGTTCTTGCCTGTCTCCTCTCTGGAACTCACACAGGCTTCTCCCTTCACCTGAACCACCTGCCCCCCCCTGCCCCTCCCACCTGCCTTACACCCAGTGTCATATTTATCTTTGCTACAGACACGCCGGGACTGGGCCCCACATCATGCCCACTGCCAATGCTCCAGCACAGAGCAGGAACTCAGAATATATTTGCCCACTAAGTATATGAATATATTCTTACAAGGGCAGTTCATGCTATGAGGCATTGAGAGGCCCGTAGCATTGCTCTCCAATGAGATTGAAGAGAGTGACCAACTTCCAGTTTATTTATTTATCTGAGGTTGCTCTCAGGCAATAAGGAGGCAAAGGTCCAAACCCCCGTGTTAGGAAATGCCCATGAAAATGCAGGAATTAAGCAAAGAAACACTAGTGTTGACAGTCCCCGGTGCAGTGGGATAGTGGCTCATTTGTACTCAGCAAACTGGTTTCCGCTCTGGTTCGGTCCTTTCCCCTTTGGGAGGAGACCGGCTCAGGAGAGAGAGGGATGGCCCTTCAGGCCCCCTCACTCGCGAGGAAGCCCTGGGACTGCAGAGCACAGGGGCCAGCTCCAGGGTCCCGGGTCCCGTGCGGGTCTGAGAGTAAGTGAGCCCACAGCCGGGCAGTGCCATCCATTGCCTGTCTTCAGGAACTCCAGCTTGTCCTCCGTCGATGACCCTGAGGAGGGGTGACCGAGCCTGGTGGCACAGAAGGCTGGGAGAAGTTGAAATGGGCTCTGATTTCTTCCCCAGTGAGAGCCGCAGGCTGGAAAACCTCTCCTCGCGGCATCCGAGGTTGCCCGGACTGGCGTTGTACAATCAGATCATGGGAATAAAGCGGCCTGTAATTGAGCATTATGAAAATGATCGCCAGAGGGAGAACAACTGTCCTCAGCCAGTGGGTGTGCCTGACAATTGTTTGGGCTTTGGATGAACTCGGCTTTAGATCTTTGTCCAGGAGTTTATTTTGTGGGTAGCTCTCCAGGCCCTGACACGGCCTTAAGAAAACAGAATCCCCAAACCAGAAGAGCAGGCTGCTGAGACTGTACGGCAAACGGCCGCTCAGCCCTCCAGCTGAATGCCTGCCAGGCCCCCGGAGGAGAGGTTTGCATATTCCTCTTGCAGAGAGGACAGACGCGTCCTGGGTTCATTTCCCTGCGCTTGTGTTTTACGTGGGGAGAGCACAGCTTTACAGAACTGTTTAAAAGGATGCTTCACTGTTGCCTTATGTGTGCTGTAGAATCCTTGCTTAATTTATCTCTGTTTGAGTGGAATTTTCTGTGGAAGGGCTTGAGTCCTCCCGCCGAGATGAGCTCCCAATTGAACTAGCACATGTCACGGTTTGGTGCAATTCTTCGATTTCTTGTCTTCCCAGGGTGAGGCGTGAGCTCCTTTGGAGGGCAGTCACCGTGTCTTGTGACTCCCCAGGGCCAACTAAATACCTGGCACGTGTCGCTTAATATTCAATTAATGGACAGAATCAATAACTCTTTATCAAGCAGCTCTGACGTGCTAACCATTTTTCTAGGTGCACGGATAAAACAATTAGATGAGGCAGAAAGGGTCTCACAGGAAGCACATTTTCCAGTGGGGAAAACTGGCCAACAGCAAGGAAAGCACAAGTAAATAATATTGTTTTAAGCTGTAATTAGCACTAGGAAGGAAGCCAACAAGGCACTGAAATAGGAGAGAATTGTCCCTATCTTAAGGCATTGCTACGGCTTTGCCCTATTAGTTTTATTGTTTAAGAGCCCTGGGAAAGAATAGAGTGGCCTCAAGCGGAAAGTTCTCGTCTCATCCCGAGACTATATACAACTGGGCCCAATAATTCACTGAAGGAAAGCGATCTCAGTAGCTAACCTAAGGAAGAAATGCACAGCTTTATTGTCAGAGAGAAGCAAATTAAAACGGCAAGATACCACTTTACCCCCATCTGATTGCAAAACGTAGAAAGCCTGGTAATGTCAGGTGTTGACAGTGTGTAGAGAGACAGTGAGCCTCGTGCACGGCTGTTATGAGCTAGAACTGACCAACTCTCTGGCAGTATTCCGTAACAGTGAGGCTAGGTGTACCCTATGCCCCACTCCTGGTGTGGGTCCCAGAGCAAACCTCCCACAGGTTCACATGGGGCCTGTGTGAGAACATCCATAGCTGCATAGTTGTGGTCAAGGGATCCACACTGGAGAAGGAGAAGGAGAAGGAAAAGGAGAAGGAGAAGGAGAAGGAGAAGGAGAAGGAGAAGGAGAAGGAGAGGAGAAGGAGAAGGAGAAGGAGAAGGAGAAGGAGAAGGAGAAGGAGAAGACACAGGTCAAGGAATTCCATGCCTCAGACTATGAGCAGAAGTTCATAATTCAAAGACATTTGAAACACATTCATAAAACAACACTAATACTATTCCAGAAAGCCCAGACATTTCTAAGGGTATATATGAAACACATCAGAGTGGCTCCATGGCTGTGGAGGATTGGGTGAAAGAGGAGATGAGGATAAGGGTGGGCTGGGGCATGGATGCAATAAAGTAAAAGAGCAGCAGAATGAGGATTGTCGTACGCTAGCGCTGAAGCTTCAACAATAAACACAAATCCTCTCAGGAGGGAGAATGAAAGGAATTTTGCACCTTGAGAGACACCACTCTTGCAGAAAGTCTCCTTTACTCTTTAGCTCTCCGCTCAGTGTGAGTAGCCGGAAGGTGCAGGGGTGCACAGAACAGCCGAGGCAGAGTCCCGTAGCCCACGTGCTTTGCAGGGGGAGTCCAGGAAAGCTATGTCTACTCCCTGGGAGCGAGAGACGCTGACCTAGGTGTCAGGCTTCACAGATCCAGAGAAGTTAGCCTTGGTCAGAAACGAACTGAATTATACTTAAAGACTTCACTTCTTTAAAGACGATTCGGAAATATTCTCTTTGAAAACTTTGGCATACATTCAGCTATTTTTGTGAAATTCCACGTCCTTGGGTCCACAGACCTATCTGAGTGACGAAGCATTGCCGCCACCAGCTGACACCTCATTTAAATTGCAGTTTTAAGTGTCTGAACAATGAATTCCTTTCCCAATATTTTATTATAAAAAAATAGAGATCAGGGGCACGGATTTGTTCACTGGTGGGGTCCCTCGGCCTGGCCTGCACCCTCTCGCAATCTGGGACCCCTCGGGGGATGTCGGACTGCAGGCCAGGCAGAGGGCCCCACCAGTGCACGAACCCTATGCATTGAGCATCTGCCCCTTGGTGGTCAGTGTGCGTCATAACTACCAGTCGGATGGTGGAACAGTCACATAGGCTTTTATATACATAGATTATCCAGCACACAGAAAATTTTAAGAAAATGTAAGTACTCATATACCCACCAGCAGCCAGAGGGAGCACCTTTTTCTAATTACTGAAAGGACACGACACACTCTCACAGTTTCTCAAAGAGCTAACGGAGGACAATCCTCAGTTTATTGCTCTTTTACCAAATTGCATTCCCCAGCCCACCCCTTATCCTCATCTCCTCTTTCACCCAGTCCTCCACAGCCATGGAGCCACCCTGATGTGTTTCATATATATCCTTAGAAATGTCTGGGCTTTCTGGAATATTATTAGTGTTGTTTTATGAATGTGTTTCAAATGTCTTTGAATTACGAACTTCTGCTCATAGGCCCCGAGTGAGGTGGACTCTTCAGATAAGGTGGTCAGGGGAGGTCCTGGAGCTGAGATACAGCTGACGAGTCTTCAGGACCCAGACCAGACACATATCCCCAGCTTGTTTCCGCCTGGGCATGGTTTGCTCTTCCGGTGACAAATGATCCCGGCTGTCTGGAACAAGACTGCCTCCCCCTCCTTTCCCAGGGTCTGCACTTGCCTTCTTAGGAATGAGCTTGGGTTGTGGCCTCTCCTGGGGGAAGTGGAGAATGACCCTTGGAACTCCTGTTGCTAATAATCCCAACTGTTGTCCCCCATTCATCTCAACTGGGAATGGGAAGACACTGGGCCGGGGGGAGAGCGAATTATGTTGCTGAATAATGAGAGTCGTAGGCCCCGGGCAGACATTACCTACACTGAAAACACAGAAATCTCTTTCCTGCGTGTTGTGGGGAGGGTCACAGCCAGACTGATATCGCTGCTACCAGAGGAGTAACCCAAGAGCCCGTGCCTAGGCAGCCTAGCTATCCCCAGAGCCGTATCCTGAGACTGACAGCTGCACTATGCTCTCTTCTCGCAGCCCAGGAAGCTTATGAACATGTGAGAGTGAGGCGACTTTATGATATGAATACCACTGGATCTAGTTTGTATTTTAAGTAAATATAAAAGATTTAAGTAAAGTATTTAAAAACTTCAGTACGTACAATTATAAATTTCTCATGATACTCCTCTCAAGTGAAGTGATAGTCCAGGTTTGAGAGAGACAAAAAAATATATTTTATGGAAGACCTGATCCCGGAAAGCAGGAGGGAGAAATCCGGCTTCTGCCACTCAGCCCTCGCAGCCCAGGGCTGAGCAGGCCACCCAGAGCCCATCATCTAAGTACGTGCTGCTTGAGAACTTGCAGACAGAAGACCTACCATGAAAATGCACCTTCTACCTTGCTGCTCCAGCTCGGCCTGCCGTCCAGCAGGGCTGGTGAAGGTGCCATCACCTGGAGGCCAGGGCCTCAGGTCACATCTCATTCGTGCTGAATCAGAACCTGCATTTTGGTAAGATCCCCCCACGGACGCTTATGTGCTTTGAAATCGTCTCGCTCAAACATCTCTCCCAATTACTATAAAATCCCCTGTCAGTCCGTCTCCCCCCCCCCCCCCCCCCCAGCATCAAATATGATAATGCAACCTAAAGCAAACAGGCAGCCAAGTGAACTGGCAAAGCTCACAGAAGATGCGGGACGGCACAGAATGAACAGGCGTGATCCGCCAGGGGGAAAGGCAGCCTCGGACCCCCGAACAAGGGAAGAGGGGTGAATCCACAAGCATGGCCACAGTCCCTCCAAAGACAACGCCGTGAACATCTGAGAATGAAGTCAGGCTCCTGGAGAAAATGATGAGGCTCATGAACCTCTTTGTAAAAATGGCCCACTTTACGAGGAAGTCAAACACATACAATTTTGTTGAAAATCTGTGCTTAAAAAAAATCAGCACTCAACACTTCCTCCATTCTAAGGAGGAGCACATTGTTTTCATGATAACTGCAATGATATGTGAGATAAGTTACTTTATTAGTAACTTATTTAATCGGGAGTTTTAGTTCCATTTCTCGAGGCAAAGTCTAATCCAAGTGTCACTCTTTCTTGTGATTTCAGACCTTGGTTTAAGTGGGTTTTCTCAGGGCCTGTTATATTCCTTTTCCTTTTTGCCTATGCTACTTGGTTTGGGAGCCAATCACCGGTGTGGGATAATTGACACCAACTTACTCCCCAGCTGGGGGAAGAATTCTTCCTACTCTCCTGTTTCCTGGGTGGATGTTTCACACACTGTGATGCCACAGAAGAGGGTCCCCAGCTCCCCCCCCCCCCCTGGGGGTTATAGCTGTAGAGGCAGGTATCTGTTCAGTGGTTACCTTGTCAACCATGAGGAAGTTCTCCAGCGTCTCTCCGTTCTCACAGGTGACATCACCAACCTCCCTCACGGCTCCGGGCAGGACCTCTCGCACCTCCTGGGCAATCATTCCTGGACACAAAACACTCCAGCAGGTTGAGTCAGGAACAGACCTTTCTGGAGAAAACCCTCCCAGGCCTACATCAGAAAGGCACCCTGACAGCCACAGCCACAGGGGAAGTCTTGGCAAATAGTTTTTGCTTTGATCTACAAGCATTTGAAGCAAAGAAGGAATTTTGAGCCGTGCACCACTATAGGATTAAGTGGGTGTGCCGTTTCTGTTACTTTTCTTTGAGACTCAGGGCCAAATGTTGGAAGGGGTGAGTAAATACCTTAAAATTTCTTCTCGTAGAAGCAAGAGTGGGGCATTATCTTGGGGACGGGGGGGGGGGGGGGGGTCGGGGGTTTGTTTGTTTTGTTTTGTTAGTTTGTTTTCTTTTCCTGCAGAAGGACTTTGCCTCCTAATTCTTCTTTAGGATTCCGGATTGGAGTATAAACACCACTTTGGCCCTTCTCTAATCTAGACCTGTCTACTGGGCCATTTTCTCTCTCCTTCCCAGGACTGCCCTGGAACAGCTGGAGCTGCCACCTGCCCCTCAAACCTCATCACATGAGCAAGAGGATGCCAGTGAAAAGAAACAATATATCTAGTATTAAAAATACTCCACCAGGCCGAAACTGGTTTGGCTTAGTGGATAGAGTGTTGGCCTGCGGACTAAAGGGTCCCGGGTTCGATTCCGGTCAAGGGCATGTACATTGGTTGCGGGCACATCCCGGTGGGGGGTGTGCAGGAGGCAGCTTGTTGATGTATCTCTCTCATCGATGTCTCTAGCTCTCTATCTCTCTCCCTTCCTCTCTGTGAAAAATCAATAAAAAATTTTTTTTTAAAAAAAAAAAAAGAAAGAAAATACTCCACCAGTACCTTGGGGTGCAGGAATGGGGTAGGTATTGAATAAAGACAACAGGAATTTCTTCAAGCTTTCCTGTTCTAGTAATTATGGGTTTCACAGAGGAAGAATTAGACCAACAGGATATTTTCAAATGCCATAGCTCACAACCTCCAGGTAAAGAATTTGGAATTAAGCCCGGCCAGTGTAGCTAAGTGGTTGAGCATCGACCTATGGGCCTGGAGGTCACGGGTTGACTCCTGGTCAGGGCACGTGTCCTAGTTACGAGCTAGATCCCCAGTAGGGGGCGTGCAGGAGGCAGCCAATCAGTGATTCACATCATTGATGTTTCTATCTCTCTGAAATCAATAAAAATATATTGAAAATAATTTGGAATTAAATTTTTAATAGGAAATAATACAAAATTAAAAAGGGAGCTTGTGTGTGTACCTGTTTGGTGGGCAGTGTTTATTCCCATTGCAGAAGCGAACTCAGGTTTGTAGTCATATTCAACAATCCTCATTTGGGCTATTCTCCTCAGCTGTTCATTTGTGTCAACCTGATTGAATGAAAGAAGAGCAGATGTCACCCACTTAGATACTCGTTATTCAAATCAATGCCCAGAGTGACCCAGAGAGGTTAGACATGCTGAAATTTTGATTGGTTTATCCTGTTGCTCAAATTATTTTAAGAGAAATTTCTATTTTTCTCCTTAGAGAGGCCAAAGTTTCAGCTTCCATGTTAGTGACTTCACCGATTTGTAAACTGAACCAGTTTTGCTAGTATGTCTGAATTCTAGGACAAAAGCTCCCTCATTCACTGCTCCTGCCTTCTCCCCTCTGAGAGGCAAACCCTCCTTCTGAGAATGAGGTTGCTCACTTGGGAGAGAAACCATTGCTGAAGGATGGAGAAGTACCATTTCCAAATGAACACGCAGCGTAAATACCAAACAGGTCAACCCTGTATTTATAAATTGGAAATGCAACGTTTATTTCAAGTGACAAACTTTAAGGTATGAATATATCCTCTATCAATTGCTTCTAACCATTTTGCTGGAGAAAATTTCCTCAGGGGGCAGATTGCAAAACCAGGTTGCCCACCAGCTGGGCCCTCCGGACCCAGACTTCCCTCATGGAGACGGCTCCTCCCCAGACCTGCCCGTCAGTGCCCGTGCTTTCTGAGCTCACTGCTCTTGCAGGGTGTTAAAGGCATTCCCAACCGTCACTGCAAATTCCTCAAAAAAAATTGCACTGAGCCCCAGCAAAATGATACCAATATAGACAATGGAGATCATTTTTCCTAAAGCTAAATGTGTTTAATTCAAAGCATTCCCCTTTGGGGGTTTTTATTTAATGACTTGATGGCATAACAAGACTGTTTTTTATTGACCTTGTTCAACAAGTAAAAAGTTGGCAGCCCTATGTGGGTCCCCTAAATTTTCATTTAGAATATAGCTGGATTGTGAAACCAGGGGTCTCTTGACAATTAAAATTATACTGTCTCGACATTCATCCATGTGTTGGAGCAACCAAAATGCTTTGTTGTTGCTGCTGCTGTTTTAAGAAAACCCTGTCATGACCTCAGCTCTTCTGGCCCACCATGCCTCCAACCTCATTAACGTCTCTTCCCTCGGTGGGCTGATGGGAGAGCCTGTGGCTCAGCACCGAACTAGCTAAATGGACAAGCTTTACTTCAGGTATTTGTCAGGGAGTGTAATTTTGAGCTCACTGTTGTTTTAATAACTCTTCTTAGGAAAAACTTGATTCAATGCATTCATTGTTTTATTCTACTAACATTTACTAATCATCTTCAACACACCATGCACTGCACTAAGAGCTGGGACTTCACAACTGATTGCCTTTTCACCCAAAACTAATCCAAAACAATACTGAATGTGCCGAAACCAGTTTGGCTCAGTGGATAGAGCGTCGGCCTGCAGACTGACAGGTCCCAGGTTCTATTCCAGTCAAGGGCATGTACCTTGGTTGCGGGCACATTCCCCGGTAGGGGGTGTGCAAGAGGCAGCTTATTCTCTCTCATCGATGTTTCTGACTCTCTATCCCTCTCTCTTCCTCTCTGTAAAAACTTTTTAAATATATTTTTAAAATATATTTTTAAAATGTATTTAAAAATAATATTGAATGTAAACTGTAATTTAAAAATAAAATTTAAAAAAATTAAGCGTTTGTGGTCTATACAGGAAGGCAGACTCATCAATATGGATTATGTTACAACTGGAGGCCTGATGCGCAAAATTTATGCAAGGGCCTCTGCCACGCCCCCACCTGCTGTGGCTTTGCCTGGAAGGAGGGACTTTGGGTCTAATTAGCATATTATGCATTTGTTATTTAGATGTGGTATGCAGGGTGGTGATGGAATTGTGAATGGAGAATCATGGCCGCTCCAAGCAAGTATCTAAGAATTCTCAGGGGAGCTAAGGAGGGCTTCATCCAGATGGTGAAGCCCAACCGGGCCCTTGGTTCCTTTCAGTTCTCAGCCGCGTTCTGCTCCTTTCATTCCAGGACCTTCGCTCACAGCATTTCCCATGCCTCCAGAGCAGTTCCTCCCCTTCCCACCTCCTCCCCCAGCGCACACTCCCTGCACCAGAGAAGTGGTTTTTGACCCCCAAGACTAGGAAGGGTCCCGCTGCTTATGTGCTAATGGCACCTGCCCTTCCCTCGGTAGCACTAATGGAGTTATCACAGGCAGCTGGTTGTGGCACCCTTATGATCTGTCTTCTCGCTGGGCTGTCCTGAGGGTGAGGACAGAGGAGGCCATGGCTTTCTGTTCATCAACAAATCACCAGTTTTCCGGCAGTAGGCGCTCAACTAATATCTGTTTAATAAATTAACTTTAAGATAGGAGCTAGTTGTGGGAAAATGTAGATTAGGGGGGATCTAGAAAGGGGTGACTAAGACAGGGGTGCTGGCAGGAAGAACACCATGAGCCAAGTCCCGAGGCAGCAAATCCCCAAGTGACGTCTGCACAGTCGAGGCGGCGTTTGGCATTACCAGGCCGTAAAGACGAGGTCAGAGCAGGGAGGGCCGTGCAGACCCCGCTGGGAAGGAGCGGTCACAGCCTCACACATCCGTCCCCGGGAGCGCCTTCATCCACTCCACCGGTATTTAAGGAGCAGTGACTCTGTGCCAGCTGCTCTTCCAGGCCCTGGAAGTTCAATGAGTGCTTCTTATCTGAAGTTCCCATTTTGATGAAAGCTCTGTTCCTCAGGGTAAGGCCAACCTCTTGTTCATTCCAGGAGCTGCACCTAGCAAAGTGTCCGATGTAATCGGCACACGGAGCTCCGTCGCAGAAAAGAAGGAATGAGAGAATAGAGGTAGTGCGATGATGGCAGAGCAACCCTGACACTAACAGAATGGAAGATGGGGATCAATCAGGAGCCAGCCTGGCCCTCCCCAGGTCCCCACTCCCCACACCCTTGGGAGTCACGTGCTTGCTTTGCCCACTTTTTATTATCCCCGGGGTTTGTGCGAGAGTCCCCCCTGGAGACCACCTTCCCTCAGGCTGCCCAGGCTCTGGAGAGGGAAACAGACCCCTGCTGCCTAAGTTGGGATCCTTGGATGCGTTTTTTCCAGAGACGTATTGCTACATGTAGCGATCAGGTATCAAGACAGATTTTTGACCAAAGAAAATTTTGAGGGTTGGCTTGGAGAATCTAAAGACCCATAACAATGTTTCCCTAAGAAAATGCTCTTCCGGTTTCTGGCTCAGACTTTCTTCCCGCAGCTAAATATAAACTGCCTGGGCCGCATGCTCCCTAGCTGTGCACCGGCTGGGGAGAACCCTGGAGGCGCGGGCCGGGCCCTTTGGAATCCTCCCTCCCCCAGGAACCGCACACAGACCAGCACGTCACGCCCCACCTAGCTCTTCACGAGTGTGGAGCGAGAAGGTAGAAACTGAATGGCAGTGTCTGATCTGATCTTGCCCAAAGCAGTTTGGGAAAGTTTTGACCTCGAATGCAAATGGCCATCGCAGTCATGCTGCCTCATGCCCAACGTTTCTCTGTCGTTAAGCCGGGAACCGCACCGCGGAGAAGACATCTCAGCCTGTGGGAGGCCAGGGGGGTCGGGGAAAGAGCTCTCATTGCAGGGCCCTGCCCTGGCCCTCGGCCAGGACAAGCAGTGGCATCAGAGCCCAGGAACCGCTGCATTCGCCTGTGGCCTGAGGCGAGACTGCATGTTTACCTTCCTCCAGCTCTTCACTCCCTTCTCTTTAACCAGCCGACTGCCGGTGCGGTGGAGAGAAAAAAACATTCTGAGCATTTCATCTTCATTGATTTATTTTTTTTTCCCCCTGGCTTTTATTTTTGGATCTTTTGCTGTCTGTTTCCAGCTTTCACTGCAGAATTTGACAGATGTATCCAACTCTCAGCTTCCTCTTTTTTTTCTTTCGCACTCACTTTGAAGTTCTTCATGCCCCTTTGATGTTCAGCACACCCTTCCCACCCTAATTTTGTTCCGTTTCCAAGCCTGCTTGCTTGTTTGCTTGCTTGCCCAGTCTATAATCACGCCGGTAAGCTCAATGCCACCGTCCAGGTGAGTTAAACTGCTCCTCTTAGACCAGCTCCTTTTCCCGGGGCTCCGGTGTCACCGGCTTCAATCACATCGGCTCCAGCTTCTCTGTCGTGGAGACGCATCCAGGTGAGCCCCGGAGGTCTCCTCCGCCAGGACTCTGCAGAGGTCCCCTGTGCTTCCTACCTGCAAGCCGCCTATGCCACCTGCAGTGAGGAGACCCAGGCCAAGGCAGCGCCCATATTCATTTTCCCTGTCCCAGTGTTTTGCCAGAGCTCATCCAGTTGCCATGCAACCTGAAAGAATGAAGGAAATGTGCCCCCCGTGTGCATGCAACCAGATCAACCCAAGGATCCCTTCCCAGCGCCCTTGGAAAAACAAAGTCAGGGAGAGGTGAAGGTGAAGCCCACACATGTGTCAGTACCGTCATCAACATTACCACCACCACCACCTCTCGTCTGTAATAAGCAGCCGATTGAACAGACAAGATATCCAGAAACGATGTATTTTGTAAATGTGCGTAGACCTATTAAGAACAAATACATTATCATGAAATAATTTAATAAATAAATGACCTATAATTTGCACCTTAAAAAAAATTTTTTTAAAGCCCAGGGGTAAAATGAAGATAAGCATTTCCTGCCAGCTGGCGTGGCTCAGTGGTTGAACATCGATCCATGAACTAGGTCTAGGAGGTCACGGCTCGATCCCCAGTGTGGGGCATGCAGGAGGCCGCCGAGAATCAATGATTCCCTCTCATCACTGAGGTTTCCATCTCGCTCTCTCCCCACCCCTTCCTCTTTGAAATCAATAATATATATATATATATATATATATATATATATATATATATATTTAAAAGGGGGGAAAAGGCAAACAAGCATTTTTTGTTCACAGGATAAACAGAGGCCTGGAACGTCTCTGGGCCACACTTCCCGGGCCAGCAGGAAGGGGAAACAGGAATGCCCTACTTGGAGCGAGGCTGGGGCGGCATCTCTCTCTGTGGAGAAGGTTCCTAGAAGGGATTGGAGAAGCTCTAGGGAAGTTTGCTATTTTAAGACAATACATTTTCTTCAAACCAAGGAGCGCCCTTTCAAGACGACGGTAGGTAACTGAAGTTCCGAGAAGGCCTGGTGGCGGCAGCAGGGGGCACTCTCCCCTACTGTCACCTTCCATTGCCATCTAGATAAGACCTGGCGGGGGAACTGTACAGCCAGTTGCAAGGACCAGCATGCGTTGGTGCGATCTGAGACACAGACAGTTTTCTCTCCCTAAAAGGCAAGGGCACGCTATCTGGGGCTGGCATCTGACAACGTCTGTGAGAACTTTCCAGCCCTGGGAGTTCCCATCCGGCTAGTAGGTCACGGCTCTTCCAACTGGAGCCGCACGCAGCTCCACAATCAGCTCGAACGTCTCCAGTTCCAGCCGCCCTCTGGAATGCCCTCGGCCAGGCGGACATTCCTCGGCTGGGTCAGAAAACCCGGCGCAGATTCGCACGGGGAAAGGAATGCAGACTGGAAGGACGGCCAGTGATTTACAGATTAAAGTCCCCTATTCACTGAAAAAGAGGGCGGATAGGAGACCTAACAACGCCCTTCTGCCTCGGCCTCCGAAACGCTTCCAGGAGAGGCAGGGTCCCGTGAGAAGGTGGGGGAGTGGTTGCGGCCGTGATGGGGACACGGAATGAAACGGCGGAAGATCTGGGATCAGGAGGAACCTGGCCTCTCCATCCTAATCCCTGAGGTCGGGGGAGCAGCTGTGATTTCCTCCAAATGACTCAGTGCTTATAAGGGCTCAGCGGGGTCAGGCAGAGAGGCACCGTTTCCACCGCACAGACGAAGACACTGAGCTTCCGTGAGGCTAAGGGGTTGTCGGGGTCACGCCGCCCGCTGAGCCCAGAGTGGAGGAGCAGCCTCCTGACTTCTAGGCCTGATTCCCGATTTCCACACGGCGGCGGCTGCCTCTCCACCGAGGGGGACAGTTTCAGCCTGGCTCTGGCACATCCCTGTCTTAGTCTTGCCCTTTCCGGTTCACCCGGACCCGGCACTGAGGGCTGGGCAGGAGGAGCTCCCTGGCTGCCCCTCGGAGAAAGCTGAGGCGTGGGGAGGACTGGCCAGCAGGGCCGGTGCCCGGGCTCTGGGAGGAGGGACCGGAGAGTCCAGGAGACGTATGGGCAGGAACCGGCCTGAGACAGTGCCCGGAGGATACACGGGGAGGAGGAGATCTGGAGGTGGGAAGGAAAGGGCAGTCGACAATGCGTGGCAGGAAGGGCCGGGGCCTGTGGAAGATCGCCCGGAGACCTGCTGCGTGGGCAGCCGGCGCGAGGCCGTCATCGGCCCCTGCTCCTGCCGTCCTCTGGGGTAAGACTGCTTTGCGGTTCCAGCAGGGATGCCTGCCGGCTGCGGCACTCATCGTTGTTAAGCAGCCGCACGGCTCGGGCGGCGTGCAGAGGTGCCCCCTGCGAGGCGTGCCGGAGACCGGGAGCGCCCGGCTCGCCTGCCCCAGGTGTCAGAGGTGTCCAAGGCCGGCCCCGTGCTCACCTCCTGGATGTTCCGCTTGGCCCGGCTGTCAGAGGGATGCATAATGGTCCCCATCACTTTCATGTTGCCACAGACAACCAGGGCTTCATCCGGTGCGTCTGTGTTTATTCCCACTCGACCATGACAGACAACAGATTCTGGAACTTGTCCTCGCTGCCATAATGCATCACTGTCATTTTCAAATTGCCCAGGGTTAGAGGCCTGGAAAACATACATAAATATGTTACCATTAAAGCCACAGCAGCAGGAGTAGACGATCAGTTTGTTCCTTATAGCAAAGGAAAACAGTATGTCTAAGTCTTTCATCTGAGGGTCATATGTTGAATGGGACGTTTTGACATGTCCCTATAGCTGTGGCCACAGGAGGGCCAGGGGCCCCTACCTGCTCTGCCCCCATGAGCAGGAGCTCAGCTGACCAGGGTTGGGAACAGCCAGTCTCTATTGCATGCATCTGGAATTGACGATGTGTCAGTTGTACTGGGAGAAAGGTGAAGGAAAAAACCCACAAAGACTGTCTTTTCAAGGATAATAATAATGATTGTTTTAATATATTTTATTGATTTTACACAGAGAGGAATTGAGAGGGATAGAGAGTTAGAAACGTCGATGAGAGAGGAACATAGACCAGCTGCCTCTTGCACCTCCCCACTGGGGATGTGCCCGCAACCAAGGTACGTGCCCCTGACCGGAATCAAACCTGGGACCTTTCAGTCCGAAGGCCGACGCTCTATCCACTGAGCCAACCAGTTTGGGCAAAAATAATTATCTTAAAACCAGAACATTACATCAGAAAATATTACAGTTATTAAAAATCTCAGATAAATTAAGAAAAAACACACCTTGAATTTAGCTAGCCTTTTTATAGTTTTAAAGCACGTTCATATTTATGATTTCATATGCAATTGGCTAGCTAATGACAATATGAATATATTTAATACACCTCAACTATCCCCTAAACACAAATAATACCGAAGGAAGAATAATAGCTACATTTGTGGTATAAATCCACACCCCAAGCCTTTTTTAAAAAAAAAAAATATATATATATATATATATATATATATATATATATATATATATATATCTTATTGATTTTTCTACAGAGAGGAAGGGAGAGAGAGAGAGTCAGAAACATCAATGAGAGAGTAACACTGATCAGCTGCCCTCCTGAACAACCCCCACCGGGGATGTGCCTGCAACCAAGATACATGCCCCTGACAGGAATCGAACCTGGGACCTTTCAATCGCAGGCTGATGATCCATCCCCTGACCCAAACCAGTTAGAGCTCCACACCCCAATTCTATGAGACATGCACCATTATCCTCATTTTCCTGGGACTCTGAGAGGATAAAAAGGCCGCAAAGCTAACAAGTTCCAGAGCTGGACTTTACTTCCTTTGATTGCTAAATAATGACTTTAGCTTGGCCTTCTTATGCTGTTGTCCAGAAGTAGTAGCCCTGGATGAATGTGGTCTTCAAAGAAAATCCAAGTGAAACGTTAGACAAAGCTCTGGAGATTTTACTCTTAAATAAAATTCTTCGTTGAAGAATTTCCCAATGCATTGCCTTCCCCCTTGCCCAGTTCCCTGCAGCCCCTGAATATATTTCCAAACATCTTTAAGCAGAGATCTCTGAATCCATCAAAATCTTCACAACGAAGTTTATTTGCTTTGGAAATTGTGACCTATCCTTCTGAGTCTGACTTTTGTGCGTTTGAGGCAGGTTGTCAGAAACTCAGACAAAACAGGAGGGATCCTGATCATCAGCACAAATGCAAAGTCTTCACTTTGTGCATTTCTGGCGGTCCACGGGAGACATTGCGAAGTCAGCACTTGAGCACGCGCAGATTATTTCTGAAGAATACCCGAGAAACCAAAAACAATGGTTTCTGCCAGGATGAAGGCTGGGAGAGTAGAGACTGGGGTGGAGGGAGATGTGCTGTCCACCACGTGCTTTCACTATGATCTGAATGCTTTCACCATATGCACGTGTTACCAATTTAAAAATAAATAATTACAAGAAACCACAAGGTGTAGTGCTTTGTTTGGATTCAGGTAAAGAACTTTTAGGTGTCTTCAACTTCCTGACTAGTCCCTGACTCAACCATTGACACTTGATAGACAACAGCAGTGAGAGAATATAAAGTAGCAACGTTGAAGATTATTTTGTGTGAATTCACTAGAACAAAGAGCTTTTCTGCAAAGTCCCTGGAGGCCCCCCCCCCCTTGGCTGTGAATGGCAAATTGGCTTTGACTCAAACCCTTTTAGAGCAAGCAATCGACTAAATCCAAAGGTATCCCATACAAAATGTTGATGTGTGTTTGCTCTACTCAGAGCATAATGAGCCAGCCACTTCAAGGAAACAAAATAGAACAGTGATGGGTTTTTGTTTTCTTAATGAGCTTTGGGATAATTATTATCATGTTGGTAACTATTACTGGAACAGCAGATATAGCAGGTCTAATTTTTTGGGACTATTACAACAATCTCACTTGGCTTTCATTGGATGAGGACTCAAACCCCTAAGATATGTTCAGATTATTTTGGGAAGGGCCAGAGAGAACCATCAATTGAACTGGTGACCTCTTGGTGCATGAGTCAATGCTCAACCATGGAGTCACACCAGCCCGTCTTACATGTTCTAAATATAGAACCTTAAGGAGGAGTCCTCATCCCTACTGGAAATATATATATATAAAAGGCTAATATGCAAAGTGTCCCCTTGGGAGTTTGACCAGGAGAATGAGTTTGATCACTTGCTATGTCATATGCTAACCATCAGGGGGCAGCATGGAACATGGCGGGCGATCAGCCATGCAGGTGGGGCACAGAGGGAGTGAGGGAGGGGGAAGGCAGGGAGGCAGGAAGGCGGGAATCCAATTGGCCCCGATCAGCCCTGATTGTCAGCCAGGCTGAATTTTGTGCATCAGGCTTCTAGTGTTATTATAAAGTCTGTGAACTTGTTTCCTGGAATCCAGAATCTTAATGTGTCAAAGCAAACTATAATGGAATCATAGAAAAATGTGCTGTAATTATGAAGCTATATTCACATGTGCCTTAGTAGTAGATGATTGTATCAAATACCAAAATGAATTAAAGTTTCTAAAATGCTGTCATTATTTATCCCACAGTCGCATATATTTAGGAAAGAACTGAACGTTTAGTCTGTTATGATACAAAATGGCTGTGTGGCCTTGGGAAAGTCGCTTAACCTCTCTGTACCAGGTTTCTCCTCTGAGGAATAAAGATAATAATTTCTTTAAAAAAATTGTTTTTAAATCTTCACCCAAGGATGTGCTCAGAGAGAGAAAGGATGAGAGAGAGGGAGGGAAGAAGAGAAACATCGATGGCTGCCTTCCATATGCTCCCTGAGTGGGGATCAAACCTACAACTCAGGCTTATGCCCTGACCAGGAATGAAACCAGCAACCCTTTGGTACACAGACAACACTCAACCAACTGAGCCAACAATGTCTTCTTTAGCTACCTCACAGGGTTGTGAACATTTACTGAAGTCATATACACACAAACACTGCAAAAATAAGGGTAAACAGTCTAAAATTTATCCTCAACACACTCTTCTGTGGATAACAACCATTATCCAACATATAATTGATTAATCCGCTGTCCTCAGCCACAGGCCTGCAGAGTTGCAAAATTGAGGGCAAGGGAGGAAAATTCCACATACAAAGAACACCATGTAAATGGTGCCCCCTGCAGGTGCTTGGAATAGGAGACAGCAATTCATGGCAATTGGAGGCTTGCTTTAAGGTTGGGATGGAAGGTTGGAATTTCTCTGCTTTACCAATGTTTGCACTTCTAAAACCATAGCTGAAGAGCATAATAGGAGCGCTTGAGCTGAGGAAAGCAACTCATGAGAAAGCAGTATTTGTATCTTTTGAAAGGGCTATGAAAAATGGGTCCCAAAATGCTCTCTACTCATGCTACTCCAAATGAGGGAAAATAAATGCATGTTCTTGGGCATTTCCAACCTATTGAATCAAAAACTTGGGGATGGGACCCAGGTGTCTGCCACATCTTTGAAAGGCAAACATAAGCAAGCATCCCTCCAGCCAGCTAAACATCAGTGAAGCAGGTTAAACAATGCATTTTAGAAGAAATGTGGAACTGAAGGAAAGCCTCATTACTTACAAGGAGAATCTGAAGGAACTCCACTGGGGAATCCTCCCAAAACAGGCATCTGGGAAATAACTCTGCTCTTTGGAGCAGACCTTAATGTTCATTAAACTGGTCAATTTACACTCTGGGGACATAATCTACTTCTAAAGCTGTTTTGATTGACAACCCAGAATGACTGAGTCAGTATAGTTTGGGTGTCATCTCACCATTCTCTCTCCAAGGAGAATTCTGACAAATTTGGTTTCCGGAACCCTCCTGGAGGCCCAAACTCTCACCGATTCCAACCCTCTTACAGCTCCCCTGACATGAATCTCTGCTATTGGGAGGAATGATTCTTAGGCCCCCAAATTAATAGGAATTTGCTAAATGCAATTCCCAGTTCTCCATTTAATGTGGTCGGGTCTTGTAACATCTTTGTCAAATTTTTCTTCCTTCATCCTAGCGCTCAAATTAACAGAGTCAGGTCACAGCCTAACAGGGCACATTTGGCTTCTTTGTAGAATGCAGGCTGGTCTGCTCTCTGCCCACCTCGTGATGCGTATACCTGTATGTAGCCTTCCAGAATCTCTGTTGCAGGACGTGTGCCCTGTGGGCATTTCTAATACTCACTGATTCAGAAAATACCGCCATTTCTGAAATTGTTTTTCTCTTGGTTGGCATAAACTTTACACAAATAGATCCAAAAGTCTACATTCACTTTCACTTCTGCATTTTGGGGGTAGAGTGGACAAAAATATCAATAAGATATTTCTATTTTGGGATGATGGAGGTTTTGTGTAATTACTATTTGTCTCATGTTTGTTGGGGTAACCCTTGTTTTACTCAGCACACTTATAGAATAAGTTGTTCTCTTTAACCAAACATTATGGCTAGAAGAAAGCAATCAATTTGGAGTGTAATCATAGTTTTTCTTCTATTGTGTTCATATTATTTATGGCAATCATTTTAAAAAATATATATTTTTATTGATTTTAGAGAGGAAGGGAGAGGCAGAGAGAGATAGAAGCATCAATGATGAGAATCATTGATCGGCTGCCTCCTGCACGCCCCCTACTGGATGCTGAGCCTCCTGCAAGCCCCTCCTGCACACACACCCCTGTTCTCTGAGCAGGAATGGAACCATGACCTCCTGGTTCATAAATGGATGCTCAACCACTGGGCTACCCAAGCCAGCCCAGTGCAATCATTTTTTTCTTTTAATTCCGTGAATGACATGACACCCATATACTGAGTACACATGTAATGTTTTTTAGTGTTCATACAGAATGTGAATTACAAAAAGTTTTCAACTTTTCAAAGTCATCCTTATGAGTTAACCTATCATATTGCTTTGGATATGAGGAGGCACCCGTTAGCAGGGTTTGGGTAACAGCGTGGTGGACAGAGGAGTTCCGTCTCGGATTGCTGCCGTGTGGACTTGGGCAGCAGCCAGAAGCCAGCTTTACCGGAGCTGCCAGCAGGAAACGGAGGAGCCTCGACACCAGGTACATCTTTCAAGACTGCCAGATTCAAATATGAGCTATATGGCTCAGAGCAGCGCTTTCATGATACCTAATCTCTGCTACCTCTCAATTTATTCCTCCCTATGAGAAATCAGAAACAATAAACAACCTGGTTTCCAGACTTTATTTCAAATCAGATTCGTTATTGCTGCGAAGCAAGCCCAGATACATCAAGTGAGGTGTCGCGGACCACCCCGAAGGCTGCGGAAGGGAGCACAGGAACCTCTGTCCTTGGCTCCTGAGCGGGGAGGGGGGGGGGGGACGGGACGACGACGACGACGACACCTCACCTGCCTTTCCCGGGAGGAGCCTCACTGACGCCTAGCCTGGGGCGCGCACACAGGTGGGTGCACAGCCCCGCCCTCACCTTGGGACAGCGGAACACACCAGGGTTTTACCTCATTCCCTTCATTACTCCACCTCCGTGAAGACTTTGGGATTTAGTTTTAGGATTTCTACTGAAAGGTGGCTTATTATTTTTAACTGGCTAAAAGGATTACAACAGAGGGCCCTTTGTTTCAGAATAGCTCAAGGCGAGCAAGGAAAGACTCAGTTCCCCAAGTGGGCAGAGCTTGTCCCCAGATCTAAGGCTAACGACCGCTCTGTGGGCGTGTCCATGGTGAACGTTTTCCCGATTGGAGTTCTCATGTCTTCCCTGTGTCACTTCAAAGAGCCATGACAGCACCCTTCCCCGGGCTGCCATGCCCCTGGGTACCTGCTCCCTCATGGCCCTGGCACCCTCGGCAGGGGGCAGCTCGGCCTCACAGCTGCAGCTGCCAACAGCTTTCTGTTCTCCTCGCTGCCAAGACTCTGTCCACAGCTGTGACCAGTCAGTCATCCAGCAAACCGCGCTGAACCATTCCGAGGTGCTGGGCAGGGGCCCAGATGGCCCTGGGTCACCCATCACGTGAGGGCATGAAACGCCTTCCTGTCACTTTCTGTGCCCTGTGGGCTTCGGGGTCAGAGAGAACTGGGTTGTTAACGGGCTCCATCATTTATAAGCTGTGTAAGTTTTTGACCCTCTTGTACCTCCATTCCTCAGGATGCAAATGTTGTGATACAAATGGCCCTGGCCAGTGTGGCTCGGTTGGTTGGAGCCTCGTCCCATACACCAAGAGGATTCAGGTTTGATTCCTGGTCAGGGCACATACCCAGGTTGTGAGTTCAATCCCTGGTTGGGGTGCATGTGGGAGGCAACCACCCCAACCTCTCTCTCTCTCTCTCTCTCTCCCCCTTCCTCCCTTCCTCTAAGTTAATTATATCAATTTAATCCTTGGTTGAAGATTCACAAAATAAAGAATGTGATACAAATGTACAACAATAAACAATTAGGTCAGATCTAAATAACTTAGCCCAGTGTGGTTTCCCAGCTGCAGCACTCCTGGCCTTTTAGGAGGGTCACTCCTTGTTGTGGGGCTGTCCTGTGCATCGTAAAGTGCTGAGCATCCTCCCCGACCTTTACACACTAGATGCCAGCACCCCTGCCTGCGATAACCAAGAATGTTTGCGGACATTGCCAAGGGACCCTGGATTGGGAACCACTATGTAAACACTGAAATAGCAGCCTCTGCTATTACTATCCTCAGGAAAAGCATGTGGGACCCAGAAAAGTCAAAGAACGGAGCTTACCCTTACAATGATCCTTTCAGAGATGTGAGCAGACAGCAGATAGAACTGGTCCTGGTTAGCAGCGTACAGTCCAACCACCAGCATGAAGTATCTAACTCAGAAACAGCAGACCAATGCCAACACGTCAGGGAACGGAGTCATAATTTGTGCAATCAAATACCACCCACAGTTAGTCAACAGTGAACTTGCCTGGACGGGTTTATGCATTGAAGTTTGCGTGTGTAAAGATTGTACTCCTCAGCTCTAAGTTGCCCCTCCGTGACATGAGAGAGCATTTGGTTTACTTGGTATTGTTCTGGGCCCACCTGTTGTCCAATTTGAGGTGTCTGGGTGCTGTGCAGCCTTCCCTGGGGAGACATCCGCTGGGGGCCTGGCTCAGCCCATGTGTGCTGACCTGGCGCAGGCTGCATTCCCAGGCCCTCAGCAAGCACTGCTCACAAACACGTGCACAACAGCAAGTCACATTAGAGGTCTCTTTGTCCAGAGCCACCCAAGCCACATGTCCTAGGCCAGTGGTCGGCAAACTCATTAGTCAATAGAGCCAAATATCAACAGTACAACGGTTGAAATTTCTTTTGAGAGCCAAATTTTTGAAACTTCTTCTAATGCTACTTCTTCAAAATAGACTTGCCCAGACCATGGTATTTTGTGGAGAGCCACACTCAAGGGGCCAAAGAGCCGCATGTGGCTCTCGAGCCGCAGTTTGCTGACCACGGTCCTAGGCCTCAATGGAGGGTGACTCAACAGGGTCTGCTCAGCCACAGCGGACCCCTCCCATCCTGAGCTGGGTTTTGGCCACGTGCCCTGTACCTTCCACACCCTCCAGTCATGACTTTCGTCAGAGATCTGGACCCTCCCCTCCAACTGCTCCCAATGGCAGTTTTCATCAGTTATTTCGGTTGTCTCTTCATCTATACCACTGAGGAGACATTTTTAAGGTCAGAGCATTTCTTGAAAGTCAAAATGAAAACTATCCCAATCAGAGATGCTTTTGTTTTAATACCTGCATGAAAATACCTCGCTACCTTCTTCTGTAACACTCTACAAATTCTCTAATCCCTAGAGAATGGGTCCTCCTTTGTATCTAAAGTAAATCAAATATTTATTGTTGTTGTTGTTATTGTTGTTGTTGTTGTTAGCTACCGTCTACTGAGTGCTCAATGAGTCATGAATAGGCTAAACAGTTTACCTACATTTTTTCACTTAGATCCCACAAAACAACCCTATTGGAGAAGAATATGGCTGTTTTCCCCATTTTACAGAATAGGAAAATGAGTCTCAAAGAGGTTATGTGCTCCAGGTCCCCCAGCTAGTAAATAGCAGTATTATATACTCAAACGCAATTTTTTTTCCAACTCTAAGACCTATATTCTAAGACGAGTGGTTCTCAAACTTGAGAATACATCAGAGTCCCCTGGAGGGCTTGTTAAAACACAGACTGTTGGGCCTCACCCCAGAGTTTCTGATTCAGTCGGTCTTTGGTGAAGCCTGAGAACTTGCATTTCTAGTAAGTGTTAAGGTTATATTATTACCTCTGATAGTCCTGAGACCACACTATGAGAACTGTAGGTCTAAATGATCAGTGCACTGCTTAATCAAAAAAGACTACAGCAAAGCTTCAGGATTCAGAGCATAGTATTAGTGACCAGCACACAGGTTTGAGAAATGCAGTCAGTCCTCGGCGCTCAATGAGATGACAATGAGACATGAATGTAAGGTCACCCCCGAGAATCATGGAGGGAACCAAGGCCAGCATGTCTTGGCAGGGTTTGGTGGGAGAGCGGGCATTGTGGGGGTGAGCATGGCAGAAGAAAGATGGCTAACATAAGGGAGATGTGCTAATACTGAGTCAGAGAGGGGAGGGAAATGGCTGAGGGAGGCCGGGTTTTTGGGTTAATGGGGCCCAGAGGAGCAGAGGGGCCCGGAGAGCTCTGCCAGGTCACCTAAAGTCTGGCCACCCTGGGATGGCACAGTGACTCTGGTACCTCTGCTCAGGATTCGGCTTCCCCTTCTTTCTCATGTTATTTGCTGTGGTTTCACTGAAGTGTAGTCGGCCCAGCGTTACTTTGGTGACTTGGTTGGCCAGTAGGTCAATTCTAAAACAAATAGCAGAAACACCAAGAGAGTGAAAGAACATAGAGTCTTGGGGCATATGTAACCTTTCTGGGGTTCTCATGTTCTGTCCCCGGTTCCTGTCACACTGGGGAGGACAATTTATTCTAGTCGCTGATTTTTAATAAACGACCCCTAGCATGGCTGGGAATGGGGGCCAGGGAAGTCCACAGAACAACTCTTGAATGGAAATGCTCACTCGGCAGGAGCTCAAACCCAGAGTGTCTGACTCATGGGGCTGTACGCTCCCTGGACCACATGTGGATTCTTTTACCTCCATGATGAGGAGAAAGACATATTTTATTCATGCCTCTGCTTCTATAGCATTCACTTCATGACTGAAGCAATTTCCCTAGGTTCCTTGTGAATTCCATCACAGCTCCTTTATGTACCTGTCCTGTCCAGGCCTGGCTGTGGGAGGCTGCTTGCTCCTAAGAAAACCACACCCAGCCTCGAGGGGGACCAGATGCACCAGCAAGTTTGGAGCTGTGTTTGTGCCGGAGGCTCCTGCTTGAGCATCAGGTCTGCCCCAGCTAAGTGACCATCTTCTTCCCGCCCCAATGGGATTAACTCAGGGTCAAAACACTGAGAGCCCTCAACTGTATCCCAGCCAAGTCAGTTGAAAAGCAAATCCCACTCCAAAGTGATTCTATTGGGGACTCTCTCTTTGGACCACTGTATTGTTTTGGAGAATCCTAATCCCGAATGCTTTCTATTTTGGAACCCATAAGCAATCTACCAACCTATCTTTAAAAAATAAGAAAAAAACTATTGTAAGCACAGGATGGATCCAGAGCCTTGAAATTAATTCTATCATCATCATCATCATCATCATCATCATACCAATTAAAATTAAAAATTAAAAGATGTAACAGTAATTTATCTCAAGAAATCAAGTTTGTTAGCAAGGTTGTTAGTAGCAAATGATTATAAAAATAATAATGACATAAAAATGGAGCTTTTTATAAGAAACTGTTTGTAATTATGTCAGTGCATTTTATCTACTTTGTTTTTTATAGCATATGTTCAAAACATTAGCATACTGTCATTTAGTTTTTACAGTAGGATTTACTTAAAATAAGCAAAATAAATTGGGCAATAGGTCTTCTTCCCAAAGGAATTCTTACCTAACAGGATTGAAAATCTTTTTGCTCCTATCAGCTTGGGACTGTTCAATAGCAATTATTTGATTGGTGGCTTCCACCTGTGTAGAACAACACAAATGAATCATTTAGAAAATTAATTCATTAATAAAAATGTTCATTAGTAAATAATATTCAAGTCTTTTAAAAGTTTTCCAAGGTGTTTGTTTAGGTACTAGGCAGAAAAGACATACAAGACATGGCTCTGACCTTTAAGCAGTGTGCATGCTTTTGGTGAGGAAAACAAATACCTGTGAAACTATACAGTGAAAACACAAGACCACAGAGCATTTCAGGTAAACAGTGAGTACAGAATGAGCTAGTAGAAACATCAGTTCCAAGACACAGGAGCAACACAGCTCAAAGGATGCATTCATTCATTCATTCTGTAAATACTTGTTGAGCATCTGCTATGCACCAAGGATTGCTCAAAGCATTAGAAATGCAAACTTGGACCAAATTAACAGAAATCCTTGCCCTTGCAGAGCTTACATTCTTTAAAAAATACATTTTTATTGATCTTAGAGAGTAAGAGGGGTAGAAACATCAATGAAAAAAGAATCATCGATCGGCTGCCTCCTGCATGCCCCTTACTGGGGATGGAGCCTGCAATCTGAGGAGTGCCTGTCTAGGAATTGAACAGTGATCTTCTGATTCATATGTCAACACTCAACCACATAGCCACACCAGCCATGTGCAGACCTTACATTCTAATAAGAAAACACAATGATAGCCCTGGCCAGTGTTTTCCAATGATTACAGCATCTTCCCATGTACCCAAGGGTCTCAGATTTGATTCCCATTCAGAGCACATACTAGTACCCAGGTTTCTGCCTGATCCCAAAACCAGGGCAAAAATGGGAGGAAACTGATTGATGTTTCTCTTTCTCCCTCTCCCTTTTTCTCTCTCTAGAATCAATTTTTTAAATGATAAAAATAAATATCAGAAATGACATTTATTTGTTACTTGCTACAAACTCCTGTTATTATTAGTGAATATTGGCAACAGTGTATTGAGATCAGCCCTGTCATCTAAAGCTTGTGGGTGTCTGCACAGTAACACTCTTTCTGAAAAGCCATTGGCAACCTATATCAAGAGTTTCAACAATGTTCATATTTTTGATGTATAAATTCCTCTGCTGGAATTCATTCTCATGCAAAGATGGGTATATGCATATGTTTACTGCAGTTTTATGAACAAGAACAAAAAATTAGAAGTAAAACTTAATAATAATATAGGAATTCCTACGATACATCTATACAATAGAAATCAATATCATCTTTATAAATAATAGGTGATAAAGTCTTTAATATCATATAGTGTTATTTTTTCAATATATTAACAATATGAACTTAATTTTAATAATGAAAAAAATTAAGCTACCAAATGGTGGGTCCAAATATGAATGAACCTTTTCTCTTCATATTTTTTGTGTTCCAAAATTTTCATAGTAAATTAATTACTTCCAAAATCAGAAAAGTATGGTTTTTGTTGTTGTTTGTTTTTATTTTGTTCTCTTCGGTTTGGTTCGGTTTGGTTTGGTTTGGTTTGGTTTGGTTTGGTTAAGAGCTCAGTTTGAAGAAAGAGCCATCTAGCTCCAGTTTGGGAGGCTGAGTCCAGGTTAAGGATCAGAATAAAATATGTGGACAATAGCTACTCCTCCCATTAATGCACTGGATCTGAGGTAATAATTTAATAGGCACATTAACCAATCAGAAGTCATTCTGCCTGCATCCTAAACCCAACTCTATCATGTATTATCTTGGATGAATTGTGTAACATACTGGGTCTCAGTCTCCCCTCTCTGTAGCTGGAATAAAGGTCTTGACTAGCTTAGTGGTTCCCTGTTTTAAATCAGGGACCTCTGAGAATTTCATGAAAACTTTGAATCTATCCCATATAAAAATGAACCAGCATTAAAAAAAATACAAAATAATTAAAAATACATTTAGTGTCTGGCCAATGTGGCTCAGCAGTTGAGCATTGACCCAGGAACCAAGAGGTCACTTGCTTGATTCCCTGTCAGGCTACATGCCCAGGTTATAGGCTAGACCCCTTGTAGGGGGTGTGCAGGATACATCTGATTGATGATGTTCTCTCTCATCGATGTTTCTATCTCTCTATGCCTCTCCCTTCCTCTTTCTCTACAAATAAATAAAAACATTTCTTATTTAAAAAAAGAATACAGTTAGTAGAGGACGAGCAAGATTTATACACTGAAAAGTGCAAAGCTGCAGTATCTGAGTCCAGGATTAAGAAATTGGCAGCTTCCACTTCCTACATCCTGGAATATTTATGCTTAGAATCCATCCCCCATGCTGTGAGGAAGCACAAACTATCCTACAGAGATGTCAAATGAGCCATGGCCTCCCAGCCACTGTCCCTTTGAGCTCCTGGCTATGGCCAGCACAAACTTGACAGACATGTAAGGGAGCCATCTTGCAAATTGGATCCAGGCCCGGTTGAACTGCCCCAGCTGATGACTCCTGAACAGAGATGAGCTATCAGAGCAAAGCCCTAACCAAGTTTTAGATTGTGACCCACCTACATGATTTTCAGTATTTTAAGTTGCTGAGTTTTGAGGTTCTTTGTTATGCAGCAACAGACAACTGGAACGCTTAATAAACGTTCGCTGAATTAAATGGCAGGAACTATAGACTTACCTTAACCCCAAAAGCTTTCAAGTAAAACATTTCTATTGGCTTTAGACCCATTTGGGTTTTGACAAATTTTGGACTTCCCCAAACTTGGATGTGGATGGTTATCTGAAAATGGTTCTTCTTCTGGCAAACAAAAGCTTCATCTACTGGTGAATAATTAAATCCTTTGTCTGTGACAACATGATAGCCTATATGGGGCCTATGAAAAGAGGAAGACAAGAAACCAGTTTTACTAACATTTTCTACACATTTTCTTTCACTAACCATATTATTTGTGTAAACATTTCAAGAAAATATATTGCAGGGAGTTCCTTTCGCTGTGTTTAATCAATCAGTTTCGTGAATTTTTACTGAGAAAATTAAAATGGTATTTCAAAACACAGCTGGCTCTCTCACAGCTTTTCATCTTCTCACAAGGAAGGAGCCCAATGCTTGCCAACCGGAGGCATCCTTTCCTCAGCCTGCCTTTCCCTTTGTGCTTTCTAGACTTCTAATTTCACTCCACCGTGCGATACAAAGACATAGGCTAGCTGTTGGGAAGTCACCGCATTACTCAGACTTGTGAAACATCTGGGATAGAATTTTATCTTTTCCTCCTTTTAAAAAAAGAAGTCTCTAAATTTTATTAGCAACACCATTCTCAAATAGTCACTCAGATGAATGAATATTCTGCCCGCTGGTGATCCTATGAGTAAAGCCAGCGGGTCAGCAATACCAAGGACAGCTTTACACCAGATCAACCAGAGCCAGTCATCCTATGGGTTGAAAACTTGCTTTCTCTAGAACCCACCCAGCCTGGTGGCTGCACCGGAAACTACTGTGCTGGTTATTTCTGCAGAAAGACATCAATGGTGGCCGAGTGGCTAAAAGACCAGACTCTTGCTTTCCTTGTTTGACCAAATAATTTTCAATAGAATGTTACATGTTTCATTAAATGCTTCATTAATTCAACATCTTTACATATTATTTAAATACTCTTCTTTTTTATGTTTTATTTACCCTTATTATTGAAAGTATTACAGATGTCCCTTTTCCCCTCCATTGGCCCCCTCCACCTCGAACCTGCCCCCCTACCCCAAATAAAACGTGTTAAATGTGAAACACTATCAAGTAGAGAAGAGAATATAAAGGTTGAAAACTCCTTTGGTGAGTTTTTTACAGATGTTGTAGCTAGGGAACATGACTGCTAATTCATCAAGGATTCTAATGTGGGTTTTTCCGCGAAAGGAAGCTCCTTCCTGGGACCCAGGCGGAAGAGGCAGTCCTTCCTGCTGCCGTGGATTTTTGCATTCTGAGATCTCCATTTGTAAGGCCGCCATTATAATGAACACCCCAGAGTTTCTAATTTGTCCTCTAATTCCAGAGACAGAAAATATTAATGGACCTCTTGGGTAACCAGTGTTAGTTCTTTGCAAGTAAAGCATCTTCTCAATGAATCAAGTCAGCGGGTCATTGATTACCCTCAAGGAACTGATCAATCAAATGCTCCACAATCATAGTGCAGGCAAGAAAATCCATTGAATGAAGAATTTGATAAAGACCACGTGTCTTATGCCATCTGGGAACTTTATATTGACTCGGGTTTCTAGAACTAATCTGCTAATTTGCTCATCTAAGGGCTATGTGGATTGAATTGTATAGATTTTCCGACAGAGGGTAATAAGAACTGTCTTGGTTAAGAAAAAAGGAAATATCTTGCTGTGATCTTCCATGTTTTACTGTCAAAAACTCTGAAGGAAGCAGGTAAAGCTGACAGCTCAGATATGAGCCTGAAATTTAAGGATAGCTATAACAGAAACTGAACCAACCAATAATTATAGTGTTGAAGATGATTATGAATCTTAAATACCAACCTCTGGTTAAGAAATCTATTTATTTAAGCATAACAATTCTGTTTTTGATATAAAAAGTTAACTATAACGTCACCTAAACTGGCTTTTTAAAAGCTCTTTTTAACACAGGTTTTAAATATTATCCAGGAAAAAAAGAGATCTGATAAATTTTCAATCCCCTAAAGTTAATTGGGTAATTTAAGAAAACAATATTTTTGTAACAAATTAGACATAATAATCTAAGAAGACACAAGTGATTTTCTTTCTCAATGATCTGAGTAGTGAAACTAAGAGGGCCAGATGAACATTGCCTTCCTTTCTGCTTAAGAAAAGCTAATCGTGGCTTCAAAATAAATCTTCCTCTTCACCTTGAGTTGATTCTGCCAGCGTTCCCCTCTTTTCTAGATCAGTCGAGAACAGATTGGCTGTTCAAATAAACTTTAAAATGTAATCTATTCAAGTCAGATGAGAGATAACAGTCACCTGGAAAACTTGATTAACTCAGAAGCAGAAAGATTAAGAAGAATTAAAATGTGTAAATTAAAATACTGTCCATGTATTTTTGTCCTCATATTTAGTCCTCATATTAAAGATAGAATACCGGACACCTCCCAAAAGATAATCAAATGAAGACTAAGACTCAAAATCAAGACCTATGGACTGACTCTTTCTTTCTTTTCCTAAGTGCACACAATGGCAAAGACACAAAGCTGTGACATTTCAGTGATACAATTACCAGCTTGCTTCTTTCTGCCTCCTATTAACCATACCAACTCCCAAATCTGTTTAACTCCTTAGAATTTTAAAAAATAATTTATTTTATTTTTTCCATCACCATTTATCCCCTGTATGCCCTCTTCTACCTCTACTTAACTCCTCAGATTTTGTTTTAAGGAAAATATTTCTTCCTTCTAGTTCATCTTACGTTAAAGTCCTAGGAATAATTTTTGCTCTTAAAGAAGTTATACTTGAATTTGGAAAATGCCACAAAGGCCCTCAAGTTTGTAGGCTAACATTTCTTATTCCATATTATTTTTATTTCTTGAAAATTTCATTTTATAACCACTAACATTTTCTAGTGTTTCAAGAAGGTATTTATAATCAATGAAAATTCTAGAAGATGTAGATGGATAAATTATATCTTAGGGAATATGGAAAAGTCTTAAAGAATGTTTGAGAGCAATAATGTATAAGTCCATGTTTGTTTCTTGGAACCATAATGTTATAAGAATAGGGTGTAACTTTCCCAGTATAAGGATATTCTGTATGCTTTGATTTCCATCTCTGAGTACAAAGCCATCAGTGACTATGATTACGGCAGCATATGTTAAAAATGAACTTGACAATACTGATTGGTAGCGTAGAAGCTGGGGGAGGAAGGTGTCACTAGCTAAAAATGTATTGTGGCCCCAAAATGAATTCTCTAAATTTTTTAAATAACTGCAGGATTACATGTTGGTAATTTGAGAAATTTCCATTTTCCAGAGTTTAGTTTAAACTGAGCATGTGGCCAATGGATAGAACACCAGCCTTTGGACTAAAGGGTCCCAGGTTCAATTCCGGTCAAAGGTACATGCCCAGGTTGCATGCTCAGTCCCCAGTGTGGGGTGTGCAGGAGGCAGTCAATCAATGATTCTCTCTCATCATTGATGTTTCCATCTCTCTCTCCCTTTCCCTTCTTCTCTGAAATCAATTAGAAAACAAAAACAAAACGGGGTATGTGATCCGAGAAAGATTCCCTCCTCTTGCATTGTTCCGTGGGAAAATCATAAGGAGTTAGAATTATGAGTCTGGATTCATGAAGGCCAGAAACCCATGTCCCAGTTACTCATTAGTGAGAATGCAAAACATAGGGAGTAAGACATACCTTCTCACTGGCCCATCCCATTTGGCCAAGGTGGCATCAAATCCCAAATACTTGGGTTTGGTCTTGAGAATCAGCATTGCCTTTCTCCCCTCACCCCCCAGCCCACCTCTTGGGATTCCTAAGGCCACTTACAGTTTTTCGTAATGACCATTTAACAAACTATGCCAAGGAACGCTTTGGTACGGCTGCCACTTCAGAGCAGGGGAGCACTGGTCAGCAGGCATCATGTTCTGTCCCTCACTGTCATGGTCTTGCATTTCGCTGCTGTAACTCCTACTCGTCACTGCAAAGAAATAGGTGTGTTAGATCTTTTCCCAAGGCTACTTTTCCTAGACTCACAGTCAGCTGCATGGAGCTAATGAATAAGCCGTTAGAAGGCAGAGTGCCTGTGTGGGAAGCAACAGGGTTGGGAGGCAAGAGGCATATAGCTAGTCTTGTTCCCTCATCTATAGAAAGAGCAGCGGTCTCTAAGGTGGTCTCTAAGGTGCCAGGGTGAGTACTTGTTGGAACCATTGCCCTCAGTATCTATCTACGGTACACCCTATACAGCATCTCCTCACTTCCATTCTGTGTGGTTCCAGTCCACTCCCAGTCTGGGGGGGAGACCCATGCAGGCTTGGCCAATCCAAGTACAGCATTCACTAGTGTGTCCATCATTGCATCAGGGAGACACCTGGCCTAGTCCAACCCAAGCAGAGTGGATTTCAGCACCACTGGAATGCAGGCTCAAAGATGCTACGATTTTTGCATGAGGTTTGAACCTGAGAGATATATACATCTCCGAGAGCCGGGGTCATGAGGGACAAGCCTGGCTGGGAAGAAGACAGCACAGTAGAAGGCACATTGAGAATGAAGGTCACCCTGTCTGATGGGGTGATTTGAGTTCTGGGATCCAATCTTAGACTCTTGGGTTCCAGAAGTCAATAAATCCTCTAGTTGTTTGTTTGGTTGTTTGTTTGTTGCTTAAGGCAGTTTGAGGTTTGGGTTTTTGTCTCTTGTTTATTTGTTTTTGTTCACTGCAAACAGTATATTCTAATTTGTTACAGGTCCCTGGTGGCACTAAGATTCTGTGGTCCAACGAGCTTTTGAACTGAGATGAGTTATTTTTTCACATAGTGTCCTACTTCCTTCAACTGTGAAACAGAAATGAAAACAGGTGCCCTGCCCAACTTGCAACATTACACAGCAGAGAAAATAGAGTGACAGCACTTTCAGAAGCTGATACCAGGAGAGAGTGACAGTGATTTCACATGTGCAAGCTACTGTTTTTTTTTTTTTGCATAACTTGCCCGTTGTCTTAATTTGAGTGTGCTTCCAAACTGTACAATTCAACCACAGATAATGTTAATATAAAGCCCATTGGTGCGTTTGCTGTTCCCCTATTCTCTGAACTCCTCCACCATTACTCATGCCTGACATCAGGAGTGAAAGGGAAACAGTGGTTTTTCATGAGATCAAGTACAGGCTGTAAGAACATGCAGAAATATGACATTGGCTCCTACAGAGTGCACTTAGCCCACAGCTTGGAAAAATGCAGTGGGGAGTGTGGCTGGATTTCCTTTCACTCGCCTGACTTTCTTTCTTTATACTTTCACTAGGGGCCCGGTGCACTGATTCATGCACACTGAAAAGAAATTAATTAGAAGGTGGCAGGCAAGACAGAACTGGCCGAGATGGCCAGGGCTCAAAGGGCATATGTGGAGTGAGTGGGGTCCCTCCAACAGGTGGGACCTTTGACCTGGCCTATGAGGATTGAGCCAGAACCAGCAGTTCAACATCCCCTGAGGTCCCAGAGTGTGAAGGGGCACTCTGCAAAGTTGCTGTCGCTTGGCAGCTCCTGGGTTGAGTGTCTGTCCCCTGGTGGTCAGTGCGTGTCACAGCTACCAGCCGGTTGGCCAGTCAGCCAGTCGGCTGGTTTCTTAGCCTTTTATATATATAGATTGAGGACTTCCTAAAATAAATAAATGAGCTGCTTCAGGTTGCTTTTGATGCAACACATCTACTTTTTTGGGTTTTTTTTGTAAATAAGGATTTGGGAATGATTTCTCAAAACCCTGAGGAATGTTTTCCCAGCTGTGAATGAGGAGGTCAGCAATGCAAGAAGCTCTTATGTCCTCACTTCTCCAAAAGTTATCTGGCCTTAAATATTTTCAAAACTACAACAACAACAACAACAACAACAACAACAACAACAACAAACCTTTCTAATATCCTCCTGTCTATACCAAATTCAGAGAAAGGGAGAAACAGGTTCTTCCAGCCTTCCTTCCTCTCTCCTCCAATGAAGAGAAAGTAAGTGAAGTCAAGAACTTCAAGTTTGGAAAGAGTTTCAATCACAACTCTATGCTCAATGGCTTTCCGATCTTAGGGAATGGTTTTAAGGACTCTGGGCTTCAGTTTCTTCATCTGAAAAATGGGAGTGGCCTTAGGACACCTCCCAGGATTATTAAAGGGACTCCATGAGTAATGTCTGTCAGTGCTTAGCATAGTGTCTGACACCAGTAAGTGTTTAGACAGTGGTGTCATCATCACCTGTACTTGTTTCAGCTCAGGTGACTTATTTCCAAGACGCCTTGGTAAATACTTCATTTCTTGGCCTCCATGGTAACGCTATCTGATGTGAGAACACCAGCTAATTCCGGCCCTTTCCCACTCAAGCATGGTGGCAAGGGCAAGGTGGCAGGGGAAGTAGCCCAAGACCAGCTCTGCTCCTGGAGGTGCTGGTAGGCAGGGTGTGCAGTGAGAAGAAGGCATTGTCCTCAAGGGTAACGGCACTTCCCACCCTTTCTCATCCTGGCAGCAAGGGTATCGGAGCAGCCACCCCAAAAGGACTGACAAAGCCTGGCTTCTCTGGGAGCAGGCTACCAGCTGGTAAACCCCAGGGATGGGAATCCGGAACCACAAGCTCACACCAAAATTCCAGGCACAAGATTGAGCCTATTTAAGAGCTTACTCATACTACTGAGAACGTCTACTATTCCTGTGTGTTTTCTGTACCTGGGCACTGTCACCGTTCCTCATCAACATTAACTCACCTTCAAGGTAAGGACCCCCTTTACAATAAACATTCTTTATGGAAGAATACTATACACAATGAATTATGATCATTAATACACAATCTGATACTTTTTTATAGAATGAATTATACCAGGTGATAATGATGAACTACCTTCATCAAGAAATAGAACATTCCAGCTGAAACCAGTTTGGCTCAGTGGTAGAGCATCGGTCTGCGGACTGAAAGGTCCCAGGTTCGATTCCGGTCAAGGGCATGTACATTGGTTGCAGGCACATCCCTGGTGGGGGGTGTGCAAGAGGCAGCTGATCGATGTTTCTCTCTCATTGACATTTCTAGCTGTCTATCCCTCTCCCTTCCTCTCTGTAAAATATCAATAAAAATATATTTTTTTAAAAAAAGAAAAGAAATAGAACGTCCCAGCACTCTAGAAGACACGCCCCCTGCCCTCTTCCCATCACTGCTTTCTTCTGCCCAAGAATAATCACTCTTCTGAACTCAAACACCATAGAGAAGTTGACAGAAATGGGATGATATGCTATGTACTCTTATGTGTTGGTTTCTTTTGCCCAAATTTATGTTTATGAAACTCACTTATTATTGTTGTAAATGGCAATTGTTTGTTCATTTTTGTTGCTGTATAGTGCTCCATTGTACAATTATACTACAGTTTACCCTGCCCTTGATGGTCATTTGAGTTCTTTTCAGTTGTGGCTACTATGAGTAATACTGTTTTGACTGTTTCTGTGCATGTCTCTTTTAGTGGGCCTATGTACCAATTTCTGTTAGGTATATTCTAGGCATGGAATCACTGGGTCACAAGATGTACTTTAATAGATGCAACCAAACAGACTTAGAAAGTGGTTATGAAGAAAGGATTCTTAATCTCACTCAACAGTTGTGGAAATGGGTTCAAAGACCTGAAATACTTTGCTTAGTGTTACAGCATTTAAGTGGAAGATGGGGGATTCAGACCTTTCTCTTCCTTTCATGCTGCACGCAGGATTTCTTGAGGGAAATGTAACAGAAGAGAGAAGCAGAAACGTGACGGAAGCAAACTGCCCAAGTCCCAGCTTTTTGGAGAAAAACTCATAGCTTAGATTTGAATGTCTTTCAAAATATTTTATGTATTCTTTTTTAAATAATCTTGGAAAATGGTAAAGTAGAACTTATGACTCTTATCTGATAACCAAGAAAAGTGAGGCGTTAAAAGTTCTCAGTTGCTGGAGAGATGAGATAATCTTCTGACTCTATAGTGTGAATTCAGCCATTGCACCTCTCAGTGGGGGCCAACGGTCTCACAACTCTGGAGCTGATAAACCCTTTTATGTTTGATGTGCAAACCATATGAGGCCATGGACCCTTTAATATTTGGGGTTCAGATTAGGTGGGACGAGGAACCCTCTTATATTTGGGATCCAGACCACATGGGGTCAGAGCCAGCTAACAGGAGCCTGCCTTCCAGTTGCCTTCTCCCGGAGCAAGATTTTACATATGCTCAAAACAACCCAGTAATTAATTCTACACTGTGAGCCCTATAAATGGGGATCTTGGAAAACTTGGCCAAAGTGAACCGCTTGGAAGAAGGTCACCGGGATATTATCTCCCACCAAAACCCTGCCTGCAAGACTAGCATAAGCTCCCCCTTCCTCTACCCACATGCCATGGCCCCAGGACCTTGGTAAAAACCCTGGGCCGCCGAAGCCGGTTTGGCTCAGAGGTAGAGCGTCGGTCTGCGGACTAAAAGGTCCCGGGTTCGATTCTGGTCAAGGGCATGTACCTTGGTTGCGGGCACATCCCCGGTGGGGGGTGTGCAAGAGACAGCTGGTCAAGGTTTCTCTCTCATCGACGTTTCTAGCTCTCTATCTCTCTCCCTTTCTCTCTGTGAAATATCAATAAAATATATTTTTTTAAAAAAAAAACTGGGCCTCAGCAACACCAACTCTGAGCTCTCCACTAGAACAGTTTGCTAAAAATATAAATATAATGAAAACATGGCACTTGCAGTTTCTTGAGTTTTGCCCCCTCCTTTTTTTTTTTTTTTTTTTGCCATCTGCTCATTATTATTCTAGAACCATTGTCTAGAGCCAATTATCTTCAGCCAGCTTTTCAGTGACCTTTGCATGGGTGTTCAACAAGGGATTCGAGGTTTCCTGTCTGCTGGGACCTTTCAGACGGTCTTCCAGGGGCTGTTTTCCGGAGCTGGTGACAAACCAGTGCCCTGTCCAGGGACAGGCAGCAGAAACTCGTCACAGGGGGGAGCTTAGCTCTGAAATGACCGGGGCGATTAGAGCAGCCTCTGGTTGCACGAGGAAACCCCTGGAAGGTTTGGGGGACCCGCCTGGCACTCGCAGTGAGCGCCGCCTCCGTGGGAGAGCGAGCAGATGGGCCTCTCGCCTGGCTGGGAACCGCTCAGCCTGTTGTGTCTGAGAGCCATGTTGGAGCTGAGGGCTGGATGCAAGGATGCCCGCAGAAATCAGGAAGGCGGGCGGAGAGCTCTGTATTACCTGGAAGGGGGCCCTTACTTTGCCCTTTGCATTTCTAGGGTTGGAATAAGAAAAATGAAGTGGATCTGTGCAAAATAAAAGACCGTAGGAGGTTTGGACACACAAGGCCCGGAGGTCCTGCACAACTCTGCCGCAGCACTCTGGGGGTGGGGGGTGGCAATGTGTGGGAGTCGGCTGAGAGGGTGAAGGCATCGTCCACTGAAGGGCCCGGGGCCCAGGCTGGAGCTGAGGCCAGAGCTCCCTGAAGCACCAGCTCTTGCGTAGCTGGGAAAGGCAGAAGCCGAGACCTCAGTGGGCGCTTTCACACCACCTGCCTTTGCTTATTGACAGTGGCTAATAGAACTGATGTGTGTATTATCCACTTCCCTAGCAAGTACCACAGTATTTACTCTGAAAAGTCTGAAGTGCAAGGCTCCAGACTAAAAAAAAAATAAACTAAAAAAAAAAAACTTTTCTCAACTCGATCACGTGTCTAAGCTCAAAACACAATGTGTCACATGTTATATAAGACAAAGAAAAACATAATGTTATAGAAGAGAAAGAACAAAGTAGGCTGGCCACTGGGGCATCAGATGCTTGTGCTAAAAGACTTCTAAAATGATGTTACAAGATCTTGAAGAGCTACTGGGAGCCTGCTAACTTGAAATAAACGTTAGGGAAACTCAACTGTCTACCTTCCTGCTCCCCTGGAGAAGTCCTCCAAGGTCAGCTTCTCGGAGTAGCCGCCGTGAGCAGCAGCAGCATCGCTGGGAGCTGCTTAGGAAGCTGCGATCTGGGACCCCGCCGAGGCTTCCTGCGCCAGCTCTGACTGTCTGTGCCCTGCCCCGCGCTCCCTGTGCACGCTGCAGCGGGGGACCGGCACTGACGAAGCAGTGAGCCCACCGCAGGCTCTGAAGGTGCTGCCAGTGGCACAGCTCCCCCAGGCCCGGGGTCTGGGTCCTCTGAGACACACTGTCCTGCAATGGAAAGGACCGGTGTGCCATCTGCAGCAGAGAGAGCAAATGGCACCTCTTCCCCCGAGCTCCCTAAGACTGCAAGAAACATTATGTCAACAGGGAGGAAAGAAACTCCCGGGGTCAGTCACTGTCCTTATATGAGAGGAAAAAAAATTGTAAGGCTCCTGAAGGCTAGTTAAAAGAAAGAAAGAAAGAAAGAAAGAAAGAAAGAAAGAAAGAAAGAAAGAAAGAAAGAAAGAAAGCCTTGACTGAATGGGCTGGGCAGCGACACCCTGCCCCCGCCCTCCCACCGCGCTCACCCCCCCCCCCACCCTCTCCGGCTCACTTGGTCTGGAGTCGTGGGCCCACATCCTATGGTCCCTGGAGTCCTCCAGCGTCTGTGTGCACTTCCTCTTCTTTGTTGGTGGCAACGAGGCTCTAAAATCAAGAAACCAAAATGAAGCTGGGCTCCTTCTTTGCTCTCCACGTCACAGTAAATAAAATGTAATGTCCCAGTCCTCTGTTCTTTGCCTTCTTAAGTCTAATTCTAATGAACTAATGTTCCTTGGGCCCTTACTAGTCTGCAAAACCAGGTCTGCGCATGGCGTGGACAAGCCCCTATTCCACGAGTCCTACTGGTCTCAAACTTCATTTTCCCTTACTCAATGGACCTGGATTCACCTCCTTGGAAAATAAACTGACAGCCCTGGCCCGTGTGGCTCAGCTGGTTGGTGTCTTCCCGTGCTCCGAAAGGTTGCCAACTTGATTCCTGGTCAGGGCCCATGGCCAGGGTGCAGGCCCGATCCGCAGGGCATGCACCAGTTGATGTTTCTCTCTCCCTCTCCCTTACCCTCTCTCTAAAATTCAATTTAAAATATTTAGTAAAATATAAAAACTGACAAAGACAGAGGACTCATTGAGACAGAGAAGATACCGACTTAAAATACAGGTATATATTTTACACCTGAAAATTTTTTTTCACCTGGAATTTTACCACGATTTTCTATGGCCTTTAGTCCTTTTTGCCATCTTCTAGGCCCAACAGTTGGGGTGAAAGGGGGGAAGTGGAAGGAAAAAAATGAGCAAGGAATATTAGTGAATGTTTAATTGAGAGATATTTTTCTGAGAGCTCAGGCACAAATTCCCTTGAATGCTCTACCTGAGGCTGCAAAGCAAACAGGGCTTTCTCCAGCCCCGGAATCTCCCTAAGCATTCCTGATACGTTAGCTTTTCATCCATGAAGACCTTGGGTCTAGTGCAGTGGTCGGCAGACTGCGGCTCACGAGCCACATGCAGCTCTTTGGCCCCTTGATTGTGGCTCTTCCACAAAATACCATGGCCTGCCCGAAACCGGTTTGGCTCAGTGGATAGAGCGTCGGTCTGCGGACTGAAAGGTCCCAGGTTCGATTCCGGTCAAGGGCATGTACCTTGGTTTCCGGCACATCCCCAGTAGGGGGTGTGCAGGAGGCAGCTGGTCGATGTTTCTCTCTCATCGATGTTTCTAGCTCTCTATCCCTCTCCCTTCCTCTCTGTGAAAAACCAATAAAATAAAAAAATTAAAAAAATGCCACAGCCTGGGTGAGTCTGTTTTGAGGAAGTGGCGTTAGAAGAAGTCGAAGTTGAAAAAATGTGGCGCTCAAAAGAAATGTCAATCGTTGTACTGTTGATATTTGGCTCTGTTGACTAGTGAGTTTGCCGACCACTGGTTTAGTTGGGTTTTAAACGAATAGATTAGGTACAGCCAAGAGCACTGGGCCTGGCCTTGGCTAATATCTGTCTCAACACTGCCATCTGCTGGACAGGACGCCACTGTTCACCCTCCACTGGCACTGCCCGGGGCGGGCTGCCCTGAGGTCTTGCATAACCTTCTTGCTCTTTACCCAGGGCCGTGGCACAGAGGCTGCTGGTGGTGAGAACAACTCGCCCCCAGGTGGGAGGACGCAGGCCGGTCCGGGGCGGTGGCGGGATGGCCGGGATGGCCGGCGTTCGGGCCGCAGGTGGGAAAGTCGTGGTGGGCGAGGCCGGAGTGGCTCACGCGGGAGGAGCTCTGCGGGGGCAGCGCGGGCAGCGTCCGGGGTGCAGCGGCAGCGGGGTGGGGAGGGGCAGCCGGGGTCCTCACAGCCGGGGTCCTCACAGCCGGGGTCCTCACAGCCGGGGTCCTCACAGCCGGGGTCCTCACAGCCGGGCAGCATGCACCTGCGGGGACACACGGGTGAGGGGGGCCTCTGCCCGCCGCCCCGAGCGGAAGAAGGTGCACGTGTGTGGGAGGCGCGGGGGGCACTCACCTTTGACCTGTGGAGGGGAGCAGGAGTCGGACGCAGAGTAGGGTGGGGTATCTGGGAGCTGGCGTTGCCTGAGGATAAACCAGACATGCGTTGCTTTTTTTGTAGTAACTATTCCGTCATTATATTTTTGTCACAAGCGGAGGCGCCCTCAGTGCGCAGCACCTCCAGGGACGCTTCCAGGTGCTCCAGGGGCCAAAGCCCCCGGACCACGCCCAGAGTCCTGTGTGCTTTGAGTCAGGCAGACCGGGGTTTGAGTCCCAGCTCTCCCACTCTTCAGCTGCGTATCCATGAACAAGTCCTGAGCCCTTCCAGGCCCGGGGCTCCTCGCCTACAAATCGGGCATATTCGTCATACACCTTCCTCGTAGCTTCGCTGGGAGAATTAAATGAGACACTGTGTGCAAACCCATAATGCCCCACACCTAGAGAGTGCTCAGGAAACTTGAATTCACGTTATTATCGCTTTTGAACATGCCCAAAGCACCTACACCAGAGAGATACAGTTTGGGCTAAGACAAACAAAGCAAGAGTTTTCCAGATGTGCTTTGGGGGATCCCAAAGTTCTTGGCAGTAGCTCAGGGTTTTATAAAAGAAAAATTTTAATACCTTGGCGGGGGGGGGGGGGGGATGACGACCATAACATTTATATATTGAGGTGCACGTAAAATTTTATTTTTAAAAAATGAGTACCACTACTAACAAAGTGTGAAAACTTCTGTTCCAAAAAAACCTACCAGTTCCTAATGGCTCAGAAAGTCTGTGATCTAACTCACACCTAAGCACCACCACCCTCCACTCGATTCTCTTGCTGGAGAGTAAGCCCGTCATGTTTTTCTTGGTTGGCTAAGACTTCACGCTTGTACATTAAAGAGAAAAGTCTGCTTTTATGAAAGCTATGCTTTCTCCTCAAATTCACCCTTTACAGTTGATTCACTTCTTACTAATAAGGGAAGAGAGAACAAACATACTTTTAAAGTTCTCCAAAAAAACCCACCCAAATGAAAGTAAAGAAGCATCAACACAAAAGGACACAGAGCGCATGAGCAGAGACCACACCAGGCCATATTTTAATGGCACTGGTGCAGACAGAAGTAGTGTGGATGGGAACTGAACCACAGGATGGAAAAAGCCGAAACGAGACTTCCTGGGATGGCGGAGGGGACGTAGGAGCCAACAGGAAATTATCTAATTCAAATACAAATCCAGAAGAGCCCAAGACACTGGCGTTACCAGGAGCCTCTGAATTCGGGGGCTGAAACTAAAAGGATCCCTTGAAAATGAGATGAAGGAAGAGCCAGACCCTTAGACAATCTGCCCCAACCTGTACAGCCAGGCAACCAACTCCATCCCCCCAACAGAAGCTGAAAAAGCTTCCGCTCTGGAGAAATGAATCCCAGGAGACTATGGAACTACTGGGACAAAAATGGAAAGATTAATTAAAATTAATTAACCGGTTTGGCTCAGTGGATAGAACGTCGGCCTGCGGATTGAAGGGTCCCGGGTTCGATTCCGGTCAAGGGCATGTACCTTAGTTTCGGGCACATCCCCAGTTTGGCGGGGGGGGGGGGGGGGGGGGGGGGGGGGGGGAGGGGGGGGAGTGCAAGAGGCAGCTGATTGATGTTTCTCTCTCATCAATGTTTCTAACTTTCTATCCCTTTCGATTCCTCTCTGTGTAAAATCAATAAAATATTTTTTTTTAAATAAAAAAAATAAAAGTCCAAATGCTGAACTGAGACTTTTCCTTAACTTGGCTTTGCAGGCATTCAAGCAAGTTTCTCACAGTGGAAATGGAAGGTTGTTCCGTAGAAAATTCTGATGTGCTGGGGGTGGGGGTAGGACAATCATATTTTGAAGTCACCCAAGAAAATAGCCAGTCCCTGCCCGATCACTCTACAACTGTGTATCCACTAATCCAGAACGGATTCAGACACTAAATTAGCAAAAAGGAATTTTAAGCAGGGATTGTAACGAAGCTTAATGGAATAGAATAAAATGTGTTTGTAAAAAAAAAAATCCTTTGAGAAGAATGGCTTGCACACAGAATATCTTAAACAACAACCAACAAGAAGGAGCAGACACTTTCAGAAAGCCTTTCACGGTAAGGACAGAGAACAAACAGCGAGATAGGTAAGGAGTGCAAAAGAAACACAAATGGCTCTTCTGCTTCTGATCTGACTGGTGAGCTCCTACCAGACGTGACCCTCCCACAGATAAAAGCTAAGAGAGGGAGGGGTGTAACCTACCCCAAAACAATGAAAAGTGGGCAAAGGCAAGAAGATTCTCATTAAAATGAAACTTGGACAGAGATAATGGCATAAGATGAGTTACTTGTTTACAGCTCTTGGCTTTAGAGCCGGTTGAAGTCAGATCCACAGAACAGCTAAAATGCCCATAGAAACCTACAACCTTTCGGGCCTAAGGAACCAGAGAACAGAGTGCGAGGCAAACACAGCTGCTGAAAGTGAAAGAGGAATCTTGAAAAAGAGAGATCCAGAGAAAAGAAACCCCAGATTCTGCAGGTAAACTCTGCCCAAGTGTCTGGCTGACTCCTGAGCCGTCCATGTGTGGGGCTAAATTCACACGGCCCAGCCAAAGGAAAAAAGGAATAAATTGAATTTGAGCTACTGCCCAAGAGATAGACTTTACAAATTGAGTCTAGGCCAAGTAATTGCCTGGTAAAACAAAAAATGTACAGGGTGCCCCAAAAAACTTATACACACTTTAACAGCTGATAGCTCGTTTGATGGTTTGTTGTGGTGGGGGTGATTTTTAGATTTAACCCATTGGAATTAATAAATATTCAAAGTGAGTATACATTTTGAGGACACCCTGTATATACTCTTCAGAGGAATATAAAGTAATCCAGAGAATCACCATGTCCAGGATACAATTAAGAATTCCTCAATGACTTAGTAGGAATACCTATCTTTTGGTTACCAACTCTAAGTTGACAAATAAACTGAGAAAACAACTCCTAAAAGAATGTTTCCATAAATATACAATTAATTATTCCAACAACAGCAAACAGAGAACTACTCAATAAAGAAACAGGGCATGGCATATTAGAAGCAGGAATGCATGCTCCATTTCTTTGTGGAGAACCAACGGTCCCTGTGTTCAGTAGCAGCCATGTGTGTGGGTGGTTTTAAAATGAACATTTCTAAAATTTAAATGCATTCCTTAAAACGCAGCGTCCCTTCCAAAAGGCGTCCCAGCTACGCCTTTATTTCATTGCATCCCGTGCTTGGTGCATTTTAACATATTAGAATTTGGCATTTTTTTTTCAGAGAAGTTGAGCAAAGAATTAATGATAGCGACTTTCAAACTAGGCAAGTTATTTAAAATAAGTAAGCAAATTGTTAGAACAAGGGCAATGATTAACTTCAAGGAAAACACTCTTATCTGGAACTGTTTCTAAATTGCCACCTCTTCCCTAATCACGGGCACCATGGCAGGAATGCCAGGAATGCTCCTGAGACTGGCTCTGGGCTTCCTGCTCTGAATTTACCTAGGAAGCCAAGGAGATTTCATGAAGCAGCCCCCTCCCCCCTCCCCCCCCCCAAGCAACAGGCTCCACGAGCCACTCCTTGAGGGGCCAGCTCTGTCTCTAGCTTCTGTGGGAGAGAGTTGTGAAAAATAACAAGAATTTTAGCTGCTGATTAAAAAATAGAGTAATTTCCCTTCTACACCCTTTCATCTGAGACACACAGCTTGTTTTGAAGGGTGAGTGGAAATCCAGTCTTTTTGTAAGTTGAATGCCATGCAAACCCAAAGAGAGGGTGCGAACAAACTAGACTTGACCCTGCTGCTGGTTGAGGTTACACGTATATCTGTGACATCTGCATCTTGCCCCCAAAGCAGCCAGCATTTCTTCCAGAATGCAACCAGGCTTGAGCAAGTATTGAGCACCTAGTGTGTGCGTATGGCTCCACGAGGCACCCTGCAGGGCACATAGAATTAAGACACGGGCCCCATGTGAACACCCAGCTGGGACTACTGGCAATCCCCAGCTTTCTTCAGTGACTGCCCACCAACTGCCTCTTCTCTCAAGTTCTGTCGCACAGTGAGCTCAGCGTGGCACGGGGCCTGGCACAAAGTTAAATGCCTGGTACTTAACACGTGTGAGCTACTGCTTTTTTACACTGCCTGGAGTCATATATGTATCACAGAGACTTTCCCGGCCACCCACCGTAAAATGGTAGCCTTCCCCGAGCCCTCACCCTCTACCCCCTTACCTTATGCTTACTTTTCTTAGCTTACTGAATGACTTCATCCTCCAGGCCAGTGTTTCCCAAAGTGTGGTACACGTACCCCCAGGGGTACGGGAAGAGTTTGGTGGGGGTACGCATTGCACCGGAGTTTGGTGGGGCTATGCACTGCACCGTGCTTAGCTGCGCCTAATTATTCTACGTTCTCATGAGTCAAGTCAAGACAGTCTTGTGAGGCGTGAGATGGTCCGGTGTGCAAATAAATGTTATTTATAATATAACTTTTATTTATATTTTATTATGAATAATTTTGTTTTTCGTTTATTATTATTTTGTGTATGTACCCAAAAAAGAAAAAAATAAATATATTTTAATTGTTATTGAAATACATCCATTTTTTTTTTGATGGGGGGTACTCAGCATTACGAAAATTATAGAAGGGGCACACATATGTCAAACGTTTGGGGAACACTGCTCTATGCCATGGTCTTTCTCTTCCCACTAGAGTGGTGCACGGGCAGTGAGGTACCAACAGTGAAGGAATGGTAAGAGGAGGTAATAAGGATTTATTAATAAGGATTTATTTTTAAATTCTGTAGAGAATTTAAAAAATAATCTTTAAACTTACCCCAAAAATCACCACATACCACTAACTCAGAGAAAAATGCCTGTCTACCAGGCAGACGGCTTCCCACCACACTGCCCTTAGCAGAGGTCTCATCCTTTTGTTCGCTGTTGTGTCCCATTACCCAAATATAAAAATTGTTATTGAAAGTATTTTCTTCAGTTTTTCATGTGTATGATTTGTCCTCCCACATGGACATTCTCATAAAGAGCATGTCTTAATAGTCTGTGCATGTGTGTGTGTGTGTGTATGTGTGTGTCTTGCATAATGACGAGTTGTGAGCACATGGTAGACACTCAATCAATACTTGACCAGCTCCTTAGGGTTTGTGCCCACCACCCAGAACTTGGTCATCGCAGAAGTACCCTCAGTGGATAAGGGAACCTAAGAAAATTGCGACGGGGCAGCGAGAGGCAAGGAACGCTTGATGCCGCTCCTCCCCCCCTGCCCCGTGTTAGCAAATGGCAAGGACCCTGACCCCTCCACCAACCTCCTCTGCTGCTTTAAAAACAGATAGCCTTTCTGAAGAACCTACTCTGGGCCACCACAGAGCTAGCTCTGCATGTGTTGATTCGTCTGATCTCTACTGCCACCACATGAGAGGTGCTGTTACTGCATCTGTTCCACAGGCGATGAAGCCAAGGCTTCAGGTTATTGGTCTGGCCACTAATCAAGCTGGAGTCAAGTGGTCTACCACCAGAGTTCGTGCTCTAAAGAACACGGTGTTCTCAATACAGACACTCCTAATCAAATGTAAAACCAGAGGCCCTAGAGCAGACATGGGCAAACTACGGCCCGCGGGCCGGAACCGGCCCATTCAGCTGTTCTATCCGGCCCCCGGAGCCGAAAGAGCGGAGGGTTCTCTTGCTCTCCCCTCCGCTCCTTCACCAGCAGCCCAAGATGAGAGTGCCAGCATGGTCAGGTTGCTTTTGTTCCGGCCCTCCGGTCCAGTGTAAGAACCCATTGTGGCCCTCGAGTCAAAAAGTTTGCCCACCCCTACCCTAGAGTGTCAGCCCGCACACCTAAGGGTTATGAGTCCAATTCCCAGTCAAGAACACGTATCTGAGTTGTAGGTTTGATCCCTCCCCTAGTCAGGGCACATGAAGGAGGCAACCAATTGGTGTGTCTCTTACATCAATGTGTCTCTCTCCCTCTTTCTTAAAAAAAAAAAAAAAATCAAAGGAAAGAATATCCTTGGGTAAGGAATAAGTAACTAAATAACATAGGTAAGTTAAGTTTTAAAAACCCACAAAATTGTAAGTTATTTCATTTCCCACAAATATCTTTAGAATGGAGAAATCAGCAGCAACGTTTTAGCCCAAGATTCGGCTTAGTCCTTCTCCCATGGAATCAGTTTGAACCGGAAGGCAGACGGGTCAGTGAACTCAGACAACCTCTAACAAGCTCTTCTCACAGAACTCGGTGCGTTGCCTCCCTGCCTTTCGCAACACCACAGGGAAGAGCTTATCAGCCCCATGCTGCGGCGGTGGAATCCAGCACCCAGCTGGTCGTTGACTCCTACCTCGTTTTGCCATCCAACCCCGATAAGCCAAGTCCTGGGTAAACCCCAGAACCTGAGGCACTTAAGCTCAGCTGTTATTGCAGTGAAAGTAAATGAAATCTGGAGTTGATGCTTCAGGGACCTAATGTGTCTCTAAGGCCCCTCCTATGAAGTCACTGTGAACAGGAGTCACCTCGCATGATTTTGAAGGAAACAGAATATGTTTTGAAGAGGCACTAGTCTATTTTCCAGAGTCTTCCTTCTGCTACACACACACACACACACACACACACACACACACCCTCTCATCGCTTTCACTGCACCCTCCAGCATGTTATGCAATCCCCTCCATATCTAGCCTCCAAGCAGCTCTCCACCCAGACATCCCCCCCCCCCAGTGTCCAGCTAGCACTGCTCCCCTTGTCTCTAGCAGGCAACAGGCTGGCGAAACCAGGACTTGGAGAGTCCTGCTGCGCACACAGCTGCCCTGAACTCTGCCACACAGGAAATGAAGGCTTAAGGGTAATTTTCAGAAACCTTCGCCGACAGGACTGCCCCAGCCCCACACACCCATCGGATTCACACAGACACCTGAGCAGCGAATCCCAGTGCTCACCCACGGGTGCAAGCCTCCCGGGAGGAGCTCCCGGCCAAAGGAGTCTGAAGAGCACCGCCTTCGCCTTCCTAGTCGCACATTAGCACAGCGAGGTCCTGGAAAAGCGCTGCAGCAAAGGGGATCATTGGAACGTAATCCAGTGGGTCATAAGCTCATTTATGGGTCATGGGACTTTTATCCTCCACCCTCACCGCCCGCAGCATTTCACGGGACCAGTTTTCCACAGAGCATGTGGGGGCATCTATTTTACGGAGCCCTTAGCCCCATTTTTAAATAGGTTTGAGATTTGAAGATCCGCCTAGGTCTAGGAGGTTCCAACGGGCTCTTGTAACATTTGCAGCCTAGTGATTCTCCTAGGTCCCTTAAAGAATTTTCATAGGCATTTTTTAAAAAGCACAATTTATAGGCAATGTAAGAGAGGAGAAGTAATCACGATTTGTAGGAGAGCCGGTGTGGAGACCAGCTTTGCTACTTACTAGCTAGGAGCCAAGGCAGGAAAGCCTACATCCCAGGGCTCTTGGGGGAATGAAACCAGCCTGCGAAGAGAGCCTGCGGCTTAGAAATACTCCCCACGTGGCCATCTGAACGGGCTGTACAGATGCAATGCTCACTGCACCAGCCCAACCACACTGTGGTCTTGAACTGGGCCTGTGTCCACTTGTTCTCGCTCACATTTTTATCGCAGCCCCACTTAACTGCGTGCACCTGAGCACTTTTTATCAGGCAATGACAGGTTATCTGATCATAGGCCTTTTCTCTGATGGGCGTGAACACTGACGATCATGGCAAATTATGTATGGCTCAGAACCATCCTGAGTCACACCTTTCCGCAGATTGCGTTAGACACATCTAGGATATCTCCCTAAGGTTCACTGCCCTCCAAAATAGCACTTAAAATATCAATTAATCTAAAAGCTGCCTGGAGAAGAAGGGACACGTAGTCTAGAGCCAGACTCATTTTAATCCAAGCTTTGCCACTTGTTTACCTACAGAGAGTCACTTAACCTCTTTGAACCTCAGCCCCCTCATCTGAAAAATATGGACAATATAGCGTGCCTATTTGGCAGAGCTTGTTAAAAGAGTGTGAGGTGTAAAATCAAATTTGCCCATCCCTGCCTTAGAGTGTCAGCCTGCACACCTAAGGGTTATGAGTTCAATTCCCAGTTGTATCCCATTACCCAAATATAAAAATTTATATTTATATTTATGTAAATTCGCTTATTTAATTTATATTTATGCAAATTTGCTTATTTAATTTATCTAATTAAATAAGCGAATGTGTCAAGTGCAAAGAACACTCCGCAACATTTGTAAGTGCTCAACAATATGAACTCCCTCCTTGAGTTCACTTACACACCCCACACACCCCCAAAGGTAGAGAGTGAAGCTGGTTGGGCAAACTAATGGGAAAGCCTATAGGGAGATATCACTGGTCCTGCGGGAAGGACCATTATTATCTTGGGGACAAATGTATGGCCGATTTCAGAACTCTCAGGTAAAATGACAGCTCTCCAAATAAGATTTTTGTTCACTTTTCCCAAGAAAAACAGCTGAAGTTCTCTCTACTAGTTATAAAAGTGATTAAGATGATTAAACAGAACCTGGTGGCCTCAGCTGCACCTTCTCTTAAGAAGTCACCTAGGAGAGAGAGTGACTAGAACACTTCTAGCAAATTGTTTGCAGGCCAGGGATGGTAAGGTTATATCCCTGCCCACCCTCCCCACAGGAATTCACGCCTGCTGCTTGTGTGGAGTGAGAGGAATGTGAGGGCAGGCACAGGGCAACTAGTATCTGGGTTCAGCCCACGCAGTGTCTGGAGCAGAACAGCAGGCTCAAAGTGTGGGCTCAGACATTTGGCAACTTACTGTGTGTGTGTGTGTGTGTGTGTGTGTGTGTGTGTGTGTGTGTAAACAGCTTGCAAAATGTTGAGCTTCCCTTCTTCCCACGGTCATTTGGTAAGGATGTTTTTATTGGCAAAGAACACCACCACCCAGGTACTAGAAATATCTGAAAACAGGTTTCCCCATCACTATTGACATTCAGGTCTGGTTTCACTGTTTATCTTTCATGGGGGAGAAAAAGGAGGGAATTTGCAAGGGTGTTAGTAACAAAATGGAGATGACGCAGGAGAGTCAGTAAGCTTGAAGACAGGTCAATAGAAATTATCCAATATAAACAACAGAGAGAAAAAAAAATTGAAAAAATCAAATGAGATTCAGGGGCCTGTGTACAGAATTGAAGGCCTAACATTAGTATCTTTGCAGTCCTGAGAAGAGGAAAGAAAGATGTTGGTACAGAAAAATAAGTGTAAAGAAATAATAGCTGAAAACTTCCCAGATGTAATGAAAACATATTTACAGATTCAAAAAGTTGAGCAAACCTCAATCAATGTAATCTCCAATAACAGATGCCCATACCCAGCCATATCATAACAAAAACTGCTGGAAACCAAAGGTAAAGAAGATAACTTGTAGCTGGAGAAAAATTATATATTACATAGAAGGAAGCAACGACTCAAATGACTGTTTATCATCAGAAGACAGTAGGTCAAAAAAATTTAAGTGCTTGGAAAAAAGAACTTGGAACCAAATTTCTAAATCCACAATCATTCTTCAATACTTTGCCATTCCTCTTACATTGGTAGATAAAAATCGACAAAAATTAGCAAGAACATAGAAGACCTGAACAATAATGTCAATCAATTTGACCTAATTAGCATTTATAAACACTCTTCTCAATAACTGAATGCACTATCGTGATGAATGGAGCACTCATAAAGTAAACCTTAAAAAACGTAAAAGAATTAGGATCATACAAAGCATGTTCTCTGTCTATCATGGAATTAAACTAGAAATCAATAGCAGAAAAATATATGAAAAATTCCAAAATATTTGGAAATTAAACAATGAAACGCCAGCAACCCATGATTCAAAAGAGGATGTCTCAAGGAAAACTAGAAAGCCTCTTGAGCTGAAAGAAAATTAAAATATACCATGCCAAACACTGAGGGAGGCAGCTAAAAAACGTACAGAGAGGGAAATGTACTGCACTGCATATTAAATTAGAAGACAAACAATGGTCTCAAATCAAGCTTCTGCCTTAATAAACTACAAAAAGAAGAGCAAACTAAACCCAAAGCAAGCAGTAGAAGAAAATAATAAAAATAAGAAGTAAAAATCAGTGAAACTGAAAACAAGCCAAATGAAGAAAATCAATGAAACCAAAAGCTGCTTATTTGAAAAGGTCAATAAAATTGATAAATATCTAATGAGATTGATAAAAAAAAAAAAAAGAAAAGAAACAAATTACCTATATGAGGAACAGAAGAGAGGATATCACAATGGACTCCTCAGAGTCTTCAAAAGCTAATAAGAAACATTATGAACAACTCTATGCCCGTAAATTTGAAATGGACTGATTCCTGGGGTGGGGAGTTGGGGGGAAAAGCTACCAAAACTCACTTAAGGAGAAAGAGATAACATGCATGTATTGAATAAATTTAATTTGTGGTTAAGACTTTACAACAAAGCAAACTACAGGCACAGATCATTTCACTGGTTAATCCCATCCAATTTTAAAGTAAGAAATAAATCTAATGCCACAAAAATCTCACCTAGAGAATTTAAGAGGAGGGAACACTTTCCAACTAATTTCAAGAGCCTGTGTTTACCCTGATCCTAAAGCCAGAAAAAAAAAAAAAAAGGCATCTAAGAAAATACTGGAAACTAATATTCTCATGAACATAGATGCAAAATCTTCAACTTAATTTTAGCAAATTGAATCCAGTAAAGATAAAAGATAAAAAGATAATACATCACAACTAACTAGGTTGTCCTAGAAATACAAATCTGATTCAATATTCAAAAATTAAGCGAAGTAATCCACCATATTAACAAACAGGAGGGGGAAAAAAACTATGTGAGCATAATATATACTGAAATAACATCTGACAAAAATTGACATCCATTCATGATAACAATTCTTATCAAACTAGGAATAAAAGAGAATGTCCTTAAGCTGGTAAAAGACATGGCAAAAAAACTTACAGCTAATGTCATACCTAATGATTAAAAAACTGAATTCTTACGCTATAGGACAAGGCAAGAATGTCTGCTCTTACTATTTCCTTATTCTCCGTTATATCCAAAGACTTACCCAGTTCAATATGCAAGAAAAAAATTCCAGAAAATACGTAGTTTAGAAAGAAAGATACATAACTGTTCCAATTTTCAAATGACATGATTATCAACACAGTAAATTCTAAGAAATCTACAACAAAGCTCTTAAAGCTAATAAATGACTTTAGTAAAATTATAAGACCCAAACCCAATATATAAAAATCAGTAATATCTCTTATATATTGGTTCTGAATAATTGGAACCTAAAATTGGAGGAGAGGAGGGAGTATTAGTTATAATAGCTCAAAGAAAAATATGAAACATATAGATATAAATATTAAGAAATATTTGAAGACAGATCAATAGAAATTATCCAATATAAACAACAGAATGATTTTTTCAATCTTTTTTCCTCTGTTGTTTATATTGTATAATTTCTATTAATCTGTCTTCAAATATTTTTTAATATTATACCTATATGTTTCGATTCTTTGAAGGAAAACGAGCATCTTAGCAAAATTGAGTTTTCCAATCCATGAACATGGTATATCTCTCCATTTATTTAGACCTTCTTTGATTTCTTTCATCAGTGTTTTATAGTTTTCAGCATACAAATCCTTTCTTGCAGATTACATTGATTGTGGTTTGTTCAACTTTTTGTATCTGTAAATTTGTTTTCATTACATCTGGGAAGTTTTCAGCTATTATTTCTTTAGATTTTTTTTTTTTTTGTGCCAATCTTTCCTCTTCTTAGGACTGCAAAGACAGGGCTTCAATAATGTACATATCGCCCCCTCCCCTCACCCCATGCATGAATTTCGTGCACTGGACCTCTAGCTTATAAATAAGAAAATAGACCTCAACCTCTATCTCAAATCTTATACAAAATTAATTTAAAATGGATCACAATAAAGCTTTTGTAAGAAAACAGTAGAAAAATTTTGAGAACTTAAATTAGGCAATATCTATATTTCTTAGATATAAAGTACAAACCACATAAGAAAAAAATGATAAATTGGGCATCACTAAAATTTAAAACTTGGATATCACCAAAATTTTAAACTTTTGCTCTGGTAAAAACACCATGAAGAGAACATAAGCTATGACCTGGAAGAAAATATTAATAAATCACATAGCCAACAAAGCTCCTATATCCATAACATTTAAAGAGTTCTCTAAACTCAAATATAAGAACAACCCCTTTTAAAATATATATATTTTTTTATTGATTTCATAGAGGAAAAGAAAGAGAGAGAGAGAGAGAGAGAGAGAGAGAGGAGAGAAACATCAATGATCAGAGAGCATCACTGATCAGCTGCCTTCTGCATGCCCCACTCTGGGGATTGAGCCCACAACCTGGGCATGTGCCCTGACCAGGAATCAAACCATGACCTTCTGGTTCATAGGGAGACGCTGAACCACTGAGCCATGCTGGTCGGGCCCCAATTTTTTTAAAATGGGCAAAAAATTTAAAGAGATACTTCATCAAAGAAAATGTACAAATAACAAACATGCACATGAAATAATACTCAACATCATTAGTCCGTAGGAAAATACAAATTAAAACATGATGAGACATATTAGACATAATATAGACATATTAGAATGGCCATGATAAAAATTTTTAATTGATGCCAAGGCTGGTTTGGCTCAGTGGATAGAGCATCGGCCTGCGGATTCAAGGGTCCTGGGTTCGATTCCGGTCAGGGGCATGTGCCTTGGTTGCAGGCACATCCCCAGTGGGGGGTGTGCAAGAGGCAGCTGATTGATGTTCCTCTATCATTGATGTTTCTAACTTTCTATCCCTCTCCCTTCCTCTCTGTAAAAAATCAATAAAATATATTTTTAAAAAATTTTTAACTGATAATACCAAGAACTGGTGATAAAGAAAAGCAATTGGATGTTTTATACATTGCTAGCAATAACGCAAAGTGAATGGCCACTCTAAAAATTTTGGCAATTTTTATAAAGTTAAATTTACACTCACAATATGACTCGGAGATCTTTAAGTATTAACCTAGAGAAATTAAACTCTTAATCACACAAACACCTATTCATAAATATTAATAGAAACTCTTTATAATTGCCAAAAACTATTCTGGAATGGGTGACTGGATAAACAATCTGTGTTATAACCATGCAATAGTCTTTCTCAGCAACAAAAGGAAATGAATTATTGATCAAAGACTTATGCTTAGTGAAAGAAGCCACACTCAAAAAATGTTAAATGCAATTGTCTCATTTATGTGACAATTCAAAAAAAGCAAATCTAGCCGGTGAGGCTCAGTCAGCTGGTGCACTGAAAGACTGCTGGTTTAGTTCCTAGTCAGGGCACATGACCGGGTTGCAGGCTCGATCCCTGGATCCTGGATCATGCAGGAGGCAAATGATTGATGTTTTTCTCCCTTCCCCTCTCCCCTTCTAAAAATTAATAAAAATATTTGGGAAAATAACCCAGAACTATAGAGACAGAGAACAGATCAGTGATCACTAAGGGCTCAGGGTGGATGAGAGGTTTTAACACAAAGGGGAAGCATAAGAGAATGTTTCAGGGTGAAGATACTGTGTGTGCGGATCCTGCTAGTATTTATACAACTATCCATTTGTCAAAACTCACAAAACTAAACAGAGAAAATAATTTAATTTTTCTGCATATTAAAAATTAAAAATAAAAAATAAAGCTGGAGTGACTATATTAATATCAGAAAATAAAATAAATAATTTAAAGAATTTTAATAAAAAGAAAAAAGAAAAAAGAAAGCTGGAGTGACTATATTAATATCAGAAAATAAGGACAAAAATCAATGAAAAACAAACAAGAATATAAATCTAATCAAAAGCTGTTTCCTTAAACAGTTAAAACTCTTGCCAGATTAATCAAGAAAAAAAAGATATAAATGACTAATATCAAAAGGATTATCACTATAGATTTTACAGACATTAAAAGTATAAAAAGAGAGAGAATAGGACAACAACAAGATGGCGGCAGAGGTAAAAGCCTAACTGCAGCCGCACTCAACAATTTCAAAAAATACAACTAAAATATAGAGAGGACACTATCCAGAACTACAGGAAAGTTGACTGACTGGGAATTCTACAACTAGAAGGAAAGAGAAAACCAGAAGGAAAACCAGAGGAGCTGTAAAAGCCTAAGGTACGGAGGCACCGTGCGCGCGGGGAGAGGACGGAGCCGGAGAGGAGGGGCGGCTGAGTGCCTGGCTGGCGTTCCCTAGCGGGAAGGAGATAAAAGCTCCGGACTGTGCTGAACCCCAACTCCGACTGCACTGAACCCCAGTTCTGGGCGAGACCCCTAGGGTCCCAGGCTCATACAGAGGGAATCTCGGCTGTAAGGCGGAAGCTCAGCGGAGCAGCGGCAAGTCGCGCACATTGCGCCCAGAGGAGGGACTGTTCGCTGAGCTGCTGAATTGCCCCAGCGGGAAGGACTCAAAAGCTCAGGACTGTGCTGAGCCCCAGTTCTGACTGCACTGAACCCCAGTCCTGGGCAAGACCCTCGGGCTCCAGACTCATACAGAGGGAATCTGGGCTGTAAGACAGAAGCTTAGGGGAACGGCGAAAAGCAGAGCCCCTGAGTCGCGCACATTGCGCGCACAGAGGAAAGACTGTTGTTTGGGCCGCGAGATCGCCCTACCAGGAAGGAGACATAAGCTCCGGACTGCTCTTAACCACACTTTCAACTGCTCTGAACCCCAGTTGTGGGCTTGTTGGGGGAGAGACTACACTGTCTGGGCGAAGCTCTAGGGTGCCTATCTCTCAGAGGTGCTTGCAGCGAGTACCAAAGGACCCTGAGGTACACTGAGACTCAGGAACCTCCGAGGGCGGGGCTAACCGGAAGCCAAGGCTGTAGGCTCCACCCTGAAACTCCGCCCCATCCAAGCTGAACTCAGAGAGGCTTTTGCAGGTTTCCAAGTCTAGTGGAATAAGGTTGTCTCCTGGCATAGACACAGCCGATCCTCCCAACCTACCAACTCAGGGAAGCAGCGAAAATGTCAAAACGAGGTAACAGATCACAAACGAAAGAAATGGAGGACAAAAAGCGACTGGATATAGAGTTCAAAGCCACGCTTATAAGGTTGTTCAACAATCTCTTAGAAAAGGCCGATAAAATAAATGAGACCTATGAGGATATGATAAGAGATCAACAAGAAATAATAAAGGGTCAACTAGAAATAAAGAATACAATCTCTGAAATAAATAATATTATACAGAGTCCTAAAAACAGATTGGAAGATTGCAAGAATCAAGTCCAAGATTTGCAACACAAAGAGCCAGAGGACACTCCTCCCCAGAAGCAAGAAGACAAGAGAATCCAGAAAGTTGAAGATAGTGTAAGAAACCTCTGGGACAACTTCAAGCGAACCAACATCAGAATTATGGGCATCCCAGAAGATGACAGAGATCAAGATACCGAAAACATATTGAAAGAAATAGTGACAGAAAACTTCCCCCACCTGGTGAAAGAAATAGACTTACAAGTCCAGGAAGCACACAGAACCCCAAACAAAAGGAATCCAAACAGGACCACACCAAGACACATCATAATTAAAATTCCAAGAGCTAAAGACAAAGAGAGAATATTAAAAGCAGCAAGACAAAAGCAGGTAGTTACCTATAAAGGGGCACCCATACGACTGTCAGCTGATTTCTCAACAGAAACCATGCAGGCCAGACGGGAATGGCAAGAAATATTCAAGGTGATGAATAGCAAGAACCTACAGCCAAAAATACTCTACCCAGCAAAGCTATCACTCAGAATCGAAGGCCAGATAAAGAGCTTCACAAATAAATTTAAGCTAAAGGAATTCATCACTGCCAAGCCAGAATTATATGAATTGCTAAAAGGGGTTCTTTAGGAAGGGGAAGAAAATAAAGATAAAAATTATGAACAAACACGTAACTATCAACAAGTGAGTCTAAAAACCAAGGGAAGTAAAAATCATGATGAACAATATTAACTGGTGAATATAATAGAATCAGAGGTATGGAAGGGGAGTGGACTGATGATTCTTGGGGAAATGGGGAGTGGAGCGGGGCAGGAAGGGACTGAACATAAACTGCACCTATGGATGAGGACAATGGGGGATGGGGAAGGGCAGAGAATTGAATGGAAACTTGGTGTAAGGGAGCAATGGGGGGGGGGGAATGAGGAACATTTGTAATAATATGAACAATAAAGATTTATTAAAAATAAATAAATAAAATAAAAAAAGAAGAAAAAAAGTATAAAAAGAAATATAGTGAACAACTTTAGGCCAGTGAATTGGACAACTTAGATAAAATGGACAAATTCATTGAAAGACATAAGCTGCCTCAGCTGATAAGTACTATAGATAACCTGAAAAGCCCCAAATCTACTAAAGAAATTAAACTGCAAGGGCAGTTTCTTCCTCTAAAGAAAACTCCAGGCCTACCTGGCTTCCCTGGTGGAACCTGCCAAAGATTTATAGAAGAAATAATACCAACGCTACCCAAGCTCCTCTACCAAACAAAGTGGAGGGGACACTTCCCAGACCATTTAGCCAGTTCATACTTTTTAAAACACCAAGTGGAGAGCAGTGCTCTCCTTACTTACAAGGCCCCCAAATCGAAATCATTGCCCAGGAACTCCTCCAGCAGGCTGGTGTCCAGGGCCAGGTTTCCCAGGGTGTCGCTGGCCCCCTGCGCTGCAAAGACCAAAGGAAAACGTTGAGATTCATGAAGACTGCATAACGGCTAACAGCTAAAGACATTGATATGCTTGCACCCAAGAATTTCAAAGCAACGAAGTGGCATAATGCACTTATGTTCCAGTCAAATGTGTTCTTCAGAAATCTCTTTAGATGTCACCTTTTCCAGCGGCCTTCCCTGACTGCCCCAGGCTGGTCCGGCGCCCCTCTTTATGTGTGTCCGTTAACACTATGTGCTTTGCCTCATACACTATTACAATCATTTGCTTTTGTGTTTGTTCATTTGCCTAACGTTTTTAAAGGTAGGGACTGTGTCTTTCTTACTATAGCTGCAAGAATCTATAGCGTAAGCTTTTTTATTGGCTAGATGGATGGATGGTTGGACAAATGTTTCCAGTTGAGACCAATAAGTTCCGTATCTTGCGTCACACTTTGTTAGACTTCCCAAAATGTAACACATTGTCTCTGTCCTTTTTCTATGTTTAAATAAATTAAAATAAACTCATCAGTTTATTCTGCTTATAATAAAAATGTTAAAGTTGTAAAAGAATATAAAGTATAGAAATATACTATAGAGAAGACAAAACAATCTTTATTTGCAGATAACATGACTCCATACCAAGCAAACTCAAGAGAAACAACTGACAATTAGAAAGAATCAGGACATTTAAGAGTGGTTGGTTAAAATTAAATATAAAAACTAATTACTTTCTTATACATAAAAAATCCCAGTCAAGCACTTAAATAAATACCATAAAAAAAGAAAATTCCATTCAAAATAATAAAAAGCACAAATTATCTAAATGTATATTTGGGGACTTTTTTTTTTAAGTATAAGGAAACTGTGAAGGGTCATAAGAGATTTAAACAAGTGAAAAGACATACCTTGTTCTTTGACTAAAAGACTCAATATTGCAAAACTTTTTTAGGACAACTAAAAAAGAGGAGAGAAGGAAAAGATAAGAGAAATCGTCAACTCCATTCGGTGGCATGAACCAAGAGGGAATTAGAAGATATTCTAATAACAGGGAGGCAGCCATCTTGTGACGACAATGGGGTGGCCATTTTGTGCCAGGACATGATGGCCAAATTGCATATTACCTCTTCATTATAAGGGAAATTCTCTTTTGAATTGGTTATTATGTTATCTGAAATCAAATAATCCCCAAGTTAAAGTGTTCTGAAATTCTTCTGAGAAAAATAAATACCCAAAAATCGCAAGAAAAATTGTGGAAGGGGGTGGGAATAAATGAGTACTGAGAAACACACAAATGGACAAATCAAAGGAACACAAACAAGTCCAGGGCATTTCAAGAAACATTACACATAAATGAAATACATAAGGACTTTTAACACATGGTAAACATATCCTTTCATACCAGTGAGGAAAGACTGATTATTCAATAAAAGGTTGTGCAGAAAATTGGTTAGACATTTGGGAAAGAAAAGAAAGAAAAAAACCGGAACATTTTCCTGCTCAACACAAAAATTCAGGGTAGATCAAATATTTCAACATGAATAAAGGAAACCATAGAAAGAAAACATGAGTGAATATTCTTATGACCTTGAGATAAAGAAGGCTTTTCCAGGCATGGTATGAAAACCACAACTATAAAGAGAGAGACTGATAAATTTCACCTCATACAAATTTTAAGGGGGGAAAGGATTTTTTAACATTTTATTTTAAAATATTTTTTAACTTAAAGAGAAGTCACAAGAGAACGTATACCCTTCACTCAAATTCACCAATTATTAACATTATGGGGGGATTTCCAGGTGTAGTTTAAATATGTAATACTTCGATTCTCACACACACACCCCCAAATCCCTCCCATAATCCAGTGCTTTGTGTTCCCAGAGGCAAGGCACCTTCGCATTCTGCTCACTGCCCTGGTCACAGGAAGGCCATTTTCTGTTTAGCTTTTGGCTTGCTATCTCATCCACAGTTATTAAAATAAAAAATTTTAAATCCTGAACACCTCCCAAATGGGAAATAATTTTTATGGGCACCAGAGACAGGTAGAAGGAAGGAAGGAAGGAAGGAAGGAAGGAAGGAAGGAAGGAAGGAAGGAAGGAAGGAAGGAAGGAAGAGGAGAGAAGGAAAAGAGAAGAGAGGCCGTCAACTCCATTCGGTGGCATGAGCCAAGAGGGAATTCGAAGATATTCTTAAAACTCAGGATGGTCAAAAATGACCTCAACGTGGGGTTTAGTCTTGAGCTAGAGCTGCTAGACTTTGAAGAAAGGATAGGATGGAGATGGGCAGGACAAGACTCATTCCCTCTTTCATTGCTTCAGCCAACATTTACTAGGCATCTACCATGTGCCAAGCACTGTACAATATTCTGAGGACACAGCAGGGAGATGGGGGGTGGGGAGAGACAAGCTCTTTTAGGGGCCTGAATTGTAAGGGAGGAAAAGATGGACAGCGGGGTCCAGGGAAGACATTCACGGCTATGAAAACCAATAAAGAAACAGGATTTATCGGACAGCGATGAAAACAAAATGGAGTGGTATGAGGGAGTGGGGCAGAGCTCTTTCTGACGTGGAGGCCTCACTCAGAGAGTAGTCAGCCATGTAACTATGGGGCAATGGCAAGGGCGAGAGCCTGGGGCTGGGCTGTGCGGGCCGAGCTCCGTGTTTGAGGAGCAATCAGTCCAGCTTGGCCAGAGCACCAGAGCACGGGGAGGTGGGGGGAGAGGGTCAGAGCAAGGGAAAGCCTTCGGAAGGTGACGCGACGTGCTTTCCATGGTTAAAATGTTACTCTGGTGGCTCTGTGGGAAAGGACTGTAAGGGGACAAGAGCAGAAGAAGGGAGATGAAATCGAACACAACCGCTGCTGTCCAGGGACATTCAGTAATGCGTGCGTACTCTGAGCCGAGCAAAAGGATAAGCACTTCACCCGTATTTCCTCGTACTCCTCACAGCAGCCCTCGGAGGTGGGCATCGATAGCATCCCCAGCCTACGGAGAAGGTAACTTCCAGGGTCCCACAGCCAGTAAATCACACCCAGGGAAGCCAACCAGGCCTGCCTTCATCCCGAGCCCGCCCTCGGCACAGCCTCCATCACCACCACCCGCGCCCAGCAATGCCAACCAGCCGCAGAGAGGCAACTGCTTCTAGCACTGCGCTGGGCTTTGGTCACGCCGATTGCTAAGAGAAGCAGATGGAGGGAAGGATCTGTTTAGTTTCCCACTGAAATCCCTGCTGGTGTCCCATCTGCTTTATACAGCACCCTTCCCCAACACACACACACACACACGCACACGCGCACGCGCACGCGCACAGGCACACGCACACACACACACTCACACAATTTCCCAGGAACAATCAGGAGGTGGCCCATAGCTGAGTGATGTGCTACTTGCTTTACATCACCACCTTCCCCCACCCCACCCCCGGGCAGAAACAGGAGATGGTCCACAGCTCCCAGGACCTGCCCTGTGTGGCTTAACGAACAAGGAAGGATGATCCCTGTGGCAGCCAGCGTTTACCAGGACTCCGGCAGCACCTCTGTGCTTCCCAGACCCAGAGGAAATTACTCAACAAGATAAATCCACAGTGTCAGATGAAATTGTTTCCAGGAGGCTTTTACACACACCGGGCCACTCTCTAATGGCTCTGAAAACAAATCCTGTGCTTTTAAAAATAATCACTTTACTCTAAATGTCTTGAACCCTGGCTTAGGACACCCAAACCTGCAGAGAGAGGGTCACTGGGTACCCCACCCCGCCGGGAGGCTCTGTTTCAAACCTCGATTGTCCCCTTTTCCACATTATGTTTGGGCCGGGGAGGGCTGTCACATCCTGCTCACCAAGGGAGAGGCTGCCCAGGCCCCCGGGGGGTTCCAGAGAACGGATGGTCTATTGCTCTCGGAAAGCTAAGCCCCTCTTCACCCTCGCTCTCTGCCTCCCCTTCCGGACAAAGTGACAGGGGCCGGAGGGTGACCCCCCCTGCTGCCCGTGGCCTTGGACAGACAAGAGAAAAGCACATGGTTATGAGAATCAATCCACAGGGGGTGAGTGCCACAGACAAAGCCATGCTGCGTGCAGAGGACTGACTTACAGACCCGCATATGCCTTTGGGGAAACTGCACAGCCTTTTGTAACCCCCTGCGTCCCCCACACCCGCCTGCCCATCCACACACCCCGGTCCTGTGTGAAGTCCCTTCTTGTTTACATCTGATGGGGTCCCTCCCCACGTCACTGTCCCCGCCCTGAATGCTCCTGCTCCTTCTGTATCTACTCTTCCATCCTTTGTCCCACAGCAATGCTGCCCAGAGTATTCAGACAACAGACACGTTGACAAAGTTAGGCAACCATGAGGATCGCTGTAATGGTTGTCCTTTGGATTTAAACACAAAGATAGTTCCCCTCTGATATGCCAGTGTTCTTAAAAAATTGGAGCAGAAATGCTAATGGATGCTCCAAAGGAGGAGGAGGATGGGTGGGAAAAGAGGAGGTGGGGGGGAGGAAAGCTAATGTTGGTGTTTAGAGCCACAGCCAGTTCAGAGTTGGATGGCACTAACGATGACATTTCCCCAGCGACATTTCCAATCATTAATGTATTGTTTCATTCGTTTATTCGACATTTACTTAGCATCCACTGTGTGTCCAGAAATAAAAGCAGGGATGAGCTCACAGTCCAGAGAGAGGGACGAGCAAATCAGCTCACAGCCCAGGACGTTCGGTGTTAGGGTGGATGTAGACATGGGTACCAATTAGGATGGCTGGGGTGAGTCAAGGGTTTCTTGCAGGTGACACTTGAGAGGACTTTTTAAGGATAAGTAGAGGGCGGGGGGAACATTCTAGGAACAGAAAGGAAATTGTTCAGATCCATTTACCTGCTCAGCAGCAGGATTCCTGTGGAAATGTGCCAGAGGCTGGGCCAGAGCTGGAGGGCAGGTGGAGAGCACAGCAGACTGAGAGCAGCCCCTGCATGGACCCTGCACACTGAGTGTACTTTTAGTCCAACCTCTGCAGCAGTTACATGGTGTGTGTCTGTCTCTCTACTGAGCTCTCAGCCTCTCTAGGGTAGAAATTGCCTCTTTTTGTTTTTGTTTTTTATTTATTTATATTTTATTGATATTTTACAGAGAGGAAGGGAGAGAGATAGAGAGCTAGAAACGTCGATCAGAGAGAAACATCAACCAGCTGCCTCTTGCACACCCCCTACCGGGGATGTGCCTGCAACCAATGTACATGCCCTTGACCGGAATCAAACCCGGGACCTTTCAGTCCGCAGACCGACGCTCTACCACTGAGCCAAACCGGTTTCGGCAGAAATTGCCTCTTTTTGTACAGACCCTACACACCTAGAGAAAAGCTATTATGACATACTGATTATTCAATAAATGTTGAATTTGTTGGGTGAGTAATAATATTTAAATGAATAAATGTGAATGGTGGGACATGTGGCTGGAGAAACTGGCAGATAACAGATCATGAAGATTCGTAGGAATCAAGGTAAGGAATTTATTTTAAAATTTACTAAGACATTGGAAATTCTTCATCAAAGGAGTGACACTATCATATATTTTATTGATTTATTTGGAGAGAGATTTGTTGTTCTGCCTATATATGCACTTACTGGTTGATTCTTGTATTTGCCCTGACTAGAATCAAATCCACAACCTTGGCCTATAGGAAGACACTCTAACCCACTGAGTCGCCTGGCCAGGGCCAAGTGTATATTTTTGAAAGGCCCTTCTGCTGCTCTTAGGGCTGAAACTGGGCAAGACTAGAGCAAAGAGACTAGTCAAGAATACTGCCAACAGTAGCCTTCCCTCGTTAGATCACCCAACACACAATCAGAGGCATCTGCTGTGGACCACGCACAGCGCTGGAGATACAAAGACAAGGGAGTCTTAGTAGGTAAGGGCCCTGGTTCTGCAATCAGCCCTGGGGTCAAAACTGGCTGCTCCATGGGGTCAATTACCGCGTGTCTCTGAGTCTCCGCCTCCTTGTCTATGAAATGCAGATAATAAGAGCATCTCCCTCACAGCGTGGAAGGATTAAATGAGAGGATACCTATAAGGTGCTTACATGCTTCCCAGCTCAATGAAGACGACATTTTGTCATTATTGTCGTGCTCAACAAACTCATAGCTCAGTGAGAAAACGGATATAAAGACATACCATGGCAATTCTACGTGGGAACAGAGCTGCACACGGGACATTATGGGACACCTAAATGACTCAGCAGGAGCAAAGGGTTGTCAGGAAAAGCTTCTAGGAACAAGGGTCTACGAGGCTGGACCCATTAGCAGGAGCAGATCCTGAGGCCCGGAAAGCCAAGGACCCGATCAGGGGCAGCGGAGGTGGGGTCAGGAGAGCGGGAGGGTGTGCAGGGGCGTGCTGGAGTCAGCGTGGACATGCTTGTGCACGTCTCTTCCCAACTCCACATTTAGTGTCTTCTTGTTGGCAGTTTGGCATTAGCCATACTAGGAGCCTTTACCGGTTGGAAGCTGGCAAACACTACGAATTGGGGAATTTTCCCCCGCCCTAGGAGCTGGTTGTTAAACACCCACCAGCACACCACTGGAGGTGAGCAGCGTTTGAGAGGAGAACCCACTGGACTTGGAGATTGATGAGAAGGCATCTGAGCTGTTCCTCAGCCTGTGCTGGTGGCTGGTCACGCTGGGCATGGGAGATGGGAGCGAGGTGGGAGAGGAGCCTGTGAAAGAGCTGGAGGGGTCACTTGCTCAGGCTCATGCCATGTCAGTCTTGCTTGCGCGCTCCTGGAGACAGAAGGGAGCACCAGGCACTGGCCTCAAGGAGCACTGCACCCGGCGACCTGGAACCCTGGGCGGCTCCCTTGCGAAGGTCCATGTGGACCCAGGAAGAGCCTAATCGGGTCTTTCAAGCAGAGCTAACATGATCCACTGTTGGAAACAGTGACTCAATGAAAAGACTGCCTCTGGACTTGAAGGTGATACGAATCACTTGAAATTCATGTGCCGGATCACCAGAAGATAAAATGGAAATTAGCCTTTATTTCACTGGAGCAAGTAGAGAGCCCCGGCACGTTGTGTAACAGAACGGCAACACCCACACAGGGTTTCTATAACTGTCGCCGACGCAGAATTCTAGAGGGGATTGCTGAGAGCCCGACTGCTGGCCTCCACACCCGTCAGAAGGCAGTCGGGGGCCTGCGTGCGCCCACAGAGTCCACGTGGGTGGACCTCCCGTCCTGCTCAGCTGCCTGCCTGGCAGATTAGGGCGCTCTGCGCGGAAGCGTGCCTTCACTGCAGCTGCATGCTGGACAAGACTGTTAATCCACTCGTTCAACAGTCACGAAATATCCAACGAAGTGTGTGTACGAGGCTCTGGAGATACGACCGTGAGCAGCACTCAAGTCTTCCCCTCAAGGTGGTGGTGGTGGTGGGGGGACACAGATAGGAAACCAGCAGCACCCACATCATGTGATCCATCAAGGAGGCTTCCAGCCCTACTTAGAGGGGTGGGAGGGAGCAGGCAGGTAAGGGCTGCTGTGTTTGTTGCTAAGATGGAGAAAGGTGGAGAAAATTACATTGGAATTAGATGAATTTACTCCTGGGCGCACAACCGTACCCCAAAATGTTAACTTTGAGAAAATCCTAGAACTCAGTACAATAGGACTCTGCTCTCATCCTTCCCAATGGTGTGATTTGTGGTTTGGATACGTGTAGAGAAAGCAGACTGGCCAAGTACGCAGATGGCCCGGAGGTGGGCAAGGTGGGCAAGGGGCAATGTAATATGCCAGAATCAGGTCTCTTCTGGGCTGACGAGATCGATGGCTGACTGGCAAGACGAAATGTAGTGAGTTAAGCATTCAGCTTTACATCACCTTTTTAACTTACGTAAGTATGAGTGAGACAGGGAAACTTGGCTAATCGGTGAATAGGTGATAAGGAAGTATTGGGAAGAAAATAAATCACGGCAGGGTTATAATAATAAAATCACTGAGTACAGAACTAGGATGTTGAGGCCCCTGTTCCTCTGTGCACAGGCCCAGGCTTGGTGACATGGGCCCCATACCTTCAGAGGAATGATGACAAATACTAGGGTGTCCGGAGGAGAGCCAACAGGGTGTGAAAGAATCACAGACAAGCCACGTGAGAGAGGGTCAGTGAAGAATAATTGTAATATTTGGTAAATTTGTTGAGCACTTTGTATATGCTGATACTGTGCTAAGACTTTTATAGTCACTTTCCCATCTAGTCCTCACAATAATTTTATTCTGTCAGATAGAAACACCATTTTATTATCCCCGTGTGTCAGAAGAGCAAATCGTCTTAGCAAGCTTAAATGCCTGCTCAGGTTTCAATCTCACAGTTATTGCTGTAGGGGCTCAGGTGTTTTCTACTGTAACGTATCTTTTACTGAACAACCTGTTTTTCTGCAAAATCATGTGAAGTAATGAAAGTGGGTATACCACTTACAAACTAATAAAAACAGCCGAAACCGATTTGACTCAGTGGACAGAGCATCGGTCTGCAGACTGAAAGGTCCCAGGTTCAATTCCGGTCAAGGGCATGTACACTGGTTGCGGACAAATCCCCGGTAGGGGGTGTGCAAGAGGCAGCTGGTCAATGTTTCTCTCTCATCGATGTTTCTAGCTCTCTATCCCTCTCTCTTCCTCGCTGTGGAAAATCAATAAAATATATTTTAAAAAACTAATAAGAATAATAACACACCTAATAAAAATATAAAATGCATCAAATTATTATTATCATTAAGTACTTCAGAAAACATAGGAATCTGCTTTATAAAAGGATGTTGAAAGAGGTTGTAAAGAAGAGTTACAGCTGTTGAAATGTAAGGGAAAGAGAGTGGAGGAAATTGAGATTGTGGTAACTGGCTTAAAACAATTACATGAGACCTACCCTTCCTGGGCTCAAGGACTCTCCTCTCTCTGAACACATTAAGTCCATTTTCTCCTCAATAATGTATACTCGCCCAGCCAGAGTGGCTCAGTGGTTGAGCATCAACCTAGGAACCAGGTCAAGGTTGAATTCCTGGTCAGGTTTCAGGCTCGATCCCTAGTATAGGGCATGCAAGAGGCAGCCAATCAATAATTCTCTCTCATCATTGATGTTTCTATGTGTCTCTCCCTCTCCCTTCCTCTCTGATATCGATAAAATTAAACACACACACACACACACACACACACACACACACATACTAATGTTAATACAGGAAAAAAGAAAACACTAGGAGAGAAATAAAACACAAATGCATGTTAACCATAGAAGATAAATTTTGGAAAGAGGCTGACAAAAAGAAATTTAATTGTAACACATCAAGGGATCTTATTGATTTGTGTTCAAGAGTTTGAAGAAGTATTTTTCTGGTTTGGTCTATTAGAAAGTCTAATTTTGCCAAAGGCCAAAAAGAGTAGGAAGAAGAAAAAGGAGTAGAGGAGGAGGAGGAGGAGGAGGAGGAGGAAGACAGTCCCAAAGGAAGAATAGCTAAAGAGGGGGAACCCACCTACAGGCTTTGCAGGGAGTTGGGCTCATCTGGAATATGCAGTGCTGGATGTTAAATCAAGGCCCTCATGGGCTGAGCCTGCCTGGCACAACTTCAGAAAAAAATGTAACAAAGAAGCTGCCCACCCTGCATCTTGCAGGGGTGCCCGTCCCGCCTCAGCAATACCTCCTGTCCTGCAAAGCCAGGCAGAGAGGGAGGCACAGCCCAGCGGAACACCAGCTGAGGCTGAGTCTTCGGCCAAGTGTGGGACAAAGACTCTCATCCTCTTAGATGCAAGAAATAAAGGAGGAAAACCTGAAAGACTTGGAATCTTGGAACGAGACCAGGCTTAGAGTTCTATATTTGTTGATTTGACAAATTTGTTTGAGTCCCTACTGTGTGCTGGTTCCTAGCTGCTGAGGTGCCTGGAATGAATGAGACATAGTTCCTTCCTTCCTGTCCATAGGAGACAGACACGGGAAAAGGCCATACATGCCTGGAACGGTGAAATGCAAAGAGCTACAAAGTTCACGGGACCAAGGAGGGAACAGAGCCAAAGCCTAAGGGAATGGCAGTGAACAAGGTGAACAAGGGCTGGAAAGTATTCCAGAAGGATCCCATGTGACTCGGAGGCAGAAGTGTGAGAACTGCAAGGGGAACTGCAAGGCAGGCAGACCTGGATTGAATTCCAGTTCTCTGGGCCTGTTTCCTTATCTGAAAAGGAAATGGTTTTTACCACCAGAAAGCTTGCAGACTAAATGTGATAACATATATAACTCCGCAGGCTCTCTCCTTGACCAAACTCTACTCCAGCTCCCTTGAACTTTTCAGTGAGGCCTACTTCCGCGTTTCTCTAGGTAGTTTTTAATTGTAACAAGAATTCTAACACTATCAGTTAAACCAGCATCCCCCCTCTCTGTATCTGATCACCTTCAATATTTAAATCATGTTCCCATCCTCCCCCTCCCCCAGGTGATGTCTGATCACCCCAGCCTGCATTCAGCAAGGACCTTGTTAGATCAGTTTATCCAGAATCCCCTTCCCCTGCTCCTTGGTTAAACATTTAGCCAGCTCACTCACGCTGTATTCAAAGTGGAGCCCAATCTCTGCTCTCTACTGCAAAATGCCATCACGGTGGTCATTATACCTATTGTAATGGTCTCTTCTTTGCTTTTGTTTTTAAATATATTTTTATTGAATTCAGAGAGGAAGGGAGAGAGAGATAAGAAACATCAGTGATGAGAGAGAATCATTGATCGGCTGCCTCCTGCACAACCCTTACTGGGGATCGAGCCCACAACCTGGCCATGTGCCCTTGACTGGAATGGAACCCAGGACCTCTCAGTCTGCAGGCCAACACTCTATCCACTGAGCCAAACCAGCTAGGGCATGGTCTCTTCTTTGAATGAAGTCCTCCTTACCATGCTTTAATAATAGCATTGAAAAATTTTTTCCCTTTAACGCTACGTGCTTGACTCATAATAAATGTTCATTCCCTTTTATTCCTTCTCTGTTCTTCTCCTCCAGTCCCCAAACACAGGCGTCAGAACAATAAACCAATTGCTGAACTCAAAGCCGGAGCTGAGGTGAAGGCTGAAGAGATAAGAACTTGCTCACTCTGTTCTGGGGAGTGTAGGGTTGGGTAGCCAGCGGCCAGTTTGTGGGAGATTACATGGTAACTAGACTCAAGTGAGGGAGAGGAGGGTCAAAGAGAGGAGTTTTTCCCAAAGACCGACCTTGTACATTAATTTTGGGGGCAGCTGGCCCTAGAGTATGGGCACCGATAAGACGAAACATGTCTTTGCTCCCTTTTTCCCAAAGAGGGAGGTAGATGGAAAGAGCTTTGGACTTGGAATGTGAAGGCCAAGATTTGCCACCAGCCCTGGCACCTACCAATGAGATTTTAGATACATCTGTCAACTTCTTCAAGGCTTCACTTCTTTCATCGGTAAAATGCCTGCTTCTTAGGGTCCTGTGAGGGGCCGATGAGCCGAGGGAAATGGATGGGTTTGTAAAATACTAGTATCAAACCCCATAAACAAGCACAGTACAAATGGAAGAGGGAGGAGAAACTTTTGAAGATGGGTTAGGAATAAACTGACAAAATAAGAAAATTTTGTGGCTGAGTACGAGTTTTTGTGTCCCCTCCCTTCCCCCCAACATTTCCATGAACAGCCAGCAAAGGGAGGGAGAACCGAATCCTGAGCATGGTCTGTAGCCCCGAGGTCCTCAGCACCGAGAAAGGTCAATTCACATTGTCACACAGAGGCCTGCTTCTCCCAGGGGGAGAGGTGGGGAGAAAGATTTTTGTGTTTGTCTTATGTTCATGAAGATTAAAAAAGAGAACATTGTAATTCTTCAAATGCTTTAGGCACACTTCTTGAGATGTGTGAATTATAGGCTTTAAAGAGCCTCTCTTCTGATCAGTTGAAATCAGCCTAGTCATGCTAACAGCTAGATCTTATTCTTTTATATTTATGCACAAAAATTGTCCCAAAGGACATTTACTCTCAGCAGAAGAGCCTTTGACTAGCTGTTGCTACGTAGAATTTATAAGAAACTAGAGGCCTGGTGCACAAAAATTCATGCACGGGTGGGGTCCCTAGGCCTGGCTGGAGATCAGGGCCAATCAGGGCCTTCCTTCCTCAGCTGCTGGCTGCTGGCCGGGGCCTTTCTTCATTCTACACTGCCTCCTGGTGGTCAGCATATGTCATAGTGAGCAGTCGAACTCCTGATTGGTTGAACTCCAGAGGGGACAATTTGCATATTAGCCTTTTATTAAATAGATACGGTAATTTGTCAGTGTCCTTTTTGCCTCTTCCTGCATTTAAAACATGTGATGTGACTTCTTAGATTTGTTTCAAAGCTTCCCTAACCCAACAAGGAGGGGGGGGGGGAGATAAGGATGGGAAGGATCATTGTTTTTGCTGTTTGCATCTATAGAGGCCCACTGCACAGGCAGAATGTGTGTGAGGAGCAGGGGAGTCAACTTCCAATCAAGAAACTCTCTCACCTCAGAAAGGTGCCTCACAACCTTTTCCAGAAATCTGCCTCGGGAACTGCTATTCTGATTTCTGTCATCATAGCTTGGTTTTACCTGTTCTTAAATCGAGCATAAATAGAATCATAGGTAGATGCTTAACTAATGTTCTAAGCTTAGTATACAATTTTACCTATATGTTCCCAAAAATTCTAGTTTAGCACTTCTTAGTTGGGATTCAGGAATCTGTATTTTAACAACTCCACCGGGTGATTCTCATCATGAGAGAAGTTTGGGAAACACTCCAACCCAATTTTGCTTTCTCCCACCTCCCCGTAATCTCCCTTACTTCCTCCTTAATTTCAAATGCACAAAAGAAGCTGTGAAACTGTTCGTCTCCGGAGCATTAGAGCTCTGGCTCCCCAGAGTGTATCATCAGTTTGGCTCAAATAAACTCATAAACATTCTCTGCAGTTTTGGACGTTCTTACGTCAACACACCTTTCAAAGAAGTGAAGAATTTAGTTCAGTTATGTGTGGCGAAGCCAGTTGCCCAACCCTGCCAGTGCGTGGCTGAGGCCAGTGGTTATTACCAAGGTCCTCACATAATAGTTCTCATCTGTATGTTACATCACCCCAGCCTTTCCCAAAAGACCATTAAGAGATCAAAGGACCAGTTCTCTTACTGTGAGAGCAGCACAGAATATAAGCCCTGTGCCTGAATGGCCTAGAGCAATAATAACAATGTACCCCTTTCAGCTTTGATTCTACCCCCAAACAAGGAATGCGTTAACCCTGGAAACATGGTATTAAGTTCCCTTGTCTGTCTTTTCTGAAAAATGTTGATTTCAGGATTAACATGGAAAAGCTGAACCTTTTTTTTTCTCCCTGTAATAAAAGAAATGCTCAGTACTTTGTCCTTTGTTGCTTGGCAACTAAAGGCTATAAATGAATTTTATGATTATAAAGTCTCTGGAATGGCTGTGAACATGTAGAAGTTGTAATAACTCCCTTTGAGAAAGAAATGTGTTGAGATATATGGTGTCCCCCAAAATATATACAACTTTGGCTGCCATTATTAATTCCAACGGGTTAAATCTGCCAAAACAAAAAACAAAACATAACAAAACAAAAAAACACACCAATTGAGCTCTCAGCTGTTAAAGTGAATACTGTACACGTTATTTTGGGACATCTTGTATATGCAGCTTGTACTCATTTTTGTTTCAGAATAAAGCCAGCAATTTGGTTCCTTCACACTTACAAATGTTATACTAAAGATCAATAACTATCATTTGCTTCTTCATGTCTGCATTTGACCATTAATCCTCACACACCTAAGAGGTATTATTATCCCTATTTTACAGATGGAGAAAACTGAAACTTTTATAACTGACCCAATGTTGAAAATGAAGAAACAGAGAAACCAGATTCAAACCCTTATTAATTATCATGTAATCCAACCCGACCTTGCTTTCTCCCGCCTCCTCGTAATCTTCCTTACTGCTCTCCTTACTTTCTTTTTTGAATTTCAGCCCTTACTTACAGATGCAAACAGGAAAACAGGTTCAGCTGTTTTCCATAGATGCAAACAGCAAAGACAATGACCCTTTTTTCTCCCCTTGTTCGGTTAGGGAAGCTTTGTAACAAATCTAAGAAGTCACATAACATGATTTAAATGCAGGAAGAGGTCTGCCTGAACCCTGGCCTATGCCATCAAACGTACACCATAGAGATTCCTAGGAACCATATTTCTTGGCTCCTAATATTTGAGGATATTAATCAGTTTAATCCTATGGGAGTGACAGTATTTCCAACTATCAAATCATATGATGTTATTCTTAAAACACACTACTTTCTTTCTTTCTTTTTCTCTTTTATTTATTTTTTAAAAAAATTTTAAATTAAGGTATTATATGTGCACATATCTTACCATTGCCCCCCCACTCCTATACATGCCCTCCCTCCCCAGAGTTTTTCGTCCATTGGTTATACTTATATGCATGCATACAAGTCCTTTGGTTGATCTCTTATCTCCCCCATATCTCCCTATCCTCCCTGCTGTAATTTGACAGTCTGTTTGTTGCTTTACTGTCTCTGTATCTATCTTTTTGTGCATCAGTTTATAATGTTCTTTATTATCCATAAATGAGTGAGATCATTGACTGGCTTATTTCACTCAGCATAATGTTCTCCAATTCCATCCAGGTTGCTGCAAATGATAAGAATTCCTTCTTTTTTATGGCAGCATAGTATTCCATTGTGTAGATGTACCATAGTTTTTTGATCCAATCATCTGCTCATGGGCACCTAGGCTGTTTCCAAATCCTAGCTAATGTAAATTGTGCTGCTATGAACATAGGGGTGCATATTTCCTTTCTGATTGGTGTTTCTGGTTTCTTAGGATATATTCCTAGGAGTGGGATTACTGGGTCAAATGGGAGTTCCATTTTCAATTTTTTGAGGATACTCCATACTGTTCTCCACAGTGGTTGCACCAGTCTGCATTCCCACCAGCAGTGCACGAGGGTTCCTTTTTCTCCGCAACCTCGCCAGCACTTGTCGTTAGTTGATTTGTTGATGTTAGCCATTCTGACAGGTGTTAAAACACACTACTTCCCACTGCTGTGTATGACAATTGTTTCCTATACTGCTAATCAAATCTCAGGGTACAGTATTGCTGGGCTTTTTGTCCTGAGTCTGGTTACCAAAAAGGACAAGATTGAGAGTTATTTTCTGCTACTCTTCCCAGTAAACCCAGCTGCCTCAGTTCTCTCTATGCACCAAGCAAATCGTTGTATTCTTATTAGTAGCCTTATCTTTTGAGTTTCTGTAGCTGCTTGCTCCATGAACATAAGCCATTGTTGTTAAAACCACAAACACCTCATCTTAGAGTGCTAGAGTTGGGCTTTGCCAAAAAATGCCAGATGGTACCAACTGCTAGCAGTCCAGAATAATTTCATCTCAGAGTGGAATTACATGCAAATTGTCACACACACACACACACACACACACACACACACACACACACACACGCAGCCCTGGTTATTTTACAGGAGCCCTACGCTCCCCGGTTACTCACAGATGTTCCCTTGCAACCTGTTTCAAAGACACTGCACAGTGCCTAGGAGCACAGGTCTTCAGAGAAAGAGACTTTTGTCCAACTTCAAGCTCTGAAGCACAATAGCTGTGCTACCTCGGGCAAGCTACAAACCTTCTCTGAATTGCTATTCCCTCGACTCTAAAACGGTGATAACATTATCTGCCTGTTGTTCATTTTGTTGGGCAAATTAAGAATTAATACAGCTAACCGTCCTAATACAACGTCCTACATAAAGTCAGTGCTCATTAAGTGGCAGTGGTTTCCTTACTGATGGAGCTCCTTCCTTTAAAAGAATCAACATTTTTCCCTGAAACCGGTTTAGCTCAGTGATAGAGCGTCAGTCTGTGGACTGAAAGGTCCCGGGTTCGATTCCAGCCAAGGGCATGTACATTGGTTGCAGGCACATCCCCAGTAGGGGGTGTGCAAGAGGCAGCTGGTTGATGTTTCTTCTCATCGACATTTCTGGCTCTTTATCTCTCTCCCTTCCCCTCTGTAAAATATCAATAAAATATATTTTAAAATAAATAAAGAATCAACATTTTTCTTTACTATAGAGAACTGACAATACCACTTCTTTGGGCAAATAACTGTATGTTAAGCACTATGCAAAGTATTTCACATACATTATCTTACTTAATTCTTATTCCTTTCCTATTAAGCGTACCTACTTCATCTGATAGACAGGAAACAGTCTCAGAGGGGCAAGCCATTTACCAAAGCAGTACCTATCTTAAATCCTCAGGAGGGGTGGGATTTGAACCCCAGGTAGGCTGTGCTCTAACTACTGTTGAGAGTTAATATTGTCCACTGCACTTGTGAGCACACCCAGCTGCCTCCATCCCTTCTAAGGACCTTTACTTTACACCACGCAGTGCTCCAACAAAGCCCGTGTCCAACGCCACGTCAGTCATCACCACCCCTGCAGGCTGGAGTCAGGAGCTCAGGGTTAGGGTGTGTGATTTGCAATAGCGCCCATTTTCCAGGACTGAGGTGTCCTATCAAATGCAGCCTCAGCTGAGAAAGACGCTGTGGTCAGACAACCTCCGTGACCATTCCTGCAGCCTTGACTGGTGTCCCGGTGTCCGGACCTCTGCTTCTGCTCAGGACTAGGCCTCCATCCTCTGTTTGATCCTAACACCTCCTGGTGGCTCACAAGTTTTGATGCTGATTCTCAGGTCATGACCCGGTTTGAGTTGCGGACTTGGATTTTGAATTCCTCCACCCTCAGTTAGCATCTCCGCCATGTGTCCTGCCACGCACCACCCCACCTCCGTTCTTTATTCTTTTCCTGCTAATAAAGAATCAGGCGTAACCCTCTTAGGGGAAGATCATGGCTATGGGTCCCAGATCCAAACGTAATCCACATAAAAAAAAACATTGCTGAGGAGCTGACTTGCTCCCGAGTTGATTCTGATAGTAAAATATCTATAGGAGAAGGACCACAAACCTTTATATAATGTAATTAAGGCCCCTGCTTTGTAGTCAAGAATCTTAATTCATTTAACAAGTATTCAAGTTAGTTAGTTAATTAGTTAATTAGATAGTTAATAAGTAATTCGAGACCCTAACTAAGCCTGCAAAGATGATGAAAGTCAGGTACTTGCCTAGCTGCAATCATTGCCTTCTGTGGGAGACAGATATGTAAACACATAAATTGAACTTCAAAGTGAAGGGTGCACATCAAAGGTATGGAAGAAGTGTTACAGAAGCATGGAGAATTTTGCTTCTAACTTTGCCCAGGGAAGCTTGCTAGATGAAGTAGGAAGGTGCATTCTGGGCAAAAGGCACAGTCAAAGACCGGGCAGGGTATATTCAAGGAACCATGGAAAGTGCACCTGAGGAATAGATAACAACAATAATAACATCTATGATGATAATAACAGACACATAGCTCTTGTCTGTCATGCGGTCGGCATGAGTGGGATGGAGCCCATGCCAGCATGGAAGAGACTCTGTTGCTAATTGCATCGGATTTGGTTCCCTGGTGGTCCTTGGGGATCACGGAATCTCAGCACAACATTCCCATTTCACTTGTGAATTCTTTCAAAAACGTTTGAGCATATGTCATTTTGAAAAGGATTTATGCTATTCTAATACAGAAAATAAAAATGGTAAGGAAAAATAAATAACAGACACATAGTAATTGAGGTATTGTCCTGAACCTTATGCATATTGAATAATTTAACCTTCATCTTAGCCCAATTAGATAGGTACTGGTATTAACCCACTTTTATAGATAGAGAACTGAGGTACAGAGAGATTAAATAACTTGCCCAGGATCACAGCTAGCAAGGGGCAGAATCAAGGTTAGAACTCTGGCCCTGGAACAAGCTGTTAACCAGTCACATCAAACTGCCTCTAGCAGAGTGAGTAGGGGCAGTCCCTGAGATGAGGATGCTGGAATGTTGCGTAGGGACCATTATGCTAAGCTCAGGCAATGGAGATTCAACAGGAATGTTTAAACGATGGCATCCTTCTGAGCCAAGAGTGAAATGGGAGGTAATTAGCACAGGAGAAGAACTTAGGAGGCTCTAGCAAGCGATGACCTTTCAAATAAAGGGCAGGTTACGACTGAAAGACATTTCTGAGGTCAAGCAACAGTCTTCAGCAATGATTAGCTATGAGTATAAGAGGAGCTGTCAAGAATGACACCCTTGCCGAAACCGGTTTGGCTCAGTGGATAGAGCGTCGGTTTGTGGACTAAAAGGTCCCAGGTTCGATTCCGGTCAAGGGCATGTACATTGGTTGTGGGCACATCCCCAGTGGGGGGTGTGCAAGAGGCGGCTGGTTGATGTTTCTCTCTCATCGATGTTTCTGGCTCTCTATCCCTCTCCCTTCTTCTCTGTAAAAAAAATCAATAAAATACATATTTAAAAAAAAAAATGAATGACTCCCTCCTTTCTAATCTGGGAGTTTGTTGGAGAGTGAAGAGAATTCAGGAGGAAGTGAAGAATAAAGGGGAGGAGGCAAAGGATAATAAGTTCCACTTTGAATGTATTGATTTGGGACAGTGGTCGGCAAACTCATTAGTCAACAGAGCCAGATATCAACAGTACAATGATTGAAATTTCTTTTGAGAGCCAAATTTTTTAAACGTAAACTTCTAACGTCATTACTATGTCTCAACAGCCTCTTTTTGCTCAAGTTTGCAAAAATTTTCCTTTTCCTATATTTAAACTTGCCCAGTTCTCTACATTTAGAGTTTAAGTTTAATAGCTGTTTGTTACATAGAACAGTCTTTTGCACAATTCTTTCATTCACTTATTCTATAAATATCACTGAGTGTGTGCTAGACACAGACACCACATAGGCACTTTTCCAAGCTGCATCTCTCTTCTACTCAACAATTCCGCTTTCCTCCCTGAAGCCTCGCTAAGCAGTTCTCCCCACTCCTCTCAGTCAGAGCAGGGATCTCCTTTTTTGCTTTCATGATCAGTCAAGAAACATTTGAAAACCTACTTCAGGACATTACAAAGAGAATGAGCTAAATAGCTTCTCAGCAATTCAAAAATTTCCTCTTTTAAGATTGAATATAATGAATAACAAAAGACTCTTCTCAAGGCAGTTTTTAAACTATTATAAAATGCATGGGAATAAAAGATGAGTCCTCTGATACCAAAGCAGTCCGGAAGAAATACCCATAAGAAAGCAAATTGAGAATGTAAGGTCATATTTAAAACTTTATAGTGAAAACTAAGATCTCAATGGCTTTGACAATTACGGCCATTAATTTAAGATGGTATTGTCAATCCAGGTATTTTTAAAAAATTTTATAGATTGATTGATTTTAGAGAGAGAAAGGAGAGAGAGAGAGAGAGAGAGAGAGAGAGAGAGAGAGAGAGATCAACTTGTTGTTCCACTTATTTATGCATTCATTGGTTGACTCTTGTATGTGCTCTGACCAGGGATCAAACCTGCAACCTTGGCATCCACCAGGGCAATTCACATAGTTTTAAAAGCGAAAGTCTTCCTAGGGAAAAATGCATTATGTAGAGCTTAGTTTCTTATTACAAAGAGCCTGAGGAAATGAAGAAAAACAGCTTTCAAGTGGGTAACAAATTGCCAAAACTTTTCTTGATTTTCAGATCCTGAGTCTTCATACAAGATTGCAATTATTTAGAAACTGACATATCTACAGGAACACGCCGTGCAAACTGGCCCTTCTCATTAGAATATCATCCTAGTTTTGCTGTTCTCATTCTAAGAAATACTTCAGAGAGGAAATCATTGCAGTCTAAGGAAAAAGCTCCAAAGAGGTGATTATTGGACTTGGCACACAGTAAGTGATCAATATTTGCTGAAGAGTAGGTAATAAAAATTGACAATTAGTTGTGTGATTTTCAGGTGGTGAGGATCACATCATCTACTGCCTCCATTTTTATTGTGAAAGTCTACCATTTCCTCCATCTATTCACTCAAATATAATACAAGGAAAACACTGACCATTTTATTCTCTTTCCATGGAAAAAGTGTCCCCTGCCTCTTGAAAAAGGCTTCACGGAGCAACAGAGTTTGGTTTGGTTAAGAAAGATACTGTTATAATAATCAGATAGTGTAATAAGCTACACAGGGAATTTACGGAAACTATATTCCCCGAAACTTCTGAAAACAGTACAAACAAGCACAGTATAAGATCCTAGGTATGATAGCACTTTCATGAAAAGGAAGGTAGACCAGATACACTTTTTCAGGCCTTCTCCAGATCAGGAAAGAAACCAAGTAGACTCTTTGCGCCTGTAAAATGAATTGGTGGTTTCTCTAGAACAAAGCAGATGTCACTGTAACCTGGAGCTTGCTATCTACTGCTGGAATGAATGTTACGTAGGATGTAAAATCAGGCAATAACAATCCAGCAACATTAGGGTGCCTACTGTGCGCCAAGCACGACCCAGGTGCGCACCCTGAGTTGGACACTGTCAGAGACAGAACATTTGATGGGCTGGATCGCAAGGCTGAGGTAATGCAAGAATCTCTTGGTCTTCCATTTCTTCCCGCCACCCTGGCAAAATCCAAGCCACTACCAAGAAACTACCATGTTGTGTTGACTCCTTCTGTTAGTGGCCGAGAATCTCGCTATTTCTTTGGTCTGACTGCTCTCCAATGGCCATTACTGTTCAGCCTTAGGTCAGTTCCATTCAACCTTTAAACAATCTAGCATTTGTCAGACACTTCACTAATCCCAAGAGATTCCAAAAGCACTTCCTCGATGTGCTGCCCTCTGGTTTCTGTGAATGGGCAGGTGGGCCCTCAGTTCTTCTCCACGCCCGCCTGGGAATCACCCTGGAGTGTGTGAAAGCTGTGGCCACATTTCCCTCCCCATGGAAGTCTGAGCGTAGCTAACTGGAAAGAAACCAAAGCCGCTCTGACGTGGAGTCCGTCCTTGCTGACATCAGACCCGCCATCAGAATATCACCCCAACTACAGGTGAGAAGCTGCTGCTGCTTTTAGGGTTGGGGAGGAGTGAAACCTGCCTAACCTTGTCCCACGGTGCGCCTCTCCCTTGGAGGAGAAGGGGTTTCATTCAAAAGCAAATCATCATTCGGTTACACATTTTTAAATTGCTGTGAAAAAATAGAGATGGGAATGAGGGGGCAGAGGTGTTCCTCTGCTCTTTCAGACTGTTTAATGTTTAAAGGAATCAGAAGGGATAAGATCTAGCACAGGATGCGGACAAATACTAGAAGCAAATAAACTAACCCTTGATTTTTTTTTAAAAAAAAAAAACTAGGCTATGAAAAGAAAGTCCTGGTTTTGTTTTTAAAGTCACTACCTCTACCATTGATTTTTGCAACAAACACAGCAAATAAACCCCCCCTTCTGTTCTAGGACAGTCAATGCGACCGCATTTCTTCCAAGGCCAAGTGTGAGTGAGTCGCAGGAGGGCGCGGCCCGGCAGTGAACTCCGTGTTGGGAGCCTCTTACCTTCGAAAAACTGCTGCAGGGCCTCGCTCTCGCCCTCCACCTCCATGGTGCTGCCAGGTGCTGCCTCCCGGACGGGGAGGGCTATCCGGCGGGGGAAGCCCCGCTGTCCCCACCAGCTCCCCGGCTAGGAGTGCTCTCGGAAAGTCTTCATTTTCCTTTTGTTGGAGTGAAGTGTGTCTTCAGCATCGAATCGTGCCCAGAGACCCAGAGAGATGGTTAAGTCCTCAAAATGATTGTAAAACCAGAAGGACTTTCAACCACACAGGGAAAGGAACGTCCAGAGAGGGAAGTTGTAGCCAGTCCACGGATCGTGCTGCGGGGAAGTGTTTCTCCTCTGCCTCTCGCCTTTGTTTTAAGGACCTTTGTCCCCAGTGACACACGTCGTTACATAAACGGGCAATAAAGGCAGCCTTATCTCCTACCCATCCTGTTACACCTATGTGCCTGCATCGCCCCTCTATCTACCTGATCACAGCCAAGTGAAGATACAGGGCAGGGTTTTCCGCCTAGAAAAAGGGGCCAATCAGGTGATCACTTTGACAGAGACCCAGAAGAGCAGAGCATTTAAATAGGCCTGTAACAACAAAAAATTGGGATGTGCTTAATATTTTTAAATTTACTCACTGCTAAAACTTATGTTGCTTGATACGCATCTAGTTTACATCCCTCAGAGTTTATTCTCTCTGAAAAGTATAAACCGTAAAGTAAAAGAAGTCCCTCTTATGAGCAATAAAACTGCATTTCTGACTTGATAATTTTTACAAACAAGTTTATGTTTCATTACCAGTTGGTTTCACTCTTCAATATAAAGCCGTACCCAAATAAATGTTTGGTTTTCACAGATTAACTATTCATTTATTTAATGATAGCCTAAAAATACAATTGGGAAATTAAACCAGTTCTCTCAGCCAGCCCCTTTCTTTTTTCTTCTTCCAAAACTTTTTATTTTGAAAAAGTTTTTTAACCTATAGAAAACTGAAAAGGATAGTACCATGAAATGAAGAATACTCTTCATCTAGATTTACTAATTACTAGTATTTTCTCACTCTTGCCTTTTCTTTCTGGATACACCAACCTTGTTGGCTGAGCCATTTGAAAATAAGTTACTGACATCTTGACATTTCACTCAGAAACAATTCTGTGTGTATATATATCTCCTCACAAATAAGGATATCCTCCCACATAATCACAATATAATGATTATCATACCCAAAACTGCAACATCAATTTAACACTGATAGCTCATATATAATTTCCACCACTGTTCAAAAATATCTTATTCTTTTATGATTTTTTTGTTTTGCTTTCTTTTTGTTGTTGTTGTTCATCCTCATCTAAGGATATTTTTCCCATTTTTTAATTTTTTAAATTTTTTTAGAGAGAGGGAGGGAGGGAGAGAGAGAGAGAGAGAGAGAGAGAGAGAGAGAGAGAGAGATGTAAAAGACATCAATTGGTTGTCTTCTGCAATCCAGGTACATGTCCTTGACTGGGGATCCAACCCAAGACTCTTAGGTGTGCAGGACAATGCTCTATCTACTGAGCCATATCAGCCAGGGCTGATTTTTCTCTTTCTTTTTCTTTCTTTCTTTCTTTCTTTCTTTCTTTCTTTCTTTCTTTCTTTCTTTCTTTTTTCTTTCTTTCTTTCTTTCTTTCTTTCTTTCTTTCTTTCTTTCTTTCTTTCTTCTGATTAAAGAACCAATGAATGTTCATTTATTGTCTCTGGTTCTATATTTTTTAAAATGTAGAACATTCTTTGTCATTTTGGTTGGTTAGTTAGCTTTTTATAATAACACCCCCCCCTTTTTTTTTTTTACAGTCCAAGCCCATTGTCTGATAGAATGTTCCACATCCTGAATGTGTCTGGTTGTTTCATTATTATTAGGATTAGTATAGGTAATATAGTATACTTCTTAATAAGTACTTTTTAAACTTCATACTCATAAATTGTTCCTTGAAAATGAGCAAACTGATTTTATCTGGGGGGTGAGGGGAGCAAAGAGAGACTTAGAATTCTACTTTGAAGGTCACACTGAGTCCCAGATCTTTAAGGACAAGTCATCAAGTTGTTTAAAGAAATGAATTTTCTACGTGTTCCAATTAAACTTGAACCATACTCTCTGCTGGGTGCAGGAAATAAAAAGATGAGCAAATAATAGTCCCTGCCCACCATGGGCTCAGATCCAGGGCGTGAGAAGAACACCGACGACGCAGCTGAAGGCGGCCGCTGATAAGGGCTGGGGAGAGCATCCAAGAGAACAGAGGAAGGCACGGTTCGTTTAATCTGCAAGGATCTGGAAAGGTGTCGCAGAGAGCTGGAATTTGAGGAGACAAACAACAGGTGGGTCTTTAAACACCTGAGCAATGGCTTGGAAGGGAGAGAGCACGGGTGCAGAGACTGGCATTACAGTGCGTGCTTGGTAGAGTCAGGGAGAAGATGGGGAACAGGCTATGAAGGGTTTGGATGTTAGGCTAAGTCTGAATTTGATTCTATGCATATTCAGTGTAAGTATCTAAATATATGATTTCTATTTGGGTAGTTGTGGTGCGTGATATCATTACATCTAACTCAGAGAGATAGCTGTGTTCGGACGTGTTTGGTTAGGGCGGTGACTACAGTTAGACCATTTCAGAAGCATCTGCAAGAATCCGGGTAGGTAGTCATAGAGCCTGAAGATGATATAGAACCAAGAAGAATTGACTCCTGGTTTGACTTGGGGAGTCGGGAAGAAGTCAAATGTTACTTTAAAAAAGGGTTTCTAAGCCTTTAGCTGCAATAGGAATGAATATAAAGCATGTCGCCTACGGCTAAATCCAGACTCAGAAGCTCCCAGCCAAGTTTCCTGGAGGCCGATGGAAGTAAGCATCACACTCTATCTCTGCCAAAATGATGGTTTAGGATCCTACTCAACAGTTCGCCCAGTCACTGCACACTCTCAGCAGCAGGGAATGAGTGACAGGAAGCATCACAGAGAAAGAAACTAGAATCCAGGAAATGAGCTGAGAAGCAAAGCTTAGAATTGGGAGTCCCAAGCTCCAACAGTTTCAGGAGCAGGCAGGTAAGTGAGCAAAATGGGTCAAAATAAGAGAAACCAACCACGCAAGCATGTTGATCAATGACAGCTGACCCACCCTTCCTCTGGTGTCAGGGAGACAGTCAGGGGTGGTGGGCATAGACTCCATAGAGCAAACCGGAGTACGGCCCTGATAAAGGGTGGAGCCGCCAGCAGAGGGAGCCACTAAACTTCCTCCAACAATGTGGGCTCTGTGTTGTCAAAACCGCCCATTTTTAAAGAGAAGCTGGAAATGCAGATTTTAATTTTTAAATTAAGTTACAACTAATTTGTTTAGAAGCAAAACAAACAGAAAAACAAACGCAAACCTTATCAAGGTGAAATAGCATACGTGTGAACGCACAATTCAGCCTGCAGGCTAAGTTACAAGGTCTAGGTTATAATAGCCAACAGGGCTTGAAGGAAATCAAGAGAATTCACAAGGAAGTTGTTGGAAGGCAGGACCAATAAATCTGTATTAATGAATCCAGAACACACAGGTGAGAGCACAATCCAGTTGGTGGCATTTCATTTCGGATTTAAGTGGAAGTTTCGAATCCCTCTCAGACAATAATTAACACTGCCTGTCTTTCCTAGATGAGAGACTTTACACATCTAACATTTTCTGATTCTATTGGGCATTCCCTTTTACACAGACTCGGTGGCAATCCATTCTCTTTAAATAGTTGAATACCTAACGCATATTCCTTTTTTTATTATCATTGATTTTTCAGAGAGAAAGAGGAAGGGAGCAAGAGAAACATCGATGTGAGAGCGAAACATCGATTGGCTACCTCCTGCATGCCCCTCACTGAGGACGGAGCCTGAAACCTGAGGAAATGAACCAGCAACCTTTTGGTGCATGGGGCGACGCCCAACCAACTGAGCCACACTGGCCAGGGCTAATGTATACTCTTGGCTATCTAACATAGCCATGGTTTAGATTTGGTTTGGTGTTGACATTTCCTAGAGAACTCCTATAGATAAACAGATAAAAACTGAGCTGCTGTGGTTAAACCAGGGATGTGGTTCAAGTTGGGGATGTAATGATGGAAACCTTGTCTCCGTTGCGACTGTTCCTGAGGCTGTAGCCCCAGAATTTTAGTGCTCAGACCTCACGTATGTGAACTTGTACTTCCTTGAGAGCGGCTTTAGGAAGGGTTCCTATTCTCTTCTATATTTCAGCAAGTGTGCTCCTTTTCTGTGGTACTGATGCTTTTTTAATAAAATAAAATAAAAAGATTCCTGCGTTGTTTTCAAAGCTGACTTATATTATTTCTCCATTAACCACCACCACTGTGAAAACTTGATATTTCCTGTTGAATTTGGTTTGTTTTTGTCTTTATCCTAAGTGAAATGGGAAGCCACCAGAGGACTTTAAGCAGGGAAGTAACATTAGCTGATTCATGTTTTACAAAGATGGCACAGGCCGCTGAGTCAGTGACTGTGGAAGGGCAGGACTGGACGCAAGGACGAGTGAGAGATGCTTGCGGGAGTCCAGGGGAGTGGCGTGGCTGGCCTGGGATGGGTGCCAGGAGTGGGCATGGAGGGAAGTGGACGGGTTCAAGATGTACAGAGAGTTGAAGGGTGGGATTGAGGGTGGTGGTGACAGAAATGGAGAAACCAAGAAGAAGCCCTAGATTATTGCTTAAGCTACCGGGCAAGGGTTCAACCATGTTAGGTTTGAGATGCCCATTAGAGGTGCGGCGGAGGACTGGAGCAGAGTCTGGAGCTAGAGAAGGGATTATGTCAGGGTTGGAGATGTAGAGTTATGAGCAATAACTCCAGAGGCCTAAATGGGATGATGTAAAGAATGTTTGCTAGAAGATAAAGAGAAAGCGGCCCAGAACACAACTCTTGAGTATTTAAAGGCTGAGCTCAGAGGCAGCAGGAGCTGTGACCAGAGCTGTCACAGAGCACCCCACATTCCTGACCAGGGCTTACAAGGCCCTACCTACACGCTCTGCCTCCTGCCTGCCTCTCTGTCTCCTACCACTCTTCTTAGCACCAGCTTCACACTGGGTCTTTTTGCCGTTTCTCACATGTGCCAAGCTCACTTCTTCCTTAGGAGCTTTACACCTGCTCTCCTCCCTTGGCAAGGCTGAGGGTGATCAGAGCTCAGCTTTAAAATGTCACCTCCTAAGCATGTCCCTCTGGACCACCCTCTCTCACCCATTTCCCCATTTAAGTATCTATAGAACTCTTATCCAGTGGCATGTGTCTTTTTGTCCATGTCTCACTAGACTGAGAGCTCCATGAGATCAATGTCTTGATCATTGCTTATTGTTGGAGAGTGGGAATTTCTGAGCACTACTGAGGCCGAGGACTATGCCCCAGATGGAGTTGTCAGTGCTGACATCCGGCCAGGCCTTGAGATTTGGTCTCATGGCCCCTTCCCGGCCTGTAGGCCTTCTTTTATAGAACACCGTCAGCTCTCTCAAGAACAGGATGACCCTGTGAATAACATGGTCGTCAATGGCATGACCCTGACGTTGCTTGGGAAAAACTGTCTTGTCTTGGGTTACTTGTTCTGAAACAACAGGATGTGGTTAATATGATTAAAAGTGGTCCTGCACAAAGGGTTGGGGCTGCTCTGTGGACTCCCTGCGTGGAGAAAGGCAGAGCAGTTGCCGGCTTGCTAATAAAGGCTCCCTAAATTTTAATTTGATCTGGACTCCAGTGGTCATTCACTTGCATTCGCTCCACAACACTTATCTCCAACACCTGCAACAGCGCTTGCACATACAAGATTCAAATACGTGTGGATGAGGAGGACATCTCTGTTTCTAGAACAAAAAATTACAGATGCTCCTGGGTCTTTGTCTACATATCAAAAACAGGAAACTTGGTTGTCTGTTGAGATGGTAATTGCACTGTATTCCATGCAAAAGAAAAAAGAAAAACATTTTTCTTTTAGCATAAAAGTTAAACACAAATTCACACTGCTTTGAACGTTCTTTATTTTAAACATTGTGTCTTATAGGAAAAAATGTTTACCTGGGGAAAAACACAACAAAGAGGATCTTTTAAATTTTTTTCTGAATAAAAGCAGACCTGTTTTAGACTCTTTGGAAGCACAAAACAAAAACACACAGGATTTACATAGTGGGGTGGTATGTGGGTGGCTGCAAGTTCTTTCAAGGACCAAAGCCCAATGCTCAGAAACCAAAGTCTTTGTTCTTTCAGTGCAGAAGGCAGATGTCAGTCAAAAGGCTATAGCTGTCTTAGAGCTGAGAGACCACAAGGACACCTGGCTCGGCACTCACTGAGGAGGCCAGGGAGGAGCAGCGACCTCCTAGTTTGAGGGGATCTGCTCCGGAGTCCACTGAGGACTCCTGATCCAGAGTCCTCTCCATTAGGCCAGGCTTTCTCCTCACCTCAACTATTTATAGAAATTTATTTTAAAAGTATTTTTCTCCTTTTTAGAGTTGGTAATCTGAAAAGTTAAATTCTGTCCAGAAATATTATGCTGAACCCAAACTAATCAGCACAGTCATTGGCCCTCCTTTGCCTTGCCATCCTGCTAGCTCCTCTGAGGTCAATCCTCTCAACCCTTTTCTTTCCCTGTCATAGTAGCTCAGGGTTCAAGGCTCTACTTGACTGACCCACACATCCCAAAGCTCCCTCCTGATCCCGAATTGATCTCCTAGCCTGATCTGATCATTGAATGTACACTTGTAAATGCCATAGCTACTTAACATCTCCACTTTGGTACTTGATGGGCATCTCAAACAATGTGTTGACCACCAAATTCTTGTCTCTATTCCACACATATGTAATTTGCCCCTATCCCAAATTTCCCCATCTCAATAAATTGCTCAAGCAATAGCTCAGGCCAAAAGCCTAGGATTCAGATCCGATTTCTCTCCTTTCCCCTCTTCCAAATCCATGTAATCATCAGGTCCTGTCATCACATTTACTTTGTGGTTTGGTACACAAGTGTATGTAATTGGATGAATCATAATTCTCAATTCATAACATACCATTAATACCATGATTCTCTTAATTCATCTATTCATGTATTTCCTTTTTAAAAATGTTTTTATTAATTTCAGAAGAAGGGAAAGGAAGAGATAGAAATATAAAGGATGAGAGAGAATCATAGATTGGCTGCCACCTACTGAGCATATGCCCTGACCAGGAGTCGAACTGTGACTTCCTGGTTCATGGGTCAATGCTCAACCACTGAGCCACACTGCGTATTTACCTTTTTTTGTTGTTAATCCTCACCCGAGGATATTTTTTCATTGATTTTTTTATAGAGTGGAAGAGAGGGGGAAAGAAACATCAATTGAATGCCTTCCACACCCCCCTGACCAGGGCCAAGGATGAAGCCTACATCCCAAGTATGTGCCCTTGACCGGAATCCAACCTGCAACCCTTCAGTCTGTGGGCTGACGCTCTAACTACAGAGCCAAACCGGCTAAGGCCATGTATTTACTTTTAACGATCAATTAACCCATCATCAAATCGAGGTAGGAGAGAACGGTAACAATGACTTACTCATATATTTGTTCCTCCCAGTTCTTTTCCTTTACCGCCCTCACTCCCAAAGTAACACTATCCTGAACTTATTATGGATTTTAATAATAGTTTTGTCTCATATATATGTATGCCTAAGTAATTGTTCTGTTTGATTTTGTGCTTTATGAGAAAAGTATTGTCACATGTAGTCTTCTGAGTTTGCTTGTTCACTCAATCTGTTACTGTCCTGCATGCATGAAGCTAATGTTTCATTCATTTTGTCTGCCCAAAGAGATCCAATTTTATATTTTCCCTTTGTCAGATCCATTTACTAGTAATTAATAGTTCACTAATCTACCATGCCATGAATCTACACAGCACTGACCTACCAGACCCACAAATACATGTAAATTTTATGGTAATGTACACGTATGTGTGGATCATTTGGGAGCTCTCTATTCTGCTCCAGTGGCCGTTCTGTCAGTTTCTGCACTAATGTCACACTCTCTTCAATACTTTAGCCTCATCAGTCCTTCTGGTAAGATAAGTTCTCCCTCCCTTTTCTTCAGAAGTCCCCTGGTCATTCTTCATCCTTTACTCCAGCACATGAACATTTCAAATCAGTGTGTCAACTCCCGGAGAAATGTTGAAATTTAGTTTGAAGATACATTAAATCTATATATCAATTTGGGAGAGAACTTTTTTTAATATTGTCTTCCTACTCATTAATATAGAAACATTCTAGTCTTCTTTAATGCCTTCTAGTAAAAATTTAACACTTTCTGTATACAGATCTGGCATCTATTTGGTCAGACTTGTTGCCACACATATTAGAATTGTTTTGTAATTATTATATAGGATTATTACTGACTTAACTCTGTGACTATTTTGTTAACTGATAATGTGTACTTTTTGTTGTTGTTCTTAATCTCCACACTAGGAAACTTTTTCCAATGGTTTTTTAGAGAGAAGGGAAGGAGGGGGAAGAGACAGAAGATAGAAACATTGATGCAAGAGCAATACATGGACTGGTTGCCTCTGTAAGGTCCCAAGACCCCCGGTGAGTCCGACGGAGGGGGCGACGACCCCAAGTCAAACGCCGAGACCGAAACTTGATGCAAAAAGCATGAGGATTTAATACAAGCGCAGCACAGGGGCTTCTCAGGCAGACAGCAACAGTGCTGGCTGCCTGGAGCGCCGAGTAACTGCAGAACATGAGTTTATAAAGGCAAAGACCACACGCAGGTGGGGTTACACATGGAGGGGGAAGAAGGGACCAAGGAAATTCCAAGAAGGGGAGCTGGGCTCGTTAATTACATGTTTTAATCTTGCAAGCCCCTTTGTCTCTCCCCTTCCCATTCCTCTGGGTAAGTCCTCAGGGTAGGGAGTTTCTGGGGACTGATTTCATTCTTGCCTAATCTTCAACCGTAAAGAACTGACCTCATCCCTGTCTAATCTTTAACCGTAAAGGTCACATCCTGGAACAGGCAGTGGGGAAGGTCAATTCCTCAATCTTGGGGCCCTACACCTCCTGCGTGCACCCTGACCAGGGCCCAGGAAAGAGCCTGCAACTCTTCGGTCTGCAGGCTGACGCTGTAATCATTGAGTGAATCAGCGAAGGTCCAATTTGTACTTCTCAATCCCTTAATCTTTTCATCCTCCTGGATGTCTCCACCCCACCCCCCCCATATTTTCTTTTCAATACTTTCATGTCCTTCTGCTTTGTCTATAAATATTATCTTAACCAATTTGACTATCTTTGTCACTGGCGAGTTTATCTCACCATCTTAGAGCATATTTTTAAAACTGTTTTTAAACAGCTTTGAGATATAATTCGAATGCCATATAAATCACTCTTTTAGCTGTACAATCCAGTAGTTAAATCATCTTTTCATTTCCACATCAACTTTTCCTTTTTCTCTCTTTTTCATCGATATCCATCTTCTTCTAACAAGACAAGAACTTTGTCTTCATGCTCTCTGGTTCCTCCCACTCCCATGGGTTGAAATTACAAAGAATTTTAGTTCTAGATTGTTACTGATATACTTTATTTTCTTTAGTCCTACTTTTTAAAAAAAATTGGTTTGAGATAGGAGAGGGGGGGGGAGGGAGAGAGAGGGGGAAGAAGGGAGGAAGGGAGGTAGGGAAGGAGGGAAGGAGGGGCGGAAACATTACATCTATTGGTTGCTTCCTGCATACACCTCAACTGGACATCGAACCTGAAACCTAGGTATGTGCTCTGACCAGGAATCAAACCTACCACCTTTCAGTGTACACTGTACAGGATGACACTCCAACTAACCAAGCCACCCAGCAGGACAGTCCTTTTTTAAAAAATATATATTTTATTGATTTCTTACAGAGAGGAAGAGAGAGGGATAGAGAGTCAGAAACATTGATGAGAGAGAATCTTGCACACACCCTACTTGGGATGTGCCCGCAACCAAGGTACATGCTCTTGACCGGAATCGAACCCGGGACCCTTCAGTCCGCAGGCCAACACTCTATCCACTGAGCCAAACCAGTTTCAGCGGTCCTACTTTTTATTTATGCTTTTTAGTTATCAACAAACTTTCCCTAAATATCTGATCACTTTTCTTCCCAGATCTCTTGTAGCATCTCCTGGATTGATTTCTCTTTATATTTAAGTGATTTCTCCAAAGGTGTTTTTAATTTCCATCTTTGTGTGGAAAATCTTCTAAAGTTCTGAAACTCTGAGAACATTTTTATTATGCCCTTACATTAGAAAACCTATTTATCAGGACATAAAATTCTAGATTCAAAGTTCTTTTCCTGTTCAATTTCAGAGTTCTGAACTAGCATGGTAACTATTGCTTCTTCTATATCAGTCTCCAATGTCCTTTTGTCTGTGGACTCCAGTCCATCCTGGTGACCAAGACTTCTACAGAGTAAAGTTGACTAAGACTTTGAGACAGGACTGAATACCAGCTCTCATACAGTGCTGCTGTGAATATAAGTTGATTCAAGTTTTCTAGAGGGAAATTGGGCAATACAGATAAAAATTTTTAAAATACTCATATACCTTGCTAGACCCAACACTTTTACTTCTAGGCATCTACAAGAAGGAAATTAACCCAACAATATACTCATCACAGCACTTTGATATAAAAAAATTAAATACTCTAATCCACAAACACAATTAAATGATATTAACATCCTATAATCAAAACTTCAGCATGGTTAGATGTGTAGAAAAATACTTAAATTTTTAAAGAAAGTCTACTACTAGTTTCAGAACTATGTATATACAGGTAAGAAATATTTAAAAGCTGAAATTATTCTTCAAAAATATTAGCAGTACCGTTCTCTAGATGAGATTGATTTGTCATTTCTTCTTGCTTTTCTATACTTACTATATGTCTACCCTGAAACACTTTACTTTTATAAATAATTTTAATAAATAATTTCTCCATATGATGTCAGTTTTACAGTTTGGAGCTTAGAGATCAAGTGATTCTATGACCAACGTATACTCTGCATATATACAGTATAAGCTCTGTAACCCACACTCACCTTCAACATCCCTGGTGCACACATCAAACTCCTTATTTATCTTTCTATCCTTTCAACAACTATTACAGTGCTCAAGACATACAAAGTAGAAATATATTACATCAAGATGTTCAAGAATGCATTTCTGGGATAAAATGTGACTGTCCTCTATTATATTTAACTAGAGGTCCGGTGCCCAAAATTCACGCACTCGTTGGGAGGTCAGAGGGGTCCCTCAGCCTGGCCTGTACCCTCTCGCAGTCCGGGAGCCCTTAGTGCAGTAGTTCTCAACCTTTCAATGCAATGACCCTTTAATACAGTTCCTCATGTTGTGGTGACCCTCAACCATAAAATTATTTTTGTTGCTACTTCATAACTGTAAATTTGCTACTGTTATAAATTGTAAGTATCTGTATTTTCCGATGGTCTTAGGCAACCTTGTTAGCAGTTCTCAACCAGTGGGTTGTGACTTTCCTTTTATAAATAATTTTAATAAATAATTTTTCCATATGATGTCAGTTTTAGTTTGGAACTTAGAGACGAACAGGTTAAGAATCGCTGCTTGTAGAGCCTAAGACCATCAGAAAACACAGATACTTACATTACGATTCATTAACAGTAGCAAAATTACAGTTATGAAGTAGCAACAAAAATAATTTTATGGTTGGGGGTCACCACAACATGAGGAACTGTATTAAAGGGTCGCAGCATTAGAAAGGTTGAGAACCACTGCCTTAGGGGATATCCAACTAAGCCAGAGGTCAGACATCCTTAGCACTGCCACAGAGGCAGGAGAGACTCTCGCCACCGCCACTGAACTCGCCAGCCGTCAGCCTGACTTCTGGCTGAGCAGCCCTCCCCCTGTGAGAGTGTACTGACTACCAGGGATCAGCTCCTGCACTGAGCGTCTGCCCCCTGATGGTCAGTGCACATCATAGCCACAAGTTGTTCCGCCATCGGGAGGAAACTGACTCTCGTTATCCCCCTAGGGGTCCTGGATTGCAAGAGGGTGCAGGTCAGGCTGAGGAACCCCACCGGTGCATGATCGGGGCTTGGGAGGGATGCAGGAGATTGGCCAGCTGGGGAGAAACTGCAGGAAGGCTCCAGGGTGTTCCCGGCCCATCTAACTCAGTCCCGATCTGCTGGACCCCAGCAGGAAGCTAACCTACCAGTTGGAGTATCTGCCCCCTGCTGGTCAATGAACATCATAGGACTGGTGGACCAGTCTACTGTCTGCCCCCTGGTGGTCAGTGCACATCACAGTGAGCAGTTGAGGAGCCTTAACATATCATTAGCATATTACACTTTGATTGGTTGATCAGCTGACCAGACACTTAGTATTTTAGGCTTTTATTAAATAGGATTAACATGTTAAGCACCATGTGACTGATACTATACTTTCCATCCAGAAGACAAAACAGGCTGGGCACTTAACGTGTTAATCACCACAATAAAGGAGCTCTTTAAATTACAAAGTACAGAATGAATAAAACAGCGACTTTCAAACAGAAGCCTCTTTAAATAAAATATTTTTTTGAATCCCAATATGTAAAACCCGAGTCATCTTGGTGGAGACAGAAGCTAATCCTGTCCACTCAGCTCTCTTCTTTGCTTCCCACAGATTGCTGGGAAGTTTGAAAATTATAATTCAATCCACTCAACTGGCCCCACATGCTGTGTCAGAACTAGAAGAGAAAGCAAAAGCACATTTGATCTAGTATTTATTTATTTAGCTTTTTTTGGTGACTATAAATTACAATCACTCAGACACTTGTAATTCATTATAGTGTGTTCAACTAAAGAATGAGCAAACACAGCACAGGCCAGTTTAAAAGAAATCACAGTACTTCTTGGTGTAATTTGCAAAAGGGGGAAAAGTCCTGGGCCCACACCGTGGAAATAAATATCACGTAACCATGAAAATATTCAGCCATTTTCCAGGTATCAGGGAGGTTGGTGCGTGGTCCCGCAGAGGATCAGAGTTCCTCTTTGAAATATCCCAGCTTTGCCAGTGACATCTCTTTTCTCAGCTGCATAACCTCCCAAAACATGTGGTCAACTATACAAACAAAAGAGAGACACATAAATTATAAAATACCATCTTAATTATTTTTAATTTGTTTCAATGAAAATTTAAGATTAACTCAAATGCCAGTTGGCATTTCCTAATGACATGCCTAATTGCCTAGACATTCCATCACTGTTTCACACTAACGTCTTCATATTCTTGTGAGCATCCCAATTTTATTAATAAATAAGCAGTACTCACCAGTTTACTATCACTTTTTTATTAAATATATCAGTGACTGTCACATTTTAGCCCAATAGAAGGTATGCATTTCACTGTCTTGAGTATATGGCAATGCTGCTGCCTTCATAAGTAATTACACTCAGTGCTCAGTTATGAAAGAGTTATATCTAACGTCTAGATCTTGTTGTTCTAGTTTGCTACATCTTGGCCTTTTCACTTTTCATTAATACTAATAGAGAGTGAAAAAGAAAACAAGAGACAGTCCAGAGAATTCAGTGACATTCTTTGTGTCTAATAGGGAAAATTTTATATATGGCTCAAATTAGAAATAAAAACAAATGTAGAGGATGATCTATAGATTTCCATTAGCTCTACTTGTGTGAGCCCCTCTGTAAGTGGAAAAAAAGATGACTCTATATTTCAGACTATAAAATCTGACGTATGATCAGATTAGACTGATTTAGAGCAGTGGTTCTCAACCAGGGGGGGGACTTAGCCCCCAGGGGTCCACTTGGCCATGTCTGGAGACACTGCTCATTGATGGCATCTAGTGAGTCAAGCCACGGGACACTGTTAAAACATCCCACAAGGTATCACCCCCCACCACAAGGACTTACCCAGTTCAAAATGTTAACAGTACAATGGCTGAGAAACGCTTCTTTCACTTTAACTGCTCTAAATTCTTTCTGGCACAGGCACAGATAATAAACAGATTTTCACATTAATATTTATTTACTACAAACCCACACAGTATATGAGGTGCATCAAATACTGTCAAGTAGAAGAGTGATGGAAACCAGAGAAGAAACTACTTTTATCACCATCACTCATGATTCTATTTACATAAACTAAATTATCTTTCAGCCTTCCCTACAAAAACATTTCTCATTTTAACAAGGAGAAAAAATACGCTTGACACCTGAACACAACATCAATCCTCTGTTTTCCAGCTTAAGTCATATCATCCACCAAAGGGATTCAAAAAGACTTCAATTTTATTTAAGTCATAAAAAATATTGCACAGCTTAAAGACTATGCTACACAGCCTTTTGAAATTTAACAGAGACAGGTTTCCACCTTTATTCTTTTAGGCATTAAAATTTAATTATATGGGATTCTAACTCAACATGACTGTTTTAGTACACCAGAGCCTGAGAAATGCTAAACTACGTTATTATGGGCATGACTAATTTTTCCAGAGAATTAAGATTTACTGGTTTACCTGATAAAAATAGAAGGCTTCTTATTAGTTTTCAAGTATAAAAATATTTTCAGTGTCTAAAAAATATATAAACAGACATTTCCCCACAACTTCACATACAAAACTGGCATGGCCTTGTCCTTGCCATGTGTGTGACTACTGGTCTAAAACACTCATATGTACTTATGAAGCGCTGCTTTAAAGCTGTCAGGCGCATTTGTTTTTATGCTGGTACTTAAAGACATTGGGCTATAAAACCATCATTAACCATGAAAGACACGAAAACACTTGCATGAAGGTGGCTCTCCTGGATAGATCACCTGCCCGTTTGTGCTCATTTAGAACACAGCAATCTCTAGTCCATTCAGAATTATCCTCACGGCTGCTTTATTAATGTGAAAATACAGGACAAAATTGCTAGCTCCTCATGGTTTTCACTAACTAAAATAAATCTGACCATGTCTAGAGCTTGCTCATTTTTCTCCCTTAAGGAGTAAATTTAATGAGCTTTGTACTCCTCTCACAGTTACTAACTGGCTTATATAAGTCTTAAGAGTTAAAACTGAGCCTAATTTAAAACTCAAAATTAGAGTAAAATGAAACAAATATAAGGATTAAACACAATGTGTTTTAAAAGAGACATTTATCCATACACTTTATTAGAACTATAAAAGAGACTCAATGTAAATATACCAATAATAAAGTTTATTTGAGCTTTACTACTGTGCCCTATACTTTTTACTGAACTGTTATATAAATATTTCATAACTAGAGGCCCAGTGCATGGGGGAAGGGAGACAGTGTCCCTCAGCCCGGCCTGCTGGCTCCTAACCACTCTGCCTGCCTGCCTGATCACCCCTAAACACTTGCCTGCCTGCCTGATCACCCCTAATCACTCTGCCTGCTGGCCTGAATGCCCCAATCACTCTGCCTGCCAGCCTGATTGCCCCTAACCACCTGCCTGATCACCCCTAACCACTTTGCCTGCCTGATCGCCCCTAACTGCTCATCTGCCTGCCTGATCTCCCCTAACTGACTCTGCCTCAGCACCCGCCATCATGGCTTCATCCGGAAGAATCCAGAATGATGTCCAGAAGGTCGTTCGGCTGTCCAGTCTAATTAGTATATTATGCTTTTATTATTATAGATTATCATAGATGAATAAAGAACTTACCATCCTGCTGTTTCACAAGTCCCTGCTGAATATATCGAATGTATGTAAAAAAGTTACACACAGATGTGATCTAGGCCAAAAGGAAAAAATGTCATAAATATAAAATGTCTCATATCAGTGAGCTTTATTAAAATTCATTATTACATTACTTACCCTGTATCTACAAAAAGGAGAAATATAATAATAGTTGCTTGAATCTCCTAATTTAATTCTGTGTTTACAAGATTTACTCTGGCCAGTGAGAGCACATTTTCTGTAAAAGAACGATACATTTTAGGGTTTTTTAAAAATGTATTTTTATTGATTTTTCACAGAGAGAGGGAGAGAAAGTTAGAAACATTGATGAGAGAGAATCATCGATCAGCTGTCTCCTGCACACCCCCTACTGGGGATATACCCACAACCAAGGTACATGCCCTTGACCGGAATCGAACCCAGGACCTTCCAGTCCACAGGCCGATGCTCTATCCACTGAGCCAAACCGGTTTTGGCCATTTTAATTTTTTTTAAATTAAAGGCGTTTTGCCCCTACCTCTATACAAGCTGAAGACAACAAATATTTGAGAACCTACTATGGACCAGGCACTGTTCCAGATGCTGGGCTATCAAGATGAGAGAGACCAAGCCCCTCCCCTTTTTGGGTTAACATTCTAGTAAAAGCTTAACAGCCTAAAATTAACAGTGGTCTAGAAATAGAAACTAAATGTTTTAAATATATGTCCTATCCCGGAGCAAATTTACATATGAGTAATCTGATTTAGGAAGCTCTGAGCTTTCCATCAGAACTTCAGCTTCTGTCTAGGTTGGAAAAACACCTAATGATGATTACTCAAGTCTCAGAACATGTTACTAATGCTTTCAGGGTAACAACTTCCAGGTAAGGTCCTTTTTGGTGTGTTTGGTTGTTTTTCATGTAGTAACTAGACCTGAGAAATACAAAGGAATACAAAAACACTGAATCTTAACAATTACATAAGGTGCATTACATTTAAACACACATCCTTTCTATTTACATAATATAAAATCTGAATTTGGTTGGAATCAGGCTATAAACCTCTTGAGGGCAGGAACCGTATTGTATTCATCTTTTTTTAAAATGTGTTAAGGTATCACATATTTGTCCTCAATGCCCCCATTCCAATCCCCCACCCCTCTCCACTCATGCCCCCACCCCCCTATTGTCCTTGACCACTGGTTAGGCTCATATGTATGCACATAAGTCCTTTGGTTGATCTCTTTCTTTTATCCCCACCCTCCCTTTGAGGTCCAACAGTCTGACCCATGGCTCTTTATCTCTGGGTCTGTACTTGATCATCAGTCTATGCTGTTCACCATTTCCCCCAGATGAGTGAGATCATGTCCTACTGGAAATATACTCATAAGAATCGAAAATGAGACAAGCAATAATGGTTATGCTGAAAGGCAAATGAATCAGTCTGTAGTGAGTTTCTTTTCGGGCCAACAATTATTTTGAGACCCAATTTCAATGTCAAACAGTTCCTTATGTGTATATGTCAGCAATGATATTTCAGTTCTGGATGGTGGACAAATGGTGGTAATGCAGGTCTGACCCTCTCTGATTTGGTCCTGGGTAATCTGCAGTGATGCACAGCTCCTGACTGCTATTATGGGAAGGCATCTTCTATCTCTGGACTGCTTCTCTTCTGTCTTCATGGCTGGAGTAGTCCTGTCAATTCCTCTCTGTTGCCGGAATCCACATGGTCTTGGAGTTGTTTTCTGTCGTATTCATCTTTAAGAGCCTGGCACCAATGCCCCCATGTCCTGGCTGTTGGTTAAGTGATAGCCCACCTGTCACTCACTCTCCTGCTCAGGATGAAGCTGGCTTGTCTCTCTGGCTGGACTTGCAGCAGCCCAGCTATCCCTCTAGTAAGTTAGAAGCTTGGTTGAATACAACCACCACTCCCTATCAATGTAAAATTACTGCAGCTCTAAGTAAAACAAAGTGGCCAACAGCATTTTATATGATATTATAAATTAAATAATAAAAATAGATTAAATAAACATTAAATTTCAGCTATACTTATAAGAAATATGACAAAAATTTGTCTCCATATAAGAAAACACGTGGAAAATGTATATTTAACACAGGATAATTTGGGAGGAGGCCATTCCAATCACAAAATAATTTTTATCTTTTCAAAGAAATCTTGCCTCATTGCTCCTTTATTAGCAAATTCCTTTAATGATCTATAAAAATGTTTTTTTAAAACACTAAACTATTAGCTGGGGGAGGATAGAATATTAAGAAATTTAAGGCACAAGTGCTGAAAGTCTCTGGAACTTACAAAAGTATAATTTATAGAAGAGGGAGAAAAAGAACCATCAAACTGATAAAAATCAATGTATAAACTATCCTTCTGGAAGGAGAATATACCTGTTTGACTACTCTTTTCTCTAATTTTGAAAGGCTTTGCTACAGTGACTTTAAATATCAAATTTTAAAATAATAAAGTGTTCGACTTATCTCATTTTTAAAGCCGTTTGTAAACTATCACAGCCAATATATTTTCATTTGAGCTGGGATTCAATGCTAAGTTTTCGGACCTCCAACTCCAATGTTTTGTTAACAGGCTGCTACACTATCTCAGTATGTGTTAACAGCTGTAGTCCCGAGATTTCAAATCCTTGCTTGCCATTTCACTTGCAATGTCCACATGTTTAAACCCAGACCTATGCCCTTTCCCAAAGCAGAGCCCTTCCCACTTATTCCCAAAGGCCACATCATTCTTCTAGTCAGTCATCTCTAAGTCCTTTGTCTTCCACCATCCCTAAATTTTACTACTGTCTCCTAAATTTTCTTCCTTTAGATTTGTCATATCTTTCCTCTCTATACACTTGCCACCCTCTGAATACAGCGTTTCCTTGGCTCGAGGCTTTCACAGTCACAAGTATTGTCCTTTTTCTATCTAAATTCCATCTGTGCTTCAAAACCGCAGGTCAAATCTCCCTCCCTCCAAGAACAGTCCCTGATCACCACCACTGGACTGACTGCCTTCCTCAAAACTCCCACAGCGCCCTGCCATTCACTTAGGGATAATCATAACCTTGTCCACGACAGCCCTGACCAAGGCCAAACGTCACATTTCATAAAAGAGGGACAGTATCTGCCTTCAAGTGTTTTCCCACACAATATGCACTAAAAAGAAAAATGGGTTTCAGGCCCTATTCCCACAAGTACAATATCCTTAAGTAGGTAAACTGTTCCCTGATCTACATAACTATTTTACTAAAATGCTATATAAATCCACTTTAACTGATACCCTCATTTGTCATTTGCACATGTGTGATATATTATGAAGGATGAATTTAAAATTTTACAATAAAAACTACTATATACTATGTTTAATGTTACAACATAGACCTTAAAAGCACAAAACTGCTCGCTTTAATGATCACAAACACAGAATTTAAGAACTTAAATACATTCCCCAATTTCGGAGGCCACAGTGCTCCAGGTGTGGCACAGAGGGAAGTGTGGAACAGGACACAGCTCTGGGTGGATATGCAGCTCACAAAGCGAAGGCATGGCTAAGTCCCTCCACAAATGATTACCCAGCTACCAGCACTATGTGATCCTAGTGAGACTGTAATTTGCATCAGCAGGAACAGGATAAATTATACACCTCCCACAATAGGCTTTAACCAGACCTATGGTGAATCTCAACCAGCTTTTTCCTCTTGTACCTTCAAAATGACCCAGACAAGAGTCTGCTTTCCAGTCCCCTATATTAATCTAGTTCTGAACCACCAACTAAGCAGCTTCCTCAAAATCTTCCCAAGTCACTTTTTTAAACAGCAGTGTCAACGGTTCTAGGTCTTGTTCATTTCAGTCATCTTTCTTCCTCAGAATGGATGAAAAAAGCCTGCCCTGCCGTGAAATGCGGGAGTCTAACCTCTAAAGATTTAGAAGTGCTAAATCTCTCACAGGTGGAAGACAGAACTGATTATTTACCAAAGTGGGAATCCTTTATGACAGCATGAAAGGAGAGGGCTAATTAAGTCATTTTCATGTTTGATAAGACTTGGTCTAAATCACTGTCTTCCCAAACTAATTTTGATGGTAACCCCGGGGAATAAATATTTCACACAGAAACCGAGGACATAGAACTATACATATATAGGGTGTCATAAAAAAATGTATACACAAAGTTGATAACTCAATTTTCACTCCTTTTCAGGTTTAACTGATTTGAAACAATAGGTGAAGCTTTGAACAAAGAAATTTATCCTAAGTGCCACTAGACTTTTTTTTTAATGGGGACACATTAAAGACAAAATTTATAATACAAAACTGGCAACAGTCAATAACTTGAGGGTACACAAATCCAAACGAAATGTTTGTGATTTTTTGATGATTGTGATTCCATTGCTTTACATTATTAGCAATGTTTGGACCAGAATGGTCATCAGTTTGAAAATGGACATTGATTAAAAAAAAATTACTCACTTCTATAGATTCTTTTAAATTTTTAAAATGAAATGTATGTTAATAAACACTGACTTTATAATCATTCAAAGTGTGTATACATTTTTGGGGGATGCTCTGTATGTATAACAAACAAAAATTCTACTTATAACCCACTGAAGCAGGGGTGGGGAATGTCCGACCCATGGGCCATATAAAGCCCAGAAAATCATTTGGTGTGGCTGTCAAGACAACCACAGGCAGGACTCAAAATTCAGTAAATCTAGGAGCGTTTTCATAGCAACATCTATCTATCTATCTATCTATCTATCTATCTATCTATCTATCTATCTATCTATCTATCATCTATCTATCATCTATAAAAATCTAAGCAACCAGCCAGTAGCTGTGACGTGCACTGACCACCAGGGGGCAGATGCTCAACATAGGAGCTGGGGAGTGACAGCAGCTTTGCAGAGTGCCCTCTCACTCTCCAGGACCCCTCAGGGGATGTCAGACTGCTGGTTTTGGCCCAATCCCCGCAGGCCAGGCCAAGGGACCCCACCAGTGCATGAATCTGTACACCAGGCCTCTAGTACATTTTTGTAATTAAAAGGGCTTCTCTGTGATTCTAATTTGAAATGCTACATCCCACACTGTCTGGAGACTTGTGCTTGAGCTGCACAGGCTCTAAATAGAAAACTGACAAGACATTTAACCACATTTAAAACTAGAAAAACTAAATAACTCAACAAGTACAAATTTTAAAACTCAGTATCTTCCATAAGACAAGGTTTTGAAAACATACTTTGGTCCTCCACATTCGACTGCAGAAGCTTTCACAAATCGAATAGGTTGTAATCCCACCGGTTCAATGCTTAGAGTATTGTTTTCCACAGCCTCCAAAACAGCTGAAGCCAACTTAAAAAAAAAAAGTATTAGACATTATGCTGGCAGAAAATTATCAAATCTGTATTCTACAGTCAACTTATTTTTAAGATTATTACTCCAAGTTCCACTAGCTTGGCCTTAGCCAATTCGGGGGGGGGGGGGGGGGGTGACAAAACTACGTAACCTTGGTTTAAATTCTTTTATACAATTCAAACGTTGTTATGAAAGGCAATTCAGTTACAGCTAAATAAGCTTTCTCATTATCTGGAAGGGGATTAAAGGCATTAATTCCAATCTCTGTTCAACCTTCCTCACAATTAACATCTACTGTTAATGCAACTTCAAAATGAATAGCGTAATGCTTTATTTTGCTAAATATATGCAATTTTTAACACTGATCATTCATAACACAGCAACATATACTAATAAGTTATTTATTTTCTGAACATGCATTTATGTGTACAAGAGTCTACAAAAAATTAACAGAATTATCAAATATTAAATGCCCAGATGGAGATGCTAGCAACTAATAAACAACAAAAGAAACAGGCAATGAAACTCCGGTGTGACAAAACTATTAATACTGAATGGCCTACCTAAAACCAGGCACAAAGCCACAACTAACAATGCATCTACATATCAAGTGTCTTACTGCTCATCTAAACATCTCCTTACAAGTAACATCATTAAATCCTCTAAAGACTTAACATAAATAAGACTTTTAGGATTAACTATCTTAAACACTGATTGGCATGATATTTACATATACACCTTCCCCAAACAAATTAAAATTATGATCTTATATGTGTATAGGGCCTTATATTTTTAAAAAGTATTTGTCTATCTACCTCATTCACTTCATTTTATTCTCTAAACAACCCTATGCTATAGACAAGAAAGGCATTTTTCCCACTTTAAAGATGAAGAAACTAAATATAGTTTTCATCTTGTACAAATAAATTCAATGAGTATCTTAGAGTATAGAAGTTCCCTTACACTGAAGCCTGGACTGAGAATCAAGAATAAGCCCCACCCCAACACATACTTAATACTTCACTCCAATGCAACACACATTGCGGTGTGAATGATCCTCCACTCAAATAAGAAAACATGTTCAGCACTTGAATGCCAAGAAATTATGATCCTGACACGGAATAGGAAAAATGGTAAAACTTGACATTTTATAACTTATGTATATTAGAGTTATTAAAATATATAACGTGATTTAATGAAAGGTACAGAAACAACTCTAATGCATTCCTATTAAAAAAGTTTTTAATTACCTCACTTTTGGAGAATGTTAAACATGGAAAGATATCTTCCTGATAGATTTTGTCTAAAAAAGGACACGTTCTGTCCATTGTGGGCTCATCCTTCCAAGATCTGAATTCATTATACAGAGACAAGTCAGCCTGGCAAATAAAAAAAAAACACACAAAATAACGTTAAAAAGTACAAATATAAAATTACTTTATAAACCAAAACCTATTTAAACATTAATGAAAAAGAAATGCTCTTCACTTAAAATGATAAATTGAACCATTCTTGATTAGTTATAATACCTGGTAGCAATTTTTCTTTTTTAAAAAATCCAAACTCCCAAATGACTGATTGGCCCTTTCAATGTACCCACTATGGTATTTAGTGATACTATCATTATCCCTCCCAAAAATTAATGTGGAGCTCCTCTTAAGATACATGTGCACACTATTCTAAATATAAAAAATGATGACAAGTCTTTTCTGAAAATAATCAAAAATTAATTTGGACTCTAGTTAATTAAATAAATTGTTTGAATAAAGTAAGACTGACTAAATTGTGAAACCAAAAGTTTGGGGTTAAAAATTATGCTAATTGTTCTAATATTACCTGAGAGTACTTCCAAAGGAATTTCCATAGTGTTTACTGTATAAGCAATAAGACTAAAAGAAGTAAACATATAAGCCTACTAAATTGACTAGCTTAAAATATAACATTTATTTAGATTTCTTTTTTTGGTATATGAATATCCAGTAACCACTAACTGAATCATCAAATCCAGATTGGCACTAGCCTTCCTATTCACTCTTCCAGATGTCCCTCTCTTTCCCTCCTCCCTTTTAACTAATTTTTCCCAAGTATTTTTTTCACTACAGATTTCCTAGTCTAGCTTAATAACACCTGTGAACACACAAACCTGTACCTACCCCCAGCCACCAAACAAAGTATTGTCCCTCAGCCTTCTGCAGCTCTGAGGTGCCCTTGACCAGAAGCACTGCACACTATAAGTGAGGCACTGACATACCTCTGACCTCTAGGATAGTTGAGTCAAAGGTGCTAGTGCAGGGGTGGGCAAACTTTTTGACTCGAGGGCCACTATGGGTTCTTAAACTGGACCAGAGGGCCGGAACAAAAGCAACCTGACCATGCTGGCACTCTCATCTTGGGCTGCTGGTGAAGGAGCGGAGGGGAGAGCAAGAGAACCCTCTGCTCTTTCGGCTCCGCGGGCCGGATAAAACAGCCGAACGGGCTGAATCCGGCCCGCGGGCCGTAGTTTGCCCATGGCTGTGTGTCTACAGGAAAGTAATAAAAGGCTGAGCATATCCAACCTATCCTACAGATTTTATTTAAGGAGGATAATGGCAATCTGTGAATTTTTTTCATCCCATTCCAAAAATTCCTTGAATCAAAGCTAAAGGCAAAAGGATAAAAATATTAGCACATGAGTAATACTTACATTTTCAAATTAATTTTCCTTGTCAAATTTACCCTATAAGGGAGCCATCGCCAACCTTTCGGACCTCAGGACCACTAGTGGTCCAGGGACCACCGGCTGGCGACCGCTGCTTTAAGGGACATAAATGCCACAGCAGATTGGTGGTGCTCTGAGGAAAGATTCTAGTTTAAAGGCAATAACTTAAACTATTTATTAAAAATGGACTCACTGCCAGGAACTATGGTAAACACTTCCTAAACATTTAATACTCATAGCTACATGAGATCATATGATCTCTATTTTATAGAAAGGGAAACTGGGGCTTAGAGAGATAAAGTAAGTTGTATAAGCTTACACAGCAAAGCACTAGTAAAAGTTCAAGTTCACATCTAAGTGACCGCTTCTCCAAAGCCTTGCATAGTGCACGTGAGTGCACCTCACTCACCATGACTTAAATGATGTGATTATCATGACTGAACACTCTCACCACATTTTCCACAGAAGCATGCTTTACTCCTTTTAGATTGTTATATCTTTTATTAAGATGTACACAGGTCAAATGTACATGTTTCCTTTGTCTAATGAAACTTTTTGTATTTTAATGTTTTGATATGTTTTCCACAAAACATTAGGATACAGGATATATATAGAAAGCAAAAAGTTATTATTTTGAAATTATATATTGCCTATTCATATTTTAAGGAATTTCATTAAAAGCAAAACTTTAAAATATTCCATGACAAAACATTTCAATTTTGTCAGTGTAAATGACAGGAAAAAGGTTAAAATTACAAACACTGAGAAACTGTAGTCAAAATACAAGTTGTATCAAGCAATTAAAAATACTATTTAAATTAAAAGAAATTGAAGTTATGACTAAAAAAAGTTCCTTAAATGGTTAACAGAAACCAACATGAATTTTATATTGTGTTACAGTCAGATTTGACAAGCAGTGAACTTTTCTCTCATAGCATCTTTTGATAAGTAAACAAAATGTAATTCAATTAAAATATGTAACCAGCCGAAAATGGTTTGGCTCAGTAGTAGAGCATCGGTCTGCGGACTGAAAGGTCCCAGGTTTGATTCCGGTCAAGAGCATGTACTTTGGTTGCAGGCACATCCCTGGTAGGGGGTGTGCAAGAGGCAGCTGGTCGATGTTTCTCTCTCATCGATGTTTCTAGCTCTCTGTCTCTCTCCCTTCCTCTCTGTAAAGTATCAATAAAATATATTTAAAAATAAAAAAATAAATAAAATATGTAACCACCTTGGTTATTCAGTTTAATAAAGTCCTGGCCTCCATGTAAACATTTAACTCAATGAGCACACATGGCTTCTTAAAGATTAATGGACTTGAATTCACCAATGTTAAATACAGCTTTTTTAAAAAATGGTGGGGGGACAAGAAGCCAAAGAACTTATATACTTATTAGAGACTCAGTGCACGAATTCATGAACAGGTAGGGTCTCTCGGCCCGGCCAGCGATAGGGACCAATAGAAGACCAACTGGGGCTGACAGGCCAGCCAAGGGGAGGAATCTCGAGAGGTTGGCCAGTCAGCGGGGGTGAGAGACTACAGGAGGTTGGTCAGCCATGGGAAGTTGGCTGTGGGAGCACACTGACCACCAACGGGCAGCTCCTGTGTTAAGCTTTCTGCCCCTGGTGATCAGTGCGCAACATAGCAACTGGTAAACCAGTCATAAAAATCGCTTAAGCTTTTATATGTATAGATATGTGTAGCCCACAGACACAGGCAATGGAGTAGTGAAGACCAAGAATGAAGGGGCCTGGAAAGAGGGAGGTAAATGGGGAGAAATGGGAGATATCTGTAATACTATCAACAATGAGAAATATTAAAAAAAAAAAAATGGAAGGGCTGCTCCATAAATTATTGATCAATCCCCTTGGAAATGCATTCTCATCACATGTAAGGATTAAGTAAAAAATATTTTATAATTACATAATTTTTATTCAAAACATCTCAAAAATAATTCCACATTATTTGTTATCTTTACTTTTTTTTTAATGATAAGGTTTCCATTAGTTCTATTTTTTGTTGCTTAATTACCTAAATTAACTATAGGACTTTAACTTCCCCCAGAATTTAAAAGCAACACACTGTTCTTTAAGAAATCACCTTATTTTCACACGTCTTACATTCCTTTTGTTAAAGTGCCCTAGCAATGAATTTTAATTAGCCAGATCACAAAAGCTACCCACTCTCCTTTATGCAAAACATGACAGTTTGCTCCTTAAATGAAATATTGAGATTAAGACACTTACCAAGTTTTCAGGAGGTACTCCAAGGTCAGCCAGGTAGAGAATGGAACTGAAGAATCCCTGAAAGCAGCCAACTCTAGATTAAGCCTCCCCCATCTTAATACTGCTAGAAAATTTTGCTGGCAAAAATCATAACTGACACCTCAGTGATGAGAATAAGCAAGTATCAATAGAGTCAGAGGGAACAGTCCTTGGCGAGTTACCTCTTTGCAGTCTTTTACAAATGGCTGCATCACATTGAGGTCCTGGTGACTGCCACTCATAGCACTGCTTGTACTTTTATTTCTCGTATGCCCCCTTTTAAAAGGTGTCTTTCCACCTGGCAGAGGCTCCTGTGTTGGTGATGTTGGAGAACTGGACAACACAAGTGTCTTCAACGCAGCTACTTCAGCCTGAAGTACATCAATCTTGAAAAGAAATCAACAAAATTTCATAACTAAATACAGTTTATGACAGAGGCAGCTAAAGGTTAGCAATTTTGTTAAAACACTTTCCTTTCAAAGATGAAATATAAGTTTCACCTATATTTCCTGGGGATTAACAAAAGGAAAGGAAAGCTAAGTGGTGTTTTTATGTTTCCACATGGTTTGTATTCAGCTGCTATTCACAATATCAAGTGACCTTTAAAAATTATCAAAATGTCTAACATTTATATTCCTGAAACAGTAAGCTCTAACATTTCAGTGAATTAAGAAAACAAATATTAACTTTAAAAGGTGACCATATAATCCTTTTGATAATACTTGTGGTTCACAAGCCTTTGAATCTTTTGGTTCTACTGTGAATGGGCACCTAATGTTCATTATTAATCTACATAGTAGCTATTTTCTCCTTTACAGTTTCCTATAGTTTCTCACATCTTCTAAAATAAGCACTACTTTACAATAAGAACAAAACCCAAAAACTGGTAAAGCATCTTTAAGACAGTAATCACCAGGAATGGGAAGAAGGTCCAATGGTGGCAGCCAGGGCAGGAGTCCTAAGAGTCCGAAGGCTGCAAAGGGCAACCAGAACCTAGTGCTGCTGAGTGCACAGTCTCCCACTTTACCCAGGACGGGACCTGGGGCTGTATCCCAAGACCCCAGAAGAACAGTCTGCTGCTGCCAAGAAGTATAATATGTGAGTGGAAGACTATGAGTAGTACCCGGATGATGGCACAGGATATGGTGTCTACCCAAAGCTCTGTGACCACTCAGCATATGAGGGATCCATGGAGGGATCCATGGACCACCCAAACCTGAGACTGAACTGGGGTGAGCCGATTCGCTGGGACTGAAATGTGTGGATCAAGAACCAAGTGGACATGGCCTGTTTCTTGGGATCTCATGTGTAAGCACCTCTTCAGCTTCATGGCCTTCATGCTATTCCTGTCTTAGATGGGAGAGACTTACTCCTCCTACCAGCGAGTGGGCCTAAGCAGTATTCTTATAATAATCTGTACCGAGAATGAGGTGGTGATCCCACATGGATCCTCAGCAGGTGGTTTACTATGAAATCTGAGGAAATTCATGGGCTTTGTGCCCCCTAATTGGCCCCTTTATTCTCAGAGATTGAACCTTAATGAAATCCCTAATAAAACAGTACTGTGGTTAAAATAAAAAAAAATAGTAATCACTAATTTCTTTACATTTTATTCTACTCTAAGCAGTAAAAACTTACTTTTCCTTGTGCTTCTTTTAGTTGTTTTTCTGCTGTTGCCTGCTTGACATTTGCTTCTCTCACCATCTTATGAGCTTCCTGAAAAAGTTAACATCTCAAATTTTGGAAACTAAGTATTTAGCATTTATTTTCAAAAAAAATCTCTTAATAAGTGATTCAAGCAAAGATACACTACCAATATTTAGCCTGAAAATAAGTATTCAACGTCAACTACTGAAATAACAGTTGTCAGCAGATATACAAACTATTAGAAATTAGGAAGAAGTACCTTTTTTAGTACCTATTACCAAGCTGAGGTCACTCCCTCTGATCCATGGTTGAATAAAGGACTGTGAATGTGATGAAGAAAATATATGACCCATATGTTAAATCCAACTTCTCTGAAGTTAGGTTTTTAAAACTTGATCACTATGTGTGTGTGTGTGTGTATTAGTTACTGCAAAAACATACCGAAGGGACAAGTAAAAGTAAAAATATTAAATCATCAATAGTGTTGCAGTTTACAGAAATTAAGCTGAGAAGCCATAGAGGTTTCAATTAAAAAAAATCCACAAGTGATATGAAGTAATGAATTTGTACAGAGAAATCTAAAGAGATAAATCAGTTTAATATTTAATGGGGTCTTAATTTTATAGTGCCACAAATAGGAAACTCCAGGTATTTATCTTTTATTCATATATTTCTTCATCAAACATTTATTCTCACCACCTCTGCATGAGGTTCCATTCCAGGTGCTCATAATATACTAGGAAAAGTCAACTTCCCTGCTCTTAAGGACCTTACATCCTGATTATGTTCTAATATTAAAATATCTGAGCAAGAATTCTGGGTATATTCTACGTGAGGTATGAACTTTTATAGTTTTCTAAGAAAGAGAAGGATATGATTGAACTTGTATTTTTAAAAGACTACTCTGTGGTATGGAATAATCCCTATGAAGAATTAATGATGGACTGGAACAGTATAGAGGGTGCTCAAGACAGTCCCCTGGGATGTAGTTTAGAACTCCGATTTGCAGTTTAGGGGAAAGAAGAGAGGAAGGAATGGGGGTGGGAAGAAGGAAACCACTTTCAAGGTATTTAATAAATGGTGTGACAATGACACCCTCACTAGGACTGTCTACTATCCAGTGGTGGAGTGGAAGAGGGAAGTTCTCCACTTCAGAGTTTGACAGTGGCTCTCCTATTTGTTCATTTGCGTTTACAATATTTTTGTTGTTTTGTCAATCCTCACATAGGGATATTTTTCCATTGATTTTTAGAGAGAGTGGAAGAGAGAGGGAGAGAGAGAAACATCAATTGGTTTCTTGCATGTGCCCTGACCAGGACTGGGGGGTAAAGCCTGCAACCGAGCGAGGTACATGCCCTAGACCAGAATGAACCTGAAATTCTTCAGTTGCAGGCCGATGCTCTATCCACTGAACCAAAACTGGCTAGGGCTCCTTTTACAGTATTACAATGAATTGTGGTTTTACAGTATTGTGGTGAATTGCAGTGCCCATGAACATGAATTTACATATTAAATAAAAGAAGCTTTACTATCAAAGTTTTAATGATATTAAATTAACTGTGAAAATCTCCCACTAACAACTGTGCTAGTTATTTTGTGTAAAAGTCCTCAAGAGCTGTCAAATTTAATAATGAAGTAAGCATTTTCCTTGTGAAAATAACAAATGTTTCAGATTTGCTCAATTTTTCTGAAATGATGAGTAGCTGTCAATAGAACTGTTGGCGAATATTTTCAAAATAATACACGTATCTAATCTGACTCTTCAAGAGAAGTGACATATAGTTTTCATAGGTCACAAAATATTCTTTTGATTCCTCTGAAACCCCTTAAAAATGTAAAAACTGCCCTAACCGGTTTGGCTCAGTGGATAGAGTGTCAGCCTGCATAATGAAGGTCCCAGGTTCAATTCTGGTCAAGGGCATGTACCTTGGTTGTGGGCACATCCCTAGTAGGAGGTGTGCAGGAGGCAGCTGGTCAATGTTTCTCTCTCATTGGTTTTCTCTCTATCCCTCTCCCTTCCTTTCTGTAAAAAAAAAAAAAAAAAAAAAATCAATAAAATATATTTTAAAAAATACAATAAAAATGTAAAAACCAATCTTGGCTCAAGGCTGTATGGAAGTAGACACAGACTAGTTTTACTCTGCAGGAAGTAGTTTGCAGACCTCTATTTTAGGCAGACATTCAAATATTTATACTTACAAACTTTGAAAAGAGAATTTTTAACCTAATTCTCTTCAAAGTACAAGTTACTCCTAATCTTCTGATTAATTTACAAAAACAATTTTTTGTTATTAGAGAAGACAGAAATTCAGTAAATTCAGTAGAGACTTTTTGAAAAAAAACCTTCATGTAACTGACAATGAAAATGAAATTTTAGTATAATTATTTAAAACAGGGAAAGATATACTTCTTACATTTGGATCAATGTTAGTTAGTTATCAGCAACATTAAATATAATATTGTAAAAAACAAAATAAAACAAACACAAAAACACAACATTTAGAACAGAACTTAATCTGGATAACAAATTGTTAATACAAGATTTTCAAAAATAAGGTAACATATTCACTCACACTCTTCTCACTAAATACAGAGGTGAGATAAAGTAGGTTTGCAGCCAAGACCGGTTTGGCTCAGTGGATAGAGCGTCGGCCTGCAGACTGAAAGGTCCCAGGTTAGATTCCAGTCAAGGGCATGTATCTTGGTTGCGGGCACATCCCCAGTAGGGGGTGTGCAAGAGGCAAAAATAAGGTAACATATTCACTCACACTCTTCTCACTAAACACAGAGGTGAGCAAAAGTAGGTTTGCAGTTGTAGTATGCAAGTCACAGTTTTTTCTTATATTATCATTTATTAATTAATGCATTCTTTTCCATACAAAGAACTTTAATCTGCTTTTGCTCAACCCTGTAAGCAAATACACACATATAGATGGTATGTTTTAGTGAGAAGAAAATATATTGTACTATTATAAAATAAAAAAAACTTCACACATTTTTATTCTTACTCTTTTCAAAATTATTGCTTTATAATTTATGTAACACATTATTATGATGGTTAGCGTATGCATATAATTTATGAGTAAGTACATGTGTTCTTAGAACAGTGCCTAGCACACAGGGACCACTCAGTAAATATCAAGTGTCTTCATCATAATTAAGATACATGCTCACTTTTTTTTACAGATCAGGTACATGAACAAAAAGTTTGGCATATATTGATCTAGGTAAGAAACGGTGGCTGGGAAGATGGTGACAGCAGATTCAAAATAGAAAGGCAGACAGGTTATTTCATGTGATCCAAGTACTGTCACGGGCCTTTTGGAGTTTCAGTGTAGGATGAAGAGGGCCTCAGTGGTGACTCCTTTTCTGTGGCTTGAGACAAAGGAATAGCTGATTTTCATAGTTCTCAAGGCAAGAGCCGAGGTCATGAATTTGAGTCCCAGCATTGCTCCTTCTTATATATGCCTCATTTTCTTCACAGATTAAAATAATAATTTGTACTCTATGCCTCATAGCATTATGGAAAGAAAACCAGATATAGCACAAAAATTTACTAAAGTTGGCTAACAAAATACTTTTAAAATCTTAAGATTACCTATGTTAAATGTAGACTACTTTGTACATCATTCTTTCAATGGAATTCATTTTATCTCTAAATCTGAGATACCAGAAGGAAAAAAAAAAATATATATATATATATATATATATATATATATATAAAACTTTAAAGTCTTCGATTTGATACTTTTATGACTCAACTTTGCTACATACAAAGCATAATTACAGTCAAGATTATTTGTTCATAATACATTAATAAACTCCTAATATGAATGTACATGGTAAATTTATCAAAACTGTACAAATTGATTTTATTCAGAATAATCTTTAATTCTTAAAACTATACATGTATATCATAAAATGTAAGCAAATACTCTTTCATAAGACAATGGTATATTGAGATCACAAAGCCACAATTAAGACCAGAGAAAAACTTTAAGCACTGTTTTCAAAATTCATAAATAATTGGTTTAAATACAACTTTCTTCATTACCAAAATCATGTCTAATCACAGTAATTTCTTTCCCCAAAAGTTTACAGTATCATTGAATGTTAGGGACCCCCAAACTATGTTTTTTAGATATACTTTTTCATTAATAACACAAATTGCATTTCTGGTACTTCACATCCCATTACAGAGAGGAAAAAGTTTCTTTCTGTTAGTTTACTTCTATTTCAAATAACAGAATATATATGTAAGTACCGAAGGGTGGAGCTAAGCATAGCTAAAAGTAGGGCAGGCAGGTAAGAAATCAAAATTAATATAAATAGTATAACACACTTTCTCTCTTCTCTAGTATCCATATCATTACAAAAATTTTTTTTTGCCAGACAATATTGGAAGAAAAAGTCTTATGCTTCTGTATACCCCTTGTATAAAACGTAACAGGTCACACAGCTCCTACTTCAGATCTTTAACTTTCCACTCTCCTCCACCTTAAATTTCTCTTCATCTCGTCTCCAATAGCTAGTTAACTAAATAAAATAGTTTTTAAATGTTCATGAAAGAAAATGACTCCAAAAAAGACAAAGACAAATAAGAGGGCAAACAAGTGTGGAACCAGTAGGCGCATGGAAAGCTCACATCTGAAGATATCCACTGCGATGCTACTTGTAATGACAGAAACTGTGGACTATGTATTTGATAGATTATTCTTTCATTACACTGACTATGCTGTAGCATGAAAAGGGGTTTATTTGGGGGGGAAACAATCTACAAAATGTATTAGTATTGCAACTATGTGAGCAAACATGCATATCCAACACTGAAACAGATGCTGCATAAATACAAATAAAGGGTGAAGAAATTTTCTCCCTAAAATCTTGTAAAAGCTTTAAGAACAAATTTTTGAGAAAAAAATATTGATAAGTGATAACAGCATTAGGTATTCTCATAACATATCAATGTTTTTGATAATGGATGTGTCTGGAGGCTAACCTAAAGGCAGCACTCCATGGAAGTGATTCTTAACAGTAAGGAAGTACTGTTCTCTACTCACCCCTCATGGATATTTATAAGTTGTCAAAATGATCAGGGAGTATTTCTAGCATTTGGGGGGCAAAGCCAAGTATGATGGTTAATTTTGTATGTCAAGTTGACTGGACCACAGGGTGTGCCAGGATATTTGATCAAGCATTATTCTGGGTGTTTCTGGATGAGATGGATATTTAAATCAGACAACTGAGCAAAACAGACCGCCCTCCATAATATGGGTGGGCCTCATCCAATCAGTAGAAGACATGAATAGAGCAAAAGGCTGATCCCCACAGTATAAGAGAGAATTCTTCTTGCCTTCAGACCTGAATTGAAATATCAGCTCTTCCTGGGTCTTGAGTCTTTGAACTTGGATTGCAACTACACCATCAGCTGTCCTAGGCCTCCAGCCTGCCAAATCACCCATAACTTGGGACTTACCAGCCTCCATAATCACATGAGCCAATTCTTTATATAAGCCTCTTTCTGTATATATATGTATATGTATGTAAACATACATATACATATATATACAGAAATGGGTAAGCACTTTGATTCCAAGTGGTAGGCTAGAGACAAAAAGGTGTACCTTCTAAGAAGTATGTATTACCTCCTAACATTCCGCAAATCATCCAGTATCAGATACACATCAAAGGTTTGCCATCTTTGTTGTGGAGTCATACAGTTACTCTAAAGCAGTCCCTAAGTATTTGGTGAAAATCAAAATTAAATTTACCTCCTTTCTTTCCACATATCCATATTTAAACAACCTGATACTGGTAGCCCATAGTGTTTTTTTGTTTCACAGCATTTTAAGTTGCAGTCTCTACATTTCTTAAAAATTTTATTTTTTCTCAGAAGTCTTATAAATATGTATAAAGTTAAGCATATTTTTCCTGAAGATTCCCTCAAAAAACAACTCTATCAATATATAAAAATAATGACTTTGCTTTTGGCCAAGATGTAAATAGACCAACCTCAAACAGACTAGCTGTGAGTTCCTCCAATTCCTGTCCAAGTTGATCACGTACTTTAGAAAGCCTCTCACACTCTTCATCTTTTAACTTCAGTTCCTGTGAGAAATTGATCATTTTATTTTGGATTTCCATAGTTTTAAGTTAGATTCAGCAGACTATATAACCTTTACTAATAAGATTACAAAATACTAATGCTGTCCCCTCCTACTATATTCACACTGAAATTGTTTATTTAGCACTTGCTATGTGGAAGACAATGAGGCAAATCTAAAATTACAAATAATTCTAATTCACATATTAGATTTTCATGTTTCATAAAACATACAAAGATTAAATAGTATATATTATGTGTGAAAATAAACAAGTGATTTCATTCTTTTTTCCTTTAATTTTTCTCTGAACATATTTATTTCCATTAAGCAAGCAATTTCTTCAATTATGCTTATTCAATAAAAGTTCAACCGGTTTTTGCCCATTTCTGCCTTAAAAATTGTTTACTTATAATTTTATGTAATATACTGCAATTAGTCTAAATACTAATTCACTACAATAAGAGGCAAATGATGCATATTTAAAATCAAGAAGAATATTAACAACAAAAATCACATCTTACATTTATACATACCTCCCAGTAGGTCACAAAAAATATTAGAAAATTTCTATATTAACATGTTACAATATGCTTGTCAGATAAGTATTAGATTTATTGGGATGATCACTTAGTAAGTTATATATAATCTAACCCAGTGGTTGCCAACCTTTCGGATCTCATGGACCATCAGTGGCAACTGCTGGTCTAATCACTGGAGTCTATACCTGCAACTAATATAATACAGTATATCATTGAAAAATAAATGTGGGAAGGAGATTCCTGTGAAGGAGTAGGATAAACCATTATATTTGAAAAATAAAATTGATGTAAATGTAAAACATTTTAAGATGTTACTAATATGCAATTTTATGTTGTCCTATATTAATCATTCAAATTTAGATATTAAAAAAAAAATCCAAGCTCCTTATATAATGGTCACAATTGAACTAATAAATAATGGCTTAGTTGTGTAATTATTGTGGTGGCAGCATAGTTTTTGAATCTCCGAAGGACTCCTGAAAGCTAAATATACCACTGGGATATCAGAAAAACCCCATGGTTACATCTTCAATAAAAGTAGGTAAAAGAGAATCCCCTCAAAGCTTACTAGTAGACTATGAGGGAAGGGGCTGTACTGCTAACACTGCAGGATCAGCAACTCTGTGAAAGGGAGCAACAGGAAGTGAATGAGTGGGATTACAGAGATATCCTGCAAAAGCCCAGAACCCGGAAAACCATTGTAATTCCCAAAAGCAGAGGAGGATTCTCCCACTGGTGGAAACTGGAAGAACAGACTGAGAACAAATGAAGAAAAGGAAAAGGTTTTCTCAGGCTCCATATTGCAGGTGAGTGCACAAATCTGTCCTGAGGCAGCAAACAGTCCTACTGTGAAGCTCTAAACTCTCAGCTCTCTCAAAGCATCCAGCAGAGAAACCCTTTCAGGACAAAGTGCCATGCTAAGGGAAAAACTCATGTTATCTGAAACCAAACTGCAGGGCAGGAACAATGGAGATAGAGAGAAGTTTCAGATATTAAAGGAGGAAGGTGAGGGCAAAGTTCCAAAGCAAACAGATCACAGAAAACACTATGAAAATATATCGTATGATGTAATGTTAAGCCTGCAAAGCTCACAGAGACACTGGGCGAGAGGACAAGCCTTGAATAAGGCTCACCTCTGAGAGAAGTGGCTACACACATACACCAGTAACAACAGAAGGGAAAGCCCTGAACGTAAAATTAAGAAAGTTACAGTGGTTTATCCTACTCCTTCACAGGAATCTCCTTCCCACATTCCAGGAAAATCCAATTCATTGAAACACGGAAAACCAACAAAAATCTGTGAATTCTCATAATAAAAAAGTTAAACACAAAGCCAAGTCACCTATATGGGAAAGAAAATTAAACATCAACAGCATTTTACTAGTATATTAGAAAACAATGCAGTAATATTTTTAAGTACTAAAAAAAAGTGAGATGAAGATTTAATTTTTTTTATTGATTTTAGAGATAGAGGAAAGGAAAGGGAGAGAAAGATAGAAACATTGATGAGAGTGAAGCACTGATTGGCTGCCTCCTGCACGCCCCCTGCAACTGACTGGGAATAGAACCAGAGACTTCATGGGCATGGAATGATGCTCAATCCACTGAGCCACACCACCAGACAAGATGATTTTAAATCCAGCCAAAGTGTCCTTCAAGTGTAAGGTCAGAGACAAAGAGTTGTAAACATGAAAAACTTTAGAGAATATCTCTCCCAGAGCATGCCTGAGTGATCAAGTGGAGAATGAGTTTCAGATAATCAAGAAAAAAATGAAGAAGAGTCAATGTTCAAGACTGAGGATAACAAGCAAATATATTTAATTATAGAACTACAACTAAAAGTAGGGACATAAAGAGAATGAAAACATGAGAAAATATCTGCAAAAGACATATATGATAAAGATGTTTGTCCAAAATATACAAAAAATTATTAAAACTCAATAGTAAGGAAATGAACAACCTGATTATAAAATGGCAAAAGATCTGAACAGACACCTCACAAAAAAAGACAGAGGGCAAATAAACATGAAAAAAATGTTCCAAATCATATGAAACCAGGGAAATGAAAATTAAAATGAGTGCCACCAAAAATCAGAACACAGACAATGCTAAACACTGGCAGGAGGGGGAGCAACAGGGACTCTCATTCACTGCTGGTGGGAATGCAAAATGGCACAGCCGCTGTGGGAGACAGTTCAGGTTTTTATAAAACTAAACATTCTTTTTTTTAAATATACATAAGGCTGTTTATTGCAACAGTGACTGGTATGGGAAAAAGATTAGAAATAACCTAGATACCTATTAATAAGGAAGTGGTTAAATAAATTACAGTAATCCATACAATGAAATGGGTTCAATTTCAGGATTGGGGTTATGATTAATGTGAATGTTGAGAGAATATAGTCAAGATAGCTTAAGTAAAAAATTCAAGAGGTGAACAGTGCTTTACATATTTCAATAGTTCCGTACATATAGAAAGACTTTAAGGAAATACATAAGAACTTCCTAACCAGGTTGTCTCTGGGAAGGTAACTGGCTGATTGACAGACCGAAAGCAATCTGACAAAAACTAAACAGCTCTTACTATACAATTGAGCAACCACACTCCTTGATATTAAACCAAAGGAGTTGAAAAAGAATGTCTACACAAAAATCTGCACTTGAATGTTTATATATTCATAAGTTTATATATTCATAACTGCAAAAACTGGGAAGCAACCAAAGTATAGGTGAATGGATAAAAAATCCAGTAAGCGAATGAATAAACTGTGGTAGTACATCCAGATAAAGGAATATTACTCAGCACTAAAAGGAAATGAGCTACCAAACCATGAAGAGGCATGGAAGAAAATAAATGATGTTACCATATTTAAAAATCCAATCTAAAAAGGCTACTTACTGTATGATTCCAACTACATGACATTCTGGAAAAAGTAAAACTATGGAGACAGTCAAAAGACAAATGGTTAACAGGGTTTAGATGGTAGGGAGGAATAAATAAGTAAAGCATAGCGGATTGCTAGGGCAGTGAAACTATTCTGGATGATACTGTAATGGTAGATCCATGTCACTATACATTGGCTAAAACTCATAGATGTACAACACCAAAAGTAAACCCTAATGTAAATGCAGGACTTTGGGGGATGATGATGTGTTCATCAATTCTAACAGATGGACCACTCTGGGCAGAATGTGGATAAGGAGGAGATTGTGTGTGTGTTGGGATGGGGTTTTATAGAAACTCTGTAATTCCCTCTCAATTTTTCTGTAAACCTAAAACTTCTCTAAAAAATAGTGTTGTTGTTGTTGTTTAATGGTGATAGCTCTAACCAGTGGTGAGAGCACTGGCCCATGCACCGAAGGGTTGCAGTTTCAATTCCTGGTTAAGGATATACAGATGGTGTGTGTGTGGAGGGGGGGGGGGGAGCAGGAGGCAACAAATCCATCTCTCTCTCTCTCTCTCTCTTTTTTTCTCTCTCTCTCTCAGCGATGTTCCTCTCCCTCTCTCTCCCACTCCCTCGCTCCCTTCCACACTCTCTAAAAATCAATGGAAAAAATATTCTCAGGTGAGAATTAACAATAAATAAATAAACTGGGACTAAAGCTGACAAAACAGTTATATAAATGTTATAAGCTTCAGGAATGTAAAAGTAATACACATAAACAAAAACAGGAGAAAGATTAAACTAAATTCAAGACATCTTAAATATTAACTGGGAGTAAAGAAATACAAATCACTTTGAGGCTCACAAATCAATTAGTATAAACCTAAACATATTTAACACCATAGAGATTAACATTATTTTAACTACAATTTAATTATACAGGAAAAAGAAACAGTAAGTAGATAATTTTAGTATTTTTCAAGGTAGAGAACAAAGGCAATAGCTAAAGAAGGACTAGGAGATATTTATATCTTCAACTAAAGGTAACAACTAGAATGAAAATCAAAGCTTCTAAAATACCAAAAAAGAAAAGAGGAGGAGGAGGTCACACACACAAAAATGGAGCACATAGTGAAAAGACATTTGAAAGCCATGTAACAGAAACATGCCCAAAGGTAGCACATTTACCAATAAATGCAAATTGGCATAACTCAAAATTATTTTCAGACTAGAGGCTCAATGCACAACATTCATGCACTGGGGGATGGGGGAGTGTCACTCAGCCTGGCCTGCACCCTTTAGCAGTCCAGCAGCCCTTGAGAGATGTCCGACTGACGGCTTAGGCCTGCTTCCTGCAGTGGGACATCTATAGCGCTGCCACGGAGACAGGAGAGGCTCCCGCTACTGCCACTGCGCTTGCCAGCCATCAGCCGAGTGGCATGCCCCCTATGGGAGCACACTGACCAGCAGGGGGCAGCTCCTGCGTTGAGCATCTGCCCCCTGGTGGTCAGTGTGCGTCATAGTGACCAGTCATTCTGCCTTTTGGTCAATTTGCATATTACCCTTTTTATATAGGATTAGCTAAAAAAGCAAAAATCTCTATTCTCTATACAAGAGACATACGTAAAACAAAGTGATTCAGAAAAAAATATAAGGATATAAAAAGTATATATAATAAGAATATACAAATAAAAATAAAAAAGAGGGCTGTCAATCTTGCTAACAGACTAAGCAGAATACAGGTCAAAATCATTAGAGGTAAAGGAAATTTCATAATACTAAAGAGTACAATGCAAAATAAAAACTTTAAAATACTCCCAAAATAAATAAATACTACTAAATATAGAAATAGACTTAAACAAACAGAAAGATGGATGTATTACATTCTTGAACAGAAAAATATCATAACGGTACCAATTTTCCCTGAGTTAATTTATAAATCTGTAAATGCATAAATGTAATATCAGGTTCTTTTAAACTCTAAAATTTTATTATTTTGTAAGTATATATGAAAACTAAGTCAATTCACTCAACATTTCCTACTAGGTAGGCACTATGGTACTCCTTCAGAATACAAAACCAAGTAAGATACTACCGCTTGAAAAGCTTTCGATCTATTAGAGCCACACAGATATCATCCATGAAAGCAAAACTGTTGAATCATTTCCTAGTCTACTAAAGTGGATAAACCTCACCCTAATACTAAAGACTCTTTACATGTGCTCAATTTCCCTTTTCAGAGTTATTTCCCTTGGTCCACACAGTAAAGCTAGAACTAAATTGGTCTGATTCATAACTTATTGTTGTTGACAGCATCACAGACGTCCCCCATTTGCTCCCCTACACCCTCATCCACCCCAGACCCTGCCCCATCCCAGGCCTTCACCACAGTAATGTGTGTGTCCATAGGCTATGCATATCTATCTGTGTAAAAGCCTAAGTGACCATCGCAACCGAACAGATGACTGAACAGGCTGCGTGGGGCGACCAGGCTGGCAGGGGGGCAGTGAGGGGGGATCCAACGACCAAACAGCAGGCTGCGTGGGTGACTAGGCCGGCGGAGGTGAGGCAGTGGGGACAATCAGGTCAGCAAAGCAGAGGTAGTTGGGGTGATCAGTCTGGTGGGGGGCAGTTACAGGCTATCAGGCAGGCAAGGAGGTGAGCAAGCAGTTAGGAGCCAGTGGTCCAGGATTGTAAGAGGGATGTCCCAGATTGAAGAGGGTGCATGCTGGGCTGAGGAGACCCTCCCCCACCCCTGTGCATGAATATTGTGCACCGGACCTCTAGTATGCATATAAGTTCTTTAGTTAATCTCTTCATATCTCATCATACCTTTCCCTCTGAGCTCTCTCAGTCTGTTCCATGATCCATGCCTCTGGAACTATTTTGTTCTTCAGTTTATTAGGTTCATTAGACTCTATATATAAGTGAGATAATGTGATATTTGTCTTTCTCTGACTGACTTATTTCACTTAGCATATTCTCCCAGGTCCATCCATGCTGTCTCAAAGGGTAAGCAATCCTTCTTTTTTACAGCTGCATAGTATTCCATTGTGTAAATATACCACATCTTTTTTATCTATTCATCTACTGATGAGCACTTGAGGTGTTTCCAGTTCTTAGCTATAGTAAATAGCACTGCTATGAACATCTTTGGATAAATTCTCAGAAGTGGAATCTCTGGATCAAAGGGCAGTTTCATTTTTAATTTTTTTTAGTAAATTTCATACTATTCTCTATAGTGGCTGCACCAATCTGCATTCCCACCAGCAGTGTACTAGGGTTCCAGTTTCTCCACATCCTCGCCAGCACTTGTTGTTTGTTGATTCATTCTTGTTTCATTCCCCAAACTGATCCCATCCAGCTGGGCTAACCCTTTCCCTATGTCTGCCTACATTATAGTAATACCGTTTTCAAAATTCATTCCTTTAACAACAAACATGAATTTTTTTGTTAATTGGATGCTAATTTTTCTCTCAGCATCAGGCATTTATTTAGGTGCTGAAGACACAGAAAAGAAGTGAGACTCAGTCCATGGTTTTCACAGTTATAGCCTACTGAGGGTAGCCAATCTTTAAACAGATTTGCAAAGCAATTGGATAAGAGCTATAGTAGTAATAGGTACATATTAGAAAAAGGAGTTTGCCAAATGTAAAGGAAGGAATAAAACAGTATGGTTTATAGTAGCTAAAGATGGGGAGGAGTGGATGCCACAAAAGGATAATGCCAGAAAGTTAGGCTTATGGTCAGTCCTAAAAAGCCATGGCTAAGAAATTGAGACTTCTCAACAGCGTGGCTTAACAGTTGAGCATCAACCTATGAAATAGGAGTTCAAGTTCAATTCCCCAGGCTGCAGGCTCGATCTCCAGTGTGGGACATGCAGGAGTCTGCCACTCAATGATTCTCTTATCATTGATGTTTCTCTCCCTCCACCTCCCCCTCCCCTTCCCTCTCCCTCTCCTTTCCTTTCTGAAACCAATAAAAACATATATATTTTTAAAAAAGTGGTGTTCCAAATACAGTGGAATATTAGTCATTAAAAAAAAAGGTGAAATATTTTTTTAAAAGAGAAATTATCTTAAAGGCAGTGGTAAGTCACCGACAGATTTTAAGCAGAATGGAAGCAATGAGATCACAATTCAAAATGATAACTTGGACAGTGTGGCTAGGTTAAAAAAAATAAAGACTGGAATAAAGAAAATCAATTGTTCACTGCAATTTTTTAGGCAAGAAATATAGATTTAGAGTAGTGATAACAGAAAAGAAATTTGAGAGATATTTAAAACACAGTGTCAGGACTCTTGATCAAGCATATTTCATCAAATTTAAGACATAATTTTTAAGATAAACATTTTATATATCAAGAAATAAAAATACTGTCAATGGCCATGGACAGTGTTGCTCAGTGGTCAGAGTGTCAGCCCAAACACCAGAGGGTCCAAGTTTGATTCCTACGCAAGGGCATGTGCCTGGGTTGCAGGGTTGCTCCCTGCCCCCGGTCAGGGGCATGCAGGAGACAGCCAGGCGATGTGGCTCTCTCACATCGATCACTTCCTCTTCCTCTCCCTCCCCCACCCCATCTCAGTCTATCTCTCATCTCTCTTTCTCCCTGTCCCTCCTTCACTATCTCTCTCTGAAAAGCAAAGGTGAGGATTAAAATAATAATAATGAAATGAAATACAAATACTATCAATGAAACTATGATACAATGCTTTTTTGCTTAGAATTTTCATTTTACACTACAGGAAGAACTCTTTTAAACTGACGAAGACACAGATTGTTATTGTATATCATTCTTTTCTTTTGTGCATTTCTTTCTGTATCATGGAAAAATACCCTGATGTGAAGATTAAAAAAAACGAACAAACCACACACCTGTACCAAATCTATGCTCAGAATGGCCCTTCTAACTGTGGCTGAGGATGTTTATAAACATTTACTGTTTATAAACATTTACTGTTTATAAAGAATTATTACCTGTGTAACCAGAGTACTCACGGCATTATATGAGTCCTCTAGAGGGTAAAAATATATATATATATATTTTTTACTTTGTCCTTAAGGTGTTTCTAGTTGGGAAGAAAACACCAGTAGGTCTCACACTTTAGGAAATATAAGAGTCAACAGAAGAGTTTAGTGAAGGCCTCAATATAATAATTTTCTTTCAGCAGAATCCGAGAAAGGTACATTTTAATAAAGATACACTAAAGCCCAACTTCTGCCTCAGAATTCCAACAAAAACTGTTCTTCAGCAATGATCTGTGGACTGCCAAACAGATGCGGGACTACATTATCGTCTCTTGCATCCCCGTTCTTCAAGTCAGTGATCACATGGTGTTCCCTCTATATACAGTATGGACTCCTTGCTGGGAAGGGGTTCCTAGCCAGAGACTACATTTCCCGGCCCACCCACCACACATGTAAACATCAGCATAAAACTGTTCACCCCAAAGAAATGTGAGTAACAGCATTTGTCACTTCTCAGTCAAGGCTTTTCAGAAGCAGGTGTGCCTTCTCAAGCTTGCTTTTCCATTCATCCCATTAGGTACAAATAAATATAAAACTCTAAAAGACTACAAAGATCCAAGACAGAAGAAACACACATCTGTAAATTATTTCATTCACAAAGAACTGCCTATTAACAAGGATCACCTGCTTTGGAGTGTTAAAAAAAATAAACTTCTATTAGATTAAGTCACTTACCAGCTAGCATGTTCCTAACTAATGTTTTATGCATATGTGCCTATTCATACAACAGTGTAACTGAATACACACACACACATATTCATTTAATAAACAAAATGTATTGAAAACCCAGTATGTGCTCAAGATATAATTATGAGCAAAATCAAACGTAACTCTTATCCTTATGAAACTCAAAATTAATGGAGAACGTTTATAAGTACACGTTTCTATGTTGGAGTAAAAGAAACAGAACTTGCATTCTCAATCAAGGTAGAGTAACAGGGATCACATTTATCACCCTGCCTGACACAACAAAAATACTACAAAACGTATATGAAACAATGATTTTTAAGGCAATGGACATCAGGCAACAAAACAGAAATCCTGCAGATTATTTAAGGATTAAAATAGTTGTTAAACTGAATTTCATATGTTCAAGGAGCTAGAAGAAAGACTGAACATGTTAAATAGAGCAAATAAAATATTTAAAAGACCCAAATTAAACTTTCAGAAATAAAATTACAATGTCTGAGATTTAAAAAAAATACATCCTATAAGATTAGTAAAGCAGATATTGCAGAAGAAAATAGTTACATTGAAAACATATCAATAGGAACTATTCACAATGAAACAGAGGGGGAAATATTTTTTTAGTGAATAGAGTACCATTTAGGTATGGGACAACTTTAACCCTACCAGACCTGAGGCCCTGAACCTAACTGTCCCCTATACCTGGGCTCCTGAGCATTAAAGAGAGAAAATCAACATGATATAGAAAAATGTCATAACAAGTGGTTAGAATAAGATGGAACTTGGAGACATTGTAGAAAATAGGTCTACCTTTCATCTAGCTCAATATTCCACCTTTGTGTGCCAATCCACCCAGCAGGATGTGTGCAAATTCACACAGAGGTACTTCTTGCAAAGTGAGCACCAGATGTTGCTCTTCACCTCTTGCATGGATTATCTTTGTAAGACACTCCAAGATTTTGCTTGTTGTACCTGGAGTGCTTTTCCATGCACACAACACAGATATGATTAGACAATGTCTATCAAATTTAACCTATGTGTTAAAGAAGTTCAACAAGTCCCAAGCACAAGAAAACTAAAAAAAACTATACCAAAATATAACACTCAAATTGCTTATCTTATATAATAAAAGGCTAATATGCAAATCGACCGAATGACAGAATGACTGGTCATTATGATGCCCACTAACCACTAGGGGGCAGACAGTCAACACAGAAGCTGTCCCCTGGTGGTCAGTGTGCTCCCACAGGGGGAGTGCACAAATTCTGGGCACCAGGCCTCTAGTCTATATCATAAAAGGCCTGTGGTCCTAACACCATAATGGCCAAAGACAAGCACGGGCGGGCAGGGTGGCGAGATGCATGTGAGTGGGTGAGACCACGCAATTTCACAAATGGGGCTTCTCGTCTATATATACACATAAAAGGCTAACATGCAGTGTCCCCAAGGGAGTTCAATTGCTCGTTATGGCATGTGCTGACCACAAGGGGGTGGTGTGGAATGAAGAAAGACCCTGGCCGGCAGCCAGAAGGCCCCAATCGGCCCTGATTGCTGGTCAGGCCTATGAACCCTACTTGTGCATGAATTTCGTGCACCAGGCCTCTAGTAGCAATATAAAGAAGAGTCTCACATTTTATGCAGTGGAACAAAGATAAGGATAACAACTGACTTCTGTGAGAAAAAAATACAAGCAGAATATAATAGAACAGTATCTTTAAAGTACTAAAAGAAAAGACAATCAATCTAAAATTCTTTACTGAGTAAAAATATCTTTCAAAAACAAAGGAGAAAAAAAGACCTATTCAGATATACAATAGCTAAAAATAATTACAAACACACATAACAAAATTGTTAATGATATCCTTAAAGTAGGAAGAAAGTGATATAAGATGAAAATCTGGATCTATATGAAGAAATGAAGAATACTGAAAATCGTACCTACATGAGTAAATATAAAAGGTTCATACTTATTTAAATCCCCTTAAAAATAATCAACTGTTTATGCAAAAGTAACAACAATGCATCTGTGGAGTTTAAACAGTAAAATGTATGACAATCATAGCACGAAGGCTGGGAGGGGAAAAACAGAAGTACACTTTTGTAGGGACTTTATATTATACTAAGAGACCCAGTGCACAGTGGGGTCCAGCTGGCATGCCCTGATAAGGTGGGGGGAGAGGGCTGGATGGGGATGGCCAGGGGGAGGGGCTGTGGAAGGTTGGCCAGTCGGTGTACACCTGATTGGGGGCAGGGCCAGCCAGGAGGAGGGGCAGCAGGAGGTTGGCCAGCCAACCCCGCCGTTGGGCCTGTTGGCCAGCTGCAGAGCACATCATAGCGACCAGTCACCCCAGTCGCTTGGCTTTTATATATATGTATACAGATGTAGTATAATATTATTAGAAGGTAGATTGTAGTTAGTTAAAAATGCGTACTATAAACCTTAAACAACCACTAAATTAGCACAACTTCTAAAGTTAATAAGCCAAAGGAGACAAGATGAAATCATAATGAACATGGAATTAATCCAAAAGAAAGCATAAAAGAAGAAAAAATGGGGGAGGAGGGTGCGGAGGAATGAACAGCTAGGACAAAAAGTAAACAAATAGTAAGATGATAGATTTAAATCATATCAATATCACATTAAATGTAAGTTGTCTAAACACACCAACTAAAAGGCTAAGATTATTAGAAAGGATAAGAAGGCAAAACAAAAAAACAACAACAACAACATTTTAAATAGGAAGACAAAAATAGATCAGAAGTAAAAAGGATGGAAAAATGGTAGCTATTGGACCTCTCTTAAAAGAATAATCAGAATAAAGAGACTTCATTTTGATTCATAGATTGCCATAATTCAATAAAGCAATTTTTAGTACTATCTTGTACCCTTCATAATAAAATTCACCATTTGTATGTATTCACATGTCATTATTATTTCTAATACCTCAATAGTACCTCTAAATACAGCAAATTAAAGATTTCAAAAGGAATTATAACTTGAGCTAAAAAATTAGCAATCTGTTCTGATGAATTAGCAACCACAGTGTATTCTCAAACATGAATATATATGCTCAACAGTTTACCTTTGCATAAACTGTAATTTCACTTAAAACATGTATTAAGCCGAAACTGGTTTGGCCCAGTGGATAGAGCGTTGGCCTGCGGACTGAAAGGTCCCAGGTTCGAGTCTGGTCAAAGGCATGTACCCTTGGTTGTGGGCACATCCCCAGTAGAGGGCATGCAGGAAGCAGCTGATGTTTCTAACTCTATCTCTCTCCCTCTCTGTAAAAAATCAATAAAATATATTTTGGGGGAAAAAAACACAAAAAACCGTATATTAAGACAACAGACTCAGATGGCAGAAGCCAAGTACAATCACACCTCAACAGACCCCTTTTCTTTGGAAAAAGACTTAAAAGGCTATTGATTATTCTTTCTGATGAAATATATGTAACCAAAATGTTGTAACCTATCTGTATTGCTATTTAACCATAGCCATTCATTAAAGAATTTATAAAGAAACTTATATCCCAGGCATTGCACCATATTATGCCAGGAGCTGGGGATACACAAATCTCCCTGGCTGGCATTGCTTAGTGGTTAGAGCATAAGCCCATGCACTGCAGGGCACTGAGCTCAATTCCCAGTCAAAGGGCCTGAGTTACATGTTCCATCCCCACCCCAATTGGGGCATGTGTGGGTCGAGGCACATGCAGCAGGCAACCAATTCTCTCTCACATGGAAGTTTCTCTTTCTCCTCCCTCCTTTCTTTCCACTCTCTCTAAAAGTCAATGGAAAAATGTCCTGGGTGAGGATTCTAACAACAAAATCAGTATCATGCTCTTAATAGATAAGTCTATTAGGAACAGGGTGGAAATATTTGTTTTTGAAATGTGGTAATATACTAGAAATTATGCCTATAAAATGTTTATTCTATCTTCTCAAGTATCTAAATATAAAATGGTCCATTTCACCTAAGTTATCAAATTTATATAGAATTGTGCATATTATTCCTTTATTGTACTTTTGATGTCTGCAGGATCTGTTGTAATATCCTATTTTATTCCTGCAATTGAATATAATCTTTCTTCTATCTTCGTTTTAATCAATCCTGCTAGAGGTTTATCTATTTTATTGATCTTTAAAAATAAAAAACAGCACTTGGTTTCATTCATTTTTCTCTAGTTTTTCTGTTGTCAATTTCATTGATTTTTGCTTTTTTATTATTTCCTTTCTTCTGTTTACTCTGCTTATGCTATTTTTTTACATTCTTAAAGTGAGAACAAAAACTGTTGATTGGAGACTTTTTATTTTTTCTAATTATGAATTTTTAGTGCTATACATTTCCCTCTGAAATTTAATTAGTCTCAGAAAAAGAATATGATATGGCTACAAGTTTGAGAATAAATAGCAGAAATTTTAAAGACAACCAAGTGGAAAACAGATATCCAAGAAAATAAAATTTTCAAGGTAAGACAGAAAAAATATTCAAACCCAGCTATAAAATGAAGGTAATAGTCCTAAAACAATTCCTCAAAACAAAATGACTTGGACTGAATGACTTCAAGTAAATGACCATAAAGTCAGGCACATTTAAGAAGCGACAACCTCATCCATGGAACATAACCCACCAAATTTGCATCCCAGATAATGCAAGACAGGGAGCAGGGAGGCAGAGGACAGCAAGTTTCAGAATCTCATTTTTCCAGTGAGAACTCTCAGATGAATTGCTTTACTACACCATCAATTTCACAGATTCCTAAATGCTGCCCAACAGGAGCGGAGGCTGTGCACATGTGATAACTGTAGAACCATCATAATTTCATTTGAGTTACCCCTCCATGGAAAAATGGTAATTTTGAATATACTGTATGGAAGAATATCTTTTTTGCTTACCCTCTGAGCTTTTGCAAGTTCTTCTTTCAATCTTTCATAGCCCTTTTCTCTGACTTCCAAAACAGATGGGCTTCGTAAACGGGACAGACTATCGGTACTCAACCCGAATATATCATCACTGCCATCACAAGCTTCTGTTATAGTAGCACCCTGCAAAAACTCCCTCTCTGCACTACAGTTGTCCTTTCTTGTAGGTAATGTAGTGAACCCCGCTGTTACTCCAGAGGTAGAACAAGGTGCTGGGTCTGTAACATGGATGCTGTAAAGGAGAGTTCAGGACACATCAGCATGTGCTTCAATATAACTGGCATAAACACAGGTCTAGAAACGCTCGGTCATAAACACACTGGTCTATCCAAATTGGTAGCCACTATATTAATTACTAGCATTTCCTTGGTCAAAGCTAACATGTTTTAAATCCCAATACCCACATGTGGCTAATGGCTATCATACTAGCACAGAAATAGAACGTTTTCTTCATCACAGAAAGTTCTATTGGATACTGCTACTCTGAACAGGGATCGGCAAACAAAACAGATTAAATCCAGCCTGCTGCCTGTCTTCATAAGGCACACAAGCCAAAAATTATTTTTATATTTTCAAATGGTTGAGAAAAATCAAAATATCTTGTGGCACAAGAAAACTGTATGAAATTAAAAACTTGGTGCCCAAATATAAAGTCTTACTGGAGCTTATTCGTTACATACTGCCTATGGCCGCTTTTGCACTTTTAACAGCAGAGTTGAATAGTTAGAATAGAAAATGGGTAGCCCACAAAGCCTAAAATATTGACTACCTGGCCCTTTCCATAGTTTGCTGACCCCCGCTGTCGAGTATTAACAGGTATTGCTCTTCATGACAAGCTTATGTGATTCAAATTTTTGAAAACATTAAAACTTAAAATAAGGTAACCAAGCAAACTGTCCATTTGTCTAATACAATATTCCAAAATAAGCATCTTGATGATCTCCTACCTGACACCAGATATTTCCGTACAATTTAAACGTCTGGGGGATGAATATACAGGCTGTGTAGGAAGGTCGGAGACATCTAAGGCGTTAGCCTGGATAGGGGCAGCGCATAAAGATGAAGGGAGAGGCCGGTAGATGACACCCGGTGAGGTAGTCGGCTCTAGAGCTCCCGATTCATACACGCCAAGAAGGTCCGGAGAAGTAGGTGAAGCAAGGTTTACTTCATGGAAGCCTTCCAAGGGGTCATTAGCCATAGTAAAAGCCTCATCATAAGATAACCTATTGTCAAAACAAAAAGGAGGTAATTATTCTGAGATAGTGTCATTTAAAATTAAATTACAATGTATAACTATAAGTATTTAATGGTCCATTGTAAAGTATAAACTTACAATACAGAAGTAGCAAAGAAAAATAATTACAATCATTTAATTAAGTGACCTCAGAGTACAAATACTACAAAAGGCAAACAATGTGATTTGGAATAAACTTGAAATGGATAGCTAATACTGTTAAAGCAAGTCATAAGTAACAACGAGAAATAAGTAAAATTTTGCCTGATATTTTTAACTTTGCTATCATGTGACACTGGTTAGAATAAATAGAAGAGGCAGTAAAATACATATATATAGGATGAGACAGACCTAAGTTCAACTATCTGCTCTGTTCTGCTTCATACTGGCTATGTGACTGAATAAGTCAGTGTTTTCTCTTGTTTTTGTTTTTTATTTTGAAATAATTTCCAATTTAATAAGAGCTGCAGAGCTATTATTATATGCCTTTCCCAAAGATTATGAAACTGTTAACATTTTGGAACCATTTAAGAATAGGTTTCAGACATGACGCCCATTATCCCTTCATACCACAATGTATATATCCTAAGTACAAGGACAATATCCTCTTTAACCACAAAACCATCATCAAAATCAGAAAGTTAATGTCGATCAATATTACCATCTAATCAATAGGCCCCAATCAAATTTCACTGACTATCCCAATAATGTCCTTTGTTGTCCTAGGATCACATCCAGGATAATGTATGACATTTCTCTAAGCCTTAAATTTCTCTTCTGATTGGATAAAAATGGAGATAACAATATTTCCTCCCTTCTCCAGGTTGCTGTGAGGATTAAGTGAGACAGTGCACATAAAATACTTACCATACTGTGCTGGCATACAGTATGGCCTCAGTAAACATTTGTCATCATAGTCAGCCACTAACAATAACATGTATGCTTCAGTTTCTCCATAAGCAAAAAATATTTCCCATAAGTACTCAATTACATCACAGAATTCAATAAAAACTAAAAAGTATACCACTTAAAACTTCCTACTTGAAGGATCTAAAATAAGTCTTATAAATCTTTCATTGATTTCCCACTGTCTTCAGAATAAAGTCCAAACTTATTAGCTGACAAATCAAGGTCTTCTACTATCTGAACCAAAATTTTTTCCAATTTTTTCCTTCCCACAATAGTTAATGCACATAACACAGGTCAGCACTTCTGAGCGGTGCCTCTACCCACAATGTTTTCATTCTAGGATGAAACATTTAATCATAATTTAAATTCAAGATATAGCTCTAAATTTCTTCATTAACTATTACAAAAAATCAATTCATTAAGCTGAAAATTTTGACTCTCTCATATTCTTAATAAAAAGTGTTCAGCCCTGGCTGGTGTGTCTCAGTGAACAGGGCATCGGCCCATACACCGAAGGGGCAAGGATTCGATTTCCCAGTCAAGAGCACATACCTGGGTTGCAGGTTTGATCTATGCCAGCTCCCAGGGTGTGGGAGGCAACCAATAGAAGTGTGTCTCTCTCTCCCTCTCTCCCACTATCTCTAAAAAAACCAATGGAAAAAATATCCTCAGTGAGGATTAACGAGAGAGAGAAAGAGAGAAAAAGAGGGAGAGAGGGAGAGAGGGAGAGAGGGAGAGAGGGAGAGGGAGAGGGAGAGGAAGAGAGAGGAAGAGAGAGAGAGAGAGAGAGAGAGAGAGAGAGAGAGAGAGAGAGAAGGGGACAGACCAGAAAGCTAGACTTTTTCAAACTATAACTTTGTCTTGCAGATTTAAATTTTAGCTTGGAACCATGTAAATAATAAAACAAAATTAAATTTTAAAAAAGAATTTTAAAAATAAAGCAAATGAACCTAGCTGTGTATCGATATGGTAGCTTAACCACATAGAAAAAAAGCTATAGCAAATGACTTAAAACAGTAATAAAACTGTATATCCCTAGTGGAACATATTTTATAAACAAAGAAAATGAAAAAGCTCATGAACTATTTTCAGTAATCCTATTAGTAGTAATGCTGATATTGCTATTCTGAAACTATTATATCTAAGATTAAGCAAATAACTTATTACGTTAATGTCATTCAGAACTAAGATTTTTAGCATATAAGAGACACAAACATAAAACCAAAGATGTTAAAATTCTGAAGTCCTAAATTTTAACCAGAAATATCAGAAAAGAAATTCTATTAAAAAAATAATTCCAAACTTTATCCACTGAAAAGATGTAGCAATAGTAATCAACTCAGGAGCAATGAGTACCCCTTGTGACCAGAGTAATACCATTTCCAACCATTAAAAAAAAAGAAGAAGAAAAAGAAAAAGAAAAAAAAAGCAAGGGCTCCTTGGAGAAATGGCCCAGGGCAGTAATGGACAGAAGGTCCCTGGAACATCTTGTCCTACAAGGTAACAAGGAAGCAAGAAATCTATCCAAGACTCCTGGAGTGGTGCCTACAGGACTCCCACTAACCAAAAATGGGGCCATCTGAACATCAGAAAGGATAATATCTGTAAAGAACTGAAACAAAACATTTTTAAAGGCATGGGCTCATGAAATAATGTGTCTAGGCAATAACTCTCAAGAGCTATTAAAATTCTAAGAGAACTTTACTAGTATAACTGATGGATCAGAATGACAGTACCTGAATAACATCTTTATCTCAAAAGGGAGAAAGTCAAACTATGAAGATTATGTGATAAAACAGGAAATTAATACCCCCACCATTCACTAAGCATTCTTGCCCCCCTTGGGGCGGGGAGGGACCCCAATCCAATCACATGTCTAAGTCTTCATCATTCATAGGAAATATAGAGGAGAGAGGAACATATTAAATAGCATCATAAGGATGAAAACAGAAAAATCTAGACTTTGGGAAACTCTACTTGACAATCTGTTTTTCTCAATAAATATATTGGGATAAACATATAAAGGGAATTATAAATTTAAAAAAAGTCTGAAGAGACAGCAATAACTACATACTTTTCTGAATTATATGAATAAACCAAATATAAAAACAAATATTATGAGACAATCACAGAAACCTAAATACTAAATATTACTGATATTATAAATTATTATCAATTTAGGGGTAATAATAGTAATATGGTTATATAAAAACTCCTTATCTTTTAGAGAGACACACTTAAGTATTTATAGATGAAACCAGAGGCCCAGTGCATGAAATTCATGCACAGGTAGGATCCCTAGGCCTGGCCAGCAATCAGGACCCATCTGTGGGGTGATGGTGGGACTATTGGGGGCCCCCCACTGGCACCTGCCTTGGTCCCAGATTGGAGAGGGTGCAGACTGGGCTGAGGGGACCCTCCCTATGCACTAATTTCGTGTACCAGGCCTCTAGTCTTATATAATAAAAGTGTAATATGCAAATTAACTGAATGGTGGAATGACTAGTCGCTATGACGTACACTAACCACCAGGGGGCAGACACTCAATGCAGGAACTTCCCCCTGGTGGTCAGTGCACTCCCAAATGGGGAGTGCCACTCAGCCAGACGCCAGGCTCATGACTGGCAAGCACAGCAGCGGTGGCATTAGCCTCACCCACCTCCACTGTAGGCAGGTGGTAAGGAGCCCTAGAGCATGAATTCATGCACCTTGAAAGGAACTGTGGACCACGAGGCTGTGGTGGGCATAGGGGCAGGTCTTGGTCCATCCTCCACACCCACACCCAGCCCCTCCTGCCAAGGCCCCAGGTCCTGTAGGCCGGCAGCCCCACTCCCACCACCTAGTTCCCTCCCTCCTGTGACAGTGTGGAGCTATTGGGGCCGGCACTGTCAGTGGGTGTGAGTGGTAGCTGCTGCCCCGCTCACCCCTCAGGAACAGAAGGAAGTGGAGAAGCCCTGAGGGGTGATTGGGCCAGAAACTGCTGCTCACACCTACTGAAGGTGCCGAGTGATTGGGACCAGCGCCAGGCGCTGGCTGCAAGTGCGAGCAGGGCTGTCACCAGCAGCAGGTTTGAGAGGCAGCTGCCAGCCCTGATTACCCCTAAGGAGCAGAGGGAGATGGAGAAGCCCTGAGGGGTGATCAGGGCCGGTAGCTGCCGCTCATATCTGCTAACAGCGCTGTGAGATTGAGGCCGGTGCCGGGCACCAACAGCGGGTGCAAGCAGTGGCTCTGGCACCAGCAGTGGGTGCGAGCAGAGCCAGTGCCAGTAGCAGGTGCAGGTGTTGGCAGCAAGTGAAAGCACCCAGCGGGACCATGGCACCAGGAAGCACAAAATTTTCAGTAACCACCAGAGGTTCACCCCGATGACAGTGACCAGCACCATGGCTTGGTCTGATGCCCCTGCTCACCTGCTCCACCATCCCACCACGGCCGATGCTGGCCATGTTCCGCTCTCTGCCATCTGCTGCTGATGCTCACCATGTTCCGCATGTGCCCTCTGGTGGTCAGCACATGTCCTAGCGACTGGTTGTTCAGTTGTTCTGAAGTTTGGGATATTTGCATATTAGGGTTTTATATATACAGACTAGAGGCCCAGTACACAAAGCTCATGCACAGGTGGGGTCCCTAGGCCTGGCTGGTGATCAGAGCCTATCGTGGCCATCATGCCCAATCCTGATCAGGGCCAGGCTGGCCAGGGCTTTGGGGCCTTCCAGCTGCCGACAGGGCCTGCTGGACTAGGGGAGGAACAGCAGGAGGTTTGCTGACTAAGGGGAGGGACCAGGGGAAGTTGTCTGGCTGAGGGAGCACACTGGCCAAAGGGAAGCTCCTTCATTGAGCGTCTGCCCCCTCATGGTCAGTACATGTCATAGTGACTGGTCGACTGGTTGTTCCAGTCATTAGGTTGTAAAGGTCACTTAGGCTTTTATATACATAGACTAGAGGCACGGTGCACGAAATTAGTGTATGGCGGGGGAGGGGGGGGGCGCGTCACTCAGCCCAGCCTGCACCCTCTTCATTCCGGGACCCCTTAGGGGATGTCCAACTGCCAGTTTAGGCCCAATCCCTAAACTGGCAGTCAGTCATCCCTCTCATAATCTGAGACTGCTAGCTCCTAACCACTCACCTATCTGCCTGCCTGGTTGCCCCTAACTGCCCTCTCCTGCCAGCATGATCATCCCTAACTGCCTACCCCTGCTGGCCTGGTCACCTTCAACTGCCCTCCTCTGCCAGCCTGGTCACCCTTAACTGCCCTCCCTGGCCAGCCTGGTCGCCCGTAACCACCTCTACCTTGGCCCCCACCACTGTGGCTTTTTCTGGAAGGATCCAGAAGGATGTCCAGAAGATGTCTGGTCTATTTAGCATATTATCCTTTTATTAGTATAAATTAGTATAAAATAAATGTATTTAATACATTTTATCAATTATATTTATTCTAGTTGGAATGGAAATAACATTGCCAACTTCAGTTCCTCAAGGCAAATCCTTGGTAATAAATTCTAAGAATATAGGTATGAATATAGACTAAAGAGGTGGTGCATAGCCTCTGTGATAACTCTGAGGGTTGTGGAAGGAGTGGAGGGAGAAGAGAATGTTTCAAGAAGAAGTAAAATATAGTAAGTTAGATTTTAAATGCTGAAGAAGAGTCCAATAGGTGAGCAAGGCAATGAAATGGGTTAGGGCAGTCAGGGAGTGAGGGTTTGGCACTAATAAAACTAACAAAGGAAGAAAGAAAATCAGGCTGGAGAAGCACACTGTGACAGACGACCATTAGAAGCTTTAACATGGAAAATGTTTTTGTAATTTATCCTGAAGAGATGACCAGAGCCACATTTCAGAAAGTGCTTATGTTCTGTAATGTCACTAGAAAAATGACACCAAAGGCAATCAGGACTTTAGAGAGAAGAGACTAGAGGCATTGGTTAAGAGGTTAGTCAGTACAACAGGCCAGGCAAGAAATTATGAAGATCTGGCCTAATACCAAGGTCATGCATTGCAAATGGAGAGAATGGAGACATATACAGATGAAAGCAGTCAAACAATAGGTTCATTTCCTCACACATACACCTGGCATTACACACATATACATTACATTACTACATTCTGTACGTGTGACATACATACATCTACATTATTCTAGTTACTCCTCACAGCATTTCTTTGAAATGGTTCTTATCTCTATTTTACAGATACAGAAACCAAGGCTCAGAAAGATTTATTAACTTCAACCTGATCAGTCAATATATAAGACCTAGAATTCAAACCCTGGTGTGTTTGACTCCAAAACCAGACTCCATTACATCTAAGAATCACCTAAAAGGTAAAACTGATTAGGGTGGGAGGGGGGACTCAGATAAAGGTTAGATCAAGGCAGAAGATTTCTTAAGTCAGGTCTCACCCAACCAACCATAAGAAGTGAACTAGCCAAACAGAATAATACTGCTTAATCTCTGAACCCTTGTCTTACTTTCAGAAAGAGAAAACTGGCCGAAACCAGTTTTACTCAGTGGATAGAGCATCGGCCTGTGGACTGAGAGGTCCCAGGTTCAATTCCAGTCAAGGGCATGTACCTTGGTTGCGGGCACATCCCTGGTAGGGGGTGTGCAAGAGGCAGCTGATCGATGATTCCCTCTCATCAATGTTTCTAACTCTCTATCCCTCTCTCTTCCTCTCTGTAAAAAAAATCAATAAAATATATTTTAAGAGAAAAACTAAAGTTTCTCTAAAAATACTGCTCATGAAATGAGCATTTGTTATTGCCATGTTTTTTCTATTCTTTTTCCCTATATTTTCCTTGGTATCATTACTTCCTCCTCTATTTTTCTGCTGTGCTGGAATTTAAATACTTTTTCATACCTTATAGGATTTAGGAGGGAAACTAGTATATAAATAAAAGAAGGCAGAAATGACTTTACTAAAATGGTCTTATTTTTGTATATTAAAAATAATGTGGATAATTTGACACTAAGGAATTAATGTGAATTTTTTAAAATATATATTTTATTGATTTTAGAGAGGAAGGGAGAGGGAGAGATAGAAACATCAATGATGAGAAAGAGTCATTGATTGGCTGTCTCTTGCATGCCCCCTACTGGGTATTGAGCCCACAACCCAGGCATGTGCCCTTGGCTGGAACTGAACTGGGACCTTTCAGTCCACAGGTTGACACTCTATCCATTGAGCCAAACCAGCTAGGGCTTAATGTGAATACTGAAAAGTATATACTAATACTGTAGCTAGCCCTTCTCTTTTAGAAATACATACTGAAATATTTACAGATTAAATTATATACTTCCTGGAATTTGCTAAAATAATACCTGAGGGGGAGAAGTAGATGAGGCAGAACTGACCACTGTTGATGGTTATTGGGGCTAGATGATGGGAACTTTAAGATTCATTACACTACTGAGTCTATTTATTTTATTTAAAACTCTCCATAATTAGAAAGTTTTGAGATGTATTCAAATACTACATAAATAAAGGAGGAAAAAACAAAACAAAAAAGTATATGTATATATAATAAGTACATAAATCATTTTCTCATTAACTTTCATTGTAATTTTAAAGTTGATTTTCCAAATTAACTTTTAGGTTGTGACAAAAAAAAATCACATTTACATTTTAAGAAGCATTCTATGTTTACAAGTGTGGATTTAATTAATAACCCACGGAAAAAAACTAGTCAAATGGTCAATTAAGTTACACCATCTTCGTACTCATTAATATAGACCACAAATTAATTTCCACTTACTAATTCCACAAATATATACAATCTGACAGAGTTATATATGTTATTGTAAATTCTTAAATTAAGTGTTTTCAGGAAATGCTCAGTACTTATTGGGTTACTAATATTGTACTTAATTACAAATTCTTATAACAGAAATATTTTAAAAATAGTTTTTTAAGTTTCTCTTTCTTAATAGTGGAAGCCTCCTTATTTTGTATATGCAAGAATATATGTCAACTAAACATTCAACAGGCACTGAAGTATCTGTTAAAATAAACAATAAGAGTCCTTAGACAGGGGATGAAGAGCAAAGCAGCAAGAAACAGAGACAGGGATTACAAGCTACCTTTCCTGAAGAAGAGAAAAAAAAAGACAGCTAAAAGAATACCTTCAGAGCAAGCATGTCAAACTCAAAGGCAGGCCAAATAATCGAGGCAGTGACCTGAGGGCTGCGAGTTTGTTGGTTTGTGGGGTTTTTTAAAATATATTTTATTGATTTTTTACAGAGAGGAAGGGAGAGGGATAGAGAGTTAGAAACATCAATGAGAGATGAGAGAGAAACATCGATTAGCTGCCTTCTGCACAACCCCTATTGGGGATGTGCCTGCAATCAAGGCACATGCCCTTGACCGGAATCGAATCTGGGACCCCAGTTAGGGCTGGGCTGCGAGTTTGACATGCTTGCTTTAGAGTATCAAGATTGGAGAAACTAGCCGACCGGTTTGGCTCAGTGGTAGAGCATTGGTCTGCGGACTGAAAGGTCCCAGGTTCAATTCTGATCAAGGACATGTACCTTGGTTGTGGGCACATCCCAGGTAGGGGGTGTGCAAGAGGCAGCTGGTTGATGTTTCTCTCTCATCGACATTTCTAGCTCTCTATCTCTCTCTCTCCCTTCCTCTCTGTAAAATATCAATAAAAAATATTTTTTTTAAAAAAAGATTGGAGAAACTGAATTTTCAAAGTTTGGGGGAATAAGAGCATGTTATCAAACTAGCTTCAGAAAATGTTTCTTCCAGTTCAGGTCTGTCATTGACTAACTGTATGAACTTGAACACGCCACTTAATTTCTTAGAGTTCAAACATAATTCTCTTCCCACCAAGAAATTAATTAATGCACACTTACTTGTTTTCTCAAACCTACTTTGGTTTTCATCATATTTTATCCCGATTTGTTAACCAAGTGCCTAAAGTAAATACCTAATAGTATCCTCATCTCTAGATATTTCAAATTACAACCCACTTATTTCACTGGTCTAAGCTCTCTCTCATCTGTCTGCTCTTCTATGCTTCTAGGTTACTCACATCCTTAAATTCAGTTTCTTTATACTAGACTGTCAATTTATATACTTATGTCTAGAAGTTCATCAGCTTTCATTACGTTTACACTGACAACTCTGTTGTTAACTACAAGCAACAAATCCCCATAAATTTGAACTATTTCAATAATTTTCATTCTTTCCTCTGACCTAAATAATCTTAGTTTATGGCTATCATTAATTTTGTGCGGCTGATATCCTAAGATAAATCAAAATTACTTTTCCACTTTTTTTCTAACAATGACAATATACAATCTAGTAAGCTTCTTAAACTACCTCATTTGGTTACAAGCTGAAAAGGAAAGCAGATGGGGGAAATAAAGATGACAAGCTAATGCTACCTGTTGTAAGTATCCCAGTCTTCCTTTCCTCAGTCTCCTCAATGCTCACTCTGAGCCCTCATTTCCATTTCTACTTCTAGATCACTTTCAATCCACCCTAACATTCTTCCACTGACCATCCATCCCCAAACACAGCACAGTACCTGCGTTTGGGTTCCAGGCCCAATGCTAAAGCTATAAAATAGAGTAAGATGACTTAAACCCTGCCCACAAAGCAGGCATACACTAAAGGAAGAGGCCTCCTAGTCATTAACATTATAAATAGAATGTAAATATCAAGACTGATAAATACTAAAATAGAGGCATTGTTTTTAGGATATCAAGTACATGTAAGTAATTAATTTAGTAACCAGTGTACTACCCTTTGTTTTAACTGCATCTTAACCAGGGCTACAGAGGACAAAGCTTAGTCTGATGAACTGTACTCCCTCAGAATATCCTCCAAGCTTTCCCTCATTACCTCACCACACAAATATCTCTACCCCACTGCTCATCCTTTCTTTCTCCCTACTGTCCAACTATTCTAACACTTGGTCTTATTTTGCACTCATTAAAATTATCACAACAGTGTATAATGTGAAGAGCATCTTCTAAATTTGAGGCTTATAAAATATATAGGCCCTGGCAGGTTTGGCTCAGTGGATAGAGCGTCAGCCTGGGGACTTAAGGGTCCCACGTTCGATTCCGGTAAGGAGCATGTACCTTGGTTGTGGGCACATACCCAGTAGGAGTGTGCAGGAGGCAGCTGATCGATGTTTCTCTCTCATTGATGTTTCTAACTCTCTATCCCTCTCTCTCCCTCTCTGTAAAAAAAAAAAATAAAAAATAAATAAAAAAATTAAAAAAAATCAATAAAAAATATATTTTTAAATATATGGGAATGGGTATATGGTGTATGTTCCAGACCAGCCGTGGGCAAACTACGGCCCGCGCAGCCAAAAGAGCGGAGGGTTCTCTTGCTCTCCCCTCCGCTCCTTCACCAGCAGCCCAAGATGAGAGTGCCAGCATGGTCAGGTTGCTTTTGTTCCGGCCCTCCGGTCCAGTTTAAGAACCCATTGTGGCCCTCGAGTCAAAAAGTTTGCCCACCCCTGTTCCAGACTTATTAAGAATACTTTCCTTTAACCCCACTGTGACTTGCAGAGCAGATGCTCAATGAGTATTTGATTTAAAAATCTCTGGTGACACATGAAGAATTACTCATTACACTAAAACTAAGTATCTCATAAAAGCTAAATTAAAAATAATTACAACCTGCACATGAGGAAGTACTGGAGTGGAGAGGTTGAGAACATGGCCATTAAAGACAAATTGCCTGACTTCTAACCTAGTCTTGTCACTTAACTAGCTTTGTGACCCTGAGCAAGCTACATATCTGAGTTCCTAAATCTTCTCAACTATAAAATGGGATTAAAAGTAGGGATTATCTAACTCTTAGGTCACTGTGGTTATAAACTGGCATAGTATTTAGACCAGAACCGGATACATGGTAAGCCCTAGACTCAATAGTAGTAGTAGCACTGGTATCACCCTCCCAGGAAAACCTAGATATGGAGTCTTTATTTATTGGTTGGGGGTGGGAGGGAATGGAAAGGAGGGAGGAGAAGAGAGAGAGTGCATCCATTTGTTATTCCATTTATTTTTGCATTCACTAATTGCTTCTTATATGTGCCCTGAGGGAGATCAAACCCAAAACTTTGACATACCTGGAGGACACTCTAACCAACTGAGCTACATGGCCAGGGCCTGAATATTTTTTTCAACCAGAAATACAAACAGTAACACCTTTCACCTTTTATAGTTACAAAATTCTTTTACAGAAGGTGTAGACCAGGAATGGAAGAAACAAGCATGTTAAGAGTTCTATTTTGACTTATTTGTGGAATCTAAAAAACAAAATGAACTACCAACCAACAACATAAGACCCAAAGCATGGAGGCACGGAACAGACTGACATACACTGATGTGGGGATGGGGAGACAAGAAGAGATAAACTAAAGAACTGGGATGAGGAGGGTATGGGAGGAGGGGGGGGGGGTAAAAGGGGAGGAAATGGGAGACATCTGTAATACTATCAACAATAAAACATTTTTTAAAGTTCCATTTGGGGTAATCACTCAGTTTTTAATACTGGCTCTGCCATTAGTCAGCTATATACTAGTATATATGACCTTTGACAAGTAAACACAGGCAAGTTAGTTCACCTCTCTGAGCCTCAATTACCTAATTAACTGTAAATTAATCTGTAAAACTCAGGACCACCAATATCCCAGGAACGCCCCAAGAATAAGGAGTCAAGGCACCTAAAGAAACAAGAACAGGGCCTGGCACTCTGCCAAGCTTATATTTTTGTTCTCCCCCCACCCCCCTAGCCCCACATCTTACACAGAGTATCTCATTTAATTCACATCCCACTGCCATGAAGTTCATATTTGATTGAAGCCTATGAGAAACAACTGACTACTGGCAAATTCATATGGTTCAACCTAATACTGTGTCATTCACAAATAGAGAGAGTAAGCTCAGCGTGCTTACATGCTTTACTCAAGGTCATATGCACAGAAATGGAGCTAAAACTTAAAAAAAACAAAAACAATTTACTAATTTTTCATTTGATCAGGTTACTAATTGGTTCAGCAAGTCTTACTCAGAATGGGAAAAAGGAAGGTATAATAACCACAACAATACCTGTACAACTACTATAACCTACAAGTTTTTGTCCTGCCCTATTAAAAAATGAAGGAGACCTAGAGTTCTAAGAACCTTTAATTTTCAAATTATTTGTGCAGTATCTATGTTGAGGGGAGACAAGTTTAGGGAATGTTAGAGGGGAAAATACTGAAGAAAGAGTATGCATAGCTACATTAATTCAAAAAGTACAATTGTGTAATTAGAAGCCCCACTAACTAAAAACCCTATAAGCAGCTGAACATCAAATATCCATCCTGGTGAAAGGTTAGAAGTTTCAGAAGGAAGAGTTATAGTAAATGTATCCATTTTGATTGAAAAAAAACTATGCACTAATATGTAATTTTGCTGTAGTAAAAAAAAAATAAAGGCTTTTCTTCTATCAATAAGAAATAATTATTGTAGTAAAATTGTATATAATTGCTAAATTTATTGCTATAAATTCCACAAGGGCTTCAGGATTAAATCAAGGAAGCCAATACTGGGATATAATGTCTGTCTAACCATGATGCACAAGTACTACCAGTAAACAACCAATGTTAGCAGAGCAAGGCTACATAAAACCGGTGGATTATTTAACCACAACAAAGCATTCACTAGGATTGATCTTCCCATCTATTTGGTCTCTTTTCTCCTTGATGTGTCAGTCACCTTAAAAAAAACAAACAAACAAAAAACAACAACGACTGCATGAACAACAACACAAGAATGAGGATAATGACTAAAAACTGGGTCTTTCGACAGATTTTACAATAGAACGGTACTGTTTTAATCCTCTTAGCAGCCTTCCCAATTATGTAAGTATTCTGTGGCAGAAGATTACGGGGCTCGTTCCTGAATCAGGTAGCGCCGGGGCATGCTACATTTCCTCCAAACTCAAGTGCCTCTTAGGAAGCCCTATAAAGTCAGAGGTCCTCCTTCACAAGACCTGACCCTTTAGGCATTACAGTTTTTTTGTTCTTTTTTTTTTAATCCCATAGCAACTGGCAACTCTCCACGTGCTGCAGGGTCCCACCTAGCACCACTTCTAGAATCCATTCATCCCGCTTCTCCCCATCCCCATCCTCCCCCCACCCCACCCCCCACCCCGCGGTCCAGGGAGCTGTCATCGCCGGCAGCAGCCGTGTCATTACAATTACGTCGGCGCCGCGCGTCCCAACTCCCCGAAACAAAAGTCCGGCCGGCCGGGCCGGGCTGCCTCCGGGCGCGACGCCGGCGACCGGCCGCTCCAGCCCACCAGGTCTCGCCAAACCTCCCGAGAGGGGCCCTCGGGATGGGGTCGGGCGTGTGGCTCCCTAAAACCCCCCCCCGGCCCATGCCCCCTGCTTCGCCCGGCGCCCGGCTCCCGCGCAGCTCCGGACTGGTCGGGGGAACTCTCTCTAGAAGCCCCCTCCAAGCCCCCGGCCCCGGCCGCGCGCGCCCCGCCGACAGGTAACCCGGCCCCGAGTGAGTCCCCCGCCGCGGGCGCTCGGGGCCGCGCAGTTACTGAGTAACGAGCCCGCACCTGGGAGGAGGGGCGGGCGGGGCCGCGGCGCCCGGCGCCCACCGGCGGCCCCCGGGGCGCCCAGCTGCCGGAGCCCCGCGCCGGAGGAACTGGAGAGCCGAAGCCCGCCGCCGCCGCCGCCGGCCCGGGTGAGAGAGAGAGAGAGCGCACCCGGCGGCCGGCCCGACCCCGGCGCACCGCGCCCTCGGCGGCGCCCGCACCTGCACCTGCCGCGGCCGCCCTCAGGGCCGGCGGGGGAGGCGGGGTGCGGGCGCCGATGGGGCGGTGCTCCGCGCCCCGGCCTCGCTCGCGCGCGGCTGCACTCACCTGAGGAACCCGCGGCGGCCGCTGCCCCGGCTCAGGAGCGCTCGCGGAGCCCCCCACGGAGCGCGCCCCGAAGCCGCGAGAGGGGAAGGAGGCCGCCGGCGACGCCGCTACCCTCGGCCGGCCGCGGCGGGCGCACTGCGCTGGGGGCCCGCCGAGGGAGGGCGGACTGCGCCTGCGCAGGAGCGGGGCCGGAGCGGGGAGCGGCCGGGCGGCGGAGGGAGGCGGGGCGGGGGCGTGGCTGGCGCCGGGGGCGGGGCCTGACTGGAGGGGGCGGGGCCTGGGGACCCACGTGCACCCAGCCCCCTGGCTCCAAGCCGGGCTCTGCGCAGGTGCCTGGGCGGGGTTTGGGGGGTGGGGAGGTCCCTCCAGGTGCCTCAGCGGACGTTTTCCCTGGGAATCGAGCGAGCCGGTCCTGGGAAGTGTCTCCTTGGGCTGGGCAGGCGGTCCCGGGTTCACTGCGAGGTGATGGGCTCACAGGAGACGGGAGATGACCCATGGGTGTGAGTTGAAGATTGCTAACCAACCTGGGACCCAGCGTCACACCTTCGTGTGTGTGTGTGTGTGTGTGTGTGTGTGTGTGTGTGTGTGTGGGTAGGAAGGGGGGAAGGAAGGAAAGTCCCATAGAACCCAGATCCCATCATTCCAGCAGCTGCTAGAGCATTCGAGAATGTCTTTTTCTGTACCTGCCATCTCTCATCTTTTGTGTCATCTGCTACCCAACTTCCACCCCACTTTAGGGCCTCCAAGTAGGAAAAATGAAGGTGCAGAACCAAACTCCCAAAATCTGATAAAAAGGAGGCAGTCGCCCTATGTGTTTTTACGTTTAGTAAAAGGGATACGGGGATCCATGCGATTTATGTGATTCACATCTGGAACAGGACCGCCCTTCTGCATATTGGTCACATCTCTTAGTCAGTGGAGAACCGGGAATGTGCATGTCCGTGGGAACCAGAACTCCTGGGTTGGAATGTGCCACCTCTGGCTGAGTGACCTTGGGCAAGGTGATCTCTAATAGCCCCAATGTTCTCATCAGTAAAGGGGCGTAGGTAAGAGCCCCTACCTCTCTGCGTTGTTGACAGGTTAAATGGTTTTATATATGTAAAACACAGTGTGCTGCGTGACACAGAGTGCCTAATGAATATTGGTTTTACCATTATTACTATTATCATCCACCTATAATTCAAATAGAAACTTAAAGTCATTATTTACTCTTTTATACCACATCTCCAATATATCAAGTCCTAGCCATTTTAATTTCCAAATAATTTTTAAATCTGTCTCATCTCATATTCACTGCCACCAAATATGGCCTTCCTTATTAATGGACTTCTAGCTATTCTTTCTTATAGTATGTCATTCATGTCATTCATTTATTGTACTCCATCATGTGCCTATTGCTGGACATGGGAACCGAGCACAAAGAATCAAACACAGTGCAGGAGACAAATGTGTCAATAACAACTAAGTGGAATCAATAAACTCAACATGCAGCAAACTAGTTGGGTTCCCCAGTCTTTTCATACTCTCTCAAGCATCTTGCTTTTGTGTATGCTGCTCCTTTTTCTTGTTACATCCTGAACCTCCACCTCTTCCTTACCTAATTCCTGCTTATCCTTTACCGTTCAACCCAGGTGTCAATTCCATTGTCAACCCTTCCTATGGCTTTTCACCCAGCCCTGTCCCATCCACACACCCCTAAGAGGCAGGTGCCCCAACGGTATTCCCATACCACCTTATCTCATTTTAGCACTTATCCCATAAAGTGCTAATTGTAGTTTTGTTTATTTTCCCAATTACTGTGAGCTTCTTGAGAACTGGCACAAGGACTGGCTCAATAAATGCAGAATGAATGGAGGAAATGCATGGAGATGTACTGTCTAGGTACATAGCTGTTTAGAGGACAGGCCCTATGATATACTCTGCAAAGGATCTACCACCGTGTTTCCCCGAAAATAAGACATCCTCCGAAAATAAGATCTACTTCATGGAAACATAATACATCCCCTGAAAATAAGACCTAGCGCACCTTTGGGAGCAAAAATTAATATAAGACACTGTCTTATTTTTGGGGAAACGGTAGGTATAATGGTTAATAATGCGGATTTTTTTCAATAGATGGAGTTACACATATGTTGATATATATGCAACTTGATATGTATGCCATTTTGTTGTATTGACAACAAGCTTCAACACTTCACATGTCAAATTTTCTGAAGGTGTTAACATCATAGATATTTTTATGCTTAAAAATGTCGAATTTCGTGCCAAAAAAGGAGTATTTGCGGGAAGTTTTAATTCATTATTTTATTTTGAAGAAAAGTGCTGCTGAAAGTTATCACATACTTCGGGAAGCTTATGGTGAACATGCTTCATCTCAAGATACTCGTGAACTCTGGCTTACACACTTTAAAAGTGATTATTTCTATGTGAAAGTCAAAGAACGTCCAGGTCAACCGAAAAAATTTGAAGACCAACAATTACAAGCATTATTGGATGAAGATGTGTGTTAAACTCAAAGACAACTTGCAGAAAGATTAAATATTGCTCAGCAATTTCCGATCATTTACAAGCAATGGGAAAGATTTTACAGGAAGGAAAATGGGTGCCACATCAATTGAACGAAAGACAAATAGAAAACTGAAAAGTCATCAGTAAAATGTTGCTTCAACTACACAAAAGAAAGTCTTTTTTGCATCAAAATGTGACTGGTGATGAAAAGTTGATTTATTTTGAGAATTCCAAATGCACAAAATCATGGGTTGATCCAGGTCAACCATCAACATCAACTGCAAGGCCAAATGACTTCAGAATGAAGATGATGCTCTGCGTTTGGTGGGATCAGGAAGATGTGTTGTATTAACCCACCTGCCATATTCATCAGACCTTGCTCCTTCAGATTGCCACTTGTTCCAATCAATGGCAAACACTCTTTCTGAGCAGCACTTCAAAACATACTAAGAAGTAGAAAATTGGGCCTCTGAATAGTCTGCCTCAAAACAAGAAAAGTTCTATTGGGATGGTATCCACAAACTATCTGAAAGATGGGAAAATGTGTAGGTAGTAACATTACTTTGAATAAAGAACTTTTGATGTTTCTCTTGAAATTATAGTGTTTTCTTTGGATTACAAAATCTGAATTATTAACCAGTTAATAGTTAATCTGTGTTGTTAACCAGTTAATAGCTAATCTGCACTATTAACCAGTTAATAGTTAATCTGCATTTTAACTGGTTAAAAGTTAATTATTAACCACAATAATTCAGATTTTGTAATCAAAAGAGAACACTATAATTTCAAGAGAAACATCAAAAGTGCTTTATTCAAAGTAATGTCCATCGCTAGCTACACATTTCCCACATCTTTCAAGTAATTTGTGGATACAATCACAATAGAACTTTTCTTGTTTTGAGGCAGACCATTCACAGATCAAATTTTCTACTTCTTCGTACATTTTGAAGTGCTGCTCAGAAAGTGTGTGTGCCATCGATCAGAACAAGTGGTAATCTGAAGGAGCAATTCAACAAAATAGCATACATATCAAACCGCATATATACCAACATATGTGTAACTCCACCTTTTGAAAAAACTCTGCATTATTAACCAGTTCACCTAGTAAGACATTGTGTATCTATGGGAAATAGTAAGAAATAGCCATATACCTAAGTCCTACATTGGTTTATTTTCAAGCCATCCATAAGGCTCTACGGGATATATTTAGTGGTGTTTTCTTTCACGTATTTAACCTGCTAGCATAGTTTGAGAATGTGAAGAGCCATATGAGTAGTTACCTATACTAACACTTAAGTGTCCTTGCAGCAGAGACCAGAGCACAATATAAGAATGTTAGATACTCAGAATCTCAGCCTGAAAAATACATAGAGCATTGTGTACTTCCTAAGTTAGATTGCCCAGCCATATGTTAAAGAGATGAACACTTCACAACTTTATAAAGATAACTAATGGCACGGTACACAAAATTTGTGCATGGGGGGGAGGGGTATCCCTCAGCCTGGCCTACACCCTCTCCAATCTGGGACATCCCTCTCACAATTCAGGACCACTGGCCCCTAACCACTCACCTGCCTGCCTGCCTGATGACCCCTAACCAACTCTGCCTGCCTGCCTGATCTCCCCCAACTGCCTCTGCCTGCTGGTCTGATCACCGCCTAACTGCTCCACTGTCAGCCTGATGACTCCTCCAACTGCCCTCCCTGGCTGGCCTGATCGCCCCCAACTGCCCTCCCCTGATCACTCCCCTAACTGTTCTCCCCTGCCAGCCTGATTGCCCCTAACCGCCTCTGCTTTGGTCCCCACCACTGTGGCTTTATCTGGAAGGAAGATGTCCAGTTGACCTGGTCTAATTAACATATTACCCTTTTATTAGTAGTATAGATGGTAGATTTTGTAATGTGTTCAAGTTTGCCTTCTTTCTCTTTCATTAAAAAAATAAGTTATAATATACAACTAATGTCAAATACAACATTTAAAATATACATTTTTAAATCTTAAGATTTTCCCACCCATACCTGGGGCCAGAAAACAAAGGAGGTAAGCGGAAATATCTAGAAATTGAACCAATCATTTTAAGGTTGTTACCCTTAGTTATAACTTTTTATTGCTTATTTGCCTCTGTTTTGTTTTCAAAGTTCGGAAAATGTTGTGTATTTATATGGTACTTTTCAGTTTCTAACTTCACATAAATTGTCTCATGAGTCCTTTAAAAAAATAATTTAAATGGTATTTGACATGGGTAGAAAGGTAGTTATTCTTCATTTTTCTTGGGGAGTATAGAGCACCAGAGTTTGAGCTCCCATCTTCAGAGTGCAAGGTAATGTCTCACAAACAAATGAGGTTAAAACCCTTTAGAAAGCATACAGGACTTCATGTCCAGCCGTATGGCAGTCTAGAGATTGGTTGGTTCTCCCATCAAAAGCAACTCAAAATGCTAGATAAAATAGGTAAAACATCTTATCAAACACATGAAGAAAAGCATAAGAGACCCTCAAGGGCCCAAACCAGGTAACCAGGAACCCCATCAGTAAATAATAGCAATGCAAAGGTGTTTCTGGGGTGTGTGTTTTTAAAGCTGGTTTCAGAAAAAAAGGTACCAAGAGCAATCTATCATTTCCTTGTCTAGCAAAATAGTAACTTGTGGGCCAGTGCTCACTGCTCACATTCCCATAAAATGTTGCCTTTGCAACTCCTGTACAAAAGCAGAGCCATCTCTAACGTGTCTTTCATTAGATCAGTGTGGACAACCCTGCAGGTCAGGCCCTTTTTCTGAAGTTGAAATAAACAACTGAAGAGATCTCAGGGCCGAGAGGAGCTCAGACTCTAAAAAAGTATGGTTTCCTCCAAAAGAACCACGAAAAGAAGCCACATACATATACAGAAATGTTTTGAAAATTGGCTTTGGATCCAGTTTATTTCACAGACACACAAATGGCCATCCATTAAACACATTTATTTATTGCTTCTCTATGCCAGGCACATAAATAAATAATCTGCAGAAGGAGAAAGGAGACAATGAGAAGACTTCCTGGCTTCCCCACAGTGTTTTAGTTCTAGTTTATTTCTGAGGCTTCCTGTATCACTACCCATAGGTTTCATGAGAAATCCTTATACCCGTAAAATAATTCCTCCCACTTTGCGTAGATTTTGAATGGAAAGCAATATATTTTCATGGAGAGATTGGTTTTTGTAGAAATTAAGAACTCAAAATAACAGTAGCTCAAAATAAAATCTATTCCTTTCCTGTAAGGGTAAGAGGTCCAGGGTTGATATGGTAGCTTTCTGATCAACACAGACAGACTCCTTCTATCATGTGTCTTCACCAAACTGAACATGTAGTTTCTACCTTATAGTCCATGCTGGCTGCTCAAGCTCCAACCATCCCATCCTTATTTCCAGATAGTAGAAAGGAGTTGGGGGCAGAAAAGAACACACACCTCTATTTAAGAACATTTGCAGAAGTTGTACATATCCCTGCACTTACACCTTGTTGGTCAGAAGTTAACTGTAAGTAATACTGCAACATGTAGTCTCTATTAAGTGGCCATGTCCCCAGCAGAAAATCAGTGGTTCTGATATTAAAGGAGAAGGGGAGAACAAATACGAGAGACAATTAGCAGTCCAGGCTTATCATCTGAGCTCTGACTTAGGATGAGAGAAATGGCGATGGGGTAGACTATACAAATAGAGTAAAGGTATTTTAAGGAAAACATACGGTGTGTTCAGTGATGGTGAGCAATGCAGATTGGTTAGCACATGGAACAAGTGCAGGTAGTTAGATAAGGTAGGAAAATATGTGGGACTCGGATTGCAGAAGATCATAAACGCCAGACAGATAGTCAGTGGATAGAGCATCGGCCTGTGGACTGAAAGGTCAAGGGCATGTACCTTGGTTGCAGGCACATCCCCAGTAGGGGGTGTACAGGAGGCAGCTCATCAATGTTTCTCTCTCACCAATGTTTCTAGTTCTCTATCCCTCTTCCTCTCTGTAAAAAAATCAATAAAATATATTTTAAAAATAAGAGATTTCCTGCTGAAACCGGTTTGGCTCAGCGGTAGAGCTTCGGTCTGTGGACTGAAAGGTCCCGGGTTTGATTCTGGTCAAGGGCATGTACATTGGTTGTGGGCACATCCTGGGTAGTGGGTGTGCAAGAGGCAGCTGGTCGATGTTTCTAGCTCTCTATATCTCTCCCTTCCTCTCTCTAAAATATCAATAAAATATTTTTTAAAAGAGATTTCCTGTAAGATTTTGAGCTGAAGAGTGAAATGATGAAAATAATGCTTTAGAAAGAGTAATGTGGAGGCAGTACCTTCGAATGTACCTGAGTGGGGAATGACTAGAGGCAAAGACATTCAGTAGAAAACTACCATGAGATAGAGAGTGCCTATACTGCAATAAAAACAGGAAAGGAGAAACATTTCAAGGGGTGAATTTTTCTACTGCCTCTCTCCCTCTCTTCCTTCCCTCCCCCTCTCTTCATGTTCAGCATCCATTATACCTTTTTGGGATCAGCACAATGACGTTATTTGGGGAAGTGCCTTTTCACCATGTTCAGTTCCTGTGATTCAAGTAGAACTGAATTTCCCCCACTTCAAGGGCGAGCAGGTGACTCAGGTATAACCAATTCAGGAATTCTCCTGGTCATTATCATTTCATAACAAGCAAATGACTCAAGCAGGACCAACATTCTCAGCCATTTCCTCCATTGCCAGTCATTGGAAAACGTGGCTGAGAATGGAACTAGCAGCAGAAGGCAGATCTGAGAGATAAGAAAACCAAATGTGAGTCCTAATAATATCATTTGACTTCCGGGATCAAGCTGTGACTGAAGCTGAACAACCTGAACTTCTTAGTTACTACGGTAACTAATGAGCCAGCAATTTTCTCTTCACCTAAGCCAGTTTGTGTTGGGTTTCTGCTGCTTGGAAAAGAATATACAGAGATAAAGGCAAAGAAGGCATTAATGGCCATTCCACGATTTTAAAATATCATCTACCATTGTCATACAAGATATTAATAGGCATGGCACTGATAAGTTTTATCTGTTCCAAAAAATCAAATCTGCATTCAAAAAGAGGATGTTTGATATGATTGGGAATGGTCACAGATTATCTGTGAAAGCTCTGAAAGTAGTTACAGAGTCATCAAACATTGGACCCGGAGGACATCTTTAACACGTCTTACCTCACCAGCTCTTTTCACAAATGAGGAAACTGAGACCCTCTGTTTCCTCTTTTGTGAAATGATTTACCCAGAGTCACAGAGCTGCTAGGTGCTGTTTTCGAACCCAGGCCTTTGGAATACTACTGTGTTTCCCCGAAAATAAGACATCCTCCGAAAATAAGACCTACTTACAGGTGTCCTTCTGAGTGAAATATAAGGCATCCCCCCCGAAAATAAGGCCCCCAGGATTCACAGTTTGTCTGATTTGTGTTGACAACTACCGTACTACCGTACCGTATACAGGTAATAAATTTCCTTAATTTTCATTTAACAGTAAATGTGTACCGTATTCTTCTTCATGGGAAAATGAGACATCCCCTGAAAATAAGACCTAGCGCATCTTTGGGAGCAAAAATTAGTATAAGACACTGTCTTATTTTCGGGGAAACAGGGTAGTCTATGCATGTCCATTGTATCATTCTGACACTTCAAATCAGGACATCTAAAAAAGTTTTCAAGGACATTTAAATCACACATAATACAAATACAACTCCGAATGCAGTGACTAACTTGAAAGGACAATATTCACTGTGAAAGCCAGCAATATTCACCACATTTTTGTGAGGTCAGACAGATGGTCTTTCTGCTATGTCTCCTGCCACTGTATTTTAAGTGAAACCAACAATGCTGTGTTGACCACTGACAACTGGACCTAGAAAGATACCTGAGCCAAAAGCCAGCTGTATACCAGTTAGTGTGGGCTCTTACATTCTAGTGAAGGAGACAGTGAACATGGGAGTAGATATGAAATGTAATGGTAAGTGACGATGTGCACTCTGAAGAAAAATAAAGCAGCACTCATCACTCAGAAGATGGCGACATGGCCAGACAGGGCCACAGCGGGGGCTGGGCAATGTAAGCTCTAGCCGTCTGCCACAAAGAATGCTGAGATGGGAAAAGGGGATGTTACATTATATTGTACCTAACATTCACAAACTAAAACATAATCCACCTTATAGTTAAATTGGCCCCAAGGGAGAACTTGCCTGCTTAGTGTGATAAACATATAGATAGAGAAAGATAAACATATAGATAACTTGTATTTCTTGAGTCACTTTTGGGGAGTCTGGGGGCTTTCTGTCTATTAAACTTGGCCCTATTTTAATGTTGCCATTCATAAACATTTATTGTGTATTCAAATGTGCTAAAAGCCACTCAATCAAATAGATCACCGAATATTTCTGAGTTAAGAAACAAAAATGTTTCTTGAAAAAAATTTTTAAAAATCCCTGTCTCACTACCTTCTCTATTGCTACACATGTTATGTACAAAAACAGCATTTATTCTATTACAGATACCAAGAGTTCTCACCCAAAAGCCAATGCCCTTGTAAATCCATCAATTAGTGTTACTGAGTAGCTATCACCTAAAAGGTGCAGTTGGCAAACCACCAGCATCAGAATCACCTGAAATGATTGGGGCTAATTGTTAAAAAAAAAATTTTAAAACATCAAAAGGAATTATTTTTTATTTTTGGTTAATCTTCATTGGAGGATATTTTCCCTATTGATTTTTAGAGAATAGGAGGAAGGGAGGAAGGGAGAGAAACATATATGTGACATACAATGGATTGCTTGCCTCCCACACTCGCCTGGACAAGGACCAGGGATCAAACCTGCAACCCAGGTATGTGCCCTTGATCTGGAATCAAACCCATGAACCTTTAGTGCATGGGCCAACGCTCTAACTATTTAGCACACTGTCCAGGGCTAGAAGCAATTCTTATGATATTAAACTTTAAGAATCAATAGTAAAGAATATAAGGAAAGTAAAAGGATTCGGGGGAAGTCCCCAAATTACAATCTAGATGGGATACCATAATATATACATAAAACTATGATTTTTTAAAATATACTCCAGAGAAATTTTCAGAATTAAAATAGTAAAGTAAATGTAGCATCCTCTATACAAGTATTTCCCAAACTTTTGACATATATGTACCCCTTCTATAATTTTCATAACGCTGAGTACTCCTCATCAAAAAAAAATGGATGTATTTTAATAACAATCAAAATATTTTTATTTTTTATTTTTTTGGTACATACACAAAATAATAATAAACTAAAAATAAAATTATTCATAATAAAATATAAATAAAAGTTATATTATAAATAACATTTCTTTGCACACCGGACCATCTCACGCCTCACAAGACTGTCTTGACTTGACTCATGAGAACGTAGACTTAGGCGCAGCTAAGCACGGTGCAGTGCATATCCCCACCAAACTCCGGTGCAACGCGTACCCCCACCAAACTCTTCCCGTACCCCTGGGGGTACGTGTCCCACACTTTGGGAAACACTGCTACACCACCTCCTGTCATATCCTTGCAGTAAGGATAATGACAAACAAAAATGCAAAATCCATTTTCACTGAAAACAAAAGATAGCTCAAACCCTGAATTAAAATAAAATATAATAATTCAGTGAAGAGCAGTAAGACTGTGATAAAAGATGATGGTAGCTACAGATTTTAGAAAGCATGGAACAGAGCACACTTGACACAATTAGTGACTTACCTTAGGTGCAAAATCAACAATTATTCATTTGAAACAAGGGAATCAAGTACTGGATTAGCAGCAATGCCTCCCCTCAACCTGACCTATTGTAAAAGAGAAGGAGGCAACCTGATTTATTATAATATCTCTCTCTCTCTCTCTCTCTCTCTCTATATATATATATATATATATATATATATATATATATATATATATATATAATATGCAAAGTGTCCCCTCAGGAGTTCAACCGACCAGGAGTTCGCTTGCTCCCTATGACCCCCAGGGAGAGGCTCAGAGTGAAGGGAGGTTCCAGCTGGCAGCCAGGGAAGAGAGGCCCTGACTGGCAGCTGGCAGCTGCTAGGGACCCTAGCCATGCATGAATTTCATGCACTGGGCCTCTAGTTTGTTATAAAAGAGAGTTCAGTGGAAAGAGGAATGTTAGCCAAGCCATGTGTGCAGGAAGCATTCTGCTGTAGAAGCTTGTGGAAGATGTGGCTCTAATAGATTGCAATGTGGGCAACAGCCAGTGTCTCTTTGAAGTAGGAACTCATCCACACAGCCTTTGTGTCATGAGGGGAATTCCTATTAGGCTGGAGCCCCTCCTTAGCACAAACCTTCAGCAAATAGGATTATCTTCGAAAATCAATCAAAAAGGAACCACCATACAAGGATTTCTTTTTATCACAATTTTCTGATGTTCTTAGGCTCTACAGCAGCGGGGTCGCCTAAGACCACTGGAAAACACAGATAATTACATTATGATTCATAACATTAGCAAAATTACAGTTATAAAGTAGCAACGAAAATAATTTTATGGTTGGGGGTCACCACAACGTGAGGAACTGTATTAAAGGGTGGAGGCATTAGAAAGGTTGAAAACCACTGTTTTACAGAATAAGGAGGGAAGGATCAGGAAATATACTGCGCACTGCTTTAAATAATGTTTAAAAAATAGTTATACTTATAAGGTTAGAAAGATATCCACCGGAACAAAAATTCATAACTTTCAAGTTAAAAAATAAATAAAACATGCATACATAATGAATATCCAGGCTTCCACGAGTATGACTCAGAGGTTGAGTGTCGACCTTGAACCAGTCAGGGCACATGCCCAGGAGCATGCAGGAGGCAGCCAGTGATTTTGTCTCACCATTGATGTTTCTAACTCTCTCCCTCTTCCTTCCTCTCTCTGAAATCAATAAAAAACATATGTTAAAAAAAAAAAAAAGAATATCCAGGCTGTAGAGTGAAAAAAAGTTAAATGAGCAATATAAACTAAAAGCATAATAACAGAAACATAACTTACTAGTAATATTTATTTAAATTTAAGACATAAGCCCATGTGCCAAAGGTATGGAATGAAATGCTATAAAGCAGCAGTATTCAAATGACCTAAGTGACCTCAATTAGCCAAAACACAGAAACGTTTCAAGGGGTATCGCTGCTGGTAAGGAATTTGAGAAGTTAGGTGTATATGTATGTGTTTACCATAGGTGGGGTCCTGCAATCAAAAAGCAGGAAATGCTTCTGAGAGGGCAGGGCAGGGCGGGGCTAACTCCTGACTCCATTTCGTACTGTGGGACAGGGCTGAGATATCCTCCATTTTGTAACTAGCCCTCACCCAACCAATCAGGGCCAGCCAAAGCAGTGACATCACCACCCCTATAAAACCCCTTGATTGTTGAAGCTCACTCTCTTCCGCCATGCTTCTGTTGGTGTGAGTGGGACAGAGCCCATGCTAGCATGGAATACAGGCTTTCTGCTATTGCATCAGACTCAGCTGCCTGGTGGTCTTTGGGGATCACAAAATCTGGGCATAACACTTCAACACTAATTAAAGACAAAAGAGAAGTCTAATGCTCCTTGCATCAGGCCAGTTTGGGATTTGAGCTGTGTAAGAGATTTTTTTTTTCCTGGTATAAGAATGGGAGTTACTGTGGTTATCAACATGTTCTGAGCCTGTGCCCTTGACCATCACCAGATTGGTCAAAGACAAAGCAGTGTGGGCAGTTTGGGTTTATTTTAATGTCGTCAGAAATCTAGAGTATGAGATTGTAAGAGACGTTTTGAGGTCAAGGACTTTGGGGATGAAAAGGCTCTCAGAGACCGAACTTAACACACAGTGGCCCAAGGGATTGTCCCTTCCTATTGGTCCTGATGAAACAAACATCTGAATATACTGGGCTTGAAAGCCCAGGGAAAAGAAGACCTTTTATTTCAGGAAGCAAAGATCTCAGGCTCAGGTCAGGCCAATGAAGCAAGCACATGGCAACTTTTCTAAGCTTCTTATAATTAAAGATTTTGAGGAGTTGCTGTACTGCTTTGGTAAAAATAAAGTCCAAATTTCAGACGACATATTTTGATGAATATGAAATATACTTTAAGTTTCTTGCAGCTGTTTTTGGTGTGCAAACCTCAAGATGCATTTGAGTTACCAAGTAGCTCTCCTATCTGTGCAGCTTGGTTAAAGAGGAATTTCATTATTCCACAGACCTGAAAGAAAATTATGATATTGAAAGACAATCCAACAAGGATTTGAGAAGTGGCATATTAATCGCAAAAATTGTCCTAAATTTCTGTCTACTTGCCTCTCTTTCATGAAACTGCTGAAATCCAGGCTGATCTCGAGTCAATAACAAAAAATTTGGAGCAAAAAAATTCAGCTATAAACTGCTTGAATGCAGTCCAGATGTCTCAAGAATTGCTCAAATTCATAACTGTACTGTCATTGACAACATCAAAATTAATCCGTGAGTTTTTGCTTTAGACAGGTATCTGTCAGGATCAGAAATACTCTGACGTCATCCCCATGTGCAATAAATCTTGCCACAAAAGCAGACACTTTTGGCTGCAGGGAATGGGTATCTGTCCTCGATTCAACGCCAGCTCAAGGCCCAGATGATTCAGATAATGTAGAGTCTGACCTTGAGGCAAAGAACTGGAAATAGTGTGGGAACTATCTAAATATTGCTTAGCATGATATTTTAGAAGGAGTAAGTGAACAGTATAAGCTCTTAATTAGTCTGTCTCTTAGGGTCTTAACGTTTCTAGTATATTGTAATCATGAGGCTTCAAGCAAGGCCTAACCAAGAGAAATGAGGAATCCCTAGGTTTGGTAAGCTATATGTGCATTTTTATTAATAGTTGACTAAATAATTTCGAAGAACTTTTTATATATTATCCTTAAAAAAATCATAGTTTTGAATATCAGTAGGAGAGAGAATGGAGGCCACACACATATGAGTTTCCAATTATCTATAAAATGTTGACATCACTATTGTAAAGAATTAGAGATGGCTTCTAGTGTGAACGTGACTAGCTATATTAGTATTTTCTCTTTGTATTTAAAAATTATTTAAGAGCTACAAGTTTAAAAGCACAACCTACATTTCCATTTGCCCAAATCCATTACCCTCCCCCCCTTTTTTTTTCTAGTAAACGAGGACACAAGTATACTGCTCAGGTCCTGAAACCTGTACAAAGGTTGCCAAAAGCAGCTGAGATTAAAGACAAATTGTGTGGGAGAAAGAAGAGAGAAGAAGCAGAGACAGAACTCAACAGCCAGAAGGCCCAGCTTAGACCTTGCTAAGCAAAAGTCTGACTCCTAAAGGTAAGGAACACACTCAGAGTTACAGAAACGTTGTCCTTTGTTTGCAAAAGGGGGTGTGAAAACTGGGGCAAGCAAACCATGCTGGCAACAAAAGACCCTGCGCCCAGCTGGATTCAAAAAGACAGAGCAATGGAGGCCACACAAAGAGTCACACAGATAGCTCATATTTGCAAGAAGCAATCTGTGCATGCGACGGGCGGCACAGACCTGTGCTCAGCGAAAACCAGCTCCTTCCCACTGTGCTAGCAACTCTTGCAAAGAGCAGGGCCAGTAAAACACTTCATTCAATGGTGGGATTTAAGAAAGGAAGGAGCACAGCACCAACATAAAGATATGTAACAGAAATGCTGGCAAACTTGAGATGTAAAAAAAACTTTACCAGTAAGATGTTGCTCTGATAGTTAACATTTTTTGAAAAATATATTCCCCTGAATTAGTCTTTTAGTAGTTTTCTAAAGAAAAGCTCACAGTAACAATGTTAGCTTGGGTTTTGCATATTAAAACTATCTATAGTCTTCGTGCTTGAAACACAATTTGGCTAGATATAGTATTTGTGTTCACTTTTTGTACTTGAGTATCTTGTATATGTTACGCCAGTGTCTTCTTGTTCTGAATGTTGCTGTGCAGAAATCTAAGGACATCCTATTTCCCCTTTATAAGTGACTTGATAATGTGTAACATATCCCCCCTTCAATTCAGGGGAATATATTTTTCAAATGCTAAAGTACAGCATAGAAACTATAGTCAATAATACTGTAATTACCATGTATTATAGTCAGAGAAAAACTAGAGTTATTGGGGTGATCACTTTGTAAGGTATGTAAATGTATAATCACTATGTCACACACCTGAAACTAATATAATATTGTATGTCAACTGTAATTAAAAATAAATTAAAAATTAACAAAATAAATGATGAGATTAATAATAATTAAGAAAAATTAATACATGACATGCAGTCTTATTGACTACAGTCCCTATGCAGTACTTTAGGTCCCCATGACTGTTTTTATAACTGGCAATTTGTACTTCTCAATCTCTTTCACCCTTTTCATTCAACCCCCATACCCTTCCCATCTACTATCAATTTGTTCTCTGAATCTATGAGTTTGTTTCTGTTTTATTTTGTTTTTTAGATTTCACATATAAGTGCAATCATATGGTATTTGTCGTTGTCTTATTTCACTTAGCATAATACCTTCTGGGTCCATCCATGTTGTCGTAAATGATAAGGTTTTATTCTTTTCTTTGGCTGAGTCGTATTACATTGTGTATATATACCAATCTTGTTTACCCACATGTCTATTGGTGGACACTTAGGTTGCTTCTGTGTCTTGGCTACTGTAAAGGACATTGCAATGGTTTTCAATGATATTAACTCGAGTCTAATAATATTTCTTTAGTCTTAGTTCTTGGTGATTTAAATAAATATTTTAGGTTATCCTTCCAACACCATAGTCTTTCATTTTTAAAAATATATTTTATTGATTTTTCACAGAGAGGAAGAGAGAGGGATAGAGAGTTAGAAACATCGATGAGAGAGAATCATCGATCAGCTGTCTCTGGCACACCCCCTACTGGGGATGTGCCCGCAACCAAGGTACATGCCCTTGACAGGAATTGAACCTGGGACCTTTCAGTCCACATGCTGACACTCTATCCACTGAGCCAAACTGGTCCCGGCTAGTCTTTCATTTTTTTTTTAATTCCTCCACATTCCTCACCATACTTCAGTCACTCACCTCATAATCATGCTCTATACCTTGTCATTATCAATAATCTAGTGTCATCATTCTATTTTCTTATATCTCAATGTCTATTTTCCCAATTTACTTCCTTTAGTGGCCCAACTCCAAGAATCCTTTGATCCCTAATCAAGAGGAAAAATGTTATTCATTTCAGCACTGTTCTCAACAGAATAATATTGGAAACAAATCAAATGTACACCTTTAAAGGCATGGTTCAACAACTTAAGGAAGGAAATTGGACTGTGTTAAGAGGGCTGTCAGACAGGGATGCCACCCACCTCTGATGACTCAGCAAAGAAGGAACCATGGAAATAAGTACCAAACCTTTTCCCTGTCTCCTGTTTTCTAACAGTGACTCAGAAATTGAATAATTATTAAATTGCCCTTTTTTTTAGGCCACTTTTGAGAAGAGATAGGTTTCCAACTATGGCTATTATTAGGCAGGGTACAAGTTTTGTCTAAGAGCCGGTGTCAGACATCGCCTAAGGAGATGGCTCCCAATCTGAGAGCCACTGGATTCTTGAGAATCCTCAAAGGTAATTAGGGGCTCAAAGAACTATTTTCAACATTTCAAAAAGTATGTCACATAGAAATTGTACATTTATCCTTGATAATACTGTGGAAGCTGACAGAAATGTATTTCCAGCTCTGAGCTGGTTGGGTATGCATTCATACTGATCAGCAGTGTGATAAGTGGTTTCATACAATGTTGGTTAATAAATAAAGGAGAAACATTTTTAAAGACACAAAGGCCACAAGTGCAGATTCCAAAACAGAGAAGTTCTAGGGCTGTTCCTGATTTTAGATTCACTGAATCTAGGAAGTCTATAATTTATTAAATTACTTTACCCCTAAAAGTCACAAAATTTAGTCCATTATTAGACTAAAATAACTAAGATATAAATTATTAACTAATTTTTCAGGCTTTATACATATATAAAAGCCTAAGCAACCAAACGATCAGTCAACCGGTCGCTATGACGCACAGTGACCACTGATCAATGCACAGGATCAGACTCCCTCCTGTCTGGACCAGCCCTATGGGGATCGAGCCAAACCGGCTCTCCAACATCCCCCAAAGGGTCCCCGATTGTGAGAGGGCACAGGCCATCCGAGGGACCCCACCAGGACAGGAATCCGTGCACCAGGCTTCTAGTATGATAATAAAGTGGCATAATATATGTGCATTAAATATATTAAATGGTATCACATAAAATAAAGGCATAATATATTATTCTGATTCTAAATTCAGGGGTCAGATGCACTTACTAAATTCTAGAAGCATTCTTTCTTTCACTCAGCATTGCTAGCCAAGCACTTTAACGGCTAAGTTGCATTAATAATTTTGTCATTCCTATTTGGTCTGATCAATATTTTACATAGTTTCATGCAGAATTTGATTTTTATTTTATTGCAGGTCTATGTTATTAAGCTTCTATGAGAAAAAAATCAACAGGGCATTAGATTAAAGAATATGTTGTATTCTATAATAATAAAACCTACTGTCTGAGAGGTTAGTTGACACTTAAAGTGTTGGATTTAGTAGAGTCATTGAATTTGCAGGTTTCAGAAATGCCACACTTAAGCAGTCTCAGGGAAGAGGAGGAAGGAAGGGTACCAGAGTGGTCTTCATAGGGGACATCGCCCAGAAAAGAGGGGAAGCAGACCGAGTCCCTGCGGCTTCCCATAAGGGGTCATTACCTTCAAAACTGTCAAGATGTCAAAGCATTATCAAGACAAAAGTATAAGACAAAAGGCTTTCCTCTAAAACACGCCTGAAACCTGAGGTGATTTTTGATGTAGAAATGTGTAAAACTTCCCCTGTGGTGGTGGTCTTCTTATCATTGAACGCTTCAGACGCCCTGCCAGGGAACGCACAGTGTCCTCCTCAAGTTCCCACCCGGAAGCCAAGACCTGACTAATTACATCTGCTCAGGAGAGGGCTCCGTAAAGGCAGGCCGGGCAAAGTCAGAACGCATAGAATTTCGTATCTTTCTTTATTCGTTACACTGACAAGATAATTCAAATGGAAAAGCTTTGGGGCACATGCAAAAATGGAAAGCAATCTCTCGGGTTGGGAGCCTCCCGGGAGGGTAGCGTGCCTTAGCAAAGCTGCAGACCTCCCTCTGCAAAGCCAGCAGTTCCCGGTCAGGGGCACAGGCTCAGAACCGCCAGACCCTGGGCCAAGTGCAACAGGGCATAACTAATGCAGTCACAGGATCAGGTCAGCAAAGCTCCAGACCGGCACGGAGACTGATTTTAAGTCAGATCTTCCCTTTCAAATTACCTTCAGCACTTTAAATTTGACCTCCAGAAAGATTTATATATACACATATTGTTGACGGATAATTTCTATAATATGGAAAACTGGGAACAACCTGCATGTCCATCCATAAGGAAATGGCAAAATAAATTATGGCAGCTCCATTCTCTAGAACCTTAGACATCTGTTAAAAAGAATGACTTTGATCTCAAAATGCTGACAGGGGATAATGGCTACAATTTCTTTTTTCTTTTTTTAAAATATATTTTATTGATTTTTTTTTTTCACAGAGAGGAAGGGAGACGAATAGAGAGTCAGAAACATCGATGAGAGAGAAACATCGACCAGCTGCCTCCTGCACAACCCCCACCGGGGATGTGCCCACAACCAATGTACATGCCCTTGACCGGAATCGAACACGGGACCCTTCAGTCTGCAGGCTGACGCTCTATCCACTCGGTTTCGGCACGATTTCTTTTTTAACAAAACAAATATCAGAGCAATGTGTATACTATTCCATTTTGCCAAACAAGTGAGTTGGATGCAGTCATTGAACACCTTCTCAGACCATGACCACTGCCTTCGCTGAGCTCCCTGAGGTGGCTGAAGTTCAAGTTGGAACCCTGGGCCTGCCTCGCCTTTACTTCCTCCACGATGGGCCCTATGGGCTTTACATCATCATCCTAGATTTGGATGAAATGCCACACCGTGGAGCATGGGAACTGGCTTACGGAATGGCTGCCAAGGGCTGAAAACATAAGGAGTTCCTCCCTGGGGGGTGAAACTTGGCTGATGGGAAATGAGAGGCGGGAGGGATCTGAGCAGAAAACCTGGCTCCCCCCTCCCTGCAGTGGCTGCCCTGAGAGCGGTTTCTTCTTGCAGCCTTTCCGGGGGAGTCCCGCGTGCCAAGTGGACACACCTGCCAAGCACCTGCCATGCCGTTGCCAATCCCCGTCACGCCAAGTTGCTTTGCCTCTTTATTACCTTCCATCTATTGTTCCCTCCTCATCACCATCTGTGGCTGCACTTTCATCCTTTTTTTGTCTTGTGTGTGTGGGGTTTGTTTTTTTAAAAAGTATTTTGCCTTTTTTTTTTTTTTTTTTTTTGACTCTAGAAAGGGAGGAAAGGAGAGAGAGAGAAAGAAAGAGATCGAAGTCTGGGAGACCTATCAATCGGGTGCCTCCCACATGCTTCCCCTCAGGGGATGAAACCTACAACCTAGGTAAGTGCACTGACCAGGAATTGAACTATGACCTTCCGGTGCACAGGAAGATGCTCCAACCAGCGGAGCCACACTGGTCAGGGCAGTCACCTTAATCCTTGTGTCTGCTTCTCCTGTGTCTAGAGGATCCAGGCTAGGAACACAAGCAAACTGGATATGGAGGCTGTAACTACATTTTTGTTGAATGTACACACACACACATGCATACACCTATGTCTTGGTTTGGAAATGCATAGAAATGTAAATGTGAAAATGATACACATCAGACCTTACACAATGGACTGCTTGTGCTGCTTATATTTTTTACAGAACGTGTATTACTTTTGTATATTTAAATAATACCATAAAATCATGCCACATATTAACAAACCTAGCACACGCTTTCCTGTTTTGCCCTTTTGCAGGCTTTAGTGTATTAACAAATCATTGCATTTCTCAGGCAAAATTAGCCTATAAGATTACTAAACTTTAAAATCTGGGTGTGACGGTTGGCCACTCCCCTCAATCACCCACTTGGACCCAGTTGCTGCTGTCTCCACACACACACACATCTTCCTTGCGGGCAGACCCCGGTTATGTTTGTATCTACCCTTCCAGTTGTTCCCCTGGTCATTGTTGTGGGGTTGAACTCTGGGGTCAAAAATAAGACCACGGGAGGCTGCTAATTGATTTAAAAAAAGCAGGCAATGGTTTATTGAGCTGGCCGGCAATGGGCCAAGAGAACACCACACGCAGGTGGAATCCACCCTCAAGACTGTGCCGTTCCAGGTGTAGGCAGTCCTTTTAAAGGTCTAAACCCCCACAATTTTCCTTTGTCCTTAATTCTAAATTCTAAAGGCTGGAAACAGCCCGCAGGGTCGTTCCCAGCCACATCCTGCTGGACGTTGGAATGTGGACCTATCTTGCGAAAGCAGATAGTACAGAAGCAGAACTGAGCAAAGTTAATCTCTAAAGGTTATTTGCAGTTTCAACTCCTGGAGCTACTGAGTCAGTGGGAATCAATCTCTTGTGGTCCTGGTCCACAGGCACAGGAAAATTGCCTTAGCCTCCAGGCCTCAATCTGGAAGCTGAGGCAATTACCCTATTGTTTAAGCAAGTAAGCAAGTGCCAAAGCCAGAATAGCAGGGTTAAAATTCAAACAGCTGTTTTTACCTAACTATGGTTGCTACCATACTTCAGTGACCTTGGGTGAATGAGTTACAGCCCTCTCTGTACTTAAAAAAGGGCAGAGAAGCAGGTCAGAGCCACGATGTCATCAGGGCAGTGTACTAGGCAACCATGAGACTCCCTCAGAATTCTTGATTTGTGAATAATAAATGGGCTCCCTGTGTGAGTATTTCATTAATTGTCTTCAAAAGCATCCTGGGCTGACTGTATGTCTATGTATGAGTGTGTGTACCTAATTTTATGCATAATAGCATGCATACATACACATATATGTATATTCTGGTGTCATGTATCTCATAGCTATCTTACTGATCTTCATATTTACAGCCCCTAACGTGACTGATCACAGTGGGCACTCAGCAAACATTTCTAGAACTGAACGGATTAGATCCATTCATCTCAGTCTACAGTCTGTATAGTACACATCTGGCAGTAGATTAAAGGAATAGCTGAGAAGGGAGGGTACACCAAATAAAATCTGAATCACTTCCTATTCGAAAGCTTAAGGCTATCAGTAAAGTTACTATAAAAAATAATGGCCAAGTTGCATTATTTAAATCCTTATATTGCACTGGATATTCCAAAGGATAGCAACAAATTTCAATGAGAAATGAAAGATCAGACTCCTGTTTCCAGATTATTTCCAGAAATAACCAACGGAACACAACTTCTTTAAGAATTCTGTTCTTGTAGGGTAATCCCGGCGTTTGAAGAGTATAAGTCAGATATCGCAACAACTGGACCTGACAAGTCACCAACGAAGAATCAAGGTTGGTGGTGGAAGCAGCAATTACCACATGAGAGCCGTGACCTAGATCAAGGCTCGTCCTAAACCTGGCTGACAGCCTTCCCCTTTAGGAGCTCCAGAGCGGCAACAACAATACGTAGCCAACTGTAAATTACAGGCATGAGTGGGGAAAACAGTGACACGGGCAAATAACATTCACTTGTGCAATTTTTGTTGTGCCGGTCTACGTGCCAGGATATGTTCTCAGGGCCTGGAATTCGGCGGTGAAGCAAAGGCATAAAAATTCCCACCCACGTGGGGTTTATGTGCCTGAGTTGGGGGAAGTTGGTTGGGGGGGGGGGGGAGGATGTAGGGCTTTTACTAAAAATTTCAAAAATTAGTTTTAGGCTTTAGTTTTCTAGCAAAGGCTAGCTCTGATTTAAAAACAAAACAAATAAACAAAACAAAACAAAAAACTTGCCAAAACCGGTTTGGCTCAGTGGTAGAGCGACAGTCTGCGGACTGAAAGGTCCCGGGTTTGATTCCAGTCTAGGGCATGTACATTGGTTGCGGGCACATCCCCAGTAGGGGGTGTGCAAGAGGCAGCTGGTCGATGTTTTTCTCTGATGTTTCTCTCATTGACATTTCTAGCTCTCTATCTCTCTCCCTTCTTCTCTGTAAAATATCAATATAATATATATATATTTTAAAAACTTGTCAAAGCAACAACATTGTGTTATTTTCTTCCCCCAACACTCTCTTTCTAGTCCTGCCTGGTCCTCTTTGCATCATGTTTAGCAGCTTCCCCACTCTCAACCCCTCCACACTACTTACTCTGTGCTGTATGTCCGATCAACTGAATCTCCCGCTCGTGGGATGGAGCCCACTCACTGTTTTGTTTTGTTTTTGCTGTTTCCTCAACAGCTCCCAGACGGTTCAGATGATCAGCCAGCCTGCTCCAGCCCTCTCTCTCTTCCTTGTTACCACCCATCAAACTTTACCTAATTTGTGTGTGTCCCCCCCCCCCCCCAGGACATGCTCACTACTAAGGTGTTGCCTTCTTGTAATAACTGCATAACCCTAACACGTTCTGATATTTGCAGATGCGTTTGTATTGCGGTGTCAGATGTATGAGCAGGGCATGTTCACGCACAGTGACCATTGCTACCCCAAGGGACAGCGAGGGTGGTTTCATTTTCCTTTTTGTTCTCTGGGAGACACCCAGCTCGTGGGGGAAGCTGAGTCCTTTGCCCAGGGTCAGTCAGCGGGGAAGAGCAGAGTCCGCATGTGGATCCTTCCAACTCCTGGGCTGTGCTGTTTCCCGGTCCCTGTGTACTCTCCTCTCCAGATAAGAATTTGAATTATTTTGATAACATTTCCTTATAACTCTAATGGTGGAAATGCCAGGCGCCAGAGCGGGCCGACAGGAAGATTCCCGTGCCAGGCCTGTCTTCAGTATCTTAAATCAACCTGGTAGAATTTCTGTCCCACCTTCAGGGAGAGCCAGAGCCGTCAGACTCACTATCAAGTCATAGATGGCTAATTTAGCCTCTCCAAGACAGCCTGTAGGCCTGTTTGTTGGCAACTGGGCTAGTTTCTGTTCCTTCCTGTGCTGCTGCTGGCTCCTTCCCCTCCTTCTGGCCGCTCAGGAGTTGGCATCCAGATGGTACCGCTTTTTCCTCCCCTCTCCCCACATCTGAGATCCCTGGTGTGACCATGTAACTACGTGCCCAAAGGGGAGCAATTTGGGAGAAACAGAGGGCACTGAACAATTAAGGCTGGACCACAGGTGTGAGCCAGGATGCCCGGGGAAGCCAGGCCCCTGCTTCTCACCACCCAACAAGGGGTGAGAACTTCCAGAGAAACAGCTGACTGAACTGAAGTTTGTCTTCCGTCCTTGGTCTGCTTCTGATAAAGGTCCCAGTACATACAAACGTCTCCTTACGTCACACCAAAAGGAACTATTTCTGAGAGGCTGCATGCAATAGAAACCATAGGAAAGTTTGTTCCTAATTCTTTGGAAATGCAAAAAAAAAAAAAAGCCTTTCAGCATGTGTCTTACCATCCCTAATGTAAGATGGTAACATTTAAATTTTCTGTAATAGTTTCTTGCTAGATAGCAATCTATATTGGTCCTGGTTCCACGTGGTAGCATCCTTAATTCTCCCAGGATCCCTGGGTGGAGCAGGGTAACACAGAGCACACTGGCCATACTGCTCACCACATCCTTCCTCCTACAGGGTTCGCTTTGGGTCTAATACTGTAAAGTTACTTAGGCTCATTGTGCAAAAAATGGACAAATATAGGAAAGTTAAAAGCAGAAAACCGAGATATCCATAGTCGCCACCTCACAAGGAACTAGCACTGGCATTGTGGTATATTTATTTGAAAATACTCGTCCTTTTACAGCTTTTTTGATTTGTGATCATACTGCAATAAAATATATCTTGCATTCCACTTACCTTACAGCACATGTATTTCCTTATATTGCAGTAAATTATTTAAGCATGTTAAGTAACGACACAGTAATCTAGTATATGGAGAACGTATTGTTTCTTTAATTAGTACCAACCTGTAGGGCATTTAGGTTGTTTCCAACTTCCTATTATAAATAATGCAACAATGAGCACTTCATATTGAAAGCCTGTATGGTACCTTGTGTTATTCCTTGAAGCTGGAAACTATATTAAAATTTATTAACATTTTATTATTCTTGTTAAATATCACAAAATGCCTTCCCCCAGGTTCTCATTCGAGTTAAATACCCGTGAGCAATGAGCATGACCCCCACCCGCACAGAGTGCTTTCATGTGCTTTCATATCGCATTCCTTTGTTTTCTAGAGAGGTGTGGCTGTTTCCCATAGACTGGTGAACTAGTTATATTTCCTATTCCATGAATCAGTTGTTCCTATCATTTGTGCACCACAATTTTCACTAACACACGTTAGATATATGTGCAGCATACCTTAAAATGTTCTTTATGTACAGACTTGATCAAAATAACAAAAAGATACACTAGGAATTATTACATGAATTATGGAGTGAGAGCAATATACACTGAGTGGCCAGATTATTATGATCTCTGAACGTATATTAATCTGGCCACTCAGTGTATATCCTACATAATAAAAGGCTAATATGCAAATTGTCCCCTCGGCCAGGAGTTTGACCAGCAGGTAGGCCAGCCAACCCCCCATGTCCCCTTGCCCTGGCCAGGCTAGCTGGACTCCACCCATGCACGAATTCATGCACCAGGCCTGTAAGATAGATAGATAGATGATAGATAGATAGATAGATAGATAGATAGCCGAAACCAGTTTGGCTCAGTGGATAGAGTGTCGGCCTGCGGACTGAAGGGTCCCCAGTTCGATTCCAGTCAAGGGCATGTAGCTTGGCTGTGGACACATCCCCTGTAGGGGGTGTGCAAGAGGCAGCTGGTTGATGTTTCTCTCTCATTGACGTTTCTAGCTCTCTATCTCCCTTCCTCTCTGTAAAAGTCAATAAAATATATTTTTAAAAGATAATTAGATAGATAGATAGATAGATAGATAGATAGATAGATAGATAGATAGACTGAGTAGCCAGATTATTATGCATTCAGAGATGGTAATAATCTGGCCACTCAGTGTACAATTATCTATAGAGAGAATTTAAAACATGTATAAGCAACAAAATAATAGCCAGTGAGTTCCTAATATTAATTTCCATCCTCATCAAGAATTGGTGAAACTGAACGAGGGGAATGGCTGAGATTATGCTCTCAGTCCTCGGCAGTGCGTGTCGAATTCTGTGTTCACTGTTTAGCTTCCTAAATGTCTTCCTCAGTGTTTGAACGTCAGATCATTGTGTGCCTCCTAGTGCAGGGGCAGAAGCAGATGTCATTGCCACCTTTATAGATAAGAAAATGGGTTCAGTAAGACATGTAACTGTCTCAAGATCACAGAGCTGGCAAGGAGTCAAGCCCTTCTAGGGTTCAAAATCTCATGTTCTTTCCATTAACATGCTTTTACCTGAAGTCAGATGTTTAAGAGCATTCAGGAAAAGTAGGAAGCGAGGGACCTCCTGGGAAAAAAATGTACCAAAATAGCAGCCGTTCAGTACTGGAGATGCCTTGGTCAGACTGGACTGAGCGTCAGTAACATGAAAACATTCGTTTCCTCTGCTCTAGGGTATACTTTTCAACTTTTATAAACATTCCCACCGGCCCACGGCCTGGTTCTTTCAGCTGCTGCTTTCCCTGGAAGGCAGTCTAGCACAGTGGTTAGGAGTGCAGCTCCGGCATCACTGCCTGAGCTCTCATCCCAGCTCTGCTGTTTGCCTCCTGGTAACCTAGAATCATTACTCAACGCTCAGTGCCCTCGGTTCCCTCATTTGCTTAAAAGAAGGGCGGGGATATGATAATAATAGTACTTACCACACAGAGTCGTCGGGCGGAATAAATGAGGCAATGCTGGTAAAGCACTTAATGTGCTCTTGGCGTGTGGGAAATATTCGAGCAGTGTTAGCTGTCGCTGTCATTATATGTTTTAGTTTGTTTAAACTGTCGACAGCCCTGTGACCTGATGACAGCCCTGCCGTGAGCCCCCTTTTATGATGAAAAAACAGAGAAGCTACACTAATTATAAAAAACATAACATGACACTGTTCAAGCCTAAAAGGAAAGAAAAGGATCCCTGGTTATAGGTGTGAGCCAGATTTGGAAAAGCAAACAAACAAACAAAAACAACAAAAAATAATACAATGTGTTTCCACATCCGTGAAGTATAAAAAAGTCAATGGAAATAAGTTCCATTTTATATGGAAAGCAAAGTCAGTAATATTAGGCATTCACAGAAAGCTTTTGTCGACATTGAATGTGCAAGAAACATTGTAGAGAAACTTCAATGCTTTCCGTGTGTCACGAAGTCTTAGAGGGAGGCCTGCTGCTAGCCCAGAGGGGTGGCGGGGCCGCTGACAGATGTTGCACCCACCCTCCTTTGTGCTAGTTAAATACCACCCATCTCTATCCTCAATAGGCTTGAACCCTTGGTCTCAGACACCCGTGACTCATTTTGGTAAAGAATAAAGTATATTAAAGATGTTTTATACAACAATATATTCTTTCATTTGGAATGAAAAGTGCACATACATCAACTATTTAAAAAAACCAATCTTTATTCTGAGAACAACCATACATCAAAATTCTAGGGGAAGTCAATATAACTAAAACATTTTTATGAGTGATGGATATAGAGGACTGAAATGCATGCAAGCCACAGCAGATAGGTAAAGGTTCACCTGTTTCAAAAGGAAACCAAGCTACTGAGGATCCCTGGGATATGGTGGAGATGAATGAAATGGCTTAATTCTAAGGACACTGAGCTATTAAGTCTGAGACAAGAGGAACAGAGTGTGGCAAAAAAATACAAAAATGAGCTTCATAAGCTGATTGCTTTGTGCTTACAGTAATTACACACTACATTGGGAAGCAAGCAATCCACATGTCCGTATATGTGAACTTGACCTGTGGTTTCTCCTCCTCCTCCTCCTCTTCCTCTTCTTCCTCCTCCTTTCCTCACCAAGGACATTTTTCCATTCATTTCTAGAGAGAGTGGAAGACAGAGAGAAACACCAATGTGAGAGAAACACATTGATTGGTTGCCTTTTGCGAGAGCCCTGACCAGGGCCAGGGATTGAATCTGCAGCTGAGGTATGCTCCCTGGACCAGAATCAAACCTGGGACCCTCAGTCCGCAGGCCAGTGTTCTATCCCCGGAGCCAAACTGGCCAGGGCTCTTCTGCTTCTCATCTATAGGAGTGGCTTCATAGCTACAGCTGCATTCTGCAGAGGTGACTGTTGTCATCAAACAGCCTGGCTACAGGGCTGGAAGTGACCCGAGGATATGTAAAAAACCGTTTCACTTCCTAAATCCGCTTCTGCCACCTTAGAGATTGTTGGATTTCAAGTTTGTATTGAGTTCCCCTGACAAGTGGAATAATATTGTCTAGAGAGACGGGAATGAGATTTGATGGGTAAGAGGAAAAGAGAGAAACATCAGTGCTGAGAGAGAATCATTGATTGGCTGCCTGGTGGGGACCGAGCTACCGGTACATCCTGGGCACATGCCCTTGATTGGAATCAAACCCGGAACCCTTCAGTCCACAGGCTGAGGCTCTATCCACTGAGCCAAGCCAGCTAGGGCACCAAGGATTTGTTTATACTAGTATGTCTATGTCCCCTTTCAGCAGTGAGTTCTTTGAAGGAAGAGTGGGAGTCTTATCCATCTTGTATCCCTAGCTCCTACCACCAAGCCTGAACATGGTTCTTTTTTAAAAAATATATATATTTTATTGATTTTTTTACAGAGAGAGACAGAGAGTCAGAAACATCGATGAGAAACACCGATCAGCTGCCTCCTGCACACCCCCCACTGGGGATGTGCCCGCAACCAAGGTACATGCCCTTGACCAAAATTGAACCTGAGAACCTTCAGTTTGCAGACTGACACTCTATCCACTGAGCCAAACCGGTTTCGGCTGCACATTGTTCTTAATCAGTGTCTATTCGTTGAATGAAGGAACAAAATGCTTATTTACATTTTTTTAATTTATACAATTTTTTGTTTATGAAACTTTATTAATGCCTGTAAAGTAAGAGAGAGGCACTGATGTAAGAAAATATCGATTGGTTTCCTCCTGCATGCCCCCACCGAGGACAACGCCTGGAAGCAGGCATATGCCCTGATCCTGACAACCTCCCAAAGCACAGGATCACACCCAGCCAACTGAGCCACACCGGCCAGGGCAAAACACACTTTTCTGTGTCCCAATCCTTTCAGCCCCAATTGGCAGTCGGTGGAAATTAATGTAGTCCAATTATGTATCAGGTCACCAAACCTCCAGAGTTGGACACAGACTGAAGGGTTGACCCAATTAAAAGAGACAGCGGGGCATGTGAATATATCACACAAGCTATCATTAATATAAATAAATGTAAAAGCTATGAAAAAAATCATAACTTGGGAATTAACCCTAAAGTCAGCATTCTTAATCCAGGATACATGGATCCTTAGCAAGTCCAAGGATGGACTTTAGGATGCATATTTGTGAACTACAGTAAAAAATAAAAAATCAAAGTCGACCTGAGGCATATGAATACATACGTGCATTGGGCAAGGGAGGTGATCCATAGCTCACGTTAGGCTCTCAAAGGTGTCTCTGATCCAAAAATCATACAGCCCATTAATGCAGGGAATCACTGGCAGAAACATGAGAAGAAATCAACACAAGGGTGTTCCTCACAGCATTGTTTGAAAATGAACAACTGGAAACAGTCTAAAAGGATTTCAGCTCAGGGCGTGCCGCGCACGTACATAAAACATGATGTACAGCATACGCTTCACCGCATATTGTTCAGGGGAAGAGCTGATTCCCACCCGCGTGCATAACGTGGCCTCATTTATGGAAAACGATACATGTGTCTCTCGGCATAGCGTGTATCTGGAAAAACAGTCGCCAGATGGTAACAGCTGTTGACGGGTGGAATTTGGAATGTTTTTGTTTTTCATTCTTACACATTCTGAATTGTTTGAATTTTTGCAGTGAACCTGCTGTCATTTTAACAAAACTATAATACCATTTTTTATTTTTTTTAAGAATTGGGAGGTGCAGCTAGAGAAATGTAAGAAAGGCAGAAACATAACTGGCAACTAAGAGGAACTTGGAAGTTAGGAACCTTAACGTTGGCTTCAGAGAGATCCCTCCCTGCTTGCCCTCCAGGTCGAAAACAGAATGGGATGTGATCGGTGGAAGTGGAGTTTTTGGGGTGCCGAGAGGAAAAAAGATTTCCTGAGGCTCCCCCCCCCCCAAAGGAGGTGGGGATTTCATGGAAAGCTTTAATAGTAAAACTAAGGGGGGTTCCCTCCAAGGTCCCTCCTCCGTCCTTCTCCCCATGGAAGAAGTCCAGTCTTGGGGGCCAGAATGAAGGCCAGTGCCCACGTGTCCTGCTCCATATGAAAGTCCAGTCTAGTCCGGCATCCTGCATGTGGAGTCCGCATGGGCTTAAGGCCACAGGGCCATGGGGAGAGAACACACGAACGCCTGGGCAGGTATGTGCGGGTCACACAGCAAGCGGGAGTGAGAGAGCCAGAGAGAAGGAACTCTTTGTCTGAGGATCTTAACTTTCCAAAACGTTGCGTGCTTCTGAGGGGGTCCGTTCCCTAGCCCACCCATTGTTGGCCGGCTGGGCTGACAGAGAAGCACCTTCCGTAGTCACCACAACTTCGCTGTGCACGTGCCCGCCTCCCCCAGTTCCATCCCTTCCCCCCGTGATGTGCAGGGAATGGACCTGTGGGTCCCCGGGGAGCATGCTTATAACGTCTGGCCCCCCTTTTGCTCTCTTCCCTTTATTAATATTAATAAATAGCTTATTGCCGAAACCGGTTTGGCTCAGTGGATAGAGCGTCAGCCTGCGAACTGAAAGGTCCCCGGTTCAATACCGGTCAAGGACATGGAGCTTGGTTGCAGGCACATCCCCAGTAGGGGGTGTGCAGGAGGCAGCTGATCGAGATTCTCTCTCATCAATGTTTCTGACTCTCTATCCCTCTCTCTTCCTCTCTGTGAAAAATCAATAAAATATATTAAAAATAAATAAATAAATAGCTTATTGTCAATCATAAGGCTGGCCCAGCATGAAAAATCCTATGTCAGAGGAGGCAACAAACTGCCTTGTGAATGAGCTGGTTTTTCTGTGAAGACACAAGAGCTCCATACAAGAATTAAGGCATGTGTGTCAGAGGCAGAGATAATTGCATATCCTCACACGTGTGTCAGAGGCAGAGATAATCATCTGGAGTGGTTGCTCCAGTCAGCCCGGAATGTGGCCTAGCCAGTTCCTAGAAGACCTCCAGCTGCTCATCCTCTGAATCAGCTTAGAACCTGTTTCCCTGCTACGTGGACAAAGACCCACGTTCAACCTTACATCTCAAAGGTTCATTGGTGAGACTCAAACCCTCAGAAAGGTTATGTGCAGATGCACATTCACCATGAGTAGGTGCTGCCCTTTCAATAGTTCTTCATGGAAATTGCCCCAAAAGCTATGCATTTTCTAAATGTCCCTGTGCGTGGTGCACCCAAATGTTTGCATCCTGGAGTAATCCACTATCGTATTTAAGATGAGTGAGAGAAATGCTGTTCTTTTCTTTTTTTTTAACTTTTTAAAAATATATACTTTATTGACTTTTTACAGAGAGAAAGAAAGAGGGATAGAGAGTTAAAAATATTGATGAGAGAGAAACATCGATCAGCTGACTCTTGCACACTCCCTATTGGGGATGTGCCCACAACCAAGGTACATGCCCTTGACCAGAATTGAACCTGGGACCTTTCAGTCTGCAGGCTGAGGCTCTATCCACTGAGCCAAACTGGTTAGGGTGAGAAATGCTTTTCTTTTGTCAAGTTGGAGTACAATTATGAAAGGGAAACCAGATTAAGGAGAGAATATATATAAGGAAGCTGTGGATCTGGAAAAAATTATTCAGTGAAAACTATCTATCCCATCCTCCTGGTATGGCTCAGTGGTTGAGCATCAACCCATTAACCAAAGGTCACCAGCTCAATTCTCAGTCAAGGCACATGCCTGGGTTGCAGGCTTGATCCCTAGTAGGAGGCAACCGATCAATGTTTCTCTCTCATTCAACCAATCAATGTTTCTCTCCCATTCTTGTTTCCATCTCTCTATCCCTTTCCCTTCCTCTATCTCTAAAGAAACAACTATCCATCCCATTACCTCCCGGAAATTCTCATGTATACAAGGGGCATGTGTACCCAAGTTTGAAGACCATCGCTATAGGCCACCTTATTTATTCATAGATATGGAAAACTGAAGACTAATGCAGTGGCCAAGCCAAGACCAGAACCTAGGTCTTCAACTTGCAGACCAATGAATGAATGGGTTTTCAGCTCTTCCACGCTGCCTTGAATTGTGACCTTGGATAAATCTGTTCCTTCTTTGAGAATTTCTTTTTTTTTTTTTTAATCTGCAAAAGGAGAAAAACAGACTAGTTGATCCCAATGCCAAATATCTTTCCTTTTTACCACCCAAGCCACTCTCCAAACTTCATTCCATTCTGGGCCCCTAGAGGTGGATATCTTATCTAATAATAGACAAACATGTAAATTGACCGTACCTCCACCATATCACTTCAGCCTATCAGGAGTCATGTGCAAATTAACCCAACAAAGATGACAGTTAATTTGCATACACAGGTGCTGAATGACAGGAGTGGGATGTTTGTGTCGTTGCCATGGTGATGATGCGGGAGTTCTGCCCCACCCTAGGTCTCTCAGAGCCTCTGGACAGCATGGGAATATGGGGCCAGAGGGGAAAGAGGCGGCTCCCAGAGTGGAAAGTGGCAGCTCCAGGGCCTGAGCAGAAAGGGGCTGAGCCAGAGTGGAAAGGAAAGCCTATTCTAGCATGAATCTTCATGCATTGGGCTTCTACTATAGTATAAATTGCATCACTGGATTCCCTTAACCTCTAGCTTCTGGGAGGCCCTGGGAGGAAAGTGAAAGGCAGATGGGGAGTCAGATTGCACCATTTGTTCACCTAGCTCCTTTGCTTGTTACTGTAAGATTCATGTGTCTGCCTTTAATGGCCACAAATCCTATCCAGCATTCTTTTCTTTCAGCTGCATTCTCCAGGTTCTGCTACCTTCTCCCTCCCCTCTCTTTTTCAGGCATAGGGATGGTAACATTTCCCTAGATCATTCCATCCCCTTACCTACATCCTGCCCCCACCATTTTTCTGTTTAGATTAAAACTTTCTCTAGGAAGGGAGAGGGACTAGAGACAACTTAATTTAATATTCTCAATTTCTTTCTTTAATCCCTTAATTTTTTTTGAAAAGGCAAATTAATGATGTCACTCTACACATATTGTCAAAATCTTGGCCCAGCTAAATATGAAAGCAAAAAGTAAGAAAAAAAATGTTTTTAAGTGAGAAAGACATTTTGTTTTTGTTTTGTTTTGTTTTTTAAAATATATTTTTATTGATTTTTTACAGAGAGGAAGAGAGAGGGATAGAGAGTTTGGCTCTATCCACTGAGCCAAACCGGTCTCAGCATATTTTGTTTTTAACTTATTATTTTGAAAAATTTTAGACTTAGAAGAAAGTTGCAATAATAGTGCAGAGTATCCATATACTCTTCACCTAACTTCCCATAATGTCAACATCTTATCTGACCACAGCACGTGGTCAAAACCAGGAAGTTAGCATTGACACAATACTGTTAACAATGTTCAGACCTTATTCAAATTTTACCAGTTGTCCCACTAAAGTCCTTCTTCTGGTCCAAGATCCAGTTGTTGTGTTTCCTTAGTCTCATCCAATGTGTGACAGTTCCTCAATCTTTGTCTTTTATGACCTTGACACTTCTGAAGAGTACTGGTCAATTGTTTTTTAAAATGTCCCTCAATTTATGTTTGTCTGTTTTCTCATGATTAGATTGTGGCTATGAGTTTGGGGCAAGAATATCATAGAAGTGATGTTATGCCCTTCTCGATGTACCGTTTTAAGAGTCCGGACATCAATATGACTTTTTCCTGGTGAAGTTGACTTTGATCTTTTGGTTATACATTGTGGGTCAGGTTTCAGCTCTATAAAGTTACTACCTTTCTCCTTGTAACTGACACTGTCTCAGGAGAAGATATTTGTTGACTATGTAAATATCCTATTTCTCAACACTTTCACCCTCACTTCTTTTAGTGTCCATTACTGATCCTTGTCTTTGCCTTATGGTGATTTTCTACTTCTATCATTTCTTCTATCTTAAAGAACTATTTCTTCTCTCCATTTATTTTTTCAGTCAATTATTTATTTGCATCAGTATAAACTCAGGTGTACTTATTTTCTTTTCTGGGTTATATCTATTACTATCCTTTTTTAATAGTTTAACTCAACTTGTCCAAGCTTTCATTAGGAGCTACTTCAAGTTGGTTCCTGTATCATTTTCACATACCCCATAATTTTTCAGTACTTCCTTACTTTCAAGCACCATAACATGTTTCAGGCTTATCTTATATTTTTCCTGGCATCAATCATTTTGCCAAGGAGCTCGTTGCTTATTTGCTTAATCCGAGATATTAAGTAGTTTCACAATTTCTAACCCCATATTGCTGAGGAAAAAAATTACTAGCTCGAAGCTGTGTGTCCCAGGGGGCCTTGTGCCCCGGGTGAGCCATGTGTCCCTAGGGAAGCAGGGGGACCCAGGGGGAGGGGCGGTGAGAACCAGAGGAGGAAGGGACTCTATTCGTGTGGTCCTGAGATAGCCACCATAAAATAAGCAGACTGCCAAATGAGGAGCGGATTCTATTCATGTGATCCTGAGATAGTCATCATAAAACAAGCAGATTGTCAAATGACAGCGAGGAGGGGAAGGAGACCTGGGGGGAGATAAGAGAACAACCGAAGGACTGGTATGCATGAATACAACCAACGAACACAGAACTCTGGGGAGGGAGGGCATGAATAGGAGGGGGGGGGGGGCAATGGTAAGATATGTATACATATAATACCTTAATAAAAAAAAAAAAGAAACACACACACACACACACAAAAATTACTTTTCTAAAAAAAAAATTACTAGCTCAAGTATAATATGTGCATAGATATAGTTCTCTCGTTACCTTGACACTGTATAATCAAAATACTGTTTTTCAAAGTTAGTTGGTCCTTTCCCAACTCTTTTAGTATGATTACAATATTTACTAGTAATACGGTTATATTCATTTCTTACTCTTTATATTCTAATTTTGGATCCCCTGACATACTGGTTGATATTAATTAGTGCTTGTGAAATATTACCATGGTTCTAAGAGTCAGAGCCATATCTATACTAATAATAGAGAAATATGCAAATTGTCTAGGATGCTGTCACAGTAACAGTAATGACCAGCAGGCTACCTGGGGCAACAAGGCTAGCAGGGGGGTTAGTGAGGGACAACCAAACAACTGAATAACAGGCTGTGTGGGGCAACCAGGCAGGCAGAGGGGGGCAGTAAGGGGTGACCAGGCCAGAGGGGGTGCAGTTAGGGGCAACCAGGCCAGCAGGGAGGCAGTTGGGGGCAACCAAGGCAGCATGAAAGGGCAGTTGAGGGTTACCAGGCCTGAAGGGGGTAGGGAGCAGTTAGGGGTGATCAGGCCAGCAGGCAGAGATGATTAGGGTAATCAGGCTGTCAGGGGGGGAGCAGTTAGGGGTGATCAGACAGGCAGGCAGGTAAGCAGTTAGGGGGCAGTGGTCTCATATTGTGAGAGGAATGTCCAAGATTGGAGAGGGTGCAGGCTGGGCTGAAGGGACCTCCACCATGTGCACAAATTTCATGCACCAGGCCTCTAATAAACATATAAAAAGTAACATCAGGTAAATGTGACCCCCTTGTCCCCATGGCCCCATTCCTACTTTCTTATTTTTTCTACCCCATTACCACCCAACCCCTGAATAACCAGTCTCATTAGGTTTAATGCTTCTTTTATGTCTTTTATACAAATGAACAGATACATGTATATGTTGTTATCTCCTCCTTTTTTTCATAAAAGGGGGTATGCTATGGACACTCTTTTTTATTATTGAAGTACAATTCATATAACAGAAAACCAATCATTTTAAAGTGCACAATTCATTGGTATTTAGTACATTCATGGGTTGTATAGTCACCACCTCTATTTAGCTCCACAATATTTTCTTTCATTACACTGTTATCTCACAGGGTGTGCAATGAATTTGTCACTAGCCACGTGAGCACTCATTCCCATGCCTGGAGCAACATGATGCTCTGGAATAGTCAACAGGAAGTAGACGTCAATTTATATCAATCTCTATCCATCTTCAAGTACTTTGCTGCTATTTAATGTGCAGTGGTCTCCTACCCTGGATCTCCTTGAGGTTAGTAAAAAAAAAAAAGAGAGAGAGAGAGAGAGAGAGAGAGAGAGAGAGAGAGAAAAGGAAAAAGCAGTGAGAGGCAGTGTTACAGATGGTTTGCCTAGAAGAGTCCATTCACCCTCCCACTCAAAGTCCTGAGTTAGCTAAGGGCACAGAAACTCAGAAGGGAGGTGACCACACCGTATGCAGATGTAGCGTACCCCAGTACAGACAGAAGGCAGAGTTGGTACTCAGAGCTCCCTAAATGATATTTGTCTTTAGCTTTCCGGAGTGCTGAAAAACCTGTACGTCCTCAGGAAAAATATGGAGTCCTTTAAAAAAAAACTATAAAAATCACTCATATGAAAAAAAGATTAGCTAAACCTCTGAATCAAAGTATATGTTCACTTATTCATTCCACAAATATTCATAGGGTGCCTGCTAAATGCCAGATGTTTTTCTGGTCAATGGATATAAAGCAATGAACAGAAAATTCATGGAACCTTTCTTCATGAAATTTATAATCATGAGAAACAGTGGAAGTCTCTCTGGCCTCTTTTCAAATGAATTCATTCAATATATACTTATTGAACTGAAAGTCCTTTGTTTTCATCAGTGAACAGCACAGCTGGCACCCTGCCCCTCATGAGACGTCTGATAGAGATAAACAGACAGTAAACACAAAAATTATATGAACTATGGGATATGCAACATGGGGCAAAAAGTAGGTTTGCAGTTGTGAGTACATGAAATGCAGTTCATTCTTTATTATTCTTCATTTATTATTGTGTTATTTTTCATACAAACAACTGTGAATTTACTTTTGTCCCACCCTGTGTAAGCAGTGTGGATAAAAAACACACAAAAGTAGTGCGGTAGGAGGGATCAGGACGCTCTGGGACAAGAGCGCTCCTCACAAATGCAGTCAGCAGCAATTTTAAGTAGAGTGATTGGTTCATTGAGAAGATGTTTGAGCAAGATTTGAAAGAGGTGAGGGAGACAGCCCCTTGGAGACCCAGAGGAAGAGTGGTCCGGGCAGGAAGGCTGGCCATTTTAAGGCTCTACGATGGGCCCACACCTGCTATGTTGGAGGAAAGAAAGGAGGCCGGTGTGTCAGCAGAGGGGACCACAGATTAGGTGAGAGTGAAAGAAAATGAGACCAGAGACTGAATGAAAACAAGTCATGAAAGACCTTGCAGACCATGGAAGGACATGCCTTTCACTCAGGGAAATCAAGAACCATTGAGGGGTGTTGAGCACAGGAATGATTTGACTCACCTGACTTACCTTTAACAGGATCGCTCTGCCTTGTTGTCAGAACAGACTGGGGAGAGCAGGTGGAGAAGCAGGGAGGGCTGCTGGGAGAACGAGGGTGGTGGTTCCGATGAGGCGCGAGCAGTGGGGACGTGGATGTGAGATGAGAGAGTGAGGCGACAGACATATTCTGAGTATATTTTGAAGTGGGATTTTCTGAGAGTGTGGACTATGGTGTGAGAGAATGAGAGGAGCTGAGGCTGACTCCAAAGTTGTTGGTCTTTTTGGAGGAAGGAATATTCAACGGGGATGAAAGATTGCAGGTAGACATTGTCTCGGGGAAAAGATCAGGAGTTCAGTTTCAGGCAAGTTGGGTTTGAGATGTTTATGGAAATATCAAGTATTGAGCCTGGATTTGGGTAAATTATCTGGGCTAGAGGTCTAAATTTGGAAGTGGCATCAAATAAGATTTTATTGCACATGATTAGTATGAAAATATAGATGTTATTTTAAAAAATACAAAATTATATGGAATAAAACTGAAGATTTTCTTTCACCCTCTTACTCCAAACCCACTACTCTCCCCAGCAGTAATCACTACTGAAGAGTTATTATGTGTTTAGAAACTAAAAAGATTCTGAATGCTCAATGCACCATATTTGAGAAGCAGAACCAACAACTGTTTTTCATTTCCACATGCATTTTATCACCTAAGAAAAGGCATTTTAGAACTGTCCAAGTATTTATGCATAGAATTGTTTCTATATACTTGTATCTTCCCTTTACCCACACAGTACAGTAATGTAATTTCCAGAATGGGTGAAGGAGCAGAATTTCACAGCTGTTTGGAATAAACATTATACTTGGATTTGCATGCCTTTTCATGTGGGAAATTAAACTGATTTTTTTAAAGATGTATTTATATTAAATTCAGAGAGGAATGGGGAGGGAGAGAGAAATAGAAGCATTAATGGTGAGAGAGAATGATTGATCAGCTGCCTCCTGCATGCCCTAAACTGAGGATCAAGCCCACAGCCCAGGCATGTGCCCAACAGGAATTGAACCTTGACCTCCTGGTCAGCACTCAATCCCTGAACCACACAGGCTGGGCTAAACTGATTTAGTTGGTTTCATGTTGCCTTTTTTTTTTTTTTAATCAATCTGAAATGTATCTGAGCTAAGCATCACTATCTAAGAAATAGTATTGATTGTAAAGTACAGGGTACCTTTTAGCACCATAGTAATAATTCTCTAGACTTTAAGCATTTATCCTAAAATAGCACAAAGTTTCTGTACCTTCCACTAGAAAAAGATAACCTTCAGAATTTGAACTAATGCATTTCTGTTTTTGCTGAGTTGACAATTACTCTATGTAAGGCAAGTAATGATGACGCCTCAAATATCCAGTTTCTTATGAGTTTAAAGCTTCAGCTATAATGAAAGTCAATAGTCTTTCTAGGCCTAGGAGTTTGCTCTTTCTCCCCTGAAATGAAAGAAGAAAGATTAATTGTGGGGGTTTCCCATTGTTTTGTTTGATTTTTGGCAGAGTTCTCTCTGCAACATTTATCAGGAACCTCCACACATCTGGATGGACACGTGACGTATCCCAATCAACTGCTGATCCATCAAGGCAACCAGTAAATAAGAAATAACAAGAAAGAATAAGGCATGCATCTGTAAGAAACTTACAGTCCCACTGAGCCAACAAAAACTTACCTGTAGGGAAGTTTCACTGTGAGGGGTTCGAAAATCAACGGAACCAAGAAATTTTGCTGTGGAAAACCAAACAACAGCAAAATGCCTTAATGAATGAATGTTCTCAGAGTTTACTTTATGAATTTTTCTCGGTATGTTGACACTGACTGCTGTCTTTTTTTCTAGAGACATCCAGCACTTAACAAAATTAATAAGTCTCAGAAACAATTAACAGAAAAACTGAGGATCAGCTTATCATACTTAGTTCAATAACTTCATTTTGGGGGCACATGAGCTCCTACTTGTGATTTAATTTTGCTGATAAAATGTTTCTATTCACAGGGTCACATAAAGAATATCAACATTACATGACACCTTGAAAAGAACTCTGTAACCTGAACAAATTTGAAATCATATTCTCTTCTCATTTTTCATGAGCAGATGGGCTCAAAGGGCAAAGCAAAGGTTATATCGAACTACTCTTTCCTCCTCCCCATCCTCCCCCACCTCCCTCTTATCCTCCACCCTCCAGTGGTGGTTTTCCTCTGGGCTCTCGCTCACCGTCCTTCCTCTGCTTTCCACTCACCCACCACCCCACGTTCAGACCAGAACAACCTTAATAACCTTCAGACTGAGTCCCTCCTACGGCTCCTTCCCATTCTAAGTTCATCAGTCACCCTTCTCACAGACGCACCTTTCTGCAACACGGATCTTCCTCAAGCCCGTTTCCCCTTCAAAGTGTTTACTGATTCCTTATTCCCCCTCATCTAATAGTGTCCAAAAGTCAGAATCAGATCCTCCAAAATACAACCATTTCTGGTCTTTGATTAATTATGTGAATGCAAAATTTCACATACGTATGACTATGTACAACCACTCACTCAAATGAAAATTGAAAAAAAAAGATTTCTCACATCAAAGGAGTAAGTAGAACAGTTTAAAATGAATGCGGGCTTTTAAAATAATGGGTTCTCCTTTAGGAAGTGGTGGTTAGTGATTACTTAAACTTGTTTGCTGCTTCCTTAAGGAACAAAGGGTGACTTATCTTGACACCTATGGATTGAATGTCAGTATTCCCATTGCTTAGAAATGATCGGTTTTTCTTTTTTACGAACTGTCCTGTCACTGAAGGTTGAGTGGAATCAGCATCAGATGTGTTTATCAGGACTGTTGAAAACCAAAGTGGGCGGGATCACAGAACCTGATGCTTGTTGTCAAAAGAAAATATGCCCTGGCCGGTGTGGTTTCGTTGGTTGGGCATCAGCCGGGGCACCCGAAGGCAGCTGATTCAATTCCTGGTCAGGGCACATGCCTGGGTAGTACAGGAGGAAGCCTGATCAATGTCATGCTCTCATTTCTCTCTTCTCCCTTCCTCTCTCTCTGAAAAATCAATAAACTATGTTTTAAAAAAGAAAAAAGAGCCAAAACTGGTTTTTCTCAGTGAATAGAGCCTGCAGACTGAAGGGTCCCGGGTTCAGTTCCCGTCAAGGGCACTACCTTGGTTGAGGGCACATTCCCAGTAGGGGGTGTGCAAGAGGCAGCTGGTTGATGTTTCTCTCTCATTGGTGTTTCTAGCTCTCTATTCCTCTCTGTAAAAAAATCAATAAAATATATTTTTGAAAAAAGAAAATATGACTGGTAGTGTTACTTCATAGAGCCCTGAAATTGCCTAAGTGTCTATCATAATGTTTGTTGTTAATTATGAGTTAAAATATGGTTACAGCCCTAACCAGTTTGGCTCAGTGGATAGAGCTTCGGCCTGCAGACTGAAGGGTCCCTGGTTCGATTCCGGTCAAGGGCATGTACCTTGGTTTCGGGCACATCCCCAGGGGAAGGTGTGCAGGAGGAGTTGATCGATGTTTCTCTCTCATCGATGTTTCTAACTCTCTATTCCTCTCCCTTCCTGTCTGTAAAAAAATCAATAAAATATGTTTAAAAAATACATATGGTTACATATTTTAACTCATAATTACCGTATTTGCCGGCGTATAAGACGATTTTTTGGCCCTGAAAAATACGTATTTGCCGGCGTATAAGAGACTGTGCGTATAAGACGACCCCCTAACATTTCCACTAAAAATACAGAGTTTGTTATATACTCGCCGTATAAGACTACCCCCCACTTGGAGGTATATTTTTCAGGGCCAAAAAGTCGTCTTATACGCCGGCAAATACGGTAACAACAAACATTATGATAGACATGGATAATAACAAAAGTCTATAAAGATTAACTTTATGCCAAACTATTATCACCCCTCTAGGGTAGCACAGGAGAGTACCACTCCCTTCTTCACCTGTTGTTTCATTCTTCATTTTTTAATAAACATGTGACGCTTTTAGAATCTAGAAAAAATGTCCATTTGAAACAATGAACTTTCAAGTTTTCTGCAAAAAGTCATATGAACAGTTAACTTTGTGATTTGGTGTTTGTTTGTTAGATATTCTGAAAAAGACTATCGTGGCTTGTCCCCTCTAATGAGTTCATTTCTTTCTCTTTTTTTTAAATATGTTTTATTGATTTTCCACAGAGAAGAAGGAAGAGGGATAGAGAGCTAGAAACGTCGATGAGAGAGAAACATCGACCAGCTGCCTCTTGCACACCCCCTACCGGGGATGTGCCCGCAACCAATGTACATGCCCTTGACCGGAATCGAACCCGGGACCTTTCAGTCCACAGACCGACGCTCTACCACTGAGCCAAACCGGTTTTGGCTAATGAGTTCATTTCTAAATGACATATTTCTATACCAGTTAGGAATAGCCACCAGACTCAGAGCTCACTTATGGGAGTTTGCTCATTCAATCCAATCATTGGTGACTAATTCGAACTTAGAATATTATCCAACCTTGATTAGTCATTCGTCGAAGCAGCCTGGTGGGAGAGATGAACATGATCGCCATGTCGGCGAAAGTGGCCACAGTGCCCGGGGGGAGTCAGGTCTCCAGTTACACAGCCAGGACCGCCAGCAACCAGGCCAGGTTTCAGCACTTACCGCACCTCCAATAAAAGGTGCAAGAGGGAAAATTTTAAAAAATATATTCCAATGCTTCCATTTCATAGGCACTTGACTTTAGACTTGCTAAAATTTCATATCATCTCTCTGTCCTGGAAACCTTTATAAATGCAACTCCAGGTCTATCCTACTACTTTTGACAGCAACCCAAATATAAAATGTACACAACTGTGTATTTGCTTTTATAATGTTCACAAATTTCCCCAAATGTGCTAAGAGAAGTATCTTAGTGAAGATAGGATGATAAGCAAACAAATAATCCCTATGGAATATTCACTGCGCTCGGGGCTCCATGCAGAGCCATGAACAGGGATGCGGGGAGAAGTCAGGCACCTACAACGTCTCGGCCCGAAGGTGCTCATAGTTTGGTAGAGATTAGTTTAATGCAGCTGAAACTTAAGAATATGGTAGAAACACTTTTAAATGTGTGTCTTCCCAATTTTAGAAGCAAATTTCTCCTACATCTTTCTCCACACAAACAAAAACAAAACACAAAACATGTTCTTGTAGTTGTTTTATTTAAGCTTAAGGTGCTTGGTGCCCATGGTACTTGAGAAGGTTTGGGGAAATGATAAGAATTGGTCCTGAAATTATTCATGCCGTTATTTAAAGAATGCTCTCTAGAACTCTCTTTTGAGAAGAAAAAATATGGTGGCATAATCTAAGAGAAAACATGGTTAATAACTAGAAGATCCTCCTCGCCAGCCACGGAAAGATAGCAAAGGTAGCAAATCCGTGTGTAATCTCTTTCCACTGCCCTGGGCCACCGCACGCAGCGATTCTCGGTGCTCTTCTGAAAGCCCGTCTCTCTCCCGCAGGCATGCTTGTTGCTTTTAATGGCAGAGCGAGAGCACTCTCCATACCTCTCCACTGAGTGTAAATCCTGTTTATATTCTTGTCTGGCCCGGTTTGTGGCCGCGGGAGAATCCACTCTGTGTTTTGAGCACTCACAGCCTGTCCTAATTCCCTTTTTTGGCCGGGGGAGCCTCCTCAGAGCTCTTTAGGGGGGGGGAAATGGCTCTTTCTTCCTTGATCCCAGGGCAAAGACAAAACGAAAATAACAGACCTAACCGGCCCGTCCTCCTTCACGTCACCTCCGACTTCTCATTCAAAGGGGTGCTCGGGGCGGCAGGTGGAGTTATAATTATAGATGAGGAAAAAAGCCACCTCAGCAGCTGCTGCTTCTGTTTGTTCCCGGCTATAACTGTCATCATTGGGCAAATTTGGCATAAACAGGCCTCCACCAGTGGAAAATCATTTAACCCCTGTGCTCGTCTGGGTGCTCCTGGTGGCCAGAAAACAGAAAGAAAACCTGACGGTGCACGAGCAAAGGGTGACACCGGGAGTGTCTCGCCCGCCCGCCACGAGGGTCCTGGTCAGGGGGCGCCTGAAGACTCTCTGTCCTGTCGGAGACGCCAGATCACACAAATAGGTTAGTGCCCGAGAGTGCACCTCTGCGTTCTCGTTTCGACCTGTCCTCTATCTGGTCTATTTTTATTTTTTTTTTCTGACAGAGCTTAACGACAGGGCTGAGCTGTTCCGTGAGAGAGAGTTGTCTGAGGACCATGCTTTAAAATGGGTACGAAAAGGGCTGAATTTATTATGGTCCTCTCCCACTCTGGGCTGTATTCACATTAGACTGACGGACAAGGTAAAGGTGGAAACACGAAACCGGTGCTGTGGCACGAGTCCCATCCTTTCGTAATGCCACTCGCTCATGCAAAAAGGCCCTGGGTTGTTGTTGGTTTTTTTAATTGAAATGAGGAATATTGGAGGCTTAAGTTTGGGATTACCAAAACAAAACAAAGTAATACCGTGAATAGAGCACCAGAGTTTTACTTCCTTATGGAAACAGGCAAATTAGAATTGGACTGTCTTCCCAGCTCCAAGCAAAAGCAGGACTTTTTCTTGTTTAAGGTAAAATGTGTGCTATGGGCTACTTTATAAAAGAAATTGGCGGTAGGATTGATTTCTTGGGTCCTGTACAGCTCTACTGAATAATTTCAGTCTCAGTAGCTCCCTAAGTGTTTCCTAATAAATCTCTTGGAGAAAAAATCAAAAGGTTCCAAAGAAATCTCATTTTTACCTGTGTGAAAATGAATTTAACATGGAACAGGAAGTTCAAAGGTGAGCTCTGGGCCATCTTCTCAAAACCTGTGTGTTCAATCTCTTGGTGAAAAGCAATGGAATTCCAAGGGACTCACTGAAAACTGAGTTTGGGGGCCCAGTTCTCATCCTGCCCACACCCGTGGAACAGCTCCTAGTGGGAAGAGTCCTAAATAATGGCCTCGATCTTTTAGCTCCAAATGGAAATTAAGCCATCCCTAAGCAATTTGTGCCACATTTTTCAATGGGAAAGTGCACCTTTGTTAGTATCACTGCGGCCCAACGTTTTGTCTATCTATTAAAGTACCTAGAGTGCCAGCTATGCACTCGGAGCTCCATTAGAGAGACACCCACATGCAATTAAAACCAGCACAAGCAATCCATTAATTAACTTCCCACGAGGGCTTGCTTCCTTTATTGTTTCTTTTTAAAAATATATTTTTTTTATTGATTTCAGAAAGGGATGGAGAGGGAGAGTAAGACAGAAACATCAGTGGTGAGAGAGAATCATTGATCGGCTGCCTCCTGCACACCCCACACTGGATCAAGCCCACAACCCGGGCATGTGGCCCGATTGGGAATCGAACCGTGACCTCTCAGTTCATAGGTCAATGCTCAACCACTGAGCCACACTGGTGGTGTGGGGCTTGCTTCTTTCTAACAATGTCTCCTGATTTCTAAAAAGAAAGCCATACTTCCCCTTTGAAAGTTTAAGGGTAAAATAAATAACTACCTCTGTACATACTGTAGCAAATAAAGGCCCAAAGAATAAGTTTGCTTTTGAAAATGTCAGTCAATATAGCATGTGAATACCCCAAATCTTCCTGTGTGTTAAGAAAGTATATGATAGGTAATATGACAACCTCATATATCTCATTTGTGTATTTTAATATTTATGGAGGAATGGCTATGTAATCGAAAAATAATACTTAGAAATGAAGGCAAGCCTACAATTGCTGATATTATTCATTCCAGAGGCAATTTTCCTCCTTTTTCTACTAAGCACTCTAGCACCAAGATGGTGGTTATGTCCAAATTCCAAATTGTGCAAACTGAGAAAGGCAAAAAGAGGGGATATGACTGACTGGTTGATGGTGTGGGTTTCCTTTGAGATGCAGACTTTTGCTCGGTCTTAAATGTGCTTCTTACTTGTATTTTGTCTTCTTGCTCTTCTAGAAAAAAAAAGCTATCCACGATGACTGTCACTTACTCCAGTAAAGTAGCCAATGCGACTTTTTTTGGATTTCATAGGTTACTCCTCAAGTGGAGAGGCAGCATCTACAAACTACTGTACAGGGAATTTATTGTTTTTGCTGTTTTTTACACAGCAATAAGTTTGGTGTACAGGTACTTTCCTTTGCATGTCTCCCTCGGTGGCCATCAAGTATCACGTGAGAATACAGTCTCTAAAATCTGAGCCCTGCGGTGGCTGCTGACTCTGGCGTATGTAACCTCCTTTGCATGACCCTCTCTGTTGCCTTCTCCTGAGACAGGGTACTTTATCCACCCTGACCGTTTTTAGGATGGTAAATAGACTCACACTGTTATGGTCAGGTGGTTCTCATTCCAGCCCCACATGAAGTGATCGTGACGGGGCATCAGTTGTGCATCAAGAATGTTGCTAGAGGCACAGAATGGAAGAGTTATACTGACTAGCAGATCCTCGATATTTAATGATTTTGAATGGCAAAGTCCACAAATGAATAATTTCTGGTGCCACTCTCAACTATGTCGCTCATAGTTTGAATTTGTGATTTAAAAGCTTATAGCAACTACCATTGTAATGAACGTGTCTGTGGCTGGTGTCTATCAGGCATGTACACCTAACTTTGAAATTCCCTTCCTTTTGCCTGGAGTCCACCAACCTCACCAATACCTCAACTAAAAAAAAGGCCAGAAAACTCACTGATTGTCTTTATATCTTCTGAGCTCAGGCCATGCTATATTTACGAAAGGGGGTGTTTATTCCTTATCACTTCACAATCTGTGCCTGTCAGATTGACAGAAAATGTGAGCAATATTATGTCCAAAAAAATACTTTTATGACTAAAAATTAGTCTTAATACAATGTTACCGGTATTATAAAATAGATTTTCAAAATTAAAATTGATTGTGCACATTTCTTCTCTGGGGGGAATTAAAAACAAAATAGAAAAGCTAAAGGTTTTTGAGGCTGTATTTCCACCTTTTCTATGTACATCCATTTGTTATTTTTTCTCCTGCGAACAAATGAACACATTTGTATAGCATTGCTCTCACCTAACATTCTTCCTTGCAGCAAATAGGACCCTACTTGAAGAAGAGGGATATTAATTTGGTTGGCTGATAATTATCAAAAGTAAAATAGAAAGATCTACGTAGCTAACTATCAAAATTACTAGCTCTATAAACATATATATTGGTATACATTTTGGCCAAATGTCTTTAAATGGAATGTTTTATTAAAGAACCTCTAATAATTTTTCAGATATCTCTGATAATAGTATTTTGACAACTTACTTATGTCTTACCTAATCCTTCAGAATACGAGATGATGAAAGACACATGACACGGATTGTCTCGGTTTATTTTTACTAATGTGAATTATTGCTGCTACTGCTGCTTAGAAGAGAATAGCCCTTAGAACGGTTGCGTTGTAGCCAGAAATGCTCCATGGAGCTTCAACTTTCGCTCCAATATCTTATTTACACCCCACAAAATTAGATGCATATATTTTTCCTAAAAACCAAAGAGTGCTTACACTTATAACAATAACCATTAGTTCAAGTCATTCTTCATTTTTTGAAATCCAATTGTAAAAACTTGTTAAAATAGATCCTTGTATCTTGATCAAATGTACACCAAAAACTGTAGGCTGAATTTGTAAAAAAAAAAAAAAAAAAAGTCAAGTAGACATGTAGAAAAATACAGACATAGTTTTCTTCTTGTGTCTACTAATGACCCTACATTTTTTATCCTATTAAAAGCAAGTAAATATACTTAGCAAAAGTCATAAGACAGAGCCAGAATTCATTAATTTGATTACACCTCTTCCTAATTTTGTATGGATTTGACAAAATGATCGCTGTAGTACTTTCTAACTAGTAAAATTTCTGTATGTGTCTATTAGTTAAATGTTTTTCCTTTGGCCAATTATTAATAATAACAATCACTTCGTTATTGATTAAGTACAACACCAAGTGTTATGTTGTTTTATATCTTATTTAATCCTCATAATATCGCTGATGCAGAGAGATTATTACCCCCATTTACACATGAGAAAACAGAGGCTCAGAGAGATTTTAAAACATGCTCACGTTAAATCTGTAAGTGGCAGATCTGGAATTCGAACCCAATTTCCCCTGACCCTCTGGCCTGGCTTTCCACCATTAAATCCTCTTTGACCATTTCTATGTGAGTATCGGAAACCATTCTGGCTGTAACTGCTCACCAGCATGACCCGATGGGCTCTGCAAAGAGGTGATGCCTCTCCTGTCAGCTTCTCCTGACTCCAGAATTTCTGACACCTCTTCCAAAGCCGAGGCCACAACTCCAAGCCCACCCCACGCCCCATGCCCCACACCCCTTCTTTATCAGCACCAGCTCCCATTCCTTCATCTGTAATCTGACTGGTGGCTCACTGTTCCCTCATTATCCCCCCACTTCCTTATCTAAGTTCTACTGACCCAAACAGGCCTCTGAAGCATGTTAACCTGGGCCTTTCTCCTTTGGAGCGGCTACACTCCTTCACTGATGCAAATTCATCTCTGTTGCTTCTCTTTCCAGATTTTGATTATTATTAACCTGCCTGGAAACATTCCTTCCAACTCTGAATCTCCTCCCTACAGCATAAATATTAATAATAGTTCCATTAAATGAATTTATGTTTTAACAGTATCATGAAGTGAACTTGGGTCAGATCTATAATATAAATGTTGATATTTATATTATGTTAATATAAACCCACCACATATAGTAATAAAAACTTCCACTTCTAATGGTTAAATCTGTTATTTTATATTTTAAATAATTGGAGGCTTTAAAATAAAGTTATAATATCCCTTGAAATACAATACAGAAAATAAAGAATGTGCTGAGTAGGCTATTCAAGAAAAAGTAAGATCAAGATGTCAAAATCAGGGTGATTATTCAATAATAACTTAATTACTGTAATCCTCTTCATCAAGATTTTTTTTTCTCTTTGAGTACACCTAATAAATGATTAAAAAACAAACTATTTTGTGAGGTATTGTGCTCCAAGTCCAATGCACTAATCATATAAAAGTTTAAAATATAAAGTATTTAAAAATAAAATGTTTAATAAACCTAGTGGCCAGTAACATTTATGTACTACTAATAAAAAAAAAAACATTAGTACTGGAAAGATTCAGCTTCTGAGATGCATTAGGTAGAAAGGAAAAAGTTATTGCTCCTTTAAAATTTTTTTAAAGATTATTTGTGCTTAATTGTTTGCACTGAATATCACTTGCAAAGCAGGTGCAGAAGTATAATATAAAGGGCTGTGCATTTTATTTTTGCTCTAGATTGTTACTTACAGGAGCCCAAAAACGTTACTTTGAAAAATTATCAATTTACTGTGACAGATATGCTGAACAAATTCCAGTAACCTTTGTGCTTGGTAAGTATAGGTCACACGCAGAATGCAGCCACACAAACTGTCTCCGTTAGGGTGACACCGATGACTGCATGGGAGTGTTTCTGAGCTGCAAGGCATGCCTGAAGAGCCGCCGCTTGCAATAGAGCAAGAATCACCCGCCAGGTTCACCTTCAGGGCCGCTTTCGCTGAATTAATCCCAAACGAGTTTGAGGTAATAATGACCTGCTATTGGACGATGAAGCTTCCTCTCCACTAACCCTCCCATTTTCGCTGTCAATTTCTGAGTTCTAATACCCACTTACTGGGAGCTACGGCATTGCCAGGCACAAATTACTTTTTTTTTTTTTCTGGAGGGCGAAATCATAAGGTCTGGATAACAGCGTCTTTTTATACCCCACACCGTAAAGAGGCTAAAACTCTGCTAAAGGCACCAGCGTTTGGCGCGTCTGCTCTAAGGAAGTGCTGTGTGGTTTCCCTGCCGTCCCACAGGGTTTTACGTCACTCTGGTGGTGAACCGATGGTGGAACCAGTTTGTGAACCTGCCCTGGCCGGACAGGCTGATGTTCCTCATCTCCAGCAGCGTGCACGGGAGGGACGAGCGCGGGCGCCTGCTCCGGAGGACGCTGATGCGCTATGTCAACCTCACGTCCCTGCTCATCTTCCGCTCCGTGAGCACCGCGGTGTACAAAAGGTTCCCAACGATGGACCACGTGGTGGAAGCAGGTACTGTGAATGCCTTTTCCTCCCAGGGGCTCCTCTCAACCTCTAGGGGAACCTTCAAAAATGCCTTTGAAAATCCCTTATTCATTCATTCATGAAATATTTATTGATTAACTACTATGCGCTAGAAACAGTCTTCAGAGGGGAAAATGGTAAGACATGGTTCCTGCCCTCAAAAGGTTTACTCGAGCAGAAACTGGTTTGGCTCAGTGGATGGAGCGTCGGCCTGCGGACTGAGTGGTCCCAGGTTCGATTCCGGTCAAGGGCATGTACCTTGGTTGCGGGCACATCCCCAGTGGGAGGTGTGCAGGAGGCAGTTGGTCGATGTTTCTAACTTTCTATCGCTCTCCCTTCTTCTCTGTAAAAAATCAATAAAACATATATATTTTTAAAAATAATGTTTACTCGAGGGTTTGGAGGAGGAGAAGCAACAGTCACATGGCCTTTAGGTAAATGTGGTAACTATTATCATCTTTACTTAAGCCATCTAGCCCCAGCTGGTTTGGCTCAGTGGCTAGAGCGTGGGCGTGGGACATGAAGAGTTCCAGGTTTGATTCTGGTCAAGGGCACAAGCCCAGGTTGCAGGCTCAATCCCCAGTAGGGGGTGTGCAGGAGGCAGTTGGTGGATGATTCTCTCTCATCATTGATGTTTCTATCTCTCTTTCCCTCTCCCTTTCTCTCAGAGATTCTAAAAAATATATAAACCATCTATAATATTACCTTACATTTTCTACCACGTTACAGTTAGTCCGTTTTCATAAATAATATTTCCCTTGGACTTTAAAAAAAAATGAGAAAAGTAGGAAACAGTCTCAGAGAGGTTATGACCCGCCCTGGATCACACAGCACACAGTTGTAATCCAGGATCAGAACTCCTAAATTAATACTTTGCCCAAAGCATTAGGAGATTCTGGTAGGAACCAGCAATGTGGGTTTTATCTGGGAGACCCTGAGAGGTGCAGTAAAAGAGCACCTCAGTGGGTCTATTATCTCTCCTGCTTCTCCAAGCAGATGTCATTGTCCCACCTGGGCTCCCAGTTACACTGTGCTGAGTAACAATTATGTCGGAAGATGGTTCTCTTTGGAGTGTTAATATTTAAAGAAAAAGCTGTGAGTTAAATCAGCCTTCAATGGAATAAGGATTAGATGAGATTAAGTGTTGGCATATGCTGAATAAATATTGGTTGTTGTGCGGGATTCTTGTTAATAGATAAAAGTGTTTATTTGAATGGATTAATGAATGTGTACAAGACAAAAGAAGCATGAGATGATTCCACTTTTATATTGAGTATGCTCTCAAATTAGGTTGCTGTGTCTATTGTCCTCTAAAAGGTCCTTGAAAATACATTTTTTAAAGGATAGTATTTTTGGAGGGTTTTGGGGTAGTTGTTGGTTTTTTTTGGGGGGGGGGCTTTGGTTTGGTTTGGCTTTGCCTTGTTAGATGGGAAATATAGATAGTGACTAAGAACACAGAGTAAGAGTTCAAATTCTTCCTCTACCACTTACTAGCTACATGACTTTGTGTGCATTTCTTAACCTTTCTATGCTTCAGTTTCCTCATCCATAAAATCAGTTTATGATAATCTATAATACCACCTATCTCATAGACTTCATTGGCTTCTTGCGAGGATTAGTCAAGTTAACATTTGCCAAGTGTTTGCAGCACTACCTGGCACATGGTAAATGTTACAGAAGTTCTCCCTGGAAATAATGAAATCACCTAGCACCGTGGCCAGCAAACTGTGGCTCGCGAGCCACATGTGGCTCTTTGGCCCCTTGTGTGTGGCTCTTCCACAAAATACCACCGCCTGGGCAAGCCCATTGTGAAGAAGTGGCATTAGGAGTTTAAGTTTAAAAAATTTGGCTCTCCAAAGAAATTTCAATCATTGTGCTGTTGATATTTGGCTCTGTTGACTGAGTTTGCCAACCACTGACCTAGCACAACGGCATAACATGGCTCTTTGGCCGCTTTAGAAGACTTGTTTGATGTGAATCCTAGGTCTTCTTGAGCTAAAGGACCAGGAGTTTGAGAAAGTCAAGGCAGAAATAAATAGGGAGGGGTGCAGAGGACGTTGTTGGGATTACAGATGTGAGGAAGCAGCAGGGTGCAATGTGCCATAGATAAGGATGCAAGCGGATGTTACAATGGCCTGGCAAGTGCACAGGTATATCATGATGTAAAATCAGTAGAGACTGCCGAACCGGTTTGGCTCAGTGGATAGAGTGTCAGCATGTGGACTGAAAGGTCCCGGGTTCGATTCCGGTCAAGGGCACGTACCTTGGTTGCGGGCACATCCCCAGTGGGGGGTGTGCAAGAGGCAGCTGATCGATGTTTCTCTCTCATCAATGTTTCTAACTCTCTATCCCTCTCTCTTCCTCTCTGTTAAAAAAAAAATCAGTAGAGACCTTTAAAAATTAACTGCCACACCTCCTCCAAATGTAGAAGGTGAATAGTGCTTCAGAATGATCAAGTTGCAAACGCTACTTGATAACTTAATTTTCTTACCCCAACATCTATAGGACCAAACGCAGTCAGAATTACCACATCTGAAGAAAGACCTAAAAATAAATGGGAAAGGTTTGACCCATTCCAAACTGATGAGTGAGAGCTAAAGTTGACTTGGATGAATAAAGGTGATCTTTCTCCAGTCCTGATGCATCCTTGAAATGAAGAGAGTGCATTCTGACAGGAACCAGACACCATGCGCAATTCTCAAAACAAAATCTCATCCTCTCGGCGTCACCTTCATATTAAAAGCAAATCAGGAGGAAGCCAGGATGGCTGGCGGTGGAGAGGTTTGGGGGCGTCTGGGCAGACCTGAGCTCAGGAAGGCTGAGATGTGCCCCCTCGGGGTTGCTCAGCTGGTTGGAGCGCAGCTGTACGCAAGAATGGGTACGGCCCATGGCCTCAGAGATCAGTAAAAACTATCACAAACCTTCTCTTACATGAATCTTTTTCTAGGACGATCACAAGCAGAGCGAAATCTCATATCTCTACGTTGTATTTCTATTTCTCTAAAATAATTTCCTTCTGTGCCCGTGAGAATGGTGAGAAGAGAGTGAAAACTGAGGAAAGGGCACTCTACTTTTCTTAAAGCCCTGGAATCTTTGTGTGAAGTTTCTTTTTTTTAAAATATATTTTATTGATTTTACACAGAGATGAATTGAGAGGGATAGAGAGTTAGAAACATCGATGAGAGAGATACATCGACCAGCTGCCTCTTGCACACTCTCCACTGGGGATGTGCCCGCAACCAAGGTACGTGCCCTTGACCGGAATCGAACCTGGGACCTTTCAGTCCACAGGCTGATGCTCTATCCACTGAGCCAAACTGGTCTTGGCTGTGTGAAGTTTCTTGAGCTTCTTCTACAACTAGAAAGAGCTTCATGAGAGCCCTTGGGAATTTCTTTCAATGCTTATCGTTAACAGGCATTAACACAACTAAGCAAGCTCCCAATTGTCAAGTGGCTGGTGAGATAAAGATTCTAACTTTAGAGGCACTGGCTGGCTGGAAGGCGAGCCCCATTTGCGTTTCTGGCATTTTTTTTTAGATCATTTAACCTGCGATCTTCTCTCACTAAGTAAAACCAAGTGGGTTTTTGTGTTATATTGACGTTCTGCCCTGTGGTCTCCTGTCCAAGTTTTCCCTGGCGCATCGCACGGCTCTGGGGCTCCTCGGTCTCTGAAATCTCCAGCTGCTCTGTGTTACAGGAGAGATGACCGAGGGACAGTGGTATTCACAGCTGTGCCAGTTTTCCCTCCGTTGGCTGAACATTTACAGGCTGAGTCAGTTTCCCTGCAGCCTCACATGATGAACCCAGACAGACAGAATGTCATCCTGTGAGTGAAACCTGATGCACCGCGTGCACTTGCATTACACAGGGGAGAGAGAGGGTGCGCAGGAGAGCCAGCCCTCCTTGAATCGGGGCCACGCACGGGCAGTCTCCGCTGGTCCGTGGCTGGGGCTCCCTACAGATCGCTGTCAGGAGTTAAGTCAAGGCCACCCACTCAATGTTTCTCAGAGTGTACGTGCAGACCATGCTCACTGAACTATCAGAGGTACTTATTTCCATGGCAGGTTCTCAGGCAATGGACAGAACCAGAATCTCTGGGGCTTAGGAGCTAGGCACCCACATTTTTAACAAGCTCCCCAGCGGCACTGCAGGATCTAACCCAGACGAAAACTCCGACATGGCCATCTTGCCATGTGATTCCATGCACAGGGTCGTTCTGCCAGTTGGAATCACTAGAGATCTTCTGAAAATACTGGTGTCTGACTCTCCCTCCCAGGAGTTAGGTTCCATGGGAATAGGGTGCATCAGTGGTTTTGAAAGCTCCCCAAACCATTCTAACATGTAGCAAAGTTTAGGAACCATTGCACTAGGTCAGTGGTCGGCAAACGCATTAGTCAACAGAGCCAAATATCAACAGTACAACGATTGAAATTTCTTTGGAGAAATCATCTCAAATCTAGTCACAGAGGGCTAATGAAATTCTTGGCTACCTGGGCAAAGTGAGGAGGGAAGAACACTGACTTTGTGTATGATGTTAGTAGTTCCTGTGTGTCATGTTTGTAGTAAGACAGTGAATTACCACATAGGATCCTGATCTAGGGTTGGGGAGACGGCTGGCTCATATCAGGAACACAGAGGGGTTTCTCTGTCATTGTTCAGCATTGTTGCTCCAACTGATTTTACTCAACCATTTCCCATTTTGAGCTTTTTAAACTGTGAGTAGTAACTTAGTATTGGGTTTTAAGTCATTTTAATGGCATGGATTCCAACCAGCATTTTAAATGGAATGGGATGGAATGGATTGGGATGGAAAACATTGGGTAGAAGAGTGAATTGTTGTTTTGTGAGCCACACATGTCTGACTGTGGTTCATTGTATAAGATGTCTGACAGACAGCCCTCAACAGTGCCTTCACAGTGTGACTCCATCTCTCTCTCAATCTCATTTCGCCTCCTCTTGATCTTTCCAGTTGGCAGGGAGTTCTAAACCTCTACCATCAAATTTAGAGGACATCTGTAGTTGAATCTGGTGGCTTCATTCCATTCATATGGGAAACACAAAGATGAAAATGAGCCAGGCACTTTGCAATGTTCCTGAAAAAGTCATCTCTCTGAGAAGGGCTCGGTTGCTGAATCACATCTTTCTCTTTCCGAAAGAACTGGCAACAAACCCATGCCTCCTTCAGGTTTTCAGATGCAGAGCTTGTAGCTCTCCTGGTAATAGAGCCTCCTCTGCACACTCTGCTTGAAAGGCAAGACATCTGCCTCAGCTGCAACCAAGGAAAAATAGATCAAGTGTACAGACAAAATCTATGACCACTGGAATAATGTCTGTAAATGGGCTTAATTAGTCCTTTGGCTCAAGGGCAATAAAATTTGCCTTGAAGTAGCAGGATTTACTTCATCAAACCACACTTCAAGTTGCAAGCAAATACAAATGTGTGTGTGTGTGTGTGTGTGTGTGTGTGTGTGTGTGTGTTTACTTACTTTGATCTGAAATATTAAGGATGGTTCTTTGGGATAAGCAGTAGGAAAATTGCTGAGCAGAGCTGTACCAGACAGAAAGCCAGGGGAAATATAGAACAAGAGAGACTCCAGGCAGGTGCAATGGTGAGATAAAATAGCAACGTCAGGAGTATGGATAGGGCCTGAGGGAGCGTGTCGTGAAGACCGGCATGTGGAGGCAGGGAGTGTGAGGACCAGCCAACTGATACTGCTGCCAAACGGTAGGAAATCAATACCTGTCAATCAATAACTTAGCCCGAGAGAAGCAAATAAAGACCATCTTCTGGAAGAGATCACCGGTTTCTAGTTAAAGTGGCCTGAGGTACTGATGAGGATAACATGTCCTTTGAGAGCAAATGCTCTTTGAATTGATTAGATCAGCAATCTAGAGATTTTCTTTCAATTGATTGAAAACGTGATTTCCAAAGACAGGGGTTACTTTGGCTAAGATGTGTGTCCCTGCAGGGAGTAACAAAAATCATTCTGCCTGTGCACTCTGGGAGGACATATTTATGCCTGGTTAATCATCTCCCAATGTATTTGGGCTAAAATTAAAAACCAGCAGCTTTCCTTGCTTTGCATGACTGCTTCCAGTCAGTGGTGTGTGTGCTCAAGGTGGGAGAAGGGGGGAGGCCTGGTTTCAGCGTTGGTGTTTGCTCTAAATAAGCCCTCACTCTTTTTTAATGCTGTTGTTAATCCTCATTCGAGGATTTTTTTTTCATTTATTTTTATAAAGTGGAAGGAGGGAGATAGAGAAACATAGATGTGAGAGAAACACATCAATTGGTTGCCTTCCACATGAGCCCTGACTGAGGCTCGGGATTGAACCTGCAAACCATATCTGTACCCTTGACCAGGAAATGAACCCTCAACCCTTCAATGAGAGGGCTGGTGCTCTAACCATTGAGAACACTGGTCAGCTAAACCCTCACTCTTCATATTTGCTTTCGGCGAAGAAGCCAAGAAAGGACTTGCCAGCAGAATTTGGTCCATATTCCTGAATAAAAAATAACTAAAAGTAAAGTTATTTCTTGGTCAAATGACAAAGATTGCAGCCAGTATGCAAATGGGGATATTTTTTTTAATTACACTGTAATCCCAAGAATATAACTGTTAAGTAATTGATATGAAATGTCTGAGAATAGGTTTCCAAGTAAAGAATGATGCATAGAGCCAAGACAGGTCAAGTTCATCTATTAAATTCTTTCTTTAAAAAAATTTTTTTTCTGGTGTGTGTGTGTGTGTGTGTGTGTGTGTGTGTGTTGGTGGTTTTTGTTTATTTTAGGGAGAGATAGAAACATCAATTGGGTGCCTCCTGCATGCCTCCTACTGGGAACTGAGCCTGAAATCCAGGCATGTGCCCTGACCAGGAATTGAACCGTGACCTACTTGTGCACAGGACAACGCTCAATCCACACAGGCCAGGCCATCTATTAACTTCTTGTAATAAGAATTAACCATGCTCTGCAAGTCCTGGGCGGGGTGGGGAGGAAAGCATAGTTATCTGGCTCGTGCAACAACTTTGAGATGCACCGAGAACCGAGAACAGAATTATCAGGCTCGTTTGATTTCTGAACTCCGAAGAGAGTGCGGTTTCCCAGCCATGAGCAGAACCCTTCTAAGCTAATATAAATAATCTATTATCTACAACGAGTCTCCTGTTAGTAAATATTGGCTTTGTAACTGTTACTCTGTGAGTTTCAAATACGAATAAACAGAATCTTCTGTCAGTGGGCAGTGATCTTCAAACACGGCTATAGATCAGTGTCAGATTTTCCTGCAGAGCTTGGCAAACATGCAGCTTCCTGAGCCCATTTCCATGAAATCACCCAGGAAGACTGAAAAGAATGCTGGTGCCTGGACCTCACTCGAGGGTCTAGAACCAGGCTCTGGGGATAAGGCCAATGCGTTGGTATTTTCTAAAAGTATCCACGTGAGACTCCTCCCTACGGAGTGATTTCGTAGGTGAGACTGGGGCCCAGCCCTCTCCAAGTACAGGTATCACAGGTGATTTCGATGCCCATAATCCCTGGGTCCTATTCTCAAACACACTGGGCTAGCTCATATCAAAAATCTAGGTAACTCCAGAGCTCTATGAATTGGTGACTCTCAAAATGGCCAAGTCTCACTTTTACGTTGACTTCTTTGCGCTACAGCCATACCTCTGAAGTAAACCTCAGTCTTTGTGGTTAGGAGGGAAGATTACTTTAAACAGGATGGCTGGATTCATACACTGATTAGGATGCTCAAGGATAAGAACAGTATTACATTGGGGCAAAGGTAGATTTTTATCTAGATGTGTTATCAGAATTTCATAAGTAAATGGTTGCATTGCTGAGACAAAAGTAACTGAAAAATTATTATTTCACAAATAATCAGTTTCAAAATAAACTTTAATTCAGAAAATATTATTTATACTAAACCATAATGAACATTTAAAAGTGCACTTAGCCCTAACCGGTTTGGCTCAGTGGATAGAACGTCGGCCTGCGGACTGAAGGTTCCATTCCGGTCAAGGGCGTGTACCTTGGTTGCGGGCACATCCCCAGTAGGGGGTGTGCAGGAGGCAGCTGATCGATGTTTCTCTCTCATCAATGTTTCTAACTCTCTATCCCTCTCCCTTCCTCTCTGTAAAAAATCAATAAAATATATTTTTAAAAATAAAATAAAAGTACACTTAAAAAATCAAAAGGGTACCCAACCGGTGTGACTCAGTGGTTGAGGCTTGACCTATGAACCAGGAGGTCAAGTTTTGATTCCCTGTCAGGGCACAGGCCTGGGTTGTGGGCTGGATCCCCAGTCGGGGCATGGAGTAAGCAGCTGATGGATGATTCACTCTCATCATTAACGTTTATATCTCTCTCTCTCCTTTCCTCTCTGGTATAAATTATTTATATATATATATATATATATATATATATATATATATATATATATATATTTAAGTCAAAGGGTTAAGTACAAGGATAGTCATGGCAGCATTAACTTTAATTAAAAAAATTTTAAAACTATGTCAAGTCTATTCAAAAGAAGACTCATTAAATAAGTATTGTATACAATTAACTAGGATGCAGCCATTAAAAAGAATGATCTGCTCTCTCTATATTAACAAATAATATATTTAAGATATAACTGAGAATAGAAGCAAATAATAGACATGTGTGTCGTATAAATCCATTTGTGTTTTTAAAAATTATGTGAAATTCATGATATTTCTCTGGGAACTGTGTGGCTGGGAAAATAAGACTCACTTTCCCCATTAATATTCCTTTGGCCCTTTGGGGGATTTGCACCATTTGAATTATTTCTTTTCTTTTTAATAAAAGATTAAGTGTAAACCATAAGCTTTTCGAATGAATCTTCATATGAACAAACCCTGGTACATAGTAGACATTCAATAAATGTTTGTTTATCAAAATTTTGCTACATTATTCCTCCTATTACTCAAATCTCTCCTTTTCTCGGTGTGTAGATGGGGGGGTGGGTAGCTAAAGTTTCACATAGTGCATTATGCTTCAGCCCTTACTGAGTGCTAAGTGTGTGCTAAGCGTTGTCAGTCTCTTGACATGTGTTGAAGTACATATTACCATCTCTCTTTTACACATAAGAAAACCGAGACCTAGAGAGTTCTCTGCAACCTCAAGCAAATTGTGTTTCACACACACACACACACACACACACACACACACATACACACACAAACACACACACATACACACACACACACACACACACCCTTAAAGAAGCACCTTTCAAGTAGATGCAAAATGTTGTGAGGATGCCAAAACCGGTTTGGCTCAGTGGTGGAGCGTCAGTCTGTGGATTGAAAGGTCCTGGGTTCCGGTGAGGGGCATGTACATTGGTTGCGGGCACAGCCCCGGTAGGAGGTGTGCAAGAGGCAGCTGGTGGATGTTTCTCTCTCATCGACGTTTCTAGCTCTCTATCTCTCTCCCTTCCTCTCTGAAAAATATGAATAAAAATATATATTTTTTTAAAAATGTTGTGAGGGTGATGAAAATAATACGCTCTTGTCCTTCCCAAGGAACTGGACAGGGAAGCATTTCTGTATAACATACCATAATGCACGGCAAGAGAGAGCCCGTGACGGGAGCTCTGAGGGAGAGAAATTCGGGGAGGGAGGCTTCTCCGATGAGGACCTGATTAATTAAGACTTGGAAGGGGGTGGTCAGGAGGAGTCCTGTGGCCCATGTTTCCACCCCATACTAAGTGCTTTGTATACATCATCACCTTTTATTCTTTTAGTCCTAACAAGTCTGAGTATTCTTGTTCCCGGTTTTGGATGAGTAAATCAAAACCTAAAGAAGAAACCTTCCCCAGATGGTTGGCCTACCTCCCTACTCCATCAAGGATTGCCAACGTGCATTGCCTCATGTAGACAAGCATTGCCTCATGTAATGAGGCATATATTGTGTGTTCACACACCGTGTGTGTGTGTGTGTGTGTGTGTGTGTGTGTGCTCATGCATACACATTCCTTATCTCTAATACAAGTATAAAAGACTTGCAACAGGAACCTCAATATTTCTTTAATATTCCTCCATTATACATTCACGTAGTAGACACTGAAATACTTGTGGCAATGTATTGGTGCTAAACTAAGTCTGTGTAATCCAGCTTTTTTTATTTTTTTACAAAGGTTTTATGACAACAGATGAAAGAAAGTTATTTGACCACCTCAAGTCTCCTCATCTGAAATATTGGGTTCCATTCGTCTGGTTTGGAAATCTGGCAGCGAAAGCCAGGAAGGAAGGTAGAATCAGAGACAGTGTTGATCTGCAATCGTTGATGACTGTAAGTACATCGTGATTGTCACACACACACACACACACACACACACACACACACACACACACACGATGCTAATCAGAGACCAAGAGAAGGAAGCTGATGTGACAGGTTGGACCTGGGTGAATCTGCTTTGCTTAATTCAGAACCCTCAGCATCAGGACAGGACGGCACACAGGCTGTAACTCAGATTGATTGGCACTTGGTTGCTTGGAAACTCTGTGTTAAACAGTATTGGGCTTGCAATGTGCTCTGCAGGAAAGTGTCCCTTGATTGATTGGCAATGCCTGCCAAGGGTTCCGAAGGATCTGGTGCCCACAAAGCATATTTGCATCCCTGGCTCCAGGACCTCCCAGTCAGTTCCCCAAATTGGAATAGTTCAAGGTTAAGCCAGCTTTTCAGATGCTCCAGGAAACAAAATTGGGTTTTTATTCAACAAAATAACTCTGAATTCACCTGAGAAACAAATGAATGTAAGAGCTAAATAGATTTGTGCCATGATAGTCTCCTGCCTGGATTAGGCTAAGAGTGAATGATTTAAAAATAGCTTCTGAATGAATGTGAACTCTTCTTCAGGCTCAGATAATAATTTATGTGTAATAAAGGGGAGAGGGGATCAATGGATCCCAGTCCTTCCTGCTTCAAAGAAAGATAGATTTTTTTTTGTCAATATAAGCAACCTTATTTGGAGATGGTGGAGGGTTAGGATAGATTTATTTCTTTTTTCTAAGATCTATGGTAAGCATGTTTTAAAAAAAGAAAAACAAAAAAAAGTATCTCCACATAATATACCAAAATGGCTAGAAATGACTTATCTATACTAATAAAAGGGTAATATGCTAATTAGACTGCGAGACCTTCTGGACAAAGCCATGGTGGTAGGCAGGGTGATCAAGCCAGGAGGGGAGGGCAGTTGGAGGTGAGCAGGCCAGTGGGGGGCGCGGTTGGGGGGGGCGAGGTTGGGGGCAAGCAGGCTGGCAGGGGGCAGTTTCAGGCAAGTAGGACAGCAAGGGGGCAATTGGGGGTGATCAGGCTGGCAGGCAGAGTGGTTAGGGGCGATCAAGCAGGCAGGCAGGTGAGTGGTTAGGAGCCAGTGGTCCCGGATTATGAGAGGGATGTCCAACTGCCGATTTAAGCCTGATCCCTGTGGGTCTAAACCAGCAGTCAGATATTCTCCAAGGGGTCCCAGATTGGAGAGAGTGCAAGCCAAGCTAAGGGACACCCCCCATGCATGAACTTCATGCACCGGGCCATTAGTCCTATATAATAAATGCCTAATATGCTAAGTGTCCAGTCAACCAGTAGGCTGTTCAACCAATCAAAACATAATATGCTAATGATATGCTAAGGCCACTCAACTGCTAGCTATGACATGCACTGACTACCAGGAGGGTGACCAGCCTACCAGTTGCTATGACATGAACTGACCACTAGGGGGCAGATGCTCTGACCGGTAGGTTAGCTTGCTGTGGGGGTCCGGCCAATCGGGACTGAGCAAGATGGGCTGAACATGCCCTGGAGCCCTCCTATGGTCCCTCCCTGGCTAGCCAACCTCCCTCATCCCTCCCAGCCCCAATCATCCACCAGTGGGGCCCCTCTGCCTGGCCTGCACCCTCTCACAATCCGGGGCCCTCCGGGGATGTTGGAGAGTTGGTTTTGGCCTGATCCCACAGGCAAGGCTGAAAGTCCCCACTGTTGCACGAAGTCATGCACCGGACCTCTAGTTTAAAATATTAACCACTCGCCGAAACCAGTTTGGCTCAGTGGTAGAGCGTAGGTCTGTGGACTGAAAAGTCCCAGGTTCGATTCTGGTCAAGGGCATGTACCTTGGTTGCAGGCACATTCCCCGGTAGGGGGTGTGCAAGAGGCAGCTGGTCGATGTTTCTCTCTCATCGACGTTTCTAGCTCTCTATCTCTCTCCCTTCCTCTCTGTAAAATATCAATAAAATATATTTTTAAAAAATAAATAAAATATTAACCACTGCCTTCCCATCACCACTTTGGACCAACATCATTTTGGAAATTTTGGATTCAATAGAGTAGGAGGCACTTCTCTAAAGCCCTAATTTTTATGAATATTTAATATACATATTCAAACGTACTTCTTTTTGTACATTGTTGAATGATGGTCATGGCTGTTGTTTTCAGAATTTTCCTTTTGGAATGGCCTTCAGAACCAATTTATTAGCTTCACAAAGTCCCCTTGTTTTACAGATATAGTCATAAAAGACATGGCCACATTCCTAATCCTACTGAATATTGATTACCACACCCATCATTTTAGTAAATCATGTTTTCTCTGTTTCTGGCTTAGGAAATGAACCGATACCGCTCTTGGTGCAGCCTCTTATTCGGTTACGACTGGGTTGGGATCCCGCTGGTCTACACCCAGGTATCAAATACTGTGCACATGACTTTTATTTCTGCTTGCTCCCTCTGGCACTGGCTGTGGGCCACCAGCGCTGTGCTCTCACTTGGGTTTCTCTCTATTTCAGGTTGTCACTCTGGCTGTCTACACCTTCTTTTTTGCGTGCCTGATTGGACGCCAGTTTCTGGATCCCACCAAAGGCTACGCTGGGCATGACTTAGATCTTTACATTCCAATCTTTACTCTCCTTCAGTTCTTCTTCTATGCCGGATGGCTCAAGGTAGCCAACCGTCTCAGAGTCCTGAGACCCACTCTGTAAACTCTGTCATGTGCCAAACTCTGCATGCTGATCTGAGCCTAGCCAGTCATTCCTGAGTGAGTCCAAGACAGATTTAACGTTTAATGGCTCAGCGATGTTATTCCTTTTCATCCAGGGATTAAAGTGTCAGGGACGTGGTGAGTACCTATGGGCAGCAACTGAAGCAGCTCATTTATGCAAAGAGATTACAAGAAGACTCCTTTATGGCTATTGGTTTTTTAAGTCTTTGTGTGCTCCCACTAGGATTACAGTAATGTAAGTAAAGTAATGACTGCATCTGCATTGATGTTTTGTACAGTGATAAGCAACTCCTCAGTAAAAGAGAGCAAGTAGGAAGCTTTGTAACTTGGTTCTGCTGGACTCTGCAGATAGTTCGCTGTGATTCCCTGAAATCCCACTGGCTGTCTCACAATAGTAAATGCCCACCCCCCACACCCATTTTCAAAACCACAGCTGAGATTCAGAAAAGAATTCATTGAAATCAAGACCAGAAACACCAGCACTCATGGCAGCATCGGGTGTGCTAGTAAATTGAAAACAGGTTAGAACAGGAAGGACGATGTGTCCCGTCATCAGTGCCAAGTGCCCGCTGTACCCCCAGCACCTCCCCCCGCTCCCGGAGGTACGGGCAGACACCAGCGTTCTGATCCTGCCATCGCTTTGGGGAACGTCTAAAACAGAAGTACAGTATGTGATGAGGGGGGAAAAAGTTGGAGTCTTTGGCTGCTTTAGGTTAACTGAAATCTAACGACAGTTTGAAGATGGCGTTAATAACATAGACTTTCCAGGTGTCTGGCCTTCCAAACAGCCGCGTGTGGGAGGGCATGGGTGAGGTCTTCCAGGTTGTGGCAGCACTTTCCCTGCAGGTGCCTTTACTTTCATTGATTTGAATCTCAACCAGAAAAGCAATAAATTATGTTGGCATTTCAAATTATACTCCAAAGAGTAAAGGCACTTTATTCTTTGAAAATGGCAAAAACATTTTTTAACCAGATGACAGATTCCTTCTTTTTTTTTTTTAACTTGTACACATTTTATTACACTGCAGGGCTAACACATGTTACCCTCCTGACAAGATGCTTAAAAAGTACTAGTTGACTTACATGCATTTCCCAAATTTTCCTCCAAATACAAAAATTGCCAAAATGATTAATTTGATCCCATTGGGAGCTTTGATATATTCAAAAGTCTCCATATGTGTGTGTGTGTATGTACATATATACACGCACACATATATGGAGAGAGAGAGAGAGAGAGAGAGAGAGAGAGACATCTATGTGAGAGAGAAACATCAATTGCCTCTTGTACTGGCCCCAACTGGGGAATGAACCCAGAATCTAGGTATGTGCCCTGTCTGAGAATTTAACCTGCAACCTTTTGGTGTACAGATGATGCTCCAAACAACTGAGCCATCTTACCAGGGCTAGATTCTATTTTTATAAAAAGAAAGATCACCAAAATTGGCCCAAATGTTTAATCATTCTGTTCTTTCCCCTGAGTAATGCTGAGACTTGTAGTCTTGCTTTGTGTCCATGTGAGGTGTTTGGCTAGCCTACAAGAAACAGTGAGTTCCTGCCTTCTGACAGTCTCTCTAAAATGTTAATGTTTTATTCTTTTATACTATTTTTCAATATTTTTTTTTTATTGATTTCAGAGAGGAAAGGAGGAGAGAAAGAAACATCAATGATGAGAGAGAATCATTGATGAACTGCCTCCTGCACGCCCCCTCCTGGGGATCAATCTTCCAGCCCGGGCATGTGCCCTGACAGGGAATAAAACTGTGATCTCCTGAGTTAATAGGTCAATTCTCAACCACTGAGCCACATCAGCTCTGAGCCACATCATGGCTCTTTCATAAAATATTTTCTAAGTAAAAATATGATCCAGGCTGGTATGGCTCAGTGGTTGAGCATGGACTTAGGAACCAGGAAGTCACAGTTCAATTTGTAGTTGGAGCACATGCCTGGGTTGCCGGATTGATCCCCATTGTGGGTTGTGCAGGAGGCAATCAATCAATGGTTCTCTCTCATTATTGATGTTTATATCTCTCTCTTCCTTTCCCCTCCTCTCTGAAATCAATGACAATATATTTTAAAATATAGAATTGATTCTTTATTTTAAAATATATCCTATATAATAAAGAGTTAGTATGCAAATTGACCATCAGGGCCTCACAAGATGGCTGCCTATGACCAGACTGGCAGGGGGGTTAGTGAGGGACGACCAAATGACTGAACAGTAGGCTGCATGGGGTGATCAGACTGGTAAGGGGGAGGGGGGTTAAGGGGCTACCAGGCCAGCAGGGGGGGGGGCATTTGGAGGCAACCAGGATGGCAGAGAGAGAAGTTGGGAGCAACCAGGCTGACAGGGAGGCAGTAAAAGGTGACCAGGCCAGCAGGGGGGTGCAGTTGGGGGCAACCAGGCTGGCAGGGGGGACAGTGAGGGGTGACTAAGCCAGTGGGGGGGGCAGTTTTGGGCGAGCAGGCTGGCACAAAGAGGCAGTGAGTGGTGATCAGGCCAGTGGGGACAGGGGACGACTAGGCAGGCAGGCAGATGAGCAATTAGGAGCAAGTGGTCCAGGATTGTGAGGGGGATGCCAGCAGTCGGACATCCCCTGAGGGGTCCCAGATTAGAGAGGGTGAAGGCTGGGGTGAGGGGACACCCTCCCATGCACGAATTCCATGCACTGGGCCTCTAGTATACATATGAAAAGCCAATCTTAGCTATTAAGAGAGAGGCAGCCCTAAGAGAAGTGAGTTTTCTCACCACAGATTGTATCTCAATTTCTAAACAGCTGTTTTATCTACACCATTCTAATACTTACCACTCTTTTCACAGCATAGAAAATTCATCTAACCTTATGAACAGTATATTATTCAGTTATTTGCTGGAACTGGAGCCTCCAAGAAAGTGGAAAAAAATACTTTTGTGAGATAGTTAATTCGGAGACATGGGTATCATTTTGGTAGTTAAATGTGGACTCTATTACTATAGGTGGGACTGATCCCATAAAAGTGAAATTCTGAATATAATTGAAATAGTTTCAAGACCCATCTAGTCGCCCATGGAATTTAAGGAAACCCCCAGACAAGAAAAGTCAGGGAGCCCCTCAGAACTTGCAGTCAATGACCTTGTCATGGATGCGGCCATGACGCTGACTGATTCATGCCCTGGCGAGGGCTGGCCCTTAGAATAAGGCGGATGGTGGTTCTCGCCCCTGGCCACCCGTTAAGGTCTCCTGGGGGCTTTCCCCAACACTGATGCCTGGGTTCAAGCCTCTCACCCATTAAATAAGGATTGGGGGAGGAAGGGACCCAGGCATCACTCGTTTTAAAAGCTCCTCAGGTGATTTTGATGTTCAGTCAAGGCTGAGAACAACTGCTCTCAGTGGTGAAACTTAAATCCTAAAAAATAAATAGGTAGATTTTCTACCAAATAGTCTCAGAATCTAGAAACTACTAATCGACGGTGCCTTTATTTTATACACTTGTAGATTTTTCCCATTTAGGCCCAATGAAAAATCACTCACACACCCAGATAATAAAAATCAAAGGGAATTACTAAAAAAAAAAAAATGAGAATAACAGGTGAATCATATTTGGCATCTAAATCTCTCATCGAGAAAGCTATTCAATTCAGGAGCATGGTAAGAACATACAATATTGACCAACTACTGTAAGATATGTAAGAAGCTACTAAACTGTTCCCAGAGAGAAAACTAACCCACCTTTAGGGTAAAACAAATTCCAGCTTTATGACTTACCCGCTCTTGGACTCATCCACTTTAACAGTTACGTCCAATAATTATACAGCCCCTTGTATTATGTTCACTCATTGTGATTTGACTTTCTTTGCTGTTTCCACCTTCCCCATGCTTACATTTTGTCTCAACACCTGGGCCTTCAAAAATTCCTAAGAGCACAGGCAGTGCCCCCCTCTAAGTGCCTGGTGTCGTGCCTCGCACATTGTCAGGGCTCCTTCCGTAGCCAGTGGTGTGATTTGTGCCTGAAAATAGATTACAGGACATCTAAAAGCCCTTGGCTTCTCTGCACAGGCCTGCAGAGCCACCAGACAAACAGATCCACCGAGAGCCTGCCGGTGCAGGGGCATGATTCCTGGTCTGAGAGTTGGGTCTCGTCTGCCGGTAAATCCCTGCGTCCTCCCCCACCCCCCTCCCCCCCAGGCTTCATCTGATGGAAGGGACAACAGGAAGCAGAGAGTGAAACAGGCATCTGTTCAGCCTTCACTCCAGTCCTCACAGCACCGTGGCTGACTTGGTCTATGTTCCCACTGCAGGTGGCTGAGCAGCTCATCAACCCTTTCGGAGAAGATGATGATGATTTTGAAACGAACTGGTGCATTGACAGAAATCTGCAGGTGAGATGAGTTTTTCTTCCCTTTCCTTTTATATATACATACATCTCTATATATAAAAGGCTAAGTGGCTGTCCAACCGGTAGCTATGATGAGCACTGACCATCAAGAGGCAGACGCTCAACGCAGGAACTGCCCTCTGGTGGTCAGTGCACTCCACAGCGGGAGCGCTGCTCAGCTCACCTCCAGGCCCCAGACACCAGGCTCACAGCTGGCGAGCGCTGCTGCTGCTGCTGCTGCTGCTGCTACTGCAGAGGCACAAGCCTCCCCCACCTCCATGGCAGCGCTACCACTCCTGCCAGATTGCCTGCCGCTTCTCGCACTACTACCTCCCTCGGGGGACGTCAGACTGCCAGTTTCAGTCCGGCCTGCGGGGATCAGGCTGAAACCGGCAGTCTGGTATCCCCGAGGGGTCCCAGAATGTGAGAGGGCACAGGCCAAGGTGAGAGACCCCACCAGTACACAGGGCCTCTAGTTGATAACAAATTACTTATGCCATTTTAAATCCAAACGGACCCTGAATGCAGGCCCTGGCACTTTGGTCCAACTGTTAGCCACAAATACAGGGGTTTTGGCCCTTCAGTATGTTGTCCGAGGTCCTTCTGAAACCTCACAGCTCCTGGATCTCAGTTCTGGAGAAATGTAGCCCCTTTTAAGTAGAATGTCAAGCCAATTTTCTTTTTATTTTATTTTTATTTTTATAAATATATTTTATTGATTTTTTTTTTTACAGAGAGGAAGGGAGAGGGATAGAGAGCTAGAAACATCAATAGAGAGAGAAACATCAACCAGCTACCTCCTGCACACCCCCTACCAGGGATGTGCCCACAACCAATGTACATGCCCTTGACCAGAATCGAACCTGGGACCTTTCAGTCCACAGGCCGACGCTCTATCCACTGAGCCAGACCAGTTTTGGCCCAGTTTTCTTTTTAAAGTTGTATTATTAACTAGAGGCCCAGTGCATGAAATTTGTACATGGGTAGGGTCCCTAGTAGCTTCCTGCTGCCGGCCAGTGCCTTCCTTCATTCTGCACTGCCCCCTGGTGGTCAGCACACATCATAGCAAGCTATTGAACTCCCAGTTGGTCCCAAGGGGACACTTTGCATATCAGGTTTTTATACATATAGATGTTATACAGCCTCAGAACAAAACAATATGTTAATGCATTCTTTTAATTTGTTTTCCATTGCCACCCAGAGAGGTTAACAGTGACATAATGGCAGCCAGATGCAATCTGATGTGAGTTCCCAAACTCATGTCATGTAGGTCCCTGCCTTCAGGTGTCCATCAGCTGGACACTGGGAGCCTGGGCCACACTGACCTGTATCTCAGATCCGCCTGCATCACACCAAGGGAACCTCGGCCCCTTCCCTAAAGCATTATCCCACAGAGGTTTTCCATGAAGAACCAGCATAAGATAAGGAGAACGCTCTCCTCAGACCATTCTCTCCCCTGAGAGCCACAGCCTGGGGAAGGCCCTCAGCTGGTCTATTTGTCTCAAGCCCTTACTTGGCTCTTACACAGGTTCAAGCATTTCACCGTCGGTCACTGTTGGTTCGCAAACTGGCCCCCGTACAGGGAGGGCAAGGAGAGACTGGAGGAAGAGGCAGGCCGCTCCAGATTGGCGGGCAGCAGGTTTAACAAGCAATGGGACACTTACATTCATGCCAGGCTTGTCTTGGGTGATCACCAGATCAACCTATCTCCCCACCCCCTGGCAGAAGCTTCTTCGAAGTTTACGCAGAGGCCTTCACTGGCTGGCTGCAGTCAGGTGCATTGTTCTGATGGCCTCCACAACACATTGCTCTCTCCGGCCTGCATCCCTGGTGGTCAGCACACACGTGACCAGAGCAGCTCCACTGTGACCAGGACATACATTCCAGGGACAGGTCAGTCGGGGAAGCAGCCTCCAATTGCCGAGGTCCAGCTCCTGGGTCACCTGGCGGTCACATGGTCTCCGTCCCTCCCTCCATAATCACACTGTCCGTCCGCCAGGGAGGAAGCCTAGGCCGCTCAGCCTGTACAACTTGGACTCCCAGAGGCTTCATAAGTCACTCACGCATCCGTTTGTCAAAGTCAAGAGGAGAGACCACTATGGCCCCATGCAGGACAGGGTGTTGATACATTCTTCCAAACAAACAAAGAGCGCTCAAGGCATATAAGAAATGGTATCACGTTCAAGGGTGTTTATGGAATCCACAGAGTGGGATATTGAGGATCTTCAGCTTCCCGCGGTATCTGGGGTTTGCGGGTGCTGCCAGGATAGGCAGTGTGGTAACTCTGAGCAAAGAGGACGGCGCCTCTCCTTCCTCCCGGTTAGAAGCAGCTCCACTCGGAGGCATGTGGCTCGATGAGCCCCGTCTGGGCAGCTTCACGGCCCCACTCTCAGGGCAGCGGCCCGGGCTGCAGCAGATACGCACCACAGACATTTGCGTGTTCACTCCTCGGGCTGTGCTCCATCCGCTCCAACCCCCATCCACCCTCTGAAACGTCTTCCCTTCCTTCCTGCAGTGCACATCTGGGTGGTTCTAACACTGCAACAATGCTTTCAGGTCTCTCTTTTAGCGGTGGATGAAATGCACATGAGCTTACCCAAGATGAAGAAAGACATTTACTGGGACGATTCTGCTGCGCGCCCCCCATATACGCTGGCAGCTGCTGACTACTGCATACCCTCATTTCTGGGGTCAACAGTCCAAATGGCGTAAGTGCATTTAAAAAAAAAAATAAGTAAGTGATAATTTTTTTGCCATGTTCTCGACATTACTTTCATTACAACATTCAATTACCAGTATCTTATAAATCTTATATATAATTAGCATACCCAATGATGGAATTGGAGAGTCAAGAGACGTAGTTTCTGGTTTAAATATGGTGTGTGTGTGTGTGTGTGTGTGTGTGTGTGTGTGTGTGTGAGATTTTGGGGACAATTTGCATTTTGACATTGTTTTTGTACCACAGCAAACTTCTCCAATAGTTGTGAAACTATCCTTTTTCCCCCCCGTGCAATGTGAAGACAGTTTAATTATGTAGTCTTTTGTTGTTTAACTCTACCATAATTAAATGCATTTTTTAACAAGTGTTTATTGAGCATGCACCATGTGCAGGCACTGTGTTAGACTACTTGGAAACAAGCAAATCTTAAAGAATACAATGAGTTTTATCAAAAGTTTTCCCTAAGATTATAATTCAACCCACCCTGGCCAGGTGGCTTGGTTGGTTGGAGCATCCTCTCGTACACCAAAGGTTTCCGGTTCGATTCCCGGTCAGGGCACATACTAGGCTTTGGCTTTGATCCCTGGCGGGGACACATACAGTAGGTAACCGATGGATGTTTCTCTCACATCCATGTTTCTCCCTCTCTCTTTTTCTCTTCCTCTCTCTAAAATCTATAAACATATCCTTGGGTAAGGATTTTTTTTAAAAGATTATAATTCAACCCAACTGTGTTTAGCATATAAATCAATCTCTGTTCCCTGGTTTTAACATAACAATCTGTCCCTATAGCCAGCTTTAAATAAATGGGTGGAGGCCTGAAGTAAATCATGCACAGTTCTTGAATAACTTCATTAAATCTGATAACGTATTTGATTTTTAAGAAATGTGTGAGTAGGGGGGAAGTTTGAGTATTTTTGCTGAAGGCAGATGCTACAGTTTCCAAGTAACTTAAAAAGAATATGGGCAAATTTAGAAAAATAAGAAGCCTTCCCAAACATTATAGAAAAAGGAAAAAACTTGTGGAGTTTTTCTTATAACTGTTGGACAAAGAGTGGCTTGTTGTTCCCCTAGGGCAGTATTTCCCAAACTTTTGACATGTGTACCCCTTCTATAATTTTTGTAACGCTGAGTACCCCTCATCAAAATAAAATGGATGTATTTTAATAACAATCAAAATATATTTACTTTTTCTTTTTTTTGGTACATACACAAAATAATAATAAATGAAAAATAAAATTCATAATAAAATATAAATAAAAGTTATATTATAAATAACATTTATTTGCACACCGGACCATCTCACGCCTCATAAGACTGTCTTGACTTGACTCATGAGAACGTAGAATTAGGCGCAGCTAAGCACGGTGCAGTGCATATCCCCACCAAACTCCGGTGCAACGCGTACCCCCACCAAACTCTTCCCGTGCCCCTGGGGGTACGCGTACCACACTTTGGGAAACACTGCCCTAGGGAATAACTTGAGTTTGCATCTTGCAGTTGTCACTTGTGACCCCTCATTCCCCTCCCCACCAGTTTTCAGCCCTCCTCTTTCCCTATCGTTTAAAAGCAAACTTCAACTGAGTACATTTTGAAGATCCTATTGGCTTTACTCAGTGATTGGTGAATTAGGCGTTCAACCTATAACAGATAGAAAGGAACCGACTGTTATAGACAGAAGGGAGGTGGTTGGACTAGGAGGAACAGGGAGGTCGTTGCACTAGGCAGCTGAGCAGGTTGGTACCTGCGAGGTTTCCTTCAGGGGCCTGGCCGGCAGATTGTGTAACCTGTGCTCTCCGGGGGAGTCCAGATGGCCTGGTGGAAGAGCCCAGTTCTGGGAGAGCGGGAACTATATTTAAGGCTCCGTTTGGTGATGTGGGGCTTGGCATAAGCAACTTGCAGCTTGTTGTCTTGTTTTTACTTCTTTTTTATTAAATTTATTGGGGTGGCATTGGTTAATAAAGTTATATAGGTTTCCGGTGCACAATTCTATAATACATCATCTGCATATTGTATTGTGGGTTCACTACCCCAACTCAACTCTCCTGCCATCACCAGTATTCCCCATACTCTCCTCTACCTCCTTCACCCCGGCCCCTCCCACCCTTTGTCTTGTTTTTAACACCGCATCAGGATACCTAGCTTCAGTCCTATTTCTGTAAGGCTTTGCTCTTAGCCGAGTGTCTCCTGGCCCCCATAAGCAGTGATGTGTAAGCTCCTCCCAAGGAGCCACTGAGGCTGAAAGCCCTTCAAGACCCAAAGGAAAGGATGACGAAGCGCAAAGTCAGGCGCTGTGGTATGTGTCTAATGAGGCCGTTCAGGAGCCAGGAGATTTGCCCTTTCTTCAAGAACGCCGTAGAGAAGGGTGCCTACGCTAGCCTTGCTCCTGCCTCCAGAGAGACTGCTGAGCCTGGCCTCTGCTGTCCAGAGCTTCCTCCAGGCCAGGGAGCTCGTACCCACCCAGCCAGTTGCTCAGGCTCCAGGAATAGTAATGTCCTGTTGTTTGCCCTACTCAGCGTTTTCAGTGCGTTCTTGCAGCGGCAGTTTTGAGGACGTCTGGCAACCTTTGCAATTTTGAAAATTAATAGATGCTCTTCTGTGAGCTTGTTTTTAGGTCATGAGATAGGCTTCAGCCTTCCCCTCTACTCCCATCATTGATTAACGCAAAGTATTTGAAGAGCTAACTTGGAAAAGAAGAGAACCCAGCACTACTGTGGGCAGGGTTATTGGGGTGCCTCTAGTTAGTCTGCAGGTGCTACCTCTGCTCAATTTGAGTGTCACTTAGTTGGTTTTGGTGATGGTTAAAAAGATATATATATATATATTTGGTCTCATAAAGTCAAGTGTGGTGGTATGTATTTTATTGGTTCTTATAACACTTAAGGATGGGAAGGGGGAAGCTGCCCCCCTCCACCCTGCCATTGTTCCTTAAAACCACTTTCTGCCTTGTTCAAACAGATCCATAAAGACTCCTTATGCTATTTGCTGTAGGACCGTCCACTTTATGACTTAGCAGACCTTTCACCAAGGAAAAATTCCCTCAGACATCAGTGGGAAAGAAGAGAGCTTCGTCTCTTCTGGGCAGCCTTCCACCATTTGTTACGGACTCTGGGTTTCATCGTTGGTGATGGTCTCCTTTCCATTTGGCTGCTGACAGCTGAAAATCAAATTTGTAGCCCACCTGTAGACAGTCTGTGGGGTTCAGAGGCTGCTTTTCTAGGTCCTGTGTCTCATCCTGCCTTTGTTCCTTATTCTAGCTCTCCTATAGTAGCCTAACTTCATACATTATTGCATTGTTTTTATAAGCCACCTCAAATCCTTTGTGAGATAAAGCAAGATGTAATAAACAAACTGATAAATATTCTTGCTCTAGAAAAAGAAGGAAAAAAGACAGGCTGAGCAAAAGATGAGTCCACTGGAGAATAAGGAAGGCACAGGAGCCAGAGGGGTTGACAGACCAAGGTTCTAGAGAAAACACAGGGAGGCAGGGGCTGGGCTGGGCCCAGGAGGGGCCTGGGCACCTGAGCAGGAGGGAAGGCACTGAAGCCAGATGTGATGAAGATGGTGGGAGATGGTGCCTGTGTAGCTAGTGAGGCAGACACTGGTGTGTTCACCGCAGCTGATCTTTATCATGTCTTAATCCAAAGGAAGTGTAAACAAGGCCCATCTTTCTCTGTCCAATCTGAGACCAAAAAGCTTCTGTTTTAAAACTATCCTATTTAACAAAAGAGTAATAGGCAAATCAACCATCACTCCACTACACCCACGAGCCACACCCACCAGCCAATCAAGAGTGAGTATGCAAATTAACCCAACTAAGATGGCTGCAGCCACGGAGCGAGCAGGAGGCTTGGGTTTCCCCCAGCAATGGAGGAAGCCAAGCTTCTGCAACCCTGGCCTGCCTTGGCCTCCACTCAAGGCTACAAAGTTTCAATTATAGAAGATAAATAAATCCCAGATACCAGGGCCTCTCCTTGGGTTGCTGGGGTGGGGGAGGGGGGGCATGGCCAACCTGCAAACCACCACAGGCCCCTTGCCCAGGCTGCCCCATGCCCCAAGGGAACCCCCACCCTGATCCAGGACACCCTTCAGGGGCAAACCAGCTGACCCCCACCTGTGTATCAGGCCTCTATCCTATCTAATAAAAGAAAAATATGCAAATTGACCACCAATCTAACACATAAGATGGCTGCCCCATGTGGTCAAAGATGACTTCCCCCCCTGTGGACACAAGATGGCTGCCACAAGATGGCCAGCAGGAAAGGGCAGTTGGGAGGCACCAAGCCTTCAGGGAAGGGCAGTTAGGGAAGACCAGGCCTGCAAGGGAGGGCACCTATGGGCAAACAGGCTGGCAGGGGAGCAGTTAGGTATCAATCAGGTTGACAGGGGAGTGGCTGGGAGGTGATCAGGCTGGCAGGCAGAAGCCGTTAGGGACAATCAGGAAGGCAGGCAGGTGAGCAGTTGGGAGCCAGCAGTCCTGGATTGTGAGAGGAATGTCCCACTGCCCATTTAGGCCCGATCCCTAAATGGACAGTCAGACATCCCTCGAGGGGTCCCAGATTGGAGAGGGTTGCAGGCTGCGCTGAGGGAAACCTCTTCCCGTACATGAATTTCGTGCACTGGGCCTCTAGTATTTTATAATTTCTATCACTAAATGAGGGCTGAATTTCTAGCTCCCAATCTTTGTATGGGGCATATTAAAAATCAACTTCAGAACGACCACTTTCAATGAAAAAAAGGCCAGTTGAAAATCTGAACAAAACACCCAAAATAGAAATTTTTATTTATAACAATATTAATTTTCATAAATATACCTGTCTTGGGCATCTAATAAATAGTGTTGATTATTCTCTGGCCAGTACTGTCCTCTTAATAAGCCATGTTATAAATTAACTGAGCAATGAAGAGAAATCTTTCTGGTCGATCCCTTTTCCTGTTACACAGCTGAGATGATGTCATTTGAATCTGATTAGTGTATTCTTTTGTCATAACATAAAACACTTTCTGATCTGCTGTTTTAATTAAGGCATCTTTTCATTCGTTTAGCGCTGCAGACACTATTAACCAAGATTTTTTAAATGCCTGAAAACAATCAAAAGAAGAGTCGCTCATAAAATATATCCAAGCTCTAAAAGCAATGGGTCTTCTTTTACAACAAAAAAATTATATAGTAGGTTAGAAGTATTCTTAATTATATTCATTCAAATATACCAGAAGCAAGCACTCTGTTTCATAAACCTCACTTCCCCAAAACAAACTTAGAATGCTTAAACTCAACCCAGCATTGTTGAAAATAAATTTCTGTTTAAAAGAAACAACAAAAACTGAAGTGCAGTTCTAGCCTACCACACAGCTGGCTTGAGGTAGAATGCTTGTCTTTAATTATACAGCCACAAGGTGCTCCAAAATTCTTATCATTTTTTAAATGCTTGGGATTATCCATTAACACAACTTGCTAAGTCTCTGAGGAATGGAATATATGGAAATTAAAAACCTGAAGTCTCATAACTCCCTTCAATCCTGTCTTGTAAATCAAAATGACCAAGAGTGTAAAAGCAATAATTTCTTAAAGACATTGGTAAACCCTAATAAAATGCCCAACCGTAGCAACAAAAGGATTCAAAATCTTGGAGAAAGCTGTAGCTGATTGTGAAATGGACCACTCACAGGTGTCATGAGGGTATGAGGGGTACTAACTCTGTCTGAATCTAAAAGCACTCACTCTGTCTGTGAACCTTAGACTGCTGACTGCAATCCTGTTTTGAAAAGTCTGTTCTATTGGGCTTTCTGCCGTGATTCAAACATGGCAACATCCCACACTTACAGTGACCTTAAGCAATGTGTCCATGAAGCCAGTTAAGGATCCACTTAGTAAAGAGGGAAAATATTCATTTTTTTTGTAGAAATTGATTCCTATTTGGGAGTTAAAGAATTTAAGATTTATGTGTTACTGTGAAACTGTAACCACTTACCCAGAAATAATGACTTTTACTTCTCTATCTTCATCCCAAAATTCTAAGAATATCTAACAATGATGCATTTACTTTTTCTACAATTATACAAATAGATACAGAGCATTTAGAATTATATAGAAGATCAGAAGTATCTTAATGATATTAGTTCAAATATACCAAAATATGTATTTTAGCAAAGCAAGACTTTATTAAAGTACTAGAGGCCCGGTGCACAAAATTCCTGCACTGGTAGGGTCCCTAATGGCTGCCGCCAGACAGGTCTCCCCTCCCTTCCCCTGGCTGGCTCCACTCCCTGGTCGAACTCCAGGACAACTCCCAGTCAGAGGGGACAATTTGCATACTATTCTTTTATTATATAGGATGGTTGAGTATATTTCCAGATGGATGTTTTATTCGGTAATCTTTTCTTAGCCAACTCTTTTAACATTTTTCACTTTACAAGGAACAACATAAGATTGCATCGGTGTATCACAGACAACCAAGGCTATCTTGAATTCTGAATCACTGACTTGAACAGCCTTGAACAGAAATGTATTCTCGGAACATTGATTTGCACTTAATGCACCACAGAGAAAGGAGAGATGGAACCTCCCAAGGAGAGGAACAGGCGATAAGTTTATAATTTTATAAATAACTCTGGGGTTCTTTCCTATGCCGACATAGGGACCACCATTGGCGCTCTAACTTCCTAAATGATACAAGAGGTACAGATGGCTTTATTTTCTTCTCTAATGAAACTATAGGGCGCAATGGTATTTCAAAGGTGGGGGACATTGGGTGAACCTCTATTTGGGGCCATTATTTCTCTTTGCATCAATCAGTGGAGGCCAGAGGAGCATAACCAGAGTTGTAACGTGGGGCTTGACTATTGTTTAACAAGATTTGCCGTAGTGCTTGGTCCAAACTAGCAGACGTAACAGAGAGGCAGCAGTAGGGTTGCGAGCCCTGTTTGTAGCTTTCTGAGCTAAGCGCTCCTCTCACGATGCTCCCCTGCCTTGGAATTGTACCCAGCAAGGGCGTGGAGAGGAGGGCTGGGAAGATACACCCTTTTGTCCTCTGGGCTTTCCTCACAATGCTCAGCCCCACACCGCCCAGCTCCACGTGAGGGTTACCTTGCCTGTCTTACAAATCCTTGACTCTAGCGTTGAGGTGATTCTGCGGTGCAGAAGGTTAAAAATAACAGCGTTGGCCTCTAATGGGTTTGAAGAGTACATTTTGCTTGCCGGTGAATAAATGCTCCTCTGCACACCGTGCCTTTCTGTCCTGACAGATTTTCAGACAAATGATCGGCTCCCTCCAACGCAGTCGCCTGACTTTGGGGATACTAGCAATTGGCAAATAATACATCTGGAGTGAGAAGAACTCCTGTTAAGTATCATTTTCCTAAATTTCTTGTTTTGATTCTATTAAATTGACCTCCTATTCTTAGGATTTAAAAATTGTCAAAACACCACTTTCACAGCGTCACAGAGAAGAAAAATTAGGCATCATCCAGTTTTATCCCTCGGTCTTTTGAAGCTTATATTTCCCTGATCACTCTAGGACGAGGGTTGCTTGGCAGGAAGCTTGCTTTGAAAAAAAATGAATTCTCTCTCTGAGTGTCATCCGCACTGTTTCCGGTCTTTCCATACGAGACACCCCAGGAAGTCTGGAAAGGGGCGGCCATTCAGCCGTCCTGTCTCCCGCCTCTTTGTTTGGCCGCAGGAGGCAGCCGGTATTCTGCGCCCCTTCCCAGCCCACGCACCTTTGCAAGAGGCCTTAATTAAACTCCTGCTGCTGCTCTCAGAGATTTGTCATTGGCAAAAGAGACTGTGGGGCTTATGGTGTTGTAGGTGCTCAGTAAGATTTTTTTTTAATTGGGTGATTTTTTTTTTTTTTTTGACACTTGAAAGTAAGAACTCAGACACCAATCCAGACAATGATCTGACCTGTACAAATAAGTGATGCTTTCCCTCCTTGTAGTCGGACAAGCTTAACATAACCTCTTCTTTCTCCTGCACCTACCCTTCTTATCCCCTTCAAAAATAGCCCAGCCTGGCCCGTGTGGCTCAACGGTTGAGCGCTGAGCGTTGACCGAGGAACCAAAAGGTTGCTGGTTTGATTCCCAGTCAGGGCACATGCTCAGATTGTGGGTTCGATCCCCAATAGGGACAGTGCAAAGAGGCAGCTGATCGATGATGAGGCAGCTGATCGATGATGTTGCTCTCTCATCAATGTTTCTATCTCTATCCCTCTCCATTCCTCTCTTTCTAAAAAATCAGTTAAAAATAGCAAAATCCATGGCACAACCTTTCCCATGCTCACTTTTCCTGTATTTCAGTGTGGGTGATTAACATTGTGCAGTAAATGTGTGCTGCGGGGTTTAGCAATGTCTTGCAAATGGCCCAAAACACAACACTGAGAGGCAAAGTTAGGGCAGCACCACCCGGTTGGTTCTACTTCCCTTCCCTCAAACATTCCAGCTTCCTCTCATCCTTATGTTTTCTCTTCATTTACCCAGGGCCTTCGTCTTACTGCTAAATGACTGTTATGGTCATCCTTTCTAATGTGTTAGTTGTTAGGTGGCCGCTCCAAGGTGTAGTAACATTTTTTTAAAAGAACACACTTGACGGAGAAAAGAAAGTGACCTTGAAGCAGACGCTATCATTTCCTCCAATCACGTGCAAGGCGTCAACGACAATTCGAAAACCACCTCTGAACGTTTGCCAGTCATTGAAAGAGCTCCTTTTATACCCTCCCTACTCAGCAAAGCTTTTCCACACACTGGCCACTCCTTTGGAACTCCCAAACAACCTGCGAGGCAGGTGGAGTAAGGCAAACCTGTCACCAGATTACCAAATGGTGCAAAGTCACAGAGAGGTTAAGCGGGTCTCCCAAGGTCACACAACCTGGACAGCAGCAATCCTGGATCTGCAAGGTCCCAAAATAAATCATTTTTCTTACCACAGAGGCAGTTCTCAAATTCCACCTCTGGGCATTAAGAGCTGCATGGCACTTTCCATGAGTGTCCCCCTATCTCTAATTACCTGCCTACCTCAGTCCACGTGGATTCCAGAATATAAGCCCCAGCTTTTTCAGCTGACCTTCTCTAATATAGAGCCATATAATGAGGGTTCTGGCATCCTATCAGATAATATTTCTGCTATCATTGTTTGGGGGTAGTTTAAGTGGTATTGTATTTGGGCCTCAGAATTGTACTAACCCTATACTCCGTGTACACATTAAAAATCAAGTATGGGGACGTAGGAAGTCTAAATGGACCTAAAAAAAATACATCCAAGCCTCCCTACTGGGAAATAAAAATATTTTCAAGTACAGCAGGTCCTTGAATAATGTCATCTCGTTCAACATCATTTTATTATAAAGTTTATGGGGTGCCGTGGGGACTTAGCTCTTGTTTATATCAGTTAGCCTATAATAAAATTGGTTTCCTCATCTGTCACTTCACTTAAAGTCATAGAACCTATTGATGGTGTTAAGTTACACGCTATTCTGTATGCTCTAAGCCTTTAACTCTTTTGCTCTTAAACCACAGTTTGTGCTGTCCTACTGGGAACCGTGGCTGTTAGACACAGGAGATGGGCACTGTGTGTTGGCAGTGAACGCTTCCGGGAAGGTGTCATTTGGAGGAAAGTTCATTAGATGCATCGTGGGGTGGGCGTCACCCTGCTCTCTGGAAGCATAGAGACCGGAGGGCTTCCCTCATCACTGCAGCGTGAGATTCATAAAACTGCCCCCCAGATCACAGACCACTAAGTGTCCTTCTCAAGGCCCATCTTCTGACTAACAGTAGGGAAAGTTCTCAAGTCATGTTTCTTTTTTTAAAATTTTATTGATTTTTTACAGAGAGGAAGGGAGAGGGATAGAGAGCTAGAAACATCTATGAGAAAGAATCATCCATCAGCTGCCTCTTGCACACCTCCTACTGGGGATGTGCCCTCAACCAAGGTACATGCCCTTGACCGGAATCAAACCCGGGACCCTTCAGTCCGCAGGCCAAGGCTCTACCACTGAGCCAAACCGGTTTGGGCTCAAGTCATGTTTCTTATTCAACACATTTCTGTTCGACGACACTTGTCCACACTGCTTTCCGTGTCGCTGCTCCCGCTGGGACACTGCCACCAAACAGCACACCCGAGCTCCGCTGTCCATCCTCAAAGACGGTCCAGAGCCCTGCGCTGCCTCGTCCAAATGCCTCTCCCTGTCACGTAAGACTCTTCATGTCACAGCCTGAGGCTCCCTCTCTGCCTCTATGCCAGGGCTGGGCAAACAACGGCCCCCGAGGGCCGGATCCAGTGAATAAAACTATTGAATTAAAAAAACAAAAAGACCGTACCCTTTTATGTAATGATGTTTACTTTGAATTTATATTAGTTCACACAAACACTCCATCCATGCTTTTGTTCCGGCCCTCCAGTCCAGTTTAAGAACCCATTGTGGCCCTCGAGTCAAAAAGTTTGCCCACCCTTGATCTATGCTGACACTGTCCTGTGTGCTTCACACAAACTCACGTGTTTCCTGTTCCTCACAAACACCCTAAACAGCCCTGCCACCCTAGTTGCCCAGTCGCTTCTTCCACCTGGCGCACCCGTCCTTTCTCTGCCTGATGCCTACTCAGCAGCAAAAGTCCAGCCCAAACACCTTCTCTGCTCCTCCTTGTTTATATGCAGTTGACCCTGAACAACACAGGTTTGAACTGCCTGCATCCACTTACATGGGGACTTTTTTTTTTCAATACATGTGTTTTCCTTATAATTTTCTTAATAACATTTTCTTTCTTCTAGCTTACTGTATTGTTAGAAGATAATATGTAATTCATGTAACTTACAAAAAAGGTGTTATTGTATGTTTGTTACAGATAAGGCTTCCGATCAACAGGGGGCCATTAGTAGTTAAGTCTTTGGAGAGTCAAAAGTTATTAGGTAGATTTTCAGTGCCCTTAACCCCCACGCTTTAAGGGTCGGCTGCACGTGCCTTCGCCCTCCTTTTAAATTGCGTTATGCAATACTGAATGCAACAAGTTGGTTCCCGGTAGGTGCTTGATAAATCTGGTTGTGTGAGTGGATAGACCTCACGTGTCCACTCCACTGTTTCAAGAGGCAGGAAGGTACACGAGGGTCTCAATGTCGGTGGCTAAGTCAGTAGGTCATTAGCGAGAGCACTGGCCCTCTTGCAGTTTGCTTTTTCCACCTGGTGTATTTTTCTCCACTTGGTGGCCCACGGCCTTAATCGTTCTGCCTCAGTTGAATGTGCATATCCACCACATCAATGCGTACATGGTGAGAAAGTTTGGGTGTTGTTTTTAGGATTCCCGAAGTTCTGAAGTAGTAATAATACTTTTTTTCCCCTTAGAGGGTTTTGTCATTCTTACAAGGTTGTGTAGTGTAGGAGGAGCGAAGGCAAGCAAATCCTGAACAAAAAGTTCAGATCCCAAGTGGAGGACAGAGGCCCGTCCGCCTCGATTCCCAGAGCCCAGCCAGCGAGCGAGGCAGTCTGAGTGAACAACTGTGCTTGTCGCTCCGCTGGTGCACGCCCCGGTGACATGGGTTCCTGAAGTGTGACTGGAGATGTGACCCAACGAAACCCGACCGGCAGGGTCACCGGGGCCGCTGAAGCATGAGTCTGCATTTCTGAAGCCAGTGTAACAGAATCTGAGCCAGGCGGAGCAGAGGGTGGGCCAGAGGCTCTCTGGTAGCCAAGGGCAGAGCCGGGGCTTTGGAATAACAGCTCGAGGCTGTAATCCGATGCCATCCCAGGACCTTTAGCCAGTTAATCATCTCAATCACCCATGCGTTATTCATAAACACGAGAAACCAAGTTTTCTTTGGGCTGCTCCCTTTGCCCTTTCAGGTTACACCAACATTATGCTGTCCTTACCTTTCCCTTGTGTCGCACAAAAGGCAGCTGGCACGGTAAAGCATCTTGTCATCGTGGGTGTCACTTGTAAACACTGGCCTGGGACGCCCAACCCGGAGCCCACACAAGCGCTGGCAGTTTAAGGGCACGGCTTTCGGTGGTTCTTCAAACCTCGTTAAGACTAAATCCACGGAGACGTGAGACCAGCAGCTGTGTAATCTGAGGCAGGAGCGGCCTTACTACCCTAGAGCCCTTACTGTAAGGTGACCAGACGTCCCGTTTTGGGCGGGACACATTGTTAAAAATCAGGACTGTCCCGCCAAAAGTAGGACGTCTGGTCACCTTACCTTACTGTTGTCTCCATCATCCACTTCATTGCAGCATTGACGGAGAAGAGTAAAGAGGGTGAGGTTTTTTTTGTGTGTCTTAAGTGTTAAAAATTCTCAACAGCAACTCTATCAAACTAGCCACACGAGGAGCCCAACCTCAGTGTGAGTCCTTCCACAAGGTCCACACTCCCTCTTCAGGCTTCAGGCTTCGTGCCACGGGGAGTCAAGACAAGGACGTGGGAGCCAGACTTCCGGGTCTGGCCCTCGCTTCTGCATCGCCTTAACCATTCTCCCTGGGCCCGCTTCCTCATGGGTAAAGCGCGAGTGGCGACAGCAACACCAACGCACAGGATTGCTGTGATAAGTAATTACCTCGTGGGAGGACAGTACATGTTAGCTCTTATTTGCACTGTCTTGAATTTAGCCATGATCCATTGTTCTGGGAGTTTTATGGGTCCTGGGAAAACGTGACCTTCGTTCGTCTGCAATGAGGGAGAAAGAACACCTACTGCATCTTTTTGTTTAATGGTCGGATCTCTGCATCAGTGACCCTCGGAGCGTGGCCTGGGGACTCCTGCAGATCCCCGGCAGCCAGGTCCTTAAAGTGATACACATCACTGCGTGCGTTTAACACACACAGCATGCGGGTTTGATTTATATTGTGAGACAATCACCACCATCTTTTCACGCAGATACAATAAAAAGAGGGGGGGGGGAAATAAGAAAAAAGGGAAATTTTTTTCTCCTTGTGATGAGAACTCTCAGGATTTACTCTCTTAACTCCCTATAAGTCATACAGCACTGCTAGCTGTTGCAAAGCCACCTTTCTCATACTAAAATGTTACTTGCCTTTTTCACTCTCCTGAGTGTGGAGTGGAACTTTCCAGAGGCTACATGCTAGGTGAGGATGTAATCACTTAATAGGTAATGGAATGTGTGCTTGTGTGTGGTGTGGTTTTTTTTGTTTCTTTGTTTTGATTTTATTCCTTAACTATTTCTCTTTTTTTTTTAACTTTATGTGCTGTGTTTCCATATCACTCCCTGTTATTATTTTCTTTTTAGCTATTTCTTTTTTAAAATATATTTTATTGATTTTTTACAGAGAGGAAGGGAGAGGGATAGAAAGTCAGAAACATCAATGAGAGAGAAACATCGATCCGCCCCCTCTTGCACAGCCCCTACTGGGGATGTGCCCGCAACCAAGGCACGTGCCCTTGACCGGAATCTAACCCGGGACCCTTGAGTCCGCAGGCTGACGCTCTATCCACTGAGCCAAACCGGTTTCGGCTCCTCAACTATTTCTAATAGATTAAATGGCAATCGCTATAACCCACATAAATACATCTCTTTATTTGTTTTGTTTTTACTTCAGAAAGGGAGAAAAAGTGGGCAAGAGAGAAAGGAAGGGAAGTGAGGTGAGAGAGAAACATCAGTGATGAGAGAGAATCCCTGACCAGCTGCCTCCTGCACGCCCCACACTGGGGATGACCTGGAGTGGAACCGGAACCTCCTGGTTCCTAGGTCCATGCGCTGAGCCACGCGAGCTGGGCCAGTTTCTGAGATTTTAAGAAAAGACCCCGTGACCAAACACTGAGATCCTCCGCTCGACGATGCTCAATGCCAAAGTCACCCGCCTCCCCACCACTCAGAACCCTTTATGCAAAAAAAAAAGATGCCAGGCGGGTGCCCCCGGGGACAGACCCCGGGCCGCTCCCTCCGCCCACACCCGCCCCGCCGCCTGTGTTTCAGGCTGTCGGGGTCCGACCTGCCGGGCGAGGAGTGGCTGGACTACGAGAAGCACGGCCACCGCCGCTCCATGATCCGGAGGGTGAAGCGGTTCCTGAGCGCCCACGAGCACCCGGGCGGCGCGCGCGGCCGGCGCTTCGCGCGGCAGGCCAGCGAGAGCTCCGCCTTCTTCCCGCCGGGGGACCTCGGCCCGCGCCGCGACCTCCTGGACGTGCCGGCCCGCGGCCCGCGCCGCGCCCCGAAGGCCCCGGCCCCCGACGGCAGCGCCGCGCTGCACTCCAGCCTGGGCGAGCTGTCCACCATCCGGGAGGCCAGCCGCACCAGCACGCTGCAGAGCCTGAGCCCGCAGGCCAGCCTGAGCCCGCAGGCCGGCCTGCGGGCCTCCCCGGCCAGGAGGCCGCAGGTGCCCGAGGTGCGCGTCACCGCCCCGGGGGGGCCCGCGCCCGAGGACCTGGGCGACTCCACCGCCTCCCTGCAGAGCTTCGAGTTCACCGGGGTGCAGCCCGGCGGGCCCGGGGACCCCCTGCGGCTGAGGGTGTTCCCCTCCGGGGAGGGCACGCCGCCCCGAGGCCCCAGCCCCCAGGCCTCCTCCGCCGCCCTCGCCGAGCCGGACCTGTTCCCCTTCGCCCCCGAGGAAGACCCTTTTGCCAACGACGCGTTCCCCAAGAGGTGGAGCCTCCCCGGGTTCCTGGAGTCCAGCCACACCTCCCTGGAGGCCCGGGGGCTGGAGCCCGCCAACCCCGAGCCGCCCCTGCTGCTCGACCCGGAGACGTCCTCCGAGGCCAGCGGCATCAACTTCGTGGCCGGCCCGCGGGCCTCCCGGGACCTGCTGTACCTGATGGAGACGCTGGACACCAAGGAAACGGACATCGTGGAGTTCAACAACGAGCGGACGGACGGGCCGCCCGGGGGAAAGCCGGCCGGCGCCAGGACCTAGGGCTCGTCGTCTCCGGCCCTCCTTCCCCTGAGCTGGGTGTCAGGTCCAGGACGTGGCCAGGGCGGGTCGGTTTTTCAACACCCCTCGCACGGTATAAGCTATTTAAAACTCTGAAGGGCATTACGATCCGGACGTTTTTTCAACTGAGAAAATCCAGCACAGCACCCACAGTGGGCCTACCCTGACCGCAGTGATGTATCCTAACCCAAGAAGGAGCCTTACGTACACACGTGATCTATAAACTCACCGATTGTCAGCTTTGGAAAGCACCTGAGAGACCATAATCCGGCCCCCTGGCTTTGCCAAGAGGGAGAGAGAGGATTCCCTATTTGTTTCCCTCTCTTCTTCTTCTTTTTTTAAAAAAAATATATTTTATTGATATTTTACAGAGAGGAAGGGAGAGAGATAGAGAGCTAGAAACATCGATGAGAGAGAAACATCAACCAGCTGCCTCCTGCACACCCCCCACCGGGGACGTGCCTGCAACCAATGTACATGCCCCTGACCGGAATCGAACCTGGGACTCTTCAGTCTGCAGGCCGACGCTCTACCACTGAGCCAAACCGGTTTTGGCCCCTCTCTTCTTCTTTTCTTTCAATTATAAAGACAGGGAGAGGGCTCTTCGACCGCCTCAAAAGCTGCATTCTAACGGTGAGCTTTTGTTTGAGGCTGTCCTTCCCTTTCACTCCCACTTTCTAGCCTACTATTATCGCTTCCCACTAGTAAGCTGATGTTCTTAGGTTTAAGCTTCAGCTCCCATTTGCTTTTCTCCTTTCACCACTTCATTTTTCTCCGTTCCCATGTCATTCTCCCTTCTCTCTCCAGTTCCCTTCTTCCTAGTCTTGCTCCTTCCCTACTACTCCAGTCTAGCCCACCTTGCAGGTTATAATATTTGCTCTAGCCAACGCAGTTGCTTTCCTTTTGCCATGATTTTCAAAATGTGAGGCATTGGCAAAGCCTCCCACAGAATAACGGAAGATGTCAACACATCCACTTGACGCACTTCCAGCCCCTCGGTGGCGAGGGCGGGGGTCCATGCCACCCGCACCCTGGGCAGCAGGGCGTTTCTCTCCGCCTCCACCCTGAGGTCTGGACACCGGAGAAAACTGAAGCCACGGTGGGCATGAGACTTAAATAACCACATGCTACGGAACCAAGGAATACCAACGCTCGAAAGTGTTTAACTCGAACTCTTAAAGCCAAAAATCCCAATCTTGTCACAGCGCGGGACCAGTAACTGTGTCTGCCAGGGGGTTGGGGGTGAGGTAGGATGTGGGAGCTGGGAGGTGTAGGGGGTCCAGGCTGCACGAAGGGGATGGGACTGGGACTCACTCACGCCAAGGAGCCCTTGGGGTGGCTGCCAGGGGGGGGTCCCAATTTTGTCTGGAAAGCCATGTCTTATGAGTGCTGCTCTCACTGTTTCTGTCATGTGATGAGGCTTGACTACATAAGGTTTAAGAAATAAAACAACCCTAATAGCCACCATGGACTGCGTGCTCCGCGTTCCCGGCAGCAGCATGGAAAGTTCACAGATGACCTCACTAATCCTCACAGGAATCTTATGGGCGGATATACTGTCCCCGGCCATGGTCCTCTTCATCTTCCTGAAAGAAGGAAGTTGGCAGCCCACCCCCCCTTCCCTTTCCCAACTCCTCCTGATAGGCAGTGCTATCATCAGCACATTTTCACAAGGCATCGCAGCATCCCAACGACCACCCCAGCTGCATACAGCCATGGCATCTACCTTAGCTGGCCTTACTCTGAGGACTAAAGGGAAATACTGGTAATATTGGAAGAAATGCTCTACATTGATGGCCTTCTATGTTGGTTGACAGTGTTACTCCCTGGGAAGGCACTGATATCCAAAGCATTACACAGGCTACGGGATCAGCCCCAAATATAACACTTCTAAAAGGCAAAAACTGGTTTGGCTCAGTGACTGGAGCATTAGGTCCTGGGACCTATTCCAGTCAAGGGCACGGACCTTGGTTGTAGGCTCATCCCCAGCCCCATGCCGGTGCATGCAGGAGGCAACTAACCAACATGTCTCTTTACCTCATTGTTTCTCCAAGTCTCTCCCCCTCCTTTCCACTCTCTCTAAGAAATCAATGCAGTATCTTCCAGTGAGGATTAACCAATAAAATAAAATAAAAATTTAAAGGCAGGAACCTTATTTAACCTTCTCTTCACACTCTTCTCTTTAATGTTTCAACTTCAGTCCCTCTACTCTCTTCTCTTTGGCTTTATCTATTGGTCAAATGCAAATGTTTCTACTTAGCTGTTTTTGACATATAATTAATTTTTGTCCCTAACTGCAAAATGGTAAAAAAAAAAAAAAATACACAATTAGAATCATGCATTTTGTCGAGGACTAAGAGAGTTTTCGTTTATCTCTGCTCCCATCCATCCCTCATGCAACTTTTGTGCAGAGAATTAATGTCCTTGATATTTCATCAAAATCTGTGATGGCCTCCCCTTTCCTCCTCGTCCTAAAAAACGAACAATGATTCATTCACCGAGCCTATCACCTAGACTGCTGATTTTCTGTGGAACAAGTGTAAAGTGACATGTAACTACTGTTTAATTGGCACTTAGTTGCCAATTACACATCACTAGCTGCTGTAGTATGACATTTATCTGATTTACTAATGACATTTAGCATCCCTTCATTTACTCCTTAATTCTCTTGGGAATTTTAAAAATTGCCTTTTCGCATTCTTTGCCCTTTTATCTGTATTTCTCCTGTTGATTTCCTTCTATCTTTTAGAATGGTAATAGGCCCCTGTTGGTTTTGGACATCCCAACAGTCTTTTCCAACCTTTTGTGTGTCTGTTAAAAGTGCCACTGGTTGTTGTTGAGTAGAAAGCCTTCGTTTTGGTATAATCAAGTTCATCAAATTTTTTTGTTTTATTCTTTTGAAGTTTTTTTGGGGAAAGTCTTTCCTAACCCCTGTCACAATTATTCTCCTGCCATTTTTTTCTATTATCTTTATAACATTCGGCAGGGATCCAGTTTCATTTTTCTCCATAAAAAGAGCCGGTTTCCCTACAAGCCCTCCTATTAAAAGCTCACTTATAAGTCCCACGCATTTCTTGCAAATCAGATGTGCTAGAATGAAACAAAACAGCACCGGAGAGAACTAGCGGGGAGGGTGGTGTGAGTAAATAAAAGAAAGCTGGGTCTTAACCTCATAGAACTCTAGCTCCTCCCCACTGAACACAAATGTGCTCCAAATGCACCTCTTCTCTTGTCTTCTGACTGGTGCTTTCCCCCTTTCGGTGCCCGGAGCGTGTAAACCCGCTGCCTTCCTCCGTGCAAAAACCCACTGAAAACCCAGGCCTCTGAGACCAGGCCGAGCCGAGCTGCAGGCGTAAAGCCTGACACACACGGAGATCTCACTAAAGAACAGCGATGGGGCTGTGGGGTCCTTCACATTCAAAGGAGGGCGGGACGGAGCCCAGACAGGTGGAGCCCACCATTGAACTATATGTAGGGCCGAGGTCCGCAGAGGTGGGGGCGGCACACCGGGAGGCCAGCATCGTCGTCCCTCCCGGCTGAGACCCGCCCTGCGTCTCCGGGGCTTTTGCACTGTCTCCTCGTTCCTCTCCTGGAACAGACAGGCTGTGCTCAAAGATGGGTGGACGCTGGGTATTCACTGCCACCCCTGGGACACCGGCAGATGGTTTTCAAAAGAGAACTTAATCTCGTCTGCTCTTTATTCCCCAAGATATGAAGCTCTCAGCCATTGGCAGCCTCCTTGACATTAGTGACAAACTCATTATTGATCCGCATGGTCCTTGGACCCCACACTCCCAAAGGGACACACACACTTTTCGAGATTAGAAAACGCCTTCAAACAAAGGGCCAGCCAGATTTTTTTTTCCCCAGTAAGAGTGGGTTTTGATGACTTTTGTTACTAAATAGAGTGAGGATACGGCAGGCTCCTGACCGACACGGTCACCCTCTGCAAGTTTGCTGCTCCTGGCCCCAGTGGAAGTGGGCATGTGCTCTCCTGTCCCAGGAGGCCGCCACGCTCCTTGCCTGGGATGTACTGGTAAGCTCTGTTCACTGTCTTGCTCAATCAGAGTATCTCCGTGCTTCGGACAGTGCCTGACACATCTAAAAAACATGAGATGAGCCCTGGCCGGGTTGCTCAATGGTTTGATTCCCAGTCAAGGGCACATACCTCGGTTGTGGGTTTCCCAACCCCTACTTAGTGCCTGAGGGAGGCAACCAATCAATCTGTCTCTCTCACATCAATGTTTCTATCTCTCTCTCTCCCTCCTCCCTCACGTTCACTGTATAAATAAATCAATGGAAAAAATATACTTGGGTAAGGGACTTTTTTAAAAATTAGATGAATGAATGCTTGAAAGAAAGAATTAATTAACCAAATTGGGTCTAGGTCCAAAGTTAAGAAACCTAAAATCTCAATCAAATATGACTGAAACCTCAGCTGTATGGTCTCAGTCAAGTTATTTGAACACTCTGGACTTCATCTCACTCAGCTCTAAAATGAGAGGTTAGACTAAGCGATTTAAGGTTCCAATCAATTTCTGTAGATTCTATACTTGGGGAAGAAGGAAGAGATGGTTATGATGAATATTGAGGAAATGGACCCAATGGCAGAAAGAAGTAAAAAGGAGAGTGGGGTGAAAAGGGCAGGATTAACATTTACTGGCTACCTGGGTGTGCCGGGTGTCTTCCTGTATCAGTCCAATCGATCTTCACACGGTACCATCACCCGTTATACAGGAGGAAATAGAGAAGTTGCTGGTAAATAACTGCTAAAAGTTCCACAACAGTTAAAATTTCAATCAGGGATCTGAACCCAAGCCTCTTAGGTTCATTGCTGATTCTACTATTCCGCACTGCGTTAAAAAAAAAAACTTAAGTTGCCTGGCCAGGGTGGCTCAATGGTTGAGCGTCAATCCATGAACCAAGAGGTCACCGGTTTAATTCCTGGTCAGGGCGCATGCCCAGGTTACAGGCTCAGTCCCCAATAGGGGGCTGTGCAGGAGGCAGCCAATCAATGTTTCTCTCTCATCGATGTTTCTATTGCCCTCCATCCCCCTCTCTCTAAAATCAATTTATATATCTTCTATATAAATAATAAAAGAGAAACATGCAAATGACCATCACTCCGTTATGCCCAACAGTCAATCAGAATAAGTATGCAAATTAAACTGAAAACGCTGCGGCAGCCCTGCCCACCAGCCACTCCGGGCCTGTGGGAGTCAGAGAAGTCAGGTGCCAGCACCTGAGACAGGGTGCTGCCCAGGAGACAAAGAAGCCACCTGGCCCGTGATCCCAGGCCACAGCCAGCGGGAGAAGCCGCCTGACCCATGTCTTGGGGGAGACGGAGAAACTGGGCCCCAGTACCTGAGGCTGGCTGCAGCCCGGGAGATGAAAAGCCACCTGCCCTGTGATCCCAGGCCATAGCCAGCGGGAGAAGTGCCCCCACTGAATCCAAGGGAAGATGGAGAAGCTGCCCACCTGTGGTCCTGGCACCGGCACCTGCAGCTGGCTACAGCCTGGTAGACAGAGAAGCCACCCACCCTGCGGTCCCAGGTGCCAGCACCTCTGGCTGGCTGTGGCCTGGGAAACGGAAAAGCTGCCTACCCCGCAGTCCCAGGTGCCAGCACTTATGGCTGCAGACAGGTGAAACCACCTGCCCACCATCCCCTGAGGCTACAGCCAGCCTGGACTCCTATGGCTGACCGGAGGGAGGGAAGCCCGGATCCTGGCTGCCTGTGGTCGGCTGGAGAAGGGAATCCTGGGACTCGGGTGCAGGGCTGAGGCAGAGGTGGTTTGAGACAATCAAGCCAGCAGGTGAGCAGTTAGGGACAATCAGGCTGGCAGGCAGAAGCAGTTAGGGACAATCAGGCAGGCAGGTGAACAGTTAGGAGCCAGCAGTTCTGGATTGTGAGAGGGATGTCCGGACTGCCGGTTATCCCACAAGGGGTCCCAGCTTGGAGAGGGTGCAGGCCAGGCTGAGAGACACCCTCTCCGCCGTCCCCCCATCCCCTAAGCATGAACCAGCTCCACTGACTTAGCCTTGGAAGATTGGTGGGAAACTTTGGGAAGCCAACATTTACCTGTGTGGACTACCTATGATGTACCAGGTGTTATGGCAAGTGCTTTACACACATGATCACCCTTAATTCTCATAATGAACAATGAAGTGGCACTGTGTCCATTTTACAGGTAAGGAAATCGAGAATTGGGTGTTTAGGAAAGTGAAAGAATGTGCTCATGTCACAGAGCTTAGAATTGGCAGAATTAGGTCCACACATAAACCGTGAGACAAATACATCGTTTTCCTGGAGGACAGCCCGATCCTAGACCTTATTTCTCTATAAACTCCTTCCCTGCCATTACACTCACTCTCATGATCCCTTCCTTCATCAGGAACAACTTAAACGCTTGGATGTCATATAGGATTGCACTCTGTCATTAGTCAAAGCTGGTTTGGGTGCCAGAGCCAAGTCTGTGATACAGAGAAGACCACCAGTTCCTTCTCCTCTGTGCACGCCTGAGGCCACTGGAATCATACTAAATGTGTGTAACCAACATGAATTCAACAATGAGCTTGGCCAAGGAAAGAGAAGCACTTACATACATGTATAAATAAAAGAACTCCTCACTTCCACGGTGCTCCCCAGAGAACCATGTCTCCCCCAGGAGATGAGGATGTAAATGCCACCAGTTCAGCCTCCATTCTGACGTGCCGAGAGTGAGTCTTGTGGACTTCCTGAGAAAGGTAGTTTATTAGTGCCCAACCAGGGCACATAATCTCCCTACAAGATTTTCAATGGTAATTTTCACTCTGCTAATTTTATCATTGTGTGTTGAATGTAGGACCTAACCCCTACATAAGGTCACTGATATGTTCATTTCCCAGACTACTATCTACACTAATAAAAGAGAAAGATGCAAATTGACCATGCCTTTGCAATACCCACCAGCCAATCAGGAGTGAGTATGCAAATTAACCCAACAAATATGCCAGGTTAATTTGCATACACAGGAGCCCAGCAGCTGGGGTGGGGTGGGATGCGTGTGTCATTGCCATGACGATGATGAAGGCGTTCTGCACTGCCCCAGCAACTCCGGGCCTCTGGGCAGCATGGGAAGGGGGAAAGGTGGCTCCAGTCAGAGCGAAGGCGGTGCCGGCAGCCAGGGGAAGGAAGGCCCATTCTTGCACAAACCTTCATGCATCGGGCTTCTAGTTTACTAATAAGTTCTTTTACGTAACAGTTTGAGACAAAATTAGATATAAACATTTGGTCTGCAGTGGGAGAATAGTGGCTGGTAGTTTAAAGCTGATTTTCAGAATGCTCTTGCCTAGCCAGGATCCTCCAACTCACCACAGTCTCCACCACTCCCTACCGCCCTCCATGAGGCCTGCTTCCCTCAGGTGTGGCCTACTTGGTCTGGTGGGTAGCTTGAGTTTCCAGTTCTTTTACTAAAGCATCGCCAGCTCCATGGAGACCTTAACCACTGTCTGTTCCCTCAACGATGCAGAGCGACTTTCCGTGACTTGGTTTCCTCGCAGATAAAATGGAGATCATGATAATACCCATTACTGTGAATATTCAATGAGTTCATCCAGACAAAATTCACAGTGCACTGCCTGTCATATACTAAGGATGTCTGAGCCCCACTGGGTTCTATCTCTTTCTGGCCTGCCTCTCCAGGTGAACTGTACAGTCTTTTTAAAAATATATATATTTTATTGATATTTTACAGAGAGGAAGGGAGAGAGATAGAGAGCTAGAAACGTCGATGAGAGAGAAACATCAACCAGCTGCCTCTTGCACACCCCCTACCGGAGATGTGCCCGCAACCAATGTACATGCCCTTGACCGGAATCGAACCCGGGACCTTTCAGTCCGCAGACCGACGCTCTACCACTGAGCCAAACAGGTTTTGGCAGAACTGTACAGTCTTAGTACCGGTAGTGGTCCTGGCTCGATGACAGGGCAACTCGCTCGAGAGGCAGGGACGCCCAGCACCCATCAACCTTGCTTGACCAGGTCCCATGGCAGCAGGCCTCGCAGGGATGTCGGATCCCAGACGACCAGGAGCAGCATCCATTTCCGTGTCATTCCCACCGGAGTAACCCGAGCCTCTGCACTGCTGGTCACGGCGGCTGGAGGCTGATTGATGGTCTCTTGCCAGGAGTGAAGGCAGCCCGGAGCTGCTATGTCCAGGCATCAACCTCAGGATCCATCAGTCACCCCGAGGTCAGCTCTGGAGCCAACGGCACAGAGCACTGAATAGCAGGGAGGCTTCACAGAGCGGGGAGATGGATAAATTTGTAATTTTAAAATTGATTTGAGAGAGAGAGAAACATTGATGTGAAAGAAAAACACCGATTGGCTGCCTCCCGCGTGTGCCCTGACCAGGAATCAAACCTGTGGCCCTTCCGTGCACAGCTACAACCAACTGAGCCACACTGGCCAGGGCAAACTATGTAGTTTTTTAAAGCTAGCTTCATTCTCCTAAGGAAAGGACGAGTCAGTAAGTAAAGGAAGGAGAAACAGCTAAGTTGGTGAGCCCTGTTGGTGTGAGGAAGAGACGGCTGGGAAGAACGTCAGACTCGTTCAGCGCTTGGGAAACAAAACCCCTGAAAGCTGTAAAGGATCAGAAGTTGATCAAAGACAGATCTGAGGTGAAACACCACATGTAAGAGGCAAGCGTCGCTTTCCCCAGGCTACACTGCCAGGATGCTCAGAGAGCCTGTGGGAGAGGCCCGAGGACTCAGAGCACAAACAGTAGGAAGCCCAGCATCAGACCCCAAACGACACCCTCCCCGTGGCCAGGCTGGCTCAGTCGGCTGGGCATCCTCCTGTGCACCAAAGGGTCACCAGTTCAATTCCCGGTCCAGGCACATCCCCGGGTTGTGTGCTCGATCCCCAGTGTGGGGCGTGCAGGAGGCAGTCAGTCAATGATTCTCTCTCATCATTGATGTTTCTATTTCTTTCTCCCTTTCTTTCTGAAATCAATAAAAATATACTTAAAGTGTCCATGTTTTGAAAAAAATAAGCAAATAAATAAAAAGGAAGTGAAATAGTGAATATAAAGCAATTAATACTGTCTGATGCAAAGTTGCAACTGAATAATCGTTCATTATCTTTATTATTACCGGTAGTTAAAGAGATGAGCCTGGATTTAGAGCAAGAATAATATTTGGAAATGTTGGATGTTACTTCCCTGACGGAGTGAAAATGACTCTTTTGCTGAGTCCAAGATTCAGGTACACAATACCTTAACTATCCTGCCTTAGACCGATTTGATAAAACAGAACAGAGCAAACGCCCTCTGCGGAAGCAAAGACCGCAGAGGGGAACAGAAGGGGAGAGTTTCTCACATGGCCCAGCACAGCCTGCCTCCCAGTGGACAGCGGACAGAGCCTCTGGCAGGCTGAGCACCCAAAGCCCAAGTCAGGCCCCGCCCCCAGCTTTATCCACTGGAAACCGAGAGAGGAGTGATGTCCACCCCTCAGGGCTGCCCCAGGCTCTCGGTGCACTTGAAATTGCCCCTGGGGGAGGAGGTTTGGGACACACGCAGGGCTGGGGGTAAGACCACCCCCAGGTTGTGCAGGGACCCTGTCCACGTAAACAATCTAAATCAGCATGTCTTTTCAAAAGGCCCAATCAAATACACAAAAAAGAAGAAGAAATTTAAAACCACACTGGTTCCCGGAGCCATCTGCTCGCCACCAGACAGGCCCCTCCCAGAACCAGGGCCTGATACCGGCCAGAGGACACCCCCGTATGCCTCAGGCCACTCTGCCAGGAGTCATTGCAGCCCCCACAGTCCCAGCACCAGGGAGGGACTTGAATGTGGGAAACTCTAGAGGATGGGGTTCCAAGAATGGGGGGCTTGTGGGATGGGAGCAAGGCTTGGGTCTGACCTGCAGGGTCTAAGATGATAAAGGGGAACGTAGAAGAAGGAAGCGTGGGTGGAGCAGGAGGAAAGGGGAACAGGCAAATTGGGAGGGGTATCCCGCATAATCCCCTAGGCCCACTCAGCAACCCCAGTGCCTCCTTCTTAAATTCTGCTCAGAAAGCCCAAACACCCACCTGAAATCCAAAGGCATCATCAGCCTGCTGGCATGACTCAGTGGTTGAGCGCCAGCCTATGAACCTGGAGGTTATGGTTCGATTACCAGCAGTCAGGCCACTTGCCTAGGTTGCAGGCTGGATACCCAGTGTGAGTGTGACCCCCAGTGGGGGGCCTGGAGGAGGCAGCCACTCAATGATTCTCTCTCATAATTGATGTTTCTATCTCTCTCTCCCTTTCCCTTCCTTTCTGACGTCAATAAAAATAAGGTTTTTTTAAAAAAAGGCATTACCATATTGAATCTGAGGACAGTCCATCCATATACATATCCTTAAAACTTTGGTTAACATTTAAAATCTCTAACAAATAGGTTGTTCATCCAAGACAGAATTCAAGAAATTGGCAACTAAGAGTCTCATCAGGAGGGAGAACAATGCAATAAAGACAAGTGTGTCATTCAAGATCAAGGAGGTGATGCAACAGGCCCTTCAGGTGTGCTCAGGGCCGGGGACGTTGGTCAGGCTGAGGAGGAAGGTCAGGAGGGGACAGAAGGCAAGGCCGCACCAGTAAGTCTGACGTACCAGTCTGAGCAGAGCTAGGGACCTCGGCCTTCACCCACCTTGAGCCCCTCATGTCCAGTGGGCCTGCTTTTCGAATCAATGTGGCATTGTGGAATAGAGATCTATTCCCCTGCAGACTTCAGAGGCTGCCGAGAGACCTCCCTCCCCTCCCTCTCCTTCCCTTCCTCCCCCCGCCCCTCCCCCTCCCGCCCTCACCATGCTAGCTACTGTAAACACAGTCACATTGGGTCTCCATGTCACTCCATGGCCAGTTCCTAGACCTTGTGGTGGGAAGGAAATTGTGGTGTCAGAGTTCAGTGTCCCACGGTGAGAGCATTCCCTCTGCACTCTCCCTGCCAATGCCCACCCAGCAGGAACCACTCCAGTGAAAGACCACTCGCCTCTCCCACGGTGACCCACTGTGAGCGGAACATCACACTCCATACTGAGCCCAAAGCTGCCTCCAAGTCCCCCTGGCTCTCATTCCACCTCTGGTTCTATACCTACTTGTCCACTCTTTTCCTCACTCGGGACCAGCCTCAGACAGTTGAACAATGCCATTCTGCTGCCTTTATGTAAGCATCCAACACACACACACACACACGCGCGCGCGCACACACACACACACACACACACACACTTTCTCTTTTTTCTTTTCTTCTTTTTTTAAATATATTTTATTGTTTTTTTACATCAAGGAAGAGAGAGGAATAGAGAGTTAGAAACATCAATGAGAGAGAAACATCGATCAGCTGCCTCTTGCACACTCCCTACTGGGTATGTGCCCGCAACCAAGGTACGTGCCCTTGACAGGAAATGAACCCGGGACCCTTGAGTCTGCAGACCAATACTCTATCCACTGAGCCAAACCGGTTTCGGCCACACATTTTTTCTTGAGACCAAATCTTGCCAAACAAAATTGTTATATTTTTTAAAACATGTTTTCATTTATTAGAGAGAGAGATTTGCTGCCTCCTGCACACTCCGTGGTGCCCACAACCCAGGCGTGTGCCCCAAACAGGAATCAAACCAGTGACCTCTCGGCGAATGGGACAATGCTCAACCAGATGAGACACACCAAATAGTTCAGAATTGCCACCATCCTGATCTGCCCCTACAGGGAGTGTCCTATTTCACAACCGCCCTACACAAGTGTGTACCCAGAAGCAAGCACAGCACTCCTCACGTTTCTGAGTTTGTTTCTGTGGCCAGTGCACAGTAGGGCAGCACAGTCAGCTTCCCTGATGCAGTCATTCAGCCTCCAGCCCTGCAGGCCCTTGAGGAGGGGACCTGCCTGCTCCTTCACCGCTCTGCCCCGGGGCCGGTCTACTGTTGGCACGCAAGTGCTTGTGTATAAATGAATGACAGCTTGAGAGTACAGGGTTATTTTCTGTTCTGTTTTCGTTGTAGTAGTAGTTAGTGTTGGTGGAGGAATAGTTTTATTTTGGTTGCATAAACCCCTCCAAGTAGACAGATCAGATAGACGGCTGGCTCTGCAGACAAGTCTGGCTTAGAGGAAAGGCCGGGGCTCCAGAGAGATCACCGGCTCACAGAGAACGCGGCCACTTGACTCCATTAACTTGCCTAGGGTTCATCTAATCCAGGCCCCCACCCTCTTTCCACGTGGCCTGTCAGAGCCAGCAACTGGAACAGAGAGCATCAGCTGACCCTCCACCCCACAGCCCCAGAGACCTTGGGCTCACTCACCTTCCCCTTCTGCATCCCCCATCCCCGGAGAGCCCTCCCCACCCCGCACCCCTGAGCCCCACCCTGAGGAGAGAATGCCTGCCCCCCTGACGTGTAGGAACTCCAGAGGAAAGAGCACATGTGCATTCCTGGGAGCAGCAAGGTCAGCCTCTGCTATTGCCGGAGAAAGTCAGCCACTTCCAACGCTAAAGCTAATTTCTTCCTCAGCACCGGGCTGGAATCTTAGACGTCAGCGAGAAAAGAAAGGGCATTTCTGAACTGTCTCCTCGGATGGCACCGTACGGAACCCTGGGGTCCCAAGAAAGGATGACTCTCTGGGCCAGAGTGCTCTCTGGTGGTCACAGTAACTAAAGCTCAGGAGGACACACCGTCCGTGAGCATTTATCATGATCCAGATGGTAATAAACATTTCTCCCAGCTTATCCACCTAAGGCTCATCACGACTCTACAGAGTCCCACTGCTCTGCCATTTCCCCATTTCACAAATAGGAATCCGATGGAGGTGGGCAGGCGACTTACTCAGAGGGACAGAGGAGAGAGGACTGGCTGGTCTCCTCCTGGTCATCTCTCCCCTTCTAAGGCCTCCAGGTAGACAAGAGCCCCCCAGAAGGAAAAGGGGGGATTTAAACATACATGTTTTTCTTTTTTCTAAATATATTTTATTGATTTTTTACAGAGAGGAAGAGAGAGGGATAGAGAGCCAGAAACATTGATGAGAGAAACATCGACCAGCTGCCTCTTGCACATCTCCCACTGGGGATGTGCCCGCAACCAAGGTACATGCCCTTGACTAGAATCGAACCTGGGACCTTTCAGTCCGCAGACCGATGCTCTATCCACTGAGCCAAACCGGTTTCTGCTTAAACATACACGTTTTTCATTATAAAAGTAAACCTTTTGGGAAAATGGAAAGAAAAAATAAACTACCTGTTATCAAAGCCCCGGTTAGCATCTTAAAATTGCTTCCTTCCAATCTTCTTCATCCTATCTTTTTTCATAATTTCAATCTAGTTATAATATAAATTCTTCATTGAAGAATATTTTTTATTTTTTTTAACCCTTACTTGAGGATATGTTTTTATTCATTTTTAGAGTGAGAGAAACATGCATGTGAGAGAGAACAATGGTTCGGTTGCCTCCCATATGCACCCCAAACCCACAGTCTAGGTATGTGCCCTGAACAGGAATCGAACCCACTACCTTTTGGTGTACGGGACAACGCTCCAACCAACTGAGCCACCAGGGAAATAACGTCCCTAAAGATGTTTTTCCTTTAAGGATTTTCTATTCTTCAACGTGATTTCCACCCCTTTAAAATGAAAACAACAGGAGTTTGTTATGGGGACACCCAGGAAGAAAGAGTGTGACCCATCGATCCATGCCAGGAGTTCTTAAGATCTCCGTCTGCTCTGTGCTTCCTGGAGAGCCAGGGTTGCTATAGAGACCGGGTGTGACTGGAAGCCTGGGGACAGGCACGGGCCCTGGAGAGCGCTGCCCGGGGGCGGGTCCGAGGGCACATCTCCGGAACTGGTGGCTGACTCTCTTCCCACCGAGGTGAGCGCAGAGGCCAGGCAGCCTCCACGGGGCCTGGGGTCCTTGGGAAGCATCCCCGTGGCTGCCGGAGGGACGGGGCTGCGCGGCAGCCTCTCCACGGGCTGTGTCCCGTTCCCGTGCTCTCTCCCGGGAGAGGGGCTCCCTGCTGACGCCTCTGTCCTTCTTCCTGAGCCCTAAGCCACGCCCAGCCCTGTGTGTGTGTGTGTGTGTGTGTGTGTGTGTGTGTGTGTGTGTGAGAGTGTGTGTGAGTGTGTGTGTGTGAGTGTGTGTGAGTGTGTGTGTGAGAGAGTGTGTGTGAGTGTGTGTGTGAGTGTGTGTGAGTGTGTGTAAGAGAGAGTGTGTGTGTGTGGGTGTGTGTGAGTGTGTGTGTGTGTGAGAGAGTGTGTGTGAGTGTGTGTGTGTGTGTGAGTGTGTGTGTGTGAGTGTGTGTAAGAGAGAGTGTGTGGGGGGGGTGTGTGAGTGTGTGTGTGTGTGAGAGTGTGTATGTGTGTGTGAGTGTGTGTGTGTGTGAGTGTGTGTGTGAGAGAGTGTGTGTGAGTGTGTGTGTGTGTGTGTGTGTGTGTGTGAGTGTGTGTAAGAGAGAGTGTGTGTGTGTGTGGGTGGGTGTGAGTGTGTGTGTGTGTGTGAGAGTGTGTGTGTGTGAGTGTGTGTGTGTGTGTGTGTGTGTGAGTGTGTGTGTGTGTGTGAGAGTGTGTGTGTGTGTGTGTGTGTGTGTGGCGGGGGGTGGACGGGGAGGGGGGTGCCTTCGGCCTCTGAGTCACACCCCCAACTCTGCCTCTTACGAGCCCCAGGGCTAGTACCCCTTAATCTCTCAGACCCGATTTCTCATCAGCAAACACAGTATAGAAATTGTTCATGCTCAGAGTTGTTGGGAGAGGTAAATGGACAATTGGCCGAGTACCGAGCACAGGGTAAGAGCTCAGAGATGGTGGCTGGTGTTCTAGAAACTGTCTCTACACAGACGGCTCGTGAAGGAAGGTGAAGAGCATCTGTCCCGGCAGCAGGTAGCGGGAGACCACGTGTGAACAACTCCTGCCTCCTCTGAGTTCTGAGCAGGTGCTGGGGGCAGGGGAACCCCCCTGTTCCTTCCCCCCACCCCCTCCACCAACTGTGCCATTGCCCAAGAACACAGGAAGGACTGTACCGGGGAATACTCGAAATCTGTAAAGACTCACACTGAAGGGATTCAGTGAGCCGTGGTGCTGCCACGGGGTGTGGAGCCTCCTGGTGCACCAGGTGTCACCACCTTAGGACTGTGGGAGGTCAGAGGGCCAGGAGAGGGGAGGGGAGCTGAGTAGTGAGGAGAGTACTCAGCAGGCTCCGGGCAAGGGTTCTTGACCAACTGGTATGGAAGGATGGTGACCTTTTAAAATCAAAATGGCCAAACCACCAGGTACCTGTGGATGTATCACCAGTTGAGCTGACTTCCGTGGGATCACCATGAAGAATGCAGGGGAACACAGAATGGATGAAGCCCGTTCGGTCCTTGCAGGGTGAGGGAGTTGGGCTTTAGAGCTCGGGAGGGTACTCCAGGGTTAAATCCTCCCTATCCGTGTCATTCCTTCCTGCCTGCCTTGCTGATGGAATATGAGAAAGGGACCCAGAAGATGGACAATCGCAAGTTAAACACCCTGGTGAGTTCCTGAGCTGAGGGCCATGCTGATGAAGCCACCGTCCCGGGCTCAGAAGAAGAATGCACCGAACCCAGTGTCGCAGCCCAACACCAGCCTTTCAAGCCCGGTCATTCAGTCATTCATTCCACTAATACCCGTGTTTCCCCGAAAATAAGACATCCTCTGAAAATAAGACCTACTTACAGGTTTCCTTCTGAGTGAAATATAAGGCATCCCCTGAAAATAAGGTCCTCAGGCTCTGTCTCAGAATGAAAATTAATTTACCATAAACTGGTCACTAGGGCCGCCCCGACTGGCGTCTAGCAACCAGTGACGTTACGCGGAGTCCTGACGTCACTGCTGTGTGTGTGAATGGAGAGAAATCAGCGTGGAAACTTTGTGAAACCTAAACTGCAAGAAGTTGTGACTTGGGTGAAGAATTCATGGGAGAAAATCACTGACAGTTGCATTGCAGATGCACTGCGAGCAGGCTACCTTGACAAGAAGGACTCATTTAAAGACAGCGCTATTGCTAAGCATCAGAGATTTGGTCCACTGATTCTGAAAGAAATGGAGTCACAAGAAATTCACCAGGAAATTCAGGAATTGGATTGTTATGATGATGTTCCAGAAGATGATGACATGATTGTCATTGAATAAATGAGTAAATTCTTGATACTGTAAGATTCACAATTTGTCTGGTTTGTGTTGACAACTACCTCACTACCGTACCATATATAGGTAATAAATTTCCTTTATTTTCATTTAACAATAAATGGGTACCGTATTCTTCTTCATGGAAAAATAAGACACTCCCTGAAAATAAGACCTAGCGCAATAAGACCTAATTTTTGGGACCAAAAATTAATATAAGACACTGTCTTATTTTGGGGGAAACAGGGTATACATCCACATGGAGGTGTTAACAGGCAGGTGGGTAGACAAATATGCAAAGACCAGAGGTTGGCTGAGCCATCAGTAAAACAGAACACATGACACGAACGTTAACACAATCATTTTGATATGTCAAATGCGAAGTGCAATTAATACTAACACAGAGGCCCGCCTTCTTGCTTAATTAGAGAATGGCTTGGAAAGACGATAACCCCGTAAATCTGAATTCCCAAGCCCAAGTGCAGGTCGGCAGGGAGAACAAGCTAGAAGGCAGTGTCCTAACTGTTGGGCTTGGGTGTCACATAAATTCAGGCTCAAGTCCCAACTCTGCCTCTTCGGAATCAGGTGACCTAGGGAAGGTCAATTCGACCTCTCTGAGCTGTAATTTTCTTATCTAAAAATGAATAATAATGCTGGAACCTACTCTGTAGCACAGTAGTGAAATTCCAGTCAAACAGTGTACAAAGTCCTCGGCTCAGTAAATGGCATGGGTTCAACTCTTATTAAAAATAAATTTGTGGCCCTAGGCAGTTTGGCTCAGTGGTTGGCCTGAGGACTGAAAGGTTGCGGGTTCAATTCTGGTCACGGGCACACGCCAAGGTTGCAGGCTTGATCCCAGTATGGGGCATGCAGGAGGCAGCCAATCAATGATTTTCTCTCATTTATGTTTCTATCTCTGAAGTAAAAAAAAAGATATATTTTTTAAAATGTAAATATATAAATATTCCTTTCTTCAATAATAAAAATAAATTTGTGAAAGCCACCCCCCAACCTAAACGAATCCCACCTAGCCCTCTTGCAGGACGGCCATGCCCAAGGTGTACGGAGAATGTGTGTACCCCGTCTGCCTTACATGCCACACATGAGTCACTTCATTACATTCTCATGACAGCAACGGAGGTGCCACTGTTTCCCAGGTTTCACAGACGAGGAAACCGAGGCAGAGCCGCGGTGACTTGCCTCGGGCCTGCACAAAGGCAGAGGAAAAGAGCAGCCTTCAGAAAGCCAGGTCACCGACAGCCCCGCGTGCCGGGCGGGAGGCTGGGGAGCGGCAGCTGCGCCCTCCCCTCCCTCTCACCGCTGGTGGGAAAGCAAGGGGCACGCTGCCACGGTGGAAGGCAGTTTTTTACAAAACTCCACCTTCTCTTCCCAAACGACCCAACGATCATGCTCCTTTGTATTTACCCAAAGGAGTTTAAAAGTTAACATCCACACAAAGGCCTGAGCACAGATATTTATACGAGGAACAGCTTTATTCATAATTGCCCAAACTTGGAAGCAACCAAGATGCCCTTCAGCACGTGCGTGGATAAACGTAGTGCGGCTAGGCCAGGAGCCGGCAAACTCGTCAGTCCACAGAGCCAAATATCAACAGCACAACTATTGAAATTTCTTTTGAGAGCCGCATTTTTTTAAACTTAAACTTCTTCTAACGCTGCTTCTTCGAAATAGGCTCGCCCAGGCCGTGTGGAAGAGCCACACTCAGGGGGCCAAAGAGCCACCTATGGCTCTCGAGCTGCAGTTTGCAGACTACGGACCTAGGCAATGGGATAGTATTCAGGGCTAAAAAAGGAAATTAGCCATTGAGCTATGGAAGGGCGTGGAGGAAGCACACATCCATTTTGCTAAGTGAAAGGAGCCCACCCGAAAAGAATGCGCACGGTGTGATTCCAGCTTCATGACGCTCTGCCGGGGAAGTACGGAGACGGAGGAAGATCAGAGGTTCCTGTCGGGGGAAGGGAGAGATGATTGGGCAGAGCAGGGCTTTTGGGGCAGGGAAACTACTCTGTAACACTGCAGGAGGGATAACGTCATTACACACTTGTTCACTCACACTCATGGGGTGCATAGCACCAGGAGTGAACCCCAAAGTAAACCATGGACTCTGGGAGATAAAGATGGGTCCATGCAGGTTTGATTGTAACGAATGTACCGCTGTGAATGACAGCAGCAGGAGAGGTTGTGTGTGGCGGGGGGTGGGGGGAGGATATATGAGAACTCTCTGTACTTTCTGCTCTATTTTTTCTGTGAACCTAAAACTTCTCTTAAAAAAATAAAATATATTAGTAAAAAAAAAAAAATCACAGGCTGTTAACCCAGGAAGTTTGGCTTCAGAGCACACCCCTTTAACCACGATGCAATACTATCCCCCAGCTTCTAATGAAAGGGAAAATCCAACTTTTAATAGAAGCAAAAGAGAAAAGATATATATATGCACAGGCAAAGGGAAGCAAGGAGATTGCTGGGTTTGGAATGTGCTTACAGCTCAGGTTCCCAGCCCTCCCCACTCCTTTCTGGGGGCCAGGCCAGGCTTCAAGGCTGATTAAGCCGACTCCCGCTCCCGGCGGTGCTTGGTGAAAAGCACTTGACGTGTGGCGTGCGGCCAGCGTCCCCGGGGCCCTTTGGTCGGGAAAACAGCGGTGAGGAATCTGGAGCACGCGGAGAGAAGGCTTTATCAGCTGGCCTGTCCCAGCTCGAGGGGGAGACTATCTGCTGGAGCAGCTATGCCTCCAGCTGCCCTATTTTTAGAGAAAGGCGTTCTTTCCACGGCCGTGCTTCTGACCAAGGAGCCAGCCAGCCAGCCAGCCAGCTTGATTTTTTATTTTTTTATTTTTTGGGATGGGGGGAGGGGTAGCAGGGAGGGAGGGGCCGGGGGGACAGGGGGCCTTGGTCGGGGCTCACTTGATTTTTTAAAATTTTTTATTTTATTTTTACAGAGAGGAAGGGAGAGGGATAGAGAGTTAGAAACATCAATGAGAGAGAAGCATTGATCAGCTGCCTCCTGCACACTCCCTACTGGGTATGTGCCCGCAACCAAGGTACCTGCCCTTGACCGGAATCGAACATGGGACCCTTGAGTCCGCAGGCCGACGCTCTATCCACTGAGCCAAATCGGTTAGGGCTACGGCTCATTTTCTGTGGGTTTGTGAACCAACATTCAAAGCATTTGACCAAAGAATTTAAATATATATATTTTATTGATTTTTTACAGAGAGGAAGAGAGAGGGATAGAGAGTTAGATACATCTATGAGAGAGAATCATCAATCAGCTGCCTCTTGCACGCCCTCTACTGGGGATGTGCCCACAACCAAGGTACATGCCCTTGACCAGAATCGAACCTGGGACCTTTCAGTCCAAGTCCACAGGTTGACGCTCTACCACTGAGCCAAACTGGTTTCGGCGACCAAAGAATTTATGAAGTGATAGCTCGTTCCCCAGCTGGGGTACCCAGTGAGGAATTGCTCTCTGCCCCAGGAAGGAAGACATAAGACATTTCCTGCTCAAACGAGAGCATGCAGCCAGCATGTCAGAGAGGACCACTCACAGTCAGTAAAAAGCCTTTTTGTTGTTGTAAGAAGCAAACACCTGCCCGAAGCCCGCAGGATTAAGTTCTGTCTAACACATCACGGCGGGAGGAGGAGTTGGCACAGTGTACCGGAAGGATATAGAGTTGGCCCGGGCTGTGTTAGGCCCTCCCGAGCCCAAACCAGGAGGCCAGATGGGCCCCGGGAATCGAGAGAAACAGCCCAGAGCTGGCTCACTTGTGCATCCATTAGGAATCCCTGGAATAATCCCAGCCCAGTAGCTAATAATAACAGTAATAGCAAAAGAGCAACAATAGCAACCATTTTTTAAGCACCTTTTGCACGCAAGATGCTTTAAGCACATTCTCGTACAGACCTCAGGACAACCCCTGACGTGGGCATTGCTATTGCAGTGTTGCAGAGAGTGAACTGAGGCTCGGAGGAACTGTTAAACTTGCCCTGGTAAATGACAGAAGCGAACATGCAAACTCAAACTTTTAGAACTCCAAAGCCCAGGTGTTCTCTTTCCATTTGTCATGCCGGCCCCTCTGAGTCTCTGGGAGGGGCAAGGGAGTTACACAAAAGGAAGGCTGGGTCAAGGTCTTTGCCAACTTAGTGTCCCAGAATTCATACTACAGCAAAACAACGTTTTTTCTCAAGCACAGCCCCCTCCCCATTTGCCTCACTCCTAACACACATTTGCAGCCGAGTGACACGTTTGGCGACACAGAGTCTCACAGTGGAAGGTCCCAAGCTTGATGGGAATCTGAAGGACCACCTAGTCCAGCCGTGGGCAAACTGCGGCCCGAGGGCCGGATCAGGCCCGTTCGGCTGTTCTATCTGGCCTACGGAGCTGAAAGAGCAGAGGGTTCTCTTGCTCTCCCCTCCGCTCCTTCACCAGCAGCCCAAGATGAGAGTGCCAGCATGGTCAGGTTGCTTTTGTTCCGGCCCTCCAGTCCAGTTTAAGAACTCATTGTGGCCCTCGAGTCAAAAAGTTTGCTCACCCCTGACCTAGTCCAACCCTCTTGTCTACAGATGAGGAACAGGAGAGCCAGAGAAGTTAAACAACGGGCCCAAGTTCCCACCGCAATTGGAGAAATTCAAACAGATCTTGAGAGTCCGAGTCAGGGACCCTTCTCACAACACCCCCCACCCCAGTAGTCGGCAAACTCGTGAGTCAACAGAGCCAAATATCAACAGTACAACGATTGAAATTTCTTTTGAGAGCCAACTTTTTTAAACTTAAACTTCTTCTAACGCTACTTCTTCAAAATAGACTCGCCCAGGCCGTGGTATTTTGTGGAAGAGCCACACTCAAGGGGCCAAAGAGCCACATGTGGCTCTCGAGACAGTTTGCCGACCTGGCCCCACCCCATCAATGTGACTCGATCTGGGGCAACGTGTTCCAAAGGAGCCCCGCTGTGGGAAAGGCACCGGAGATAAGGCCGCGTCAGACCAATGCCACTCCTTCTCCCAAAGGAAATGGGAGAAACTTTCCCGCCAGAGAGACAGACACACAGATCATCCTGGACCTCGGGGAGTCCGTGGTCTGTGGCTTTCCCAAGCCGGATCCACAGTCTACTCGCATCATCACGGAGCTGCTCCCTGGTCATGCTTCCTCCACCCGCTCTTCCTGCGGGAGCGGCACCGCTATGGGCCAGCAGACCTGCAGCTGGAGGGCCTTCCTCAGCTCCGCCGGGCCCTGCCTCTCCCCGGGGAGGCCTGCTGACCGGAGCTCCGATTAAAGGAACCCTGAAAGGCTAGCGAGGGATGAATGAGCGAGCGTGTGGCGTCAGTCCATCCCCAGTGTCCATGCATCTCATCCCACCGTCAGCTCGGAGGCGGGTGGGCAATGAGAGGCGACGTCAAGGAGAGATGATGTCACAGCCGGGCTGTGGCACGGTCCCCGGAGCTCCTCACGCCACCGGGACCTGAAGGCACTCCCGAGTCACCACGGGAAGCCTCACAGTCCTTGTCCGCTGGCCGCTCACTGCTCACCGGGCTCTGTGGTGGCTCATTAGTTTCCAAAGTTATGAGGTTGTTCCATTGCTCCACCAATTCCAGGAAGTTCTACGTTGCCAGTTAGCGGTCTGCCTGGGCAAATATTGGCATTCCTCAAAGGCGTGAGGGAGGTGGTTTCAAGCAAGCACCGATGAGAGAACGTTTACAGTGGCAGGGGAAAGCTGACATGCATTCAGTTCCTACTGTGCTCCAGGCATTTATTGTCATTTAATCCTCACCGTGACGTTGTTAATTACCTTCATTTGACAGATGTCGAAGGACTTTCCAAGAGGCTCAGCAACCTCAGCAAGGCATGCAGGCGGGAAACAGTGGGACTGAAATGCCACCTCCGGTCACCGCGTGCCAAGCTGCACCCACCAGAGGTTCTCCTGGCAGAAACTGCTGGTGTTCCGTGGAACCTCTCCTTTCTTCCTTGATGCCAGGGCCCTGGTGGCATGGAGGCAGCAGGGTGCCCAGCGCCGGGTGGCCCCAGTTTAGTAGTTTCTACCATCTTCTGAAATCACCTCCAGCCCCCAGGCCTCATGCTGGAGCTGCAGCTCAGCATTGCTGTGTTATCACGCACTTCTGCTGGCCGACAGCTACGCCAACTCTTGTAGATTGACCTGGGCTCCACCGTTTATAGCACTGTTTCTATGGAAAATGCATGATAGGATCCACCCACTCCCTGCGGCCTCCGTCCCCCAACAAAACCAACAACTTAGAAGAGACTTAATGAGTCCTTTATAAGATTTATAGTCCATTCAAATTTCACAGGTCCTGTCCTGGCCGGTTTTCTCAGTGGGCAAACTTTTTGACTCGAGGGCCACAATGGGTTCTTAAACTGGACCGGAGGGCCGGAACCAAAGCAACCTGACCATGCTGGCACTCTCATCTTGGGCTGCTGGTGAAGGAGCGGAGGGGAGAGCAAGAGAACCCTCTGCTCTTTCGGCTCCGCGGGCCGGATAGAACAGTCGAACGGGCTGGATCCGGCCTGTGGGCCGTAGTTTGCCCATGGCTGGGTTAGAGCATCAGTCCATGAACTGAAGGGCCCCGGGTTTAGAATCGATTCCAGTCAAGTGCACATGCCTTGATTAGAGGTTCAATCCCTACCCCCGGTCCGGGCGCGTGGGAAGGCAGCCAATCAATTTGTCTCCTCACATCAATGTTCCTCTCTGTGTGTCTCTCCCCCTCCCTTCCACTCTCTCCGAAAATCAATGGGAAAATATTCTTAGGTGAGGATTAACAAAACAAAACAAAACAAAACAAATATTTTTCGCAGGTCTAGACCCAAAGCTGCATTTACATGATCAGCCCTTTACTTGCCTGGAAGATCTGGGGATGTCAAGAATGCCAAAGCACTGGAAGTATGGCTAATATGAGGTGTCTCTCCACTATCCAAGCCACTTTATCACATTGAAAGAAAAGTTTCCCTATGGACTTAGAAGTTTATTTCATTTAGGGGGAAATAACATTATGATTACTCCCCTTATCCCAATGAAAAACAACCTTTATGTGTGAAACCACATATACACTATATGTCACATTACTAGTACATGTACAACCATCTATGTAAAACAAGGTTTTTACCCGGGGTACTATCTGTGGCAGTACTAAGGAGGGATAAGAAAAGTGTGGTCTTTCTATATTTCGAACTATCCTTACATATTTAAAAATAATTTTCTGTGCGTAAATACATTCCTGCTTCACTAGCCAGTTAGCATCAGCCCCCTTATTCCTGCTGGTGGAGGCCCTGGGGGGGGGGGGGGGGGCAGGCGCCGAGGCGGAGACCCAACGGCCCGACCCAGTGGAGGGACCCAGGAGAGGACAGTCCCATGGAGGATGGGCAGTCAACAAATGTTTACAGAGAGAAGTACCCACTGCACATGTAAAGTCACCAACTCAGTCCGAGGGTCAGGAACGACCTGAGGTGGGACAGCCCCGATGAGCAAGAGGAGAGAGAGGGTGGCGAGTGGGGGAGCATTTCGAGGGGGTGGAGGGTGGAAGTGGGGGGAGGGGGAGGGGTTGCATGTAGGAAGCCCTAAGGAGGAAGGCTGGCACCTTGGGTGACCCAGCAGGAGCCAGAGGAGGAAGCCCATAGCTCCCGGTGCACAGGGCCAGATCCCAGAGGGTCCTGTAAGCCTCACGGAGGAGTCTGGACTCCGTTCTCCATTCTTCGGGAATCAGAGGCCTCTGCCCGGCTAGAGGTGGGAGTGAGGAAGCTTTGTTGGCCCCAGCGGCCCCAGGAGGAGGCGCTGAAGCTGACAAGTGAGAAATGAATAGAGTGGGGGCAGTGGGAGCACAATGAAAAGGCCAGGGCTCTTTTTTAAAACTATTATTATTATTATTATTTTTTACTATATTTTTATTGATTTCAGAGAGGAAGGGAGAGGGAGAGAGAAAAAAACACATCAATAATGAAAGAGATTGATCGGCTGCCTCCTATACACCACGCCCTGGGGCTCAAGTCTGCAGCCAGGCATGTGACCTCCTGGTTCATGGGTCAGTGCTCAACCACTGAGCCACACCGTCTGGTCTGGGCAGAGGCCAGAGCTCTTTCCCTGAGCCTCAAGGTCTCAACCCAGGAGCCACGTGCAACGGGAGTGGGCGGGCTGTGAGTGAGGAGTCCTTTGGGGACCTGCCAGGATCTCCCCCTTTCACACTCTCTGGTTTTCCTCAGCTGTCTGCTCACATTAGGGGCTGCCGGGAAAGTTCCGTGTGCGAGGGCAAAGTTTGTCAACCGGTGGGACCTAACTCCAGGAAGAGCGCCCCCTCCCCCCTCCCCTCCATGCTCTGGTGGAATCAATGGTCTGTGGGACCAGGTCCCTCATCTAGAACATAGCGGGCCTCAGGGCATACTTGATGTTATTATTAAACCTCTCTGGGCCTCAGTTTTTTTCCTCTGAAAATTAGGGGTGAAAACATTTCTCTGGCAGGGCTCCTGAGAAGCAGCGTCTGTAAAGCACCCGGCCACAGTGCTCGGTTTCACAGATTCCTCACCAATAATGAGTACGAATCAGTACCATCGTTATCATTTCTGGAGGTGACTCAGGGCGGCTGCGTCGCGACCATGTGTGGTCACCACCGGACACGCTAAATATAGAGGCGCAGGCAGCACAGTACCTGCCGAGAGGGCTGCTTATTGCAGGACAAATCAACAAAGCCAGGAGGGCTCAAGATAAAAGCGCCCTTGACGTTCAATGTGGGAAGTCCAAGGGCTGCGGGGTGACCGAGGAGGACCCTGCACCCCCAAATAGCTCCGCAGGACGGCCACCCCCGAGGAGTGGGCGCCGCGCTCCGCTCCGCAGAGGCGGCCCCGGAGGCGAAGGGGTGGGCCACGCCTCCCCAAACTCCCACACTCTCCAGCCCCGAGGGCAGGCAAGCTAACGGAGTGTTACTTTGGGAATCCACAGCTTTTAGATTTAAAGGGAATGGCCCTCGCTGGTTTGGCTCAGTGGACAGAGCATCGGCCTGCGGACTGAAGGGTCCCAGGTTCGATTCTGGTCAAGGGCACATGCCCGGGGTTGCAGGCTCGATCCCCACTAGGGGGCATGCGGGAGGCAGCCAATGGGTAGTTCTCTCTCATCATTGATGTTTCTATCTCTCTGTCCCTCTCCCTTCCTCACTGAAATCAATAAAAATATTTAATAATAATAATAATAATAATAATAATAATAATACATTTAGAGGGGATGCATGCCTATAGTTTTTTTTTTAAAGTCAAATAGTACCAGAAGAAATAGAAAAGTCAGCATTCCTATCACCCCCAAACCGTGAGGCAGATTCCCCAGAGATAATCACTGTTATTGTTTAGATAACTTTATGCATATACAAGAACATATGCATATATTTTACGGAGAGGAGTATAAAAAACTGTTCTGAAACCGCCCCCCCCCCCATTTATCCTGAATATCTTTGCATATCAGTATATGTAGTTTTACCTACTTATTCTTTGATAACTGCTCTGTTAAGACGCGATAAGCCACCAGATCCGGAGGGCTTACCATAGGAAGTTTATTTCTCCCTTGCCTAAATCCAGGTGGTGGTAGTGTTTGGGGAGGCAGGAGGCGTCCTGACCCTGGCATTTATTCAGGGGCCCAGGATGACTGAGGCCCTGCCAGCTTCCACATGTGACTTCCGCATACCTGGTGGCTTCTAAGGTCACCCCCGGTGTCAGTGCTCAGCTAGCAGATGGGGACAGCGGGGAGGAAGGTCAGGTCTGTTTTAAATACGCCAGGCCCTCATGTGACGTATATCACTTCTGCCCACATTCCACGGCCAGAATTGGACTCCCTCCCTGCCCGAGGCTGGTGCTAGAAAATGTCCCAGCTGGACAGCTGCCCCGACAACTCCGCACCGCGGCGGGGAGGCCTGAGCCTGAGGCGGGCAGTGAGCTGCACCTGCCAGAGGCCCGGCCGGAGCACATTCTCCCTTAGATGAGCTGGTGGAGGTCGGCGTTCTTTCCTCCTTTTTGTTCTGCTTTCCTACTTATCTTTTGTCATAGGCATTTTTTCCCACCTTTTAAAACCATGTCTTTACTAGTCATTTACTTTGTTATAAAAGTAAGACTACTCTCTGTTATAGAGTTTTCAGAGAGACACAGTATGGAGCAAACCAAGGGTAGGGAAAAACAATATAGACTTACTTCATTCAAATAAAAGCAACACAGTATTCCACAGATGAATTGTCATTTAGTCAAGTATGCCCCTATGTCAGGTGTGTTCTGAGATTTTGTTTTATTATTGCAACCATAGTGAAATAAGAAAGAAAATATATATATATATATATATATATATATATATATATATATATATAGTGGTGTTTTTATTTTTATAAGGGTCTCCAAAGTTGAATTTCCAAGTCAACATAGGGAAGTGTTGTGTGCGTGTTTTATTTTTATTTGTTATTTTAATTTTTATTGGATTTACTGAAGTGACATTGGTTAATAAAGGTATATAGGTTTCAGGTGTCAAAGGCATTTTTAAAGTGTGGAAAACTATTACCCGGTAAGAGTGAAGGATAAGAAAGTGGACACCGGTAGAGTATGTACAATGGTCAGAATTGGTGGGGTAGGGAGGAGACACCATCAATGAAAAGCTTTAAGAGGATACCTGTCTTTGACCCAGAAACACTTGTAAGGATGTTTCTTAAAGAAATGAGTGGATTACTGCTCACATGGTACTTCTGAAGATATTTATAACAGTAACATGCTGTAAGCCTCAATACCCAATGATAGAGACCTGTCTAAATTATAGTGTATCTGCACTGGGACCCATGTGGCTCAGTGGTTGAGTGTCGACCCATGAACCAGGAGATCACAGTTCAATTCCAGGTCAGGGACATGCCTGGGTTGCAGACTTGATCCCCAGTAGAAGACATGCAGAATTCTTCTTCTTCTTCTTCTTCTTCTTCTTCTTCTTCTTCTTCTTCTTCTTCTTCTTCTCTCTCTCACTCTCTCTCTCTCTCTCTCTCTCTCTCTCTCTCTCTCTCTCTCCCTTCCTCTCTGAAGTCACTAAAATCATACTCATTTTAAAAAATTATATCCATATATATATATATATATTTTTTTTTTAAATGTACATCCATATGATGGACTCTGCAGGTGTTTATAATTGGATAGGTCCTTGCAAACATAAATATATGTCCACCTGTTATGATAAAACATAATACTCCTGAACAGGATAATTTTTTTTTTTAACAAACGGATTACTTGTAAGACTGGAGGACCATTCTTAAATTGCTTGTAGTATTTATCCTTGAGTTGTATGACTATGGGTGTTTTCCACTTTCCTCTTTTACAACCTTTATGGAATGCCTCACTGTTTTATCATTAGAAGAAGAAGAAAAAAAAAAGCAGTGCAGCTATTTTCAGCTTGAAACAAACAAATAAAAAAATGCAGATAAAGGAGACGGGGGTTAAGGGACTGGAAGCGCGGACGTGAGGCAGACCCGGGCTCCCGGACCGGGCCTGTCACCCGACACTCAGGCGCTATCAGAAGCACTTTCCTCTGTTGAAGTGACGGCCGCCGCCAGCCGCCCCCGCCCCCTCGGCTATAAGGGGAGGGAGGGCAGGCCTCCCTCCCGGCAGTGGGCAGCAGCCCCACCGGGAGGTGGGTGCTGGGTGGGCCGGGGCTCGCCATGCCTCCAGCCTCCGCATGGGGAACATCCTCAGGGCCCTCGTGGCCTTCATCCCTGCCGACCGCTGCCAGAACTTCGTGGTCCGAGACCTCCGGGAGATGCCGCTGGACAAGATGGTGGACCTGAGCGGGAGCCAGCTCCGCCGCCTCCCCGCGCACGTGTGCTCCTTCCGGGGGCTGGTCAAGCTCTACCTGAGCGACAACCACCTGAGCAGCCTGCCGCTGGAGCTGGGGCAGCTCCAGAACCTGCAGATCCTGGCCCTGGATTTCAACAACTTCAGGGCGCTGCCCCAGGTGGTGTGCACTTTGAGGCAGCTCTGCATCCTCTACCTGGGCAACAACAAGCTCTGCGACCTCCCCAGGGAGCTGAGCCTGCTGCAGAACCTGCGGACCCTGTGGGTGGAGGCCAACTGCCTCACGCAGCTGCCCGACGTGGTCTGCGAGCTGAGCCTCCTGAAGACGCTGCACGCCGGCTCCAACGCGCTGCGCCTGCTCCCGGGCCAGCTGCGGCGCCTCCGGGAGCTGAGAACCATCTGGCTCTCGGGCAACCTGCTGAGCGACTTCCCCCCGGTGCTGCTGCACATGCCCTTCCTGGAGGTGATCGACGTGGACCGGAACAACATCTGCTACTTCCCCAGCCTGGCCCACCTGCCGGGCCTGAAGCTGGTCATCTACGACCACAACCCCTGCAGGAACGCCCCCAAGGTGGCCAGAGGCGTGCGCCGCGTGGGGAGGTGGGCGGAGGAGACGCCGGAGCCCGACCGCAGAAAAGCCAGGCGCTATGCTTTGGCCGAGGGGAGCCAGGAGGCACCTGCCCCGCCTCCTCCACCGCCTCCTACCAGCTCCTGAGGAGCTCCAGGGGGCGGCCAACGCCAGGAACCCGGCTAGCATCCCCCGGAGACCTCTCCAGCGGAGCGCAAGTGCGCTCCGGGACAGTGAGGGCATCTCCGCCGGGCAGCGGTCAATGGAATCAGATGAAACCTCTAAATCACACCAAGAAGAAAATGTTTCTGGCAAATGTCTCCCCCAGAGGGCAGCATGACCACTCCCTTGCCAGAAAGCCAGTCTTTTTCCAAGCAGGTATTTTGAAACAGTGAAGAGCAAGGGCTGGGGCGCCGGGGCCTCTTCCACTCTTCAGAGCGGCTGGTCATGAGGCTGTGAGCGCCTCCCATGAGGACTTTGTGAAGAACTTACCTAAAAGGACGGTCTCCAGCCCTTCACACGTGTGTTTTCTTACTGTGAGTGACCACAAACGGTATGAAAAAGATTACTAATTCTGGCTCCTTTAAAAGGACATTTCTACCTAGTCAGTCAGTCACTCAAAGGCCTTGCTGTTGCAAAGGCTGCCACCTTGAGCTTGACAGTGGTTCATGCTGACCGGGCTCATTTTCCCTAAAAGGTTCGACCCAAGGTCTGTCCTGAACTGTTTCCTGTCGCGGACGATGCCAGAAGTCACGTGGGTCTCATTAAAATCCAGCCTCGTTGTAGCCCTGGCTGCCTCTGTGGAGCAGACCCTGCGTTTATTTCCCTGCCACGGGGGAGCCACAGGTCCAGAATCCTACCAGGTTAAAGGCAGTAGGTGGGAAATCCGTTCACTTGAAGCAAGCACTTGGAAATTGGAATTGCAGGTTGTGGTATAGAGGAAGCTTTTGCCTCTTTAGCCTCACGGACCTCTGATTTGTTTAGATTTTTGTAGATAGGGTCCTTTTTGATGATCAGTGTATAAATGTAGGAATTTTGGACATTTTTAAGTATGTAAACTGTGACCTTCTCATGGATACTTTTAAAGAAAATGCTCATTTCACTCATTTGAAATGGGGGGAAGTTGTTCTATAATGTTTGTACAGACTTCAGTTTTGGTCAGTAATGTATCTCAAATTTTAACGAGTCCTTGCTGTTGGACTAAAGCTCATGAGAGTAAAATGTTCTTTTGCTACTTGGGGGGCAGAGGGGAAAGAAACTGCTATCAGTGGGAGATTTGATAACACAATTCTTTATGTAAAAAGAATGATAGAAATTCTTTAAGCTTTTTGATCAAGGACACTAAAAATGTCATCTTAACTAAAACATACTATATAGCTTTTTGCCATAAAAGCATCTTAACCCACCAAAGTTTGGTTCTAAATGACTACACAGCAGACTATTTTCATTTTTCCTACCACAGGTATTTCTTGGTAAGCCAGACGAAGTTTCATATCACAGTCTTCCTCTCACCACTCTGTCTGTAGGAGTACTTGCAACCCATTGACTAAACTTTAATCATTATATGTAATAGGTCACTAAACATTTAACTCCTTTAGTCATGAGCCCAGATTTCTATTCAGACAGATAGTGTTTACAGTCTATTTATTCATTCCTAATGATTGAAACTAAACTATACTGTTCATGCTAGAAACTTTCTGCCAACAGGCAGCCTTACCATCAAAGTTCTGACTTTTAAAAAATACGGTTTTATTGATTTCAGAGAAAGGGAGAGGAAGTTAGCAACACCAATGATGAGAGAGAATCATCCATCAGTCACCTCCTATGCAACCCACCCCCTACTGTGAACGAGCCTGAAACTTGGACATACGTCTTGATGGCGATTCAAACCGTCATGGATCATAGGTTGATGCTCAATCCCTGAGCTACACCAGCCAGGCGGGATTTTCTTTAATGCTCACCTGAGGGATGTTTTTTTTTAGAAACATCCATTGGCTTTCTCCTTTACTTGACCTGACCAAGAATCAAACCCAAAACCTTTTGGTGAACAGGATGACGTTGTTTTGGCTTTGAGTTTCTTTTGTCCCTGTTTTCCCCTCCCAAGATTAACAGCACCCTTTTTCCAGGGTAGCCCCAAGACCTGTGGCTGTAAGCCATAAGACAAATAATGAGCTATCCCGTCTGAATCAAATGTTAAATATCAAATGTTAAATTAAAAACATTTGCACACAAATCTTTTTCTTTTAAAATAATACATAATAAACATTTCTCAAACAATATGATTAAGAAATCACCATTGATTTTGCTGTACAAAATGTTTCCACTATAGGGTTTCAACCAATTTTTATGATTAACTATGTAAATGCATACTTCTATTTCCATTACTCTTTTTCTTGAAATTCTGACACAATTAGGAGGTTAAAGAGTGGAAAATGTTGAAGCACCAAACATAACTTTACTTATGATTTTAAAAGTCCTGAACCTTAAAGTGTTATGCATCAGAGGAAAATCTCTTCCAGGAGTTTGTACAAAACGTTAGCTTCCATAAATATGAGTGATGCCAACCAAAATCTTTTAATATGCATTCTAAGGAAATGAGCCAAATTTTTTTTGTCCTAAAATGTAACATCATGTAATTTCACATTTAAAAAGTGGGCTTGTGGCCTAATAGTCATCTAGACTCGAATTTTAACTAAAAGCGCAGTGTGGTTATGATGATTAAGAGTATGGCCTTCAAACTACCTGAGGTCAAATTCCATGTTTGCCATTTACTGGTCAGTTACCATCTGTGTACCTCAGTTTTCTCATCAGTAAATGGTTAAGTTCCTACCATTCAGGTACTACAAGGATTAAACTAATTACTGGGCATAAAGTGCACTGAAAAGTGACTGGCAGGCGACATACCACATTCTTATGCTATGCAGCACAATACTTAGTTACCCTACTATTATTATAGTTCCTTGCTTTTAGGGAAAACAAACATAAATGCCATAGGAAAAAAGCTTTTTTTTCAATAACATTTTCAAGAACAGTATCTGTAGTCTTGAATATGAAAAATATAACTGCCATGTGGTCAAATGCTTCTGGCTTATCTAAATAGGAAAACACAGATGTAATTACCAAAGACTTCACTTTTAAATTTCTAAATGATTATACTTTGCCCTTTCCCTATTTATTCTAGAATCAGTAATATCACCAAAGTATAGTTAAGTCCTCACATAACATCTAGAGATTCTACAACTTTAAGCAAAAGGACATATAACAAAACCAGTTTTACCATAGGCTGACATAAACAGGAGTTAAGTTCCTACAGCATTTTATCAACATAGTGAAAAATTGAAGAACATATGAGGAACTAATTGTATTTGAAAACATGAAGCTATTCCTTGGCACTAAACCCTATGTGTCTTGAGGGGCAGGAGGCCTCGGACTAAAGACATGAGTGTTTATCTGCTAGACACTCTGGCCTTTATCACTGTAAAACAAACAAACATGCATACACCTTTATAATCTCCTTACCATAGAAAGGGTATTACTACTACTAAAAAACAACCAAGTGTATGTTTTTCCTTCCTGGACTGACTACCTCTGAACAGGAAATAAGTGATATTATCTGTGAATCTCCAATGCCTAGTATAATTCTACCCAGTTAGCTGATTTTTGGAGGTACTGTCAGGCACCCAGCCCGCAGGCATGCTATGTACTATCCTCTGGGTTTGGGGTAAGTCAACTCATATAATCTTTTCAATACCCCTATGTACTGTACAGATCACAATTTAAAAATGAAGTTGTTAAATCAGGTTTGCCTTATTCTTCATATTGAGAAGCTATAATGTTCTACAGTAATTCTAATTTTATTTATTTTTGACTATATTTGAATTGATTTCAAAGAGGAAGGGAGAAACATCAATGATGAGAGATGCCTCCTGCATGCCCCTCCACTCCCCCACTGGGAATCGATACTGCAACCCAGGCATATGCTTAACCAAAATCGAACCTGGAACCAACACTCTTATCCACTAAGCCAAACTGGCCAGGGCAGTAATTCTAATTTTATAAAGATTAAGTCCTCTTTACACTTCTGTTCTATGAATGTTCTAATACACAAACTAGGTACAAGATAAGACAGACTTTAGAAAATAATTCTCTAAAAGAGTGTTAACTTTTATCTGTCAGGGTCCTGGCAAAAATATTCATTCCCCCTACATATGGTTTACATGGGGGAGACTTTAATACAGAACTATTACTGAGTAGGATTAAGGGAGGGAAAAATCAATACTGAGGTGGTAATACTATAATACTGATACACAGAAACAAGAGCAATAACAGCAGCTGTCATGACCTGTATGTCTAACTGAAAAGGGAACAGAAATGTTACCCAAATCCAGTAAGAGCTGAGAGCCGTAAGGGGGCTTCCCTGTGAAGCAATTACGGGTACGTCTCACAGAGATGCAGCCACTTCCAGAGACAAGGAGTAAGAACAGAAGGAAAATAGTAATTCCTTCTCCTGCCACTGCCTCCCGAGTTAAATCACAGCCCAGAGAATTGTGAAGCAGTCATCGAGGGAAAGCCCCGTGGCGTCCAAGCAGGCCAAGAATGGACCCTGGCTTGCGGAAAGCTCAAAAGAACACAAGCAGCACATTCTCCTGCAAATAAAACCCTGAAGGCTACTAGTTTTTAAAATCCTGAGCATTGAGGCAATTTTCTATGCAGTGATTACTGTACATTCCGAATCTCTATTTCCATGTTACGGAAGTCTTATAAAAATAAAGATCACTGTTCCCCTATTTTCTGTTTTTGAGTTAACAGAAACTCTATTCTAAAACTCATAGGAAAAGAAAACAAACAACTCATAGAAATTAGAAGGACCTATGTTAGAACTTCACCTCATTAACGTGGGCCCTAATGGGTTTGGCTTAGTGGACAGAGCTTCAGCATGCAGACTCAAGGGTCTCAGGTTTGATTCTGGCCAAGGGCTTGATCCCCAGGATGGGTTGTGCAGGAGGCAGTTGATTGATGTTTCTAACTTTCTACCCCTCTCTGTAAAAATATATACATATATTTTTTCAGATTTTGTTAACTTGGGAGTATTCTAAGGCCATGACAATAAAATATGTAAGAGTTTTAGGGTTCCCAAGCTTGATCCCCAGTGTGGGGCATGCAGGAGACAGCCAATAGATGACTCTCTCATCCCTGATGTTTTTCTCATTCTCTCCCTCTCTTGCTCTCTGACATCAATTATATATATATATATGTGTGTGTGTGTATATATATATATATATATATATTTTTTTTTTTTTAAGTGACTCTTTCCTAGTTGAAGTAACAGAAATCATAAATTTTTCTACATAAGAGAGTGCTTAGGCTAAACAAAATTAAATGAGTACTGAAGACTAGGTATTTTCACTAAACAAAAATAAATGGTTAAAAAAGGTTATGTATAACTGAGAACCAAAAAAATTAGTGTATCTGTATCACATTTGACTTGGACTTATATTACCCAAGATAACTATTTCATTAATGTTTAAGGTCAATCAGTAAAGTTTGAAAACAACTCTATACTGAAAGTAAAATCATTCATACCCATTAAGTTACAAGTAATAAATCACTAAAAAAAGGTAAGACATAAGTAATTGTTCAAATTTTTATTTTGATGCACAGTATGAGAAATGTACTTTTAAAACAACTGAATTTTATGGAGAATTAACAGCAAATAAGTTAGACCCATGTTAACGTAAAAGGTCAGCTAAATGTCTAAATTTAAGGATATAAGAATCACAGATCAACTTCGATTCCACAGTCTTCTTTACGAAGTTGGAGTCTTGCACACTTTGCTATGAACTGGTCCAGAGTATAACAGCACATAGGAATGCTTAACAAGGGTGGTGATCAGGGACACGTTTCCTGCAAGGATTACACAACACACACTTTAGAAAAAAAATCAATGATAAGAATAAAAAGCATGATTGTAAGCAAAATTTGTATTATTAAGACCATTATAACCCAATTCTCTACAAGATGTTTTTACCTAACATCCCACAATTATCATTTTATTAAAAGGACTTTTCAAAAATCTATTAAATAAAACGTCCATAGTAATTTAGCAGTTCTTAATTTCTTGTACAAACAACCTACTTAAACAAATACATCATTTTCCAGAAAATGGTTAATATGTATTTTCCAGAAATAATTAATTCATGTTTGCAACTGTGTTAGGGAATTTTACTAAATTAGTCACAGACAGTTATTCTTAACTAGAAACGAAAATGACAAGGCTTTGGAGCCTCTAGATGAAAATTTCTGGATTACTGAAGAAGAAAAAAATCCAACAGGTAAGGTGATAAAGGGGTCAAGTAACTCGCCAATAGTACCTCTTACACGTTAATTATTCTCTTGTAACCATATAGTGAATTGGCTCACGAAGGTGGCATGGTAGGATTACTAGTGAAATTATTTACTTAATGCCTGTTCATGGAGCTAGGATTTGAGAAACACTGCTTCTAGAAATAAAAAGTTACTAGTAAAAGAAGCAGAAAAGCATGAATACAGAACCAAGGAGCATAGATAGCACACTGGAATCATATAAAGAGATAAACCCAACCACAAAAGCTTATGGAAGTATAACTAAAGGATGCTAAAAGATGTCAATATAGAAAGTTATCAAGCAGCTGTTAAAGGGCACTGACCATGAAAATAAATCTTCTGGATGTTATTAACTAGTACGAAAAGAAGTCCACAGCCCAGATTGGAATTTCTAATGGATTTAATAAACTTAAACTTCTAAAACAGTTTTAACAGATCAAGTGAGATATTACAGTGTGTATTTCAAAGGCAGTGGAGGGAGCTAAATTGTTGTGAAGATTTCTGAAGAGTGTGGCTATATGACCTTGACCCAAATCAGAAAAGTTTAATTATATAACTGTTTCCTTTTGCTATCATTCTGCTTAAAATCAACAAAAATCATAATTGCATTTAATCATCTTTTGGTGGCACTACTTCTAAAAAAAACTTTGTCAGCTTCTTCTTCTCACCAATTTTCCATTTCAAAATATGGCGAGGGAAGTGTTCCTCATTACCCTATCTTCCCAGTACCAGACACAGGAATCTCTAGATTTTTTTATTCCAGTCCTCTTTCCACTACATCACAGTAAAACTAAATACCATTTCATCTGTTCTCTCTACATCCAAACCACTATTCTCTATTCTTTCCTTCCTCTAATAGTATTATGATAGTTGCCGCTAACAGAAGTCAATGAAATGAGTAATGCAGGGTTCTGCACAAAAAGTCACTTTGTAACTTTGTGCATTTAAGGTACAATTTCTTAGTAGCATCCCAACTTCCTTCCTGTGCTCCTGTGTAAAACCAACTCCTGCTCTTAATTCTCTGGCCCCCCATTCCTTCTTGCAGCTGCTTAGTGGACAGCTCCCCCTTTCTGCATCCATCATTTCCTCTCTAGGAAATCGCTCCCTTTTAAGCTGAATTTTCAAGGTAAAGACCCATACACAAGCCCTAGCTTCTATCCTACTTATCTGCTCCGATTCACAGGACTCCTCCAAAAAGCGGTCTATATACACTTTTCTCCAATTCCTCTTTTCCTACCCCTTCCACTCCACTAAAACTACTTGCCAAGATTACCAATGGCCTGTGTTATTAAACACAATTTTTTGTAGTATTTTTTAATTGATTTTAGTGAGAGAAGGATAGAGATAGAAACATCAATGAGAAAAATTGATCGGCTGCTCTGTACTGGGGACGGAGCCTACAATCTGACCAGGAATGGAGTCATGACCTCTTGGTACATGGGCCAACACTCAACCACTGAGCAATACTGGCCAGGCATTAAATCCAATTTTTAAGGTCAGGTATCAGTCCTTATGACAGTTGATCACTCTTCCTCCCTAAATCCTTTCTTCACTGACTTCTGGATACTCATTCTCTTGATTTTTCCTCCCACTGTGGTAGCACGCCCCCCACCCCACCCCCCACTATTCCCACCTTTTGCATTACGAGAAATCTCAAATGTATATAAAAGCAGAGATTATATCATGAATCCAGTTTGAATCTTTCCAAACTGGAATTCTTCAGTGCTAAGTCCTTAAAACTCCTTTCCTTTTTTAACTACATTCATTCCTTTGGAGACTGGGTCAGTCTAATGGCTTAAAATAACACACTTAGGCTAACAACTCCTACATTTATAACTATAGCTCTAACTTCCCATTAAACTACAAAATCAACTACCCAACTCAACTATCAAAACACATTTCAAATTCCCAAAATGAAATCCTCTTCTTCCCTCCCAAAACCATCTTAGAAATGAGAAACACTATTTCTCTCTACAAAAACCTTGAATTAGCCACAATTCCCTTTCCTATCACCCCTTGTATCCAACCTTCAAAGTATGTACCTTTTTAAAAAAATATATATTTTATTGATTTTTTTACAGAGAGGAAGAGAGAGGGATAGAGAGTTAGAAACATCGATGAGAGAGAATCATCAATCAGCTGCCTTTTGCACATCCCCTACTGGGGATGTGCCCACAACCAAGGTAGATGCCTTTGACCAGAATCAAACCTGGGACCTTTCAGTCTGCAGGCCGAAGCTCTATCCACTGAGCCAAACCGGTTTCAGCAAAGTATGTATCTTTTATCAAACACTTCTTACCACCACCTTCAATTCTACCTCCTGGTCCATGCCACCATCCCCTCCCATCTCCCAGAACCATCACTAACAAGTAAAAATAAATGGTTTTGGTAACTATTAATAAGAGTCTAAAATTATTGACTGAATATTCAAAAGTTAAATTTTTCTTGGCATTTAATCATTTTAATGTGACTTTTAAAATAATTTGACATCTTTAGAAAAGCTGCTGATATAGGAACATGCAAGAAACTGCTCATTATGTGTTTAAGAAAACTGGTATGGCCCTAGTCGGTTTGGCTCAGTGGATAGTGTCAGCCTGTGGACAGAAGGGTTCAAGTCTGGTCAAGGGCACATGTCCAGGTTACAGGCTCGACCCCAGTAGGGGGTGTACAAGAAGGCAGCTGATCAATGATTCTCTCTCATCATATGTGTTTCTATCTCTTTCTCCCTCGCCCTTTCTCTCTCAAATCAACATATATTTTTAAAAAATGTCAGTATGGCCCTAGCGGGTTTTGTTCAGTCATCAGCCCGTGGACTGAAAAGTCAAGGGCATATGCCCAAATTCAGGGCATATGCCCAGGTTCCTGGCTCAATCCCCAGTGGGGGGCATGTAGGAGGCAGCCAAACAATGATTCTCTCTCATCATTGATGTTTCTCTCTCTCTCTCTCCCTTCCTCTCTGAAATAAAATAAATAAACTACAGGAAACTCATTGTTCCAAAAATAAATAAATAAAATAAACAAATAATGAAAGAATGCTGGTATGGAAAAATGTGCCCAGGACAGGAATGACTGGAGCTGATCCATTATGGTAAGATTTCAGTTCTTCCCCTGCCCCTAAGCTCTCTGGTTCTTGACTTTTCCAAGCCTGGCTCTTTGTGTGCCCTTTCAATCCTGAGAGTTACCCTGTGTCACCGTACCTTACTCCCCTACATTTTTCTGGCTTAAATCTAAGAGTTGTGATTACATATTTTAAGTAACTTGCATAATTCTTTTATCTAGGCAAAAATGGCTACACTTTCTATCAACTACCATATCTTATATAATAAAAGGCTAATATGCAAATCGACTGAAATAGGTTGCTATGACACACACTGACCACCAGGAGCTGCCCTCTGGTGGCCAGTGAGCACAGTAGCAGTGGGGGGAGCCTCTCCCGCTTCTATGACAGTGTTAAGGATGTCCAGCTGCCAGCTTAGGCCTGCTTTCTATAGTAGGACATCTCCTGAGGCTCCCAGATTGTGAGAGGGTGCAGGCCAGGCTGAGGGACCCCTCCCTCTTGCCCCCCAATTGCACAAATGTCATGCACCAGGCCTCTAGTCAAATATATGCAGCTACCTGTTTGTTTACATGTCAATAATTTTTTTCTAAGAAATGCTTTATAAAGTGCTCCAATACCTTGGTGCTGCTTTGATGATATTATCCACACGCAGAATCACCTCTGCTGCTTCAGCTGCACTCAGAAGAACTTGCCGTTTCACTTGGAAACTTTCTGTTATGCCCAGTATTGCCATATCGCCAATAGTACCCTCCTTCATATCTGGAAAGAAAGTTTTTACTAAATAAACTACAGTTTTAACAAGTATCATCAAAACATCACTAATGACTTTTAAGAAATGAAATTAATCCTGTTGCAATTAATAAAATTACAGCACCTAATGACTCATGTCGTTGACTCAATAAAAGCCTTTTAAAATATCAAAACCATCAACTACTAATCATTTGTATTAATGGAGAACAACTAAGTCAAATAATGAAAAATTTACACAAAACTTTATACTACATCATCTACCTATCTTGAATATATATATAATAAAATTATTATAGAAAATTTGCTAATTACCATAATTTTTAAGCACTGGAAGAGAGAATTTACAAGTCAAATATTTTTATTCTTGTGAGAATCCTAACTCATACAGATCATAATTCATCAGATCTCTTGTCCAATGGCAGGATTACTTACCCTCTAAGATTGACTCTTCCTATAACATCCTGGATAGTTTGTTGGGATATTTTTCTATCTGAATTAAATTTGCCTTTTTGGCCATTTTTATCTATGTATCAGAGATCTTCATTCAAGAATGTCTCAGAATATGTCTACTGTGAGATTAGGAATTGATGCTGATTACATTACAATAGATATAGTGAAGTTTACACACTTTTTCAGAATGTAAATACTGTTTATGTACTTAAAATTCTATAGTCATAACAAACTAGTTATAAGTTTATCTTTTAACTAGATTTATACCCTTTATGAAGTAACAAAGTTTGGCAGTGTTAAGATTATGAAGTAAAACATTTTTTTCTAGATTATGTAACGCTTACAAAAGGGCCACAAGAGTATTTTAAATGGTTACCACGAGAATTCATTTTTTAAAAAAGGTAAAGAACTTGGTAAAAAGTTACTTTAATAACTACAAGGTCCCAACTGATTTCTTACTCAGTCCAGCAGTTGTATTGCCTTCACTGTGGGCAGCTCGGAGCTGTGCCACCAGATCTGCACTGTCATAGCCTGCGTTGTCAGCTATTATAGTAGGCAACTATGAAGTGGAGAAAACAAAATGTTACTATATATTATAGTATAATTCATTTATGCCTGCCTTGGCCAGTGTTGTCAAGTGGTTAGTATCAGCCCAACCACCAAAGGGTCGAAAGTTCAATTCCTGATCAAGGGCACGTGCCTGGGTTGTAGGTTAGATTGCTGGCCCTGGTTGGGGCGAAAAATATCCTTGGGTGAAGATTAACAACAACAAAAACAAAAAACATTTATGCCTAACTAGGATAGCTTTTTAAAAATACATAACACTGTAAAATCTGCTTCCTTTTAATCACTACAAAGAGGATCAACTCTAGAATCAAATTTGGTTTTTTTGAATCCCCACTTGAGGGTATTTTTCCCATTGATTTTTAGAGAATGAAAGGGAGAGACACACTGATGTTAGAGACACATCCAGGGCCGGAGCCTGCAACCGAGGCTTGACTGGTACTGAACCTGGACCCTTCAGTCCACAGGCTTACGCTCTATCCACTGAGCAAAACCAGCTAGTGCCAGAATCAATTTTTTTTGTTTTGTTAATCCTCACCCAAGGAGGGAGCATTAATCTCAATCTGTTGAGGTTCTGCTTCCCGGCATATGTCGACAGTTTGGCTCAAATAAACTCACCAAAATTCTTAAAAAAAAAAAAAAAATCCTCACCCAAGGTTATTTTTCCGTTGGTGTGTAGAGAGTGAAGGGGGGAAGGGGAGAAAAAAATTGATGTGTGAGAGAGACATCAATGGTTGCCTCTATTACAGTGTGCAGGCAGATGCTCTAACCACTGAACATACCAGCCAGAGCCAGAATCAAATGTAAAAGTAGTATGAACCAGTTCTTTTTCTTAAAGACAAGGAAATAAACATTTTGTGTCCAAGTTATAAAAATACCGGTGCCCTGTTGCACAGATTCGTGCACATTGAAAGGAAATTCCTTAAAAAGTAACTGGCAGGGTTGGACTGGGTGAGACAGACAGGACACGCCCTGGAGCCAACCTCATGTGGTCCTCCCTGGTCAGCCGCACCTCAGAGGGTGTCTGCAGAGTGAGCGGGGTCCCTCGGGCAGGTGGGGTGCCTTGGCCTGGCCTTCGGGGATCCGGCTGAAACCAGCTCTCCGACATCCCCTGAGGGGTCCTGGATTACCAGAGTGGTTCTCCGGGGATGCACCCTGGAACTGGGCTCCCTCCTCTCTGGTTCTGGGGTGCATCACCCAAGAACCACAGCTGCCAAATCACCGCCGCTTGGCAGCTCCTGTGCTGAGCATCTGCCCGCTGGTGGTCATTATGCGTCATAGCTACCAATCAGGATGGTCGCTTAGCCTTTTATATATAGACACTTAATTAAAAACCATCAAATCAACAAAATGTAAGTTCAGATCTCTTATTTTTAACTTACCATTCTCAGTGCTTTAGCATAAGACTCCATCGCAACAGCTTCTTTACCTGGTGTTTTATTGGCAAGCTGGGACACAGCATTAGCCATCAGCATCTCTGAACAGCCTAAGGATTAAAATTAAATAAAATGCCACATGCTTAGTTGTCTCAAAGACACTAAATTATTGACTTCCCTTAGATATATCAAGCATTTGCAAATTAAGTGCAAATGCAATATGTAGTTTCTATAAGAACCATTAAAAACCACTTATAATTTATACAATTAAGAAAAGAAATAAATGTTTTTACCTCCTCCATAAACCGTTCTAGAATCCTTCACAGTTTGTGCAAGGACACAAAGAGCATCATGCAAAGATCTTTCTGCTTCATCTAAGATTTGTTGAGTGGCACCACGAAGAACAATAGTGCAAGCCTCACCTAACGTTAAAAAAAATATGTCACAATGAGCATTTAATTATAAAACATAAAAATTTGCCTTCTATCACTTATGTGTTGGTTCTATTACTTTGTTTTGAAAGTTGATATGTCTCCCACTGTTACAATTCTCTACCAGCAACCCTTGTTCATAACAGTTCTAAATTATCTAAAAAATCAAGTATGTTGAAAATGCACTGTTCCCAAAGATAATATAAGGCTGACATCAAAAGAGATTAAAATTAACATATACCATACTTCACAAGTATTAAGACACATCATATTCTAGTAACTATATAACTGTTTTTTGGTGTGTTTTTTTTTCCTCTTTGTTTTTCATTTCAACAGAGTCTAGCAAAGGTTTAGGAAGCTAAACCAGGATCTACATGATCACTCACCAAGGGCTACCCCAGAAAAGTGAATGAGCGTGTCTTCTCCAATCATGACTTCCTCAATAAGCTTGCAACGTCCAAGTTTCACAAGTTCTGGGTGGTCAAAGGTAGAGGCAATTTCACCACCTACGAACATAATTAAATACACAACTCGTTTTTTAACAAGCAGTAATGGACAGATAACATTTTTAAAAATTGCCAACCACTGAAGCACCTTAAATGAATTGGTTTAGTCTTTGTAACAAACCTAATGAGGTAAGTTCCATTATCATTTAGAAATGATAAAATTAAGGCAAAGACAGGTTTAGTTTCTTATCCAAGGTTTCACAGCCTGAACAAATAAGGTAAAGCTAGGATTCAAGTCCAAGCAGTCTGGCCTCACACCTATATACACATACTGCAAACTACAACCCACAACCTGAAAGGTTAAACTGAAACTTTTAACATTTACCTTTAAGGCAGAATTTAAATACAGACTCTCTTCTGAATCCAGTCTAGAAGACCAGTTCTATGATCCAATTTCTCAAAACAAAAATGAGAATATTTGACTAGTCCTATTATGTCAATAGTACTATGACAATAGATGTACAAATTTTAGAACCAGCTTAAATAGTGAACACTTGATATCTGCTAATTATCACAATAACTGAAATGTCAGCAAGCCCCTGTAATGCCTAGAAAAGGGGGAAATATATAATTTCCAAAAGCAAAGTTAATTGAGGTGTCAACAAAATAAACTTTGCTTTCTAGACTTGAGACCCAATAGATGTTTGGGACATCATATCCCAAAAATGAGACTAATCTGACTTTTGAGAATTTTTACTTATCCTACACTCATTCATCTACTTCTGCTTACAAGGTATTTCTTTATATTTGCAAGAACCAATTTCACACACCTTGACAACATTCAAGCTATAGAACGAGAGCCACCCTGGGGTCAAATTCAGTTGGTGTGCTTAGTGCAACAAATTTTTTGGAGGATATATCTCAATTTCATGTATAGAATCAACTTATCCCATGAATGTGCTGCCATTCATATTTCTTTAAGTCTTTAATTTTGTTGCAATAAAGGAATTACATAAACAAGAGCACCTCAGTTTAATCACCTTAAGCATCACATGTGCAATGGTTTTTAAAGAACTTTAATTAGAATAGGTAAACCCACTTCAAAGCAATTAATAAAAGAAAAATGCTTCTTTTTAGGTCAGAAGATTATGCTTTCCCAGATTATTAAAAAATGGCTGAAGAAACAAAACAACAAAAAAGAGGGGGGAAATGGCTGAAGAATTTTGAGATGAGACTAATTCTACTCTACATTAAGTAGTATCCTTTAATTATTTCTAATATTCATGGCAGTTCCAAAATGAACTCAACATTCCTGGTAGCTTTACTTCCCAAACTCCAATCTCCTCGATTCTCATTGCCAGATCCCAAACCAACTTTCCAAACTATTCATTCATTTACAAAAATATGAAAATTAAAATAGAGGTTTTTAATACTTAACCTTATCTGTAAACACAATTTCTATTTCACATAACTGGGATATCACTCATACCTGGTGTTGGAGTATACTAACTTTTCATCTTACATTGCCAAACTGTTTTACACTAATTTCAACATTTATTGCTTTCAGAAATATTTTTAAAAAAATAAAAACAATGTTTAAATTCTTGACCCACACTCTGGTATATTGTTAAGTGTTCAATAAATATTCTATCACAATTGTACTACCATGCAGGGCATAAAGCATTAAACTACTCAGCACTAGAAATTAATAAGTGAATAAACTAGGTAAGAAATATCCTTTAAGCTCCAGCTTATATATGGACTTTATGTTTAGAACAGTGGTCTTGTGAGTTTGAGAAATAATGTAGTATGAATCTTTAAAACACAACAAAAAGAAATCTATACCAAGAGTAAGCCTGATATGTAACTTAATTATCTATAATAAATCTGTAATAAAAGCATAATATGCTAATTAGACTGGATGACCTTCTGGACCAGCTGGGGTTGTGAGGGAAGCCTGGGTCCCAGGTGCCAGCGGGAAGCCGGTGCTGGCAGCAGGGGGAAGGAAGGCCTACTCTTGCACAAATTTCGTGCACCAGGCCTCTAGTGTTAAATATAATGTGTTGAACAGCGTGGCTCAGTGGTAGAGTGTCAACCTATGAACCAAGAGGTCATGGTTCGATTCTCAGTTGATCAGAGAACATGCCCAGGTTATGGGCTCAAATACCCATTGGGGGCGGGAGGGTGGAGGCGGGGTGCAGGAGGCAACAGATCAATGATTCCCTCTCCTCCTTAATGTTTATCTCTCTCTCTCTCCCTCTCCCTTCCTCTCCGAAGTCAATAAAAAAAAAAAATGTTTTTAAATAATAATGGGGGTGGGAGCAGGTGGGTAGAAGTCAATGGGGGGAAAAGGAGACATATGTAGAACTTTCAACAATTTTAAAATAAATGAATAAATGAACAAATAAATAATGTAACTAAAGATATCTAAAAAGTTTAAATCAGATTTCAGAATAACAGTTTACATTCCAAACTCCTTACAGGGATTTCTTTGTACTCTCAGCAATGAGTTAGAATATAGCTGAACCTTGAACAGCAGGTTTGAACTGGGTGGATCCACTTATGAGTGGACTTAAAAAACTGGATACATGCAGTTCAAACCCATGTTACTCAAGGGTCAACTTTTTCCATTGCAGTTGGTTGTGAAGGGCTATTACGTTTTTTCCAAACTCAAGTTATGAGATTTTTGACTGCCTATGGTTGGTAGTTAGTTGGCTCCCCTAACCTGCCCTATGTTTGAGTCAACTTTACTAAAACTCAATAAATCTAAGAATGATTATTATGGTTGTAAGAAATTAATTAATGACTTTTCCTCATACCTGTGACAAGAGCCAGGCGTTCTACACCTGCAAAATCTGCATGTTCAATAGCCATAACACCAGCAGCACCAAAGAGCTGTTCAGGATAATTATAAATTAATTGCCTATAAATAAAATACACAAATACATTGTTACTTCCTAAGATAAAAATACATTAGACTAAACAAAAAACAAAGGAAAATTTTTCACAATAGAAATCAAAGAAATACAAATGAGAAGATTGAACTAAGTTAAGTTGTTCAGGGAAAAAATGTGTTAAGTTGTCAAGCTAAACTTTTTGTTGAGGAACCAAACTGATGTAACATTTTCAGCATGACAAAAAAGGTTTCAGACAACCAAGGAGAGAATGCTTTTGATGCTGGGTCAGTCTATGATTAGCACAATTTTAAAACATAAAGAGGCCATCAAGAGTGCTAACCTTGCTAAGGGTGCAGAAAAAACAAAACAATGACAGGCAATTGAAGAGGTAGAAAAACTATTGATTTTGATAGCAGTTAGCTAGTGCTAGCATTTCAGAGACAGCCATATAGGAAAAAGTGAAGATGCCTCAAACTGACTTCCTGAAACAAACTCCTGGAATGAGTGTTAAAAGTGATTCATATAAGGCAGTAGCGGATGCTTAATTTTTTTTTTTTTAAATTGATTATTTGCCCTAGCTGGTTTGGCTTGGTGGGTAGAGCATTGGCCTGTAGACTGAAGGGTCCCAGGTTCAAGTCCGGTCAAGGGCATATGCCCAGGTAGGGGATTTGATCCTTGGTGGAGGGGCGTGCAGAAGGCAGCCAATCAATCTCTCTCTCTCTCTCTCTTTCCCCCTCTTCCTTCTGCTCTGAAATCAATAAAAATATATTTCTAAAAAAGTTATTATATATTAAACAATATATTAGACATGTACTATTTAAAACAAAGGTTAAAAAGGAATCATTTGTTAGTCTGGAACTAAGGATCAATTCAATTTACATTATTTCTAATGGGAAAAAATTATTCCATTTTTGAACAAATCATTTTCCAAACAGCCTTCCAGAATGAATTAAGTTTAAGAACTGAGGTCCCACTGTGTTGCTATTGGTAGTATCATCTGAAAAACAATTTAACAGTAATGCAAAAAAAACCATGTCAATATTCACATGCTTTAATTCCACTCCTAAGAGTCTACAACAAGAAAATTTGGCATTAAAATATGTAATGAAGATATTTGTAATAATTTTTACATAGAATAACAAAATTTGCAAATTTGCCAGAGATCCAATCAATGTCCCTAGGAGAGTGCTTGTATAGATCACAATTTACAAATTATAGAAAGTGTAATTTTAAGAAAAAATATATAAATTTAAAAAGTGAGTTACAAGTTCACAGCTTATGAAATTAGACTACCACACATACAGACACACAAAAAAGTTAACTTTTATAAAGGAAAGACTTTCTGAGTAAGACCCTAGATTGTTACTTCTTTATACTTTTCTATTTTCTAAAACGAGCATGTTACTTTTACAACAGGAATAAAAAGAACATGTTTAAAAATTTGTTAGTTTTTTTAAAAAAAGCCAAATTATAATTAGTATAATGCACTACTAGGCAAAATGTCTTATCAGATTCACAGATTACATAGTTGAGAAACTTACTTAAAAAAAACCCACAAACATTTAGCCTAAACAATTATTTTTCATTAAACATTATCTCTCAAAGTTAACTGCAGCCATTTCACTGAAGCGTGATGTTCCTCTTGGTACTTTCTCCATTACTGACAAGAATACATGAAAAAGGTTTACATATATTTCTTCATAAAAATTAAAAGCCCTGCCCTAGCTGGTTTGGCTCCGTGGATAGAGTGTCGGCCTGCAGACTGAAAAGTCCCAGGTTCTACAATTCTAGTCAAGAGCATATGCACGGGTTGCTGGCTCTGTCCTCAGGAGGGGACATGCAGGACAATGATTCTCTCGTCACTGATGTTTCTATTTCTCTCTTCCTCTCCCTTCCTCTCGGAAATCAATAAAAAAATATTTTTTAAAAAGCCCTAAAAATTCTTAATATTTTTATTTCTTTGTTGTTTTATCTCTATGCTTTTAGCTACTTCAAACTCCCATCATTTAATACAAAACTCTCTCTTCCAAATACATGTATACTAATAGCCAAAATTATAGTATATCTGCCAAATCAGAAAATTGGTTTTGTTACTGTTAACATAAAATGGTTTAGTAAAGTATAATCAGTGAATACCACTAAAATCTTTGTAATGCTAATGCCTTGTGTACAATTATATTTCTATCTGGGGGGAAAAAGCAGTTCCTAAATAAATCATTACCATATTTTTCAGACCATGACGCACTTTTTCTTCACCAAATATGCAGTCCCCAGGGACATGGAAGGTCCCGGGGGACCCGCTGCTGCTCTGCAACTCGGACCATAAGACGCAGGCACTACTTCTATTCGGACCCTAAGACGCAGGCACTTTTCCTCCCACTATTTGGTGAAGAAAAGGTGCGTCTTATGGTCCGAAAAATACGTAATTTCATATAAAGTACTTCCATAAACCTTTTTAGGAAAAAAAGTCCTTCCTTATATTGTTACAAATATTGTTGGCACAAGAATATTAACAGACCTGTTAATAAAGCAATTTATCCCATGTTTAAGAATACGATCAACTTTCTCCTTCATTTTTTCCTTTTCTGCTTGTTCTATTTCAGCTACCTTTGCTGTAGAATCAACTCTTACACGAGAACCAAATATCTAAGAGGAAAGCAGAAAAATAGCATCACTTTCATTACTCTTCATAGTCCCATAGAGCATACATACATTTTTATGTAAACACACCAAAAAAAGTGTACATACAGATATTCATATATAGTCTAACCTTTATGGTACAATGGATTCCCAGCCTGAATTTTAGCAGCTAGCAACTAGTTTCAAGAAATGTAAACATACCTTTATTTTATCTGTATCCATACCAGTATTTGCAATAAGAATTTTAGCATTTTCAATTCGCTTTGGTTGATTTACTCCAATTTTTTTATCCAGCAGAAAGCCTATAATATAAGGGTAGTAAAATAGTTCAAGGTTAATACTCTTACAAAGTTGTCTGCTTTATCAAATTGATTTCAAAGAATGCATTGAAGTCTAATTTAAGACTTTAATAGTTAAACTAAGTCTAAGCTCCTAGACCCTATAAAGCATTCCACTAGAACATTGATCACAAAAATTAATTTAGGTCATTTAAAAAATACTGTATGAAACGGAAAAATTTTAGAGTACGACACAAGTATTAAGAGTCCTAGTAAACACAGTATTTTGAAACTTTTATCAGATATACAGTATACTATATACACAGGGATGTGGGTTGCAATGTAAAAGCATTAAGAACACTATTAGCTTAAAACCAACACAAAAGAAAACAAGTTGTGAATATTTAGATACACAACATACTGCTAGAAATTACTGAGATACGTCAAGAACTGAGGTTGGTGATAAAATGAAAAGGCCACGGGCAATGGAATCTGATAAACCTGGCCCAATCATACCCCTGCTGCATTTAGGCTATGTATGCAACCTTAGACAATTTATCAACTTCACTTTGGGAATATAACCAATGGCATAGATTATTAGTTACCAGCATATGACCCTGTTGATTTAGAACTATCATAAGAACACAGCCTCTCTCTTCAGGCTTCTTTCAGATATATATATGTAACTTTTATCTTATTAATCCATTATCACCTTGAGTTTTCTGCTCTATTAAGCTGAACCTAATTCTCACTATCGTAAGGAATGAGATTTTAAGTAAAATTCCTATTAGAATACCTGGCACAGAGCAGCAGACATTCAAAGAATGGTAGTTATCTTTGTTTTATCTTTCCCTACCACCAGTCCCTATTAGAAATGGAGAGCCCTTGCACGTAAATTAAACCATGAATATTTTCATAATTATTACTCCCTTTGGAAGATAAAAAAGACACGCAGCAATACCTAAAAGTTAAACCACTGGTAAAGCAGAAATTGGAAAACACAACTTACTCCCTTTTTCCTTCTCTATCAAAGATAATGCCTACTTCACTTTCTACAGGCCAGCTTATGAAGTAAACACAATTGTAAAGGTACTTAGAAAATTCCTACTTTATGAACAAAATACACCCGTATAGGGAAATAGCACTTGCTAAGACTCTGAGAACACCAAGAACTATATCCTCAACACCTGCCAACTAAAAACTGATTTGACTTATTAACCCAGACCCTTTCTAAGAACCCATGTAGTCCTGGAAAATGCACCATTTGAAAACAGCTGATTTAGTAAAATTGTAATTTCTCTTTACTATTTACTAGAGACTGAAAAATATCTTCATGGTATAAATTAAATCTGGATAGTATCAAAGAAATGCTGACATGGTGTGAGATGAAGGACACTCAATTTAACAGATGGATTGAAATGACAAAAATGGTAGCAATATAATTTTTGTCCTTAAAGACAGGTTTTCTGGCTTTGTACAGTCAGTTGTCCTGACTAGCTAAAAACAGGATTCACAGTATTTAGCTTTCAACCTCCCATCAGAGCTTCTTTTCCCACATTTAACATATATACATACATACCTTCATCTAAATAGGAATCCACCAGACTTCCTCCTAGCTTCTTGATGACATGAATTGCCTCCAGATTACCAGAGCCTTTCAATCTGAGAACAGCTTCTACAGCTAACTTAGTAAAGTGATCTTTGTGATGAGTAAGAAGTTTTGAGGATAATGTTGTTCCTGCAATGTTCATTAAATCTTGGCGGAATTTATCTTCATCAGAACTACAAAACCACCAAACAAAAAAACTCATGACTTTACTCAAATGAAATGTTTAAGTTGTTTTTTATTCTTAAATGCTTCCTCAGAAATATCAATCCTAATTTACTTTGCTAAATTTATGCAGATACATGCCTGTCAATTTCATCCCAAGCAGTCGGGGCTCACATGATAAGAATTACACCACACCAATAAGCAAGAAATGCAAATTAAAGAATACTATTTTCCCCACTAAACTGGCAAACTACTAAAAAAGAACAAGGAGACAAAAGCATACCAAACGTTGTCAAGATCATGGGAAAACAGGTGCTGTTATACAAACAGTGGAAGTATAAATTTTTTTCTGGACAATTACTTGTAAATTAAAACATGCACATTTGCCTGGCTGATTTTGCTCAGTGGTTGAACATTGACCCACGAACCAGGTCACAGTTCGACTCCTGGTCAGGACACATGCCCTGGTTTCGGGCTCAATCCCCAGAAAGGGGTGTGAAGGAGGCAGTCAATGCATGTTTCTCTCTAATTACTGTTTCTATCTCTCTCCCTCTCCTTTCCTCTCTTAAGTTAAAACACATTTAAAAAAAGAAAAAGCACACACATTATCTTTGAACCCAGCAATACTTCTTGAAATATTTTCTTGGTAGCAAGTTTGTCACAACATAAAAGTTAACACTGCATGGGCCAATCAATAACCTCTTATACTAATGGGTAAATATCCTGAATGGCTATTTGGCAGTATCCATTCAAATTTTCCCAATGCACACACCCAAGCAAACCTTGATATCTACCACTAAACTCCAACTACATATAGGTAAATTATACTGTAATGATATAGTCAAATGCATACCTCGATTAAAAATATTGTGTAGAATACTGATACCCACAAATCTGGTTGTTATTCAACTGAGTTAAAGAGGCTAATATTAATACCCCTTCACACAATGCCATTATTCGTTTTACTAATGATTAGGCAAAATATAAAAACCCAAACTTTAACTTTCGTGGCCATCTCTGGAGGGTAAGCGTGGGGTTTTAGGCTGGGGCAGGATGAAGCAGCAGGATAATGTTTGTGTGCGCTTTTCTTGTTCTCTAGACTTCATGCATGGAGCATACTTTGGACAGAATGTCGAATGTTTAAAACAGTAATATTTTGGTATACCAACCCATGATCAACTGCAGAACTCAACAAAGCCAGTCTTGCTGCCTTTGTGGCTTCTCTCCAACCTGCAATGATGGTCTGAGGATGAATCTTTCTGGCAATTAAAGATTCTGCTTCCTATTAATAAACAGTGAAAAACACTTGTCAATAGTAAAAATGTAGGATGTTAATTATTTCTGACATTCAAAACCACAGAAGCAAAAAAGTGAATAAAATGACATTAAAATTGCTCAGAGTCTTACCCTTAGTAATTCTGCTGCTAAAACAGTAACAGAGGTAGTGCCATCACCAACTTCATCATCCTGAACTCGTGACATATCTAGGGAAAAAAGTTAACTCACTTATATTTGATTCTGCCTTTAAAAATATATATATATATATATATATATATATATATATATAATATTTTATTGACTTTTTTTTACAGAGAGGAAGATAGTCAGAAATATCGAAGAAAGAGAAACATCGATCAGCTGCCTCCTGCACACCTCCCACTGCGGATGTGCCCGAAACCAAGGTACATGCCCTTGACCAGAATCAAACCTGGGACCTTTCAGTCCGCAGGCTGACGCTCTAGCCACTGAGCCAAACTGGTTTCGGCTGATTCTGCCTTTTAAATTACTTTTCTGTAGCTTAGCTAATCCTCCAAAAATAACCCACTACCAATCAAAGTCTCACTTAACTAGGTCTCCTCACCTGATAAATTCTTTGGAACTGAAGTCTGAAATACAATACTCTATCAATAATTAATGGCACTCCAGAAGCTTGATTTTAATAATGACAATAATTAAAAAGTGGACAACAGTTCATTGACAATACAGGTAGTCAACATAGCCTATTTAAAACTTATTTCAAGCCCTGGCCAGGTAACTCAGTTAGTTAAAGCATCATCCCTATAAAGCTAGGGTGCAGGTTCAATCCATGGTCAGTGCACATACAAAGATTAATTAATGTTGTTCAACATTAAGTGGAACAACAAATTAATATTTCTAAAACAAAAATTGATCGACGCCGAACCGGTTTGGCTCGGTGGTAGAGTGTCGGTCTGCGGACTGAAAGGTCCCAGGTTCGATTCCGGTCAAGGGTATGTACACTGGTTGTGGGCACACCCCCACCCGGTGGGGAGTGTGCAAGAGGCAGCTGGTGAATGTTTCTCTCTCATCGACATTTCTAGCTCTTTATCCCTCTCCCTTCCTCTCTGTAAAAAATCAATAAAATATTTTTTAAAATAAAATAAAACAATTGTTTCGAAATGTTAACTAATCAGAATCATCTTTAGACTCACCAACTAAAACTTTGGCTGCTGGATTATCAACACCAATGTTTTTTAGAATAGTTGCACCATCATTGGTCACCATAAGAGAGGCTTCTCGTCCACTGCTTAAAAGAATTTTGTCCTAAAAGGAACACATTTGGCTCAAGTTAAGATCTAATTACATCTTGAACACTGCAAGGGTCAATCAATACCCGCATATACTGCTAATGGGTAAATATCCTGGATGGCTATTTGGCAATATCCATTCCATTCAAATTTTTTCATTGCATACATCCCACAAGTAAACCTTGGTCTCTACCCCTAAAAACACTAGAACAAGGGAGAGAGGAACAAGGTTATTTCAGTACTGTAATAGCCAAAACAATGGAAACAAAGTATCACTCAATACAGTAAAAGACGTAAACTATAAACTAATCAAAGATGCCAAATACCATTTGACACTTACAGGCAGAATTTTAACAAAACAAGCTGCAGAAAAACTACATATAATTAATACCTTCGATAAAAAAGTATTACCTTGCGACTATAAGAAAATACACAATACATAAGATACACATGTATTTACATAAATGAACAAAAATATTGGGAAGATTTACATCCTAGTGTTAACAGTGGTTGGGGTGGGGGGTAGGAACGAATGGGACTTCAGCCATATGACTACTGTTTTGATTTTCAGTAAAAAAGAATATATCCATGTCATACCTGTATAATTAATAAAGTTGAAAGATTAAAAAATGTTATTTACTACGTATATTTCTACTAAGGGCTCTAAAACAATATCAAAACATAAAAAAATTCCCTGTTTTTCTCACCATGCCTTTGGGTCCCAAAGTGCTCTTTACCAAGTCTCCAATAGCAATGGCACCAATAAAGGAAGACTGGAATAAAGATCAAAGAGATTGTAAAAATACATTCTAAGTCTTAAAATTGTAAAAGCACAACTGTATCTTTAAACGAATGAGGAAAACAAGGTTTACCAGACGAGCTGTCTCTGCTCTCTCTTCATCAGCACCAGCCTTGAAGATGTTGACAGGTGCAAGCGAAAGGGACGCCTAAAAAAGAAAAAATCCAGTTTGAATACAAATATTTAAAAAATATTTTCAATTTCATCTTTCATATTTCAACTAGTGGCCCAGTGCACAAACGTGTGCACGTTAAAAGGAAATTAATTAGAAGAAATGTTTTAATATTGCTCTTTTTTAGAAGAGTCAACCAAAATCACAATCAACGACAGATCGATATCTGAGTGACTGGCATCAGCGAGAGCTTTATATGTATCAAGCATGGGCAAGTCAAGTTACCCTTTTACTGATAGAGGAAAAACGTGCTTACTTAGACCTGCTTTCTGATTTAGCTAAACCTTTTCCAACCCAGGAAAGCATCCCAACTTCTCTTTCAGGTAATTGTCAGCAACACAGCAGTAAATATCAACACGAAGCACATTATTATTGTAGATCACACAGGGAGAACAAAGGGTGAAATATTTAACTGCAGCAGTGTTTGACTATATTCCGTGCAGCGAGAAAACCTGAAGTCATTTTCAAGATCCACCATTTCTTCTTTTCAGTCAGGCCAGTTTCTAAGCTTTCTAAACCTCCCTTTTCAGGGTAATGATAAGAAAATAGGACTCCACTGAGTCTCCTATCTACCTACTCCAGGACTTCTGTGAGGATCAAAGGAGATGAGGCACGGGAAAATGCTTCACAGACACTGGATTAGAGTGTGAAATGTTTGCACCTGGCTATAAAGCAAAAGTCCTGTTTCTGGACTGAAGAAACTGCAAGGAGGCTAGTCACTAGGGAGAGGAAGCCTGGCGTTGCTATGTGATGTCATTACCTGGAGGAAGGGAAGGACACTTAGCATATTAGCGTTTTATATAGAGAGCTGACATTCAGTATTATTTTACATTAGTTTCAAATCTCCAGCATAGTGGTCAGACATTTATATAAATTAGAAAGTGGCCAAAACCGGTTTGGCTCAGTGGTAGAGCATCGGTCTGTGGACTGAGGGGTCCCTGGTTCGATTCCGGTCAGGGGCATGTACATTGGTTGCGGGCACATCCCCGGTAGGGGGTGTGCAGGAGGCAGCTGGTCGATGTTTCTCTCTCATTGATGTTTCTAGCTCTCTATCTCTCTCCCTTCCTCTCTGTAAAATATCAATAAAATATATATATTTTTTAAAAAGTGATCCCCAGGTTAAGTCTAGTACCCACCCGAACGCCAGTATTTGTTAACACATATACTTAGATGTCTTCCATTAGACTTACAAGTAGGTAGACCAAAAAAAAAAAAAAAAGTTAATTTACAGGATTGTACTTTTTCAAACACATGGAAGTTCTCCACCATCCAGGCAGTCACTTATGCAAGGGGGAGGCGGGAGGGACTTCTGAGCACTGCGTAAGGAAGGCGGCCTTTTGTTTCGGATGCACAAGCGCTCCAGTAATAAAAATTACACGCCAAAGAGACGGTCAGAAACAGCCAGGCTAAAGATGGTTTTAAGCTAAGAATACGCCACGCGGGGGTGTAGGCCGCTAACGGGCCCGGCGCCCGGCGAGGAGGGGCCGCCCGCTCCCTCCCCGCCGCCCGGCTCCGCCCGCGGAAGGCGGGGCCAGTCTCGCCCACCCCGGCACCAGAAACTTCGGCGCTGGAGGTGCGCCCCTGGCCTCGGAGCTCTGGGCTGGGGAGAGGCCCCGCCAGAGCAGGCCGCTGGCCGGGAGGCCCGCCCCGGCCGCCTGCCTCCACGGAAGGCTTCCTTCCCCGGCGGAAGGGGCGCAGGCCGCCCGCCACGGCGCGCACCATGTGCGGCGGCGCCGGGACACAGAAGCAGGGAGCCGGCGGCGCTGGAAGGATACGAGGGGCGGTGGGGCATAAGGACACGGCCGGGAATGGCAGGGCAGGGCCAGCGGGGCCAGGCTCACCATGGTTCTGAAGAGGCGGCCACTCACGTTACTGCCTCACCGCTCGCGGCCGGGATCCGAGGGGCCGAGGAGCCGGATGTGACGCCACACGCTCTGCGGCAGGGGGCGGAGCCTCGCCGGCGTGCCGCTCCGACGGCGCGCCCCTCGCGCGGAAGGGAGCGGGGACGTAAACCCGCCCTTCACAGTGCGGGGCGGGGCGTGGCCCGGCTCCGCCCCGCCCCCTGCGGCCCCGCCCGCTCGCGCAGAGGAAGGGGCGGGCCTGACGCTGTCGGGGGCGGGGCCTGGGGAGTAGAAGCGCCTAGAACGCGGGAGAGACGCTGCGCCCCAGGGTTTGTCGCAGTGACGGCGTTCCGGCTGCCAAGTTTTTTCTTCAATTCTTCAATCTTTAAAATTTTGACTTAAAGCACCACGTATACATGTTAAAGTGTTAATACTAATAATGAACAACCTAATTCCCCAACCTCATCACTTTTTGTTTTGGGGGTTCCTTATCATCAAATACCTAAAGAAGATAGTTTTATTTTTATTTTACTAAGTATTAGGGAGAAGACTCGCGTTCCTTTTGAATTTTAAGATGCTGTTTTTATCTGGACGTTGACTGTCCGGGACGAGGCTTTCTGAACTCTCAACAGAGACAGTTGCCTTGGCCCCGCTGGCTATTCAGGAGGCTCTGCATTGCACTCGTCCCCCTCCAGCCACTCGAGTGACTGATGTGTGCGTCCAATAATGTCTTGGTAGAAATCAAGATCAATCCCAAACATTTCAGTTTATCAAAAAGTTTTCTGCTTTCTCTAAATTGGCCCCTTTAAAAAAATTCGTTTTCCATCACCTACTGATATCCTTTTCCCCCCTTTGATTAACTAAACAATTACTAGCAAGCTCTTGGATCTTTGGCATTCGTTATCATTTTCCATTTTTAATTGACTCTACCGGGTTAGTTTACACCAGGGATTGACAAACTATGGGGAGCCAAATCCCTCCTGCCTACCACCTGTTTTTGTGTGACGAGAGTAAAGAATGATTTTTACAGTTTTAAATGGTTGAAAACATTTATTTCGTGATACATTAAAATTATGTGAAACATATTTTGGTGTCCATACTTGGTTGGAACACAGGCGTACACATTCGTTTTTTATACTGTGCAATGCAATGGTTATACAATGGCAGAGCTGAGTAATTGTGACTGACTGTATAACCCATAAAGACTAATGTATTTATGGTTTTATCCTTTATAGAAAAAGTTTGCTGACTCTGGTTTACACTATTCCCAAGGCCTATCAATGAAGAGGGCTGTTCAGACTGGATATCAATTTGTTCCACTTATTTATGCATTCATTGGTTGATTCTTGTATGTGCCCTGCCTGGGCATCAAACCCAAAATCTTGGTGTATCCGGAAAACACTCATTACTAGCATATGACCTAGTTCATGCTCATTCATTAAATGAAAACATGTGGATAGCTATTGTCTTCTAAGGAACTAAAAAAATACATAAATAATCCGAAGTTCTTAACTTCTGAGAACAACACTTCCCAAAATTTGGTTTTTGCCACATCTTTACTAGTTATGTGTTCCGTGGTGTCCAGCACATAGTAAGCACCCAATCGTTTGTGAGCTTGTCTTTCCCCCTCATTGTTTAAATGATCTCCATCTTGAGTGTATCCAAACGGGCTTTGCAGTGTCACTCAGTAACTAAAAACAGGTTTGGAGACCCAGAGCTGAGAACTACTAGTTTGGATAACCACACATTTAAAACTGAGTCTGTCAAATACTTAAAATTTCATTTCACTTTGATGAAACATAAACCATAACCCATTATGTTCACTTTGAAATGGAGGCCTTGATATGAGACAAAGAAATAAAACCTCTTATCACAGTTTCAAGAAATGTGTGAAAAATACAGTAAAACTATAAATAGGTATCCAAGCTTTTATTGGGGCTTTATTGCAATCTACTTTCATCAGTAAGAGGAAAGTAATCATAAGAACTCCAACCAGATTTTATTCAACAATGCAGTTTTTCATGAATGCTTAAGGTCAGTGTATAGTCAGTCTGCTCAGTTTCCAATATCAACTTGAGTTAACTCATCATGGAAATTTAGGCCAGAATGACAACAGCAAGCCATCACAAGATCCTAAATCATCTAAGATTAAACCATATTTTACATATAACTTTGGGACCGTATACTAATACTCTATAATAAAGATTTAAAAAAATATATTTTAAAAATGTGTTGCCTAGCCCTTGTTGAACTAAATTCAATTATTAGCATATTCTTTAAGTACTCCAGTTACTAAAGGTTTGATTGTACTTCAAGAACTCTGACTTTTCCAGAGATTAAAAATTAGTTATTTGTTATGACAAAAATTAAGCTTAAAAGCACATTCACACTTGTCCTTAAAAGCATGCTTACATCACACGAGATAACTTCTCATGCCTGAAGACATGGTTCATATGGCAAAAACTAGAGGGTAATTCTCCCATTTCCACATCCTCCAAAAAGCCACACTCGGCCTCAGTGTAAAAGTTATATTTTATTGCCATGCTACAAAATGTATGAAGTTGGCACTGATAGGGAGAAACAGAGAACAAAGGGTGGGGAGGAAGAGAGGGCAAAAGATGTTGTTACATATACAACAAGGTTTTAATCAACAGTGGTAAATTTTGCCAATATTAAAAATGCAAAGCAAATTTAAAATGCTGTTATGAAACAGCATTAAAATACAATTTATGCATAGTACAGTATCACTTATGTCTTTTATTAGAGAAATGTGGAATGTTTTATAAAAGAAATTAACCATAGGGGGTAAAATTCATATTTCATATACAATTTGGCAATGGTAGTCCCACTGTTAGACAATTTTATATAAAAGAAAAAAATTAAAATCTAATAAGCTACCTTTATACAAAGTTGCTATATCTATGCCTTTATGTAGGAAAAAAAAAATTTATAATGCAAATTAGGACATACAATAATCTTACAATATTATACAATGTAATGAAAATAAAAACATAACACAAAATTTGTCCTTTATAAAATGTATATTTTGCATTTACTAATGCAAATGTGGCACACCGGTGACTACTGTACTATTAATAACCAGTCCATCATAGAATTGCAATCATAGTGATGCTACAAAAGAATTGTTATACCCCCCAAAACTGAGAAAGTATGAATGGGGAATAGGAATATAAAGAACAAGAAAGATAGATATGGTGCTGGTTTGGGCAGAGTATATTGTGGTAAGTAATAAAATAGTTGTTCATTTTTCAAGCCAAAAACATTTTGTATACATTCTGGAATTTCGTACCAATGCCTTTATTCAAATTTGGCAAACATCAGGGAAAAGGTAATTAGTACCATATACCTCACATATCAGAAATAAGAATGAGATGCCAATACATCAGTTACTTCTGAATGTTGTCTCTGATGGTATGTCTATTTCAAAGATAAATCTATGTATATGTGTACATATACATATATACTATACATACTACACATTGCACAAAACACTTGGGCATTAGGGATTAGGAACAGCACAGGGGGAAGTGGGAAGTACTTTTTAGCTTGTTAAAACTTTTACCTTGAGGCAAAAATATGGTGGCACATTATTGAGAAATTATGAAAACATAAGGCCCCTGTCCCATTTTTAATAGAACATTATTGAGGTACATTTTTACATGTTGTGCCACAGATTTCTTTGGGGGCGGGGTGATAAACACTAGCTTGACTTATAACATTGAACATAATATCTATTAAAAAAAAAGATTGCTTGGCAAATTTTCTTAAGTCCCAAATGTGATCTATTCTGGATATACTGGGAGGTGAAAAGTTTTTTGCTGAATCTTCTAGAGTAAAGTGCATATCTCATCACTCCACAGCAGCAGTAAATAAAAACTATTTGCCAATCTTCCTGGAGGGAGAGAAGGCACCATAATTTCACTTTTAAAGAAAGATGAAACTGGGAAGTAAAATGCACTAAGAAAAAACACAGTCAATGTCCATATCTGTTTCCAACCCTGGTCTGGGATAAAAGCTGTTATGGTCTATAATGATAAAAAGAGGATTCTATTTAGGAAAATATAGGAATAATTATTATATTTCCAAAACTGAAAAGTAGGATCACATAGTCTAGCAACAGAACAGAATATCTAAAATTAGGTCTGTCTCAGAAAATCTGAAACATATGGCCACAATTATATCCCAATAAAATAACTCATTCTAAAATGCACCTCGTAATAGGTACATTCTTCCAGGATAGAGCTTAATGCCCATTACTAGACTACTGCAAAGGAAAAGGAGTGTTCTACATTACTTTTTATTAAATAGGAACACAGGTGATTTCCAGAGACGTCTAGAAATTAACACCAGTTTTATGTGTACATCTTCCTAATACTCATAGTACCTAAATTCAAATTCTTAGCAAATTGGTCCCATTTTCATTTTTAAAGCACACAGTATTAAAGCATAAAACTGCAATGATTACATTGGAGTTACCTAAAAAATATAAAAATTAGAATCTGGAAGGGAAAATGAAAAGGATGAGAAAAAGAAAATGACGTATCCAACCTCCAAAATGAATAAATAGGTCAGCCCTTCCATTTGGAGGTTAATGTTCTGTCTCTACTGCTTATTTCAGAGAAAACCATGCGTACTCATTCCATCACAATTCTTATTCCACATTACAAAAATCACATAAATTTGGCACGATTAGCAAACTACTCAGAAGAAAACATAAATGCAACAATATATTAAAAATGGAAACTGCACACCTATACCACTGCTCTCTTTTTAGAGAACAGTGAACACTTTAGTAAGCACCAAGTTCACAGAAAAAGAGAAGAGATTCTGCTATGCACATAAACCAATGGCACTGAAAATAATAGACATCTTTAATAATTTATTTTCTTTATAATGGTCCCATTCTAATAGTTTTCCTAATCCATTCACTGTCCTACAATTGTTTTTTTTTTTTTTATTGAACAGGTTGGATGCTATATGACTGAAACTTTTTCATGCTAACTTAACCTTAGTTACATCTGGTAGATACAGATCATAATCTCAAACTTCCTCAATATTTAGAGAAAACGGTAAAATATTTTGCAAGGTTACCTAACCTTCTTTTCACTCTACCTTCTCTTGTTTTCTCTAGTGTTTGGGAAACTGGAACATTCTTGATTTCCAAGAGTTGGACATATGACCTCTCGTCAGTTTATAGAAGTTTCAATTCATTTTAAATCCTAAATTATGACAATCTTATTGCTACACGACTTCCACTGTATTTGCTATGCTGGCAACAATCTTAACATTCCATTGAGATCAGGGATAATCAAAGATCCAGCGAGGAGTGAAAGGACAGCAGAGCTGAGGAGCACTGCAGTGGGCAAAGTGTAACTGCAGCCGCGTGACTTGAGGGAATCGCTGCTAAAGTGCTGGGGAGAGTGCCCAAGAGAAAACGGTACCTTTCGGGAACTTCGCGTGTTAAAAGTAACTTCCTTTTTTTTTTTTTTTTTTTTTCTCAGCTGCTAAAAAGATCACCTATGGACACAAGTAAAATTTAAAACTGAGAGAATGTTTTTTTTATCAACAACTTGAAAAGTAAACAGCATATAAATAAATACTGGACAAGGGCAACCCTGTTATAGAATAACAGTAAGTTCTAAATGAACCTTCAAAACCACAATTTGACAAAAATGCAAACTAAACAACAATAAACACATAATCCAATTTAAAAACTATATACAAACTCAAACATTTTAAATTGAAAAAGACATTAAGCAACAAAATACAACATCCCAAACACCAAAGGAGGAAAACTGAAGGTGAGTGTCAGTCTAATGGCACAAATGCCTCCAGAACAATGTTATTGTTAATAATCCATAGGAGAGACACTTTCAAAAGATCATGGTTCAGATTTTCAAATGCTTTTGGATAAAGTGACCTGAGACTGATTCTTGAGCCTACTGTTAATTCTGATTAAGATATCTGGGCATGCCCTTCCAATGACCTCATGAGATGAATAAACACAGTACTATCTTCTTCCCTGCCTTTCAACATACCAATAGCAAACCATATTCATGGACATAGGGCTCTTTCTAGTAAGATGAAGGCAAAGGAGCTGACTGGTACATAAGGAGTGTGGTACTTCTATTTCCTTGACCTATGGTTTGGCTCAAGTCAAAAAGCCTACAATTAATGAAATAAAGGATTCTTCATGTTACATGCTGAACACCATATACCATGAACAGTGAATCTACAAATATTACTTTCAAAGCCTAGAGTTATCTGTTAGCAATGCACATTATCAAGAGGCTTTATAAAATGTTTGAAATGCCAACCGTGACTTAGGCATGAATGATATGCGTAAGTCCAAATATTGATAAAAATCAACCAGCATGTCACTCACTTCAACTCTCATTTTAAATAGGCACTGTGAAAATAGGAGTGCTGCTGTACAGTAATGAGTTGTATATAATGAAATTAGTGTTCTTTAATGAGTACCTGCTCTACATTAATTCCCTTTAGTTAAGCACATGAAATATTTAAAAAAAAAAATATCAGTCTATAAAAGGAGTTAGTGTTTAGAAATGAAAATGAAGTACTTGCATCTTCATTTTTTTTTTTAAGTTCACAAAGGTGCAAACAATGTAATGCTTTCCAGGCTCACATAGGCAGATCAGTACTATTATGTCTAGTTTTCCTAGATGTACCATCGTCTCGCGGTAGTGCTTTCTGCAAATTGGACATAGCAGCAGTTTTCTCGATGTCTATCACAGCATACAGCTCTGTGCGCCTGGTCGGGGTCTGTGGAAGAGGAGTTGTAGGTGTTTTTGGAGTCTGAGGGTTGTCGGAGTCGCTGCCCCCTTCCAAGTCAACCTGTATATAATTGAGCTGCCTGTGTTCTAAACTCGGGCGTCTGATATCAAAGTTAAAGACTGTCGGTATACAATCCCGACGCCTTGAATATTCTATTTTGTGAGCACTTGCTGGCACTGTTACATTCTCTGTATTTACATAGTTATGCATTGGATCTAGATTATTATGGTAGCCATTTAGAGATGGGGTCTTTGGTCCTAAATTGTCGTCTTCATCCCTACTTAGTTTGCGGGCTTCCCAAACAGGAGGCAAAGACGGTAAATTTTCATAGTTTAATAATGCAGTTCTTCTCTGAGCGGAGTTGTTGATATTCTGGGTATCTGAGGTACTGGTAGATGTCAGACGACCTCTCCGGACCCCTGAGGCACTAGGGATAGATAACCCATTTATATTTTCATACACTAGCTTGTTAACAGAGGGTGCATCTCTTCGTTCATCACTGTCATATCCAGTGTCCCATTCTGTGTTATTTGCACCACTTCCGCTGACTTGATCTTTTCCACTTTTCTCCATTTTCTCTTTTTCCATTAATTGCTTTTGAACAGGAGTTGGTCCTAAGACAAATCTAACTACTTCAGGTTCAAGAAGAATCTGAGGGTCCCTGTCCTCAATACTACTTGGTTCTTCTTTTGGAGTGTTGCTTTCAGCATTAGAAATCCTCGCCTCCAACGGGACATGCACAGCTGCACAATTTTTCCGCTCTTCTTGCACACCTGTAGTATTGACATAGGTATGTACCTAAAACAAGAAAGTGAATCAGTAACTTGCTTAAAACAATAAAAATACCCAACCAGGGTGTGGCTCAGTGGTTGAGCATCCACCTATGAACCATGAGGTCACAGTTTGATTCCTAGTCAGGACACATGCCCAGATTACAGGCTCAGTCCCCAACTTTTTTTTTTTTTTTTGGGGGGGGGCATCACTAATGTTTCTCTCTTTATCCTCTTCTCTGAAATCAATAAAAATATATATTTTAAATCCTATCTAATAGCCAAAACCGATTTGGCTCAGTGGATAGAGCGTCAGCCTGCAGACTGAAAGGTCCCAGGTTCGATTATGGTCAAGGGCATGTACCTTGGTTGAAAGCAGTTGGGGGGGGGGGGGGCGCATATCTACAGGGGAGAGCAGTTGTGGGGAACCAGGCCTGGAGTGGAGGGTAGAAAAAGGACTGCAATGGAAGACAGTTGAGTTGGGGTGGGGGAGAGAGACCCAGGCCTGCAGGCGAGGGCAGTTGTGGGTGATCAGGCTAGCAGGAAGGACAGTTAGGGGTGATCAGATATGCAGAAGAGGGCAGTTAGGGGAGACTAGGCCAGCAAGGGATGGCAGTTGAGGGAGACCCAGGACTGCAGGGGAAGGCAGTTAGGGTGAACAGGCCTGCAGGGGAGGACAGTAAGGGGTGACCAGACTGGCAGGCAGAAGCGGTTAGGGGCAATCAGTTGGGAGCCATAAGTCCTGGATTGTGAGAGGGATGTCCGACCGCCCTTGAGGGTCCCAGATTGGAGGGGGTGCAGGCTGGGCTGAGAGATATACACCCCCACCCCCACACAAATTTCGTGCACCAGGCCTCTAGTAAATATATAGACCAAGTCTGATCTTATCAGTTAATTTTATTAACTTTCTGTCTAAAAATACTCTCTCTTTGAAACTTTTATAACTATTTTTTACTAATAAAAAGGGGTGTATAAATGAACTTTCCTAATTTGATAAAATAATAACTAACTTGAAACATTATACGTGATAGTGAAACATGAAAACATAAAAATGAAACATGAAAAAAATTATATTAAAAATTATATAAAATTATGTAAGAAGTATATAAAATGATATAAAAAACAAAAAACATCAGGAACAAATAGGGATTAGCATTTTGGTGGTATCTAGAAATCTTCATGATTCATAAATAAATATTAAAAAGGAAAGGCAGGACTAGCCAGTGTAACTAAGTGGTTGAACTCTGACCTATGAACACCAGGAGGTCATGGTTCGATTCCTAGTTAGGGCACATGCCCAAGTTACAGACTTGAACCCCAGTGGGGTTGTGCAGTAGGCATCTAATCAAAGATTCCCTCTCATCATTGATGTTTCTATCTCTCTCTCCCTCTCCCTTTCTCTCTGAAATAAAAAATTATTTTTTAAAAAAGGAAAAGACATATTTATAATTATTTACAATGACTTGACTATATGAAGAAATAAACCCTACTAGATTTAATAAGACTTCTGAAAAATGCATGGACATAAAATAAATACTACCTACTAAGAAATAATCACTAAAGTGATAATGAAAAGCTCAATGGTATTTGGAGAAACAATATAAAAAACCTTTAGTAGCCCAATACATAAAATTTGAAAACCTTAAAAATAAAATGCAAAATTGAGAGAAATATAATTATAGTATATAATGTAAGAACTCATGTTCTGTGTAAAGAACACAAAAATGAATTTGAAAACAATAAAAATTTCTTAATGATAAATGACAATGTGATTTACAAAAGATAAATATATAACTAATATATAGATAATGTTTAACCAGATACTTCATTCCTCAAATGAAAAACAGAATAATCAGGAATATTACATAGCTCTATAAAAACATCGATAACAAAATCTACCTTCCTGCTAGTAGTCCACTAACTATAAAAGCTGTAATATAAACAGTAGCATAAATTCTGAATTGACTGGATCTTATTATAATGGGAACTGGCCACTGTTATGTCTGTCTTTATCTATAGATACACTCTCCTGTGAACCCACAAACTACTCTAATGCTAAGTTTCCCTCAACACCTGCACATATTTCAGCATATGTCAACAAATATTTGATATTTCCTCTGATTCTTCACTATAAAAGCCATACACAAACAGTGAAAGCTAAATTCAAACTGACTAAAATCTTCAACTCCACACAAGTTAGACAGTAGCACGTGCTTACCTGTTCCTCGGCCACAAGCAAAGGATGTGTAGACTCTTCTCCCACTGAAGGCAAGCGAGCACTGCCCACAGAAGGATGCCTGCTTGAAGGGTGGGAGGAAGCATCTCCAAATGAGGGATATCGGGGATATCCATTAGGTAAGTTCTGAGCAGCAAACCCTGGAGCTGAGTTTTTGTTTGTTTATTGGTTTAAGGAGAAAAGCAGGATACAGAGGCAGGGGAGAGAAAATAAAAATGAATGAGAATCCAGTCTGCACTGATAGATTTAAGGAAGGTGTTTCTGGCAAATATAGCAGAAACCAGACTTATTATTTAGATAATGATAAGTACATAACTAATAAAAAGGAAAAGAGAGGCCTGGCCAGTGTTGCTCAGTGGTTGAGCATCAACCTCCATGTCAACATTCCATTCACATTTTAGATACTATGGAACAGTTAATGTGATTATATTTAAAATGTTAAATGCCTTTATAATTATAGCTAATAGCTTTTTAAAACTGACAACCATTACTCTTACATTTCTAACATTTTATAAATATTCACAGTCTATAAATGGCTGCTAATCAAAATACAAGAAGGAAAATGGTATTTACTTGTAGGTGTTCGAGGTGTTCTGGGGACTTCCAATTCCGTCTGATGATTATTCCTTTCAACAACTGGCTCTTCCACCACATTTATACTGTTATTCTGCATTATCTCTTGCAACATGTTAAATAATTCTTCTGCACGGGCACACTTAAAGGCAAAGATTCCTACAAACATAAACCAGAAGGGAACAATGGTTACCACATCTTTTAAAAAGATACAGGAGCGCCTATTAAATAATAAAATTATTATAAAATATGCATTCTGTGTACCAATACCAAGAAAGGCCATTTAAATAAATATCTGATAAATTATTGAAATTCCGTTTCAAAACATAAACCCAAAAGAAAGTTCACAGAATAATTTTCATTTGTCTAAGGGAGATGGCCCAAAATAAGGCAGATTAAAAATAAGATTTTCACACTTGCTTCATTTGCTTTTTAATAGCAGGGGAGCCCAACTCACCATTACCAAGGTGATCCTTTATCATCTGACAGGCCCTGGCTCTGTTATGTTTAATCGTTATAATAGTTCTGTAAGGCAAGGATTATCATTCACCTCTGATTGAGAAAAATAGAGGAAACTTGCCCACGGCCTTTCAAATTGTAGGTAGCAAAACAATCAAACTTGCACTGTTGGACTCCAAAATTAAGTTTCTTTCCCTAACAAGTTGTAACAGTAAAAACACATAACCCTGTTTACTGGCCTGGGACTAATCATTTACAGAAAATCTTAAAGCTAATATGAGTCAAAATTCTAGACACAGAAAGGTGCTTAATAAATGCTTGCAAAATGACTAGTTTACTATATCGCTTTTCTTTTTTCCTTTTTTCTTTTTTTAAAAAATATTTTTTTTATTGATATTTTACAGAGAGGAAGAGAGAGATAGAGAGCTAGAAATGTGGATGAGAGAGAAACATCGACCAGCTGCCTCCTGCACACCCCCCTACCGGGGATGTGCCCGCAACCAAGGTACATGGCCTTGACCGGAATCAAACCTGGGACCTTCCGGTCCGCAGGCCGACACTCTATCCACTGAGCCAAACCGGTTTCGGCTTATATCTCTTTTCTTAATGAGGCACTTATTTAGGTAATGTTTTTCTATCAGAAGAAGATAAAATATTAAGCACTGTGTATAGAATAACTGAAAGAATAGTACTAGTATTTCAAATGTGACAAGGTTAGCAAAAAAAGGCTCTGCCTACCTTGTCCAGTTTGACATCGTCGACCACTTTCAAAAGAGAAGAGGTTTGAATCATAGCCATAGCGTCGCAGGCAGAGGTAGTGCCATTTCACCGAGTCACGTTTGCGAGTGTATAAGATCAGTTCTGTCTCTGTAAGTTCCATTATGCCAGAACCTAACTCATTCCCATCATCATCAACATTAATGACCTAAAAGAGAAAGTTAATTAGTGCCAACTTAATGCTTTTACTTGATAGTCATACTCATATTTCACCAATTTGTCAGGAAAATACACTGTTGCTGATTGTTACTTACTCCTTTGTGAGTTTATTCACCAACCAATGTGTGTATAGGACTATGTAGCAACATAATACCTGGTTCATATCTGCCAAGGAACTCACATTCCTACTGGGAAATAAGTTCATGTTCAGATGAGGCCTTGTACTACTGAGTTTCAGAAAATGGCCAGAGACTGTGAAGAACAGATATTCCTTAGGGAGAATTAACTACACCCCTGGAACTAGACAGAGTTGTACATGTATTTTTTCCACTTAATCCTCATAACACTCCTAAACTGCAGGTAATACTGTAAAAAAAACAAAGACTTCGTGATAATCCAAGATCACAAAGCTATGAAGCAACAGGGTTATGACCTACACCTAAGTTTGTACAAACCAGAGGCTATAACTTATAGCAGACTGAGGCCAGACTACAAGAAACACAAAATAGCTGTGGATGAATAAGGTATAGAGCATTTAGCTTCTAGATAACAGAAAACCATAGATATTTCAGAATGATGAAAGAGTAATTTGATGTCAACTGCAGGACGGATCACAGTGGTGACTCAAGGTAGAATCTAGTTACGAAATTATCCAGACATCAGAACCAAGATAGCGGCATAGGTAAACACCTAACTGCAGCCTCACACAACAATTTCAAAAAATACAACTAAAATATAAAGTGGACATTATCCAGAACTACAGCAAAGTTGACTTACTGGAAATTCTACAACTAGAAGGAAAGAGAAAACCAGAAGGAAAATCAGAGGAGCTGTAAAAGCCTAAGGTACGGAGGCACGGTGCGCGCGCGGGGAGAGGACGGAGCCGGAGAGGAGGGGCGGCTGAGTGCCTGGCTGGCAATCCCTAGCGGGAAGGAGATAAAAACTCCGGACTGTGCTGAACCCCAACTCCAGCTGCACTGAACCCCAGTTCTGGGCGAGACCCTGGGGTCCAGGCTCATACAGAGGGAATCTGGGCTATAAGGTGGAAGCTCAGGGGAGCGGCCAAAGGCAGAGCCCCAGAGTCGCGCACATTGCCTGCAGAGGACCAACTGTTGAATGAGCCACTGGATCGCCCTAGTGGGAAGGAGACATAAGTTCCAGACTGCTCTTAACCCCAATTCCAACTGCACTGAACCCCAGTTCCGGGCTCATTGGGGGAGACTACACTGTCTGGTAGAGGGCGAAACTTTAGGGCACCTTTCTCTCAGAGGTGCTTGCAGCGAGTACCAAAGGACACTGAGGAACACTGAGACTCAGGAACCTCATAGGGTGGGACTAACCAGAAGCCAAGGCTATAGGCTCCACCCTGAAACTCCACCCCATCCAAGCTGGGCACAGAGGCTTTTGCAGTTTTCCAAGTCTAGTGGAATAAGGATGTCACCTGGCACAGACACAGCTGATCCTCACAGCCAATTGGCCTGGAGGTCAGTTCCTCCCAGTGATACCAAAACAATCAAGACTTAACTACAATAAGGCTTTACACACAGTCCACAAAGGGGTGCACCAAGAGTGTCCACCTCAGATAACTGGAGGCTGACCCGCTGAAACACCTTAGCACACAAAACCACCCTACCAACTCAAGGGAAGCAGCGAAAATGCCGAGACAAGGAAACAGATCACAAATGAAAGAAAAGCCGGACAAAAAGCGACTGGATATAGAGTTCAAAACCATGCTTATAAGGTTTTTCAAGAATTTCCTAGAAAAGGCCGATAAAATAAAAGAAACCTATGAGGATATGAAAAGGGATCAACTAGAAATAAAGAACACATTCTCTGAAATAAAAAAATATTATACAAAGTCCTAAAAACAGAATGGAAGATTGCAATAATCAAGTCAAAGATTTGGAACACAAAGAGCCAGAGGACACTCCTCTGCAGAAGCAAGAAGACAAGAGAATCCAGAAAGTTGAAGATAGTGTAAGAAACCTCTGGGACAACCTCAAGCGAACCAACATCAGAATTATGGGGGTCCCAGAAGATGACAGAGAGCAAGATACCAAAAACATATTGAAAGAAATAGTGACAGAAAACTTCCCCCACCTGGGAAAAGCAATAGACTTGCAAGTCCAGGAAGCACAGAGAACCCCAAACAAAAGGAATCCAAAGAGGACCACACCAAGACACATCGTAATTAAAATTCCAAGAGCAAAAGACAAAAGAGAGAATATTAAAAGCAGCAAGAGAAAAGCAGGTAGTTACCTATAAAGGAGCACCCATTCGATTGTCAGCTGATTTCTCAACAGAAACCATGCAGGCCAGATGGGAATGGCAAGAAATATTCAAGAACCTACAGCCAAAAATACTCTACCCAGCAAAGCTATCACTCAGAATTGAAGGCCAGATAAAGAGCTTCACAAATAAAAAAAAGCTAAAGGAGTTCATCACCGCCAGACCAGAATTATATGAATTGCTAAAGGGGGTCTTTAGGAAGAGGAAGAAAATAAAGATAAAAATTATGAACAACAAATACGTAACTATCAACAAGTGAATCTAAAAACCAAGGGAATTAAAAAACATGATGAACAATATTAACTGGTGAATATAATAGAATCTGAGGTATGGAAGGGGAGTGGTCTGACGATTCTCGGGGAAATGGGGAGTGGGGGAGGCGGGAAGAGACTGAACATAAACTGCACCTATGGATGAGGACAATAGGGGATGAGGAAAGGGCAGGGGGTGGGATGGTAAGGTGGTGGAGGGTAGCAATGGAGGGGAAAAATAATGAGGAACATTTGTAATAATATGAACAATAAAGATTTATTAAAAATAAATAAATAAATAAATAGTTTTTAAAAAAGAAATTATCCAGGCATGAATCAATGAGTGGAGGTGGTGACAGGACTAAAAAGGAACTTATAAAATGGTGTTTTAAAGAAAGTAGTATCAGAACTGTGTGGCTAATTAAATACAGGGGACCAAAGGGAAGTATAAGATGGTTTCACATTGTCAGTGAAAAAATATCATCAAAGTGAACAAAAAGGGAAATAAAGGATCTGAAGATAAAAGTGAAAAAGTGAGTTATATTAAGTGCAGTAAAAAAATATCCAAATAGGCAATAAAAGAGATAATTCAAGCAGTTTTACTAACCTTAAACTTGTTCCGATGGTTATCTGGGACAGTGTCTTTATCTGGACAGCTACAACAGCTACCCATGGCTTCTTTCAGAAGACCATGTGAGCACTACATGAAAGATAATTACAAAAAAATTATTAGATGTAGGATATAAAAATCATAAAATAAAAAAGGTTTTAGAAATCATCTAATACAAGCCCTGAATTATTTTGATGAGGAAAATAAAGCCCAAGAAAGTAAATGGCTAGAGGTAGATTTCACACAAGTAGCTGGTGAATTTTGCTCAATGGTAATAATTTTGCGAGGTAGTCGTCGCAGAAATCTCAAATATTCAGTTTAATTTGCAAAGGTCTGCCTATTTCTAAATTATCTTAAAAAGCAAACCAACTTAAGGTCTCATATGTAGCACTATTAAATAAGTAATTGAAGGAATTAAATCTTTTATGGCTTACCGGAAATTTCATGTCCCTTTTTCAATAAATTTACTAAGGATGCTTGACTTCTGACTTGGCTGGTATTTTTTATTACTCATTGTAGTGCCCTTTATGTACTCCACCAAACTAGAGTGCATTGGTAAATCCGACACAAAACCAATAGTTTTGGAATAGTTCACTAAGAAAGACAACTCAAAATTCAAGCAATAACCTAAAGAGAATATTGACAAAACTGATAGAGGGTATCTATCTAAACTTTCTTTTCCACTGAAGGTTACAGATAAGAACACTCCAAATGAGCAGAGGAAAAATCTAAAATGTCACTTACAAAGGAAAGAGAATAAATGTGACAATATTTAAAAAAGCAACAAGAAGCTACAAATATTAAAAACATTAATTTGATGAAAACTTGCTTAAAATTCTTCAGTGGCTCTTTATTACATTTAGGAAAAAATTCAGAGCTTATGCCACGAGGTCCTTCCCAGTCTGGTCTCTGTCTATAGGTCTAGATTAAACTCTCCTCCTCTCTGCTTCAAGCCCTATCCAGGCACATTAAACAGCTTCCCCAAAGTATCTTATTCTCTCACATCCTTCTGCTTCTTTTCTTTCTCAAGATTCAACCCAGAGTACTGTAGGGTTCAGGAAGCCTTCTCTGATTCCACCCAACTGGGCAAATTATACTTCTTTATTTACCCCTCTCTCCCCCCACCCCCTAAAGCACTCTAGGCATCCCAGTATCAGCATCTTTCAGTGTTTACTTAGTTAGAAACTGTGGTAGGAGCTACATAGGAGCTCCTTTCCAACAGCAATGAACCTTATTCCTTTTTGCATTGCCCATGCCTAACACAACATCTAGCACACAGTAGGTGCTCTAAATCTCTTGTAAGCTGAATAAACTGTACTAAACAAAGGTAAAGAATGCCTGGCAGGCATAAATATTAAGATGAAAAAGACCCAGCTGGTGTGGCTCAGAGGTTGAGTGTCAACCTATGAACCTTCCTCTGAAATTAAATAATATATGAAGAAGCCCTAGCTGGTTTAACTCAGTGGTCAGAGCATTGGCCTGTAGACTGAAGGGTCCTGGGTTCAATTCCAGTCAAGGGAACATTCTTGAGATCCAGGCTTGATTCAGAGTAGGGGGTGTGGAGGAGGCAGCCAATCAATGATTCTCATCATTGATGTTTCTCTCTTCCTCTAAAATCAATAAAAACATTTTTTTTAAAGAGTAAGAAAATATGATACTTGAGTTACTTGCTGTTTTAAGATGACATGGATGAATACAGGTTGTAATCAGTAGATCAGGAAAGGTGTTAATATATAGGGGGAGATTTTCCCCGGAGAGCAGGCCTTGGAGGAGGTAGGGGCTGCCCTAAGCTAGAGGCTGCAGGGCAGTATTCTGCCATTCCTAGTTTTAGCTCTGGGTCGGGGAGCATCCAAGGTATACACCTGAGTCCAGGTGTGGTCTCCACCCTGGTCCCCCCAGGTTTTAGTTAACCAGCGGAGTATCTGAACCTCCTGACAGTGGCTGTATTTCCAATCTGGCCAGCGTATGTTTCTCCCAATTATAGGAGAAACTTTCTAGTTTCTGGGACTCTAGATAGAAGGCTGGGTGAGCCATCTGACCTCTGACAGGAGGTCAATTTTGGCCTGGCTTCCCTAACAAGCAAAAAGAGGGAGGTGGGAATGGCAATGGGCATGGGGACTTGCTCTCCCTCTCCAGAGCCTTTCCCTTGCCATTCTTTATCCCAGGAGTCTTGCCTTTGACTTTGCCTCTCCTAAGCTCCTAGGGCCCTTCAAAGCCCCTGTAGCTTGTCTCCTGACCTTTACAGCCCATCTGGCTCACTTCTACCTCTATGACTTTCTAAATAAACTTTGTTATAACTTGGAAGAAAAAAAAGAAAAAGAAAGGGGCAATGGGGATACACGGAGGACACCTTTACTCTTGGCTGGTTCTAGCAAACTGCTTCATATCCCCTTTTGAAAACCTGGGAGAGGGTCTCTTCTGTTTATGTCAGACATGTTACCACAACACATGTACTACGAATCCAGGTAAGTCCCCAGCGTCATTACTGTCTGGTGTCATTCTAATAAGTAATCCTTTTGCCAAATACTTCACAAGTATAGTCAGGCACTCCGTGGGTTATAGCCCAGCAGACAGTGGAAGTATGAATATTAGGCCAAGATATACAACCTCAATAGATTTAGGGTATGGACTGAAACCGGTTTGGCTCAGTGGTAGAGCGTCGGTCTGCGGACTGAAAGGTCCCAGTCAAGGGCATGTACATTGGTTGTGGGCACATCCCCAGTGGGGGGTGTGCAGGAGGCAGCTGGTCGATGTTTCTCTCTCATCGACGTTTCTAGCTCTCTATCTCTCTCCCTTCCTCTCTGTAAAATATCAATAATATTTTTTTAAAAAATAGATTTAGGGTATGGTACTTTTAGGTTCTAGATATGGTCAAAGTTGGGAAACTATCGGTATGGTTTTACAAACCATATTTGACATAGGCAGGTGGTTGGGATATAAGCCAATCCTGAGGTTGGGATATAAGCCAATCCTGAGGTTGGGATATAAGCCAATCCAGAATGCTTTCTGGGAACTGTAGTCTTCTCAGACCTACACTTCCAAACCTAGTGATTTTTAGCTTTCCCGAGGACATGAACCATTTCCCCAGACCAAAAATGACCAAACATAGGCTCCTGGGGTAAATATATATATTATGGAGAGAGAGGGAGGAGGGGGAGAGGAGGAGGAGAGGAAGGAAGAAGGGTGTGAAGGAAGAAAGGAAGGAAGGAGGGAGGAGGGAAATAAAGGATGGATCAAGACAAAGGGGAAGGCTCAAGATGAGTTCCAAAGTGAGCCATCTGACCTCTGACAGGAGGAGGAGGAATGCCTCATGCTGTGAGGAGAAAGGGAAGAGAACAAGGACATGTGGAGGGAGCATAGTAGAGAAGCTGAAAGAGATTAACATCCTAAATTTCCTTTGTAAAATAGAAGGCAAGTTTACAAAATAAGGAGAATGACAGGGTATTTCACTGGGGAACTTACCCAAGAAAGGTTGCAGATTATTAAGTAGGCTGTGCTGATAGCTCAGAGAGGCTACAAAGTAATATTGTGCTGTTTGCCTAGCTGTGCTCAGCAGTCCAAAAGGTAGAAAGTTCAACTGGCCAGGATGAGTGAAGGTAAGAAGACAAGAAAATTAAAGAAAGAATATTGGCAACACGAAGTTGGGAGGGAGGTATTGAAATGGTCTGTTCAGGATAGAAGAGGGCTAACGAAATGGGAGAAAATGCAGGCAAAAAGGAGCAGGAAGCTTTAGTAAGGTTGAAAAACAGGCTTAGTATTGAATGAGAGGCTGAAATAACTGGAACAACAGGCAGTTGTGGTCAATTTCTAACATAAAAGGAGACTTATTTTAGTGTGGAGTTTTCCTCCACATCTCTGACTGCTCTTCGTGAACCACAAACTCCTAGGCAAGATACTAGATATTCTGCATTTATGACCACCAGACTAATACTTGGAGACCACATCTGAGTTATGTAAGACCTAATAATATGCGCTAATACTGTAACACTTGATGAAAAACCATATGATCTCATCATCTCAGAGTGCCAAGTTCATTACTCAGCAAAAACACAGAGACTATGCTCCCTTAAGAAAGCAACTTAGGAAAGTAACTAGGGTACATTCAAGAACAAAAGATAGCTACTGTTTGGGAGGATCAATATTGCAACAAGCTTGTTGAATATTTTATATTAGTAAATACTGTCTTAGTTTAATTAAAGCCCTTTGTCCTTATTCCTTGAAGGTGGGAGGTGAAAGCAAATCAGCAAGCAGAATGAGTCCATTCAAGAAAACATTATTATGGGACAAATTGATAGTAATACAGTCTTAGTAGAAAATTTTAACACCCCATTAGCATCTATGGATTGATGCCAAACAAAAAATCAACAACCTTAAACGATACACTAGGCCAGATGGATTTATTTACAGAGCATTTCACCCCAATGCAGCAGGATATATACATTCTTATACATTCTTTTCAAGTGCACAGAGAATACTTTCTCGGATAGACCACATGGTAGCATACAAAACAAGTTTCAATAAATTTAAGAAGGTTGAAATCATATCAAGCATCTTATCTGACCACAATGGTATAACACCAGAAATCTACAAGAAAAAAACTTGTAAACACACAAACACATGGAGGCTAAATAACATCCTATATAATAAAAGAGTAATATGCAAGTTAACCATCACTCAGCTACACCCACAAGTCATGACCACCAGCCAATCAGAAGCAGGTATGCAAATTAATTCAACCAAGATGGCTGCAGCCATGGAGTAAGCAGGAGGCTTCAGTTTTCCCGGTAATACTAGAAGCCAAGCTTTCAGCACTGGCCAGCCTAGGCCTCCACTCAAGGCTACAAAGTTTCAATTAGAGAAGATAAATAAATCCCAACAAAAATGACTGTGGCCACAGAGCAAGCAGGAGGCTTGGCTCCGCTGAAGTTTCAATTATGGAAGATAAATAAATCTGATTCTAGGACCTCCACTTGGGTTGTTGGGGGGCATGGCCTGCCTGCAAACCACCACAGGCCCCTTGCCCAGGCTGCCCCACACGCCAAGGGAACCCCCACCCTGATCAATCAATGATATATCAGCTCACACCTGTCAGAATAGCCATCATCAATAAATGTCCAAACAACAAGTGCTGACGAGGATGTGGAGATAAAGAAACACTAGTGTCCTGTTGGTGGGAAAGCAGATTGCTGCAGTCACTGTGGAAAACAGTATGGAGTTTTCTCAAAAAAAGAAAAAGGAAATTGCCCTATGACCCAGTGATTCCTCTTTTGGAGATTTATCTAAAAACAACAACACCCAAATTACTCATTTGAAAGAATATATGCATCCCAATATTCACTGCAGCATTATTTATAACAGTCAAGATGTGGCAGTAATTCACTGCCCATCAACAGACAAGTGGATATATTGTGGATAAAAAAGCTCCAGTACATATATAAAATGGAATATTACTCAGCCAAAAAAAGAATGAAATCTCACCATTTGCAACAACATGGATGTGCCTTGAGGATATTATGCTCAATAAGTTAGTCAGAGAAAGACAAATACCATATGCTCTCCCTTATATGTGGAATCTAAAGAACAAAATAAATGAACAAATAAAATTGAGACAGACAGACACCGAGAGTGGACAGGTGGTTGCCAGAAGGGAGGGAGGCTGAGGGGGACTAGGAGAAAGAGGAAAGACGTGAAGGGGATTAAGAAGTACAAACTAGTAGTTACAAACAGTCACAGGGATATAAATTACAGCATAAGGAATATACTCGATAATACTGTAATAACTATGCATGGTGCCAGTTGGATACTGGAAATATCTGAAGGGCACTTTGTGAAGTATGTGAGTGTTGAACCACTATGCTATACATCTGAAACCAATACAAAATATTAGTGAAGTAAACTATAATGGAAAAATTTAAATTAAAAAAAACAAAAAAACATTACCACCATTTGCCCACCATCCAGAACTGAAATATCATTGCTGACATGTACACATAAGAACTGTTTGACATTGAAACTGGGTCTCAAAAGAATTGGTGGCCCAGAAAGAAGCTCACTACAGACTGATTTATATGCCTTTTAGCATAATGATTATTGCTTGTCTCATTTTTAATTCTTATAAATATATTTCATGATCTTACTCATCTAGGGGAAATGGTGCAACATAGACTGATGAACAAGAACAGACCCAGAGATAAGGAGCCATGGGTCAGACTGTTGGACCTCAAAGGGAGGGTGGGGATAAAAGGGAAAGATCAACCAAAGGACTTACGTGCACACATATGAGCCTAACCAGTGGTCAAGGACAATGGGGGTGGGGGGGGCGTGAAGGGGGTGGGGTGAAGGATTGGAATGGGGGTTTAAGGACAAATATGTGATACCTTAATCAATAAAGAAATTTAATTTTTTTTAAAAACACATCAAATTTCTTGTTTAAAAAATAGAATTTGTGGACTTAATGATTTTTTAATGCTATTTTTTAAAATGTATTTTTATTGATTTTAGAGAGGAAGGGATAGGAAGAAAGACAGAAACATCAATGATGAGAGGGAATTATTGATTGGCTGCCTTCTGCATGCCTTCTACTGGGTAGAGCCCAAAACCTGGGCATGTGCCCTTGACCAGAATCAAACCCAGGACCCTTCTGTCCACAGGCTGACGCTCCTTTATCCACTGAGCCAAACCAGCTAAGGTGATTATTATTTTTTTTTTAAGATAAGCTTTAACTCACCTAGATCTGGCCATGAATATGCTTAACCTCTGCTGCAGCCGCAGGAGTTTAATCATACTTCAGAACACCATGTTGTCTTTGTTTGATGACTTAACCTAAAAGAGAGGAGAATTTTTTATTTCTTTTAAATTAATAATTTTCCTTAAGAGATTTCTGGCAGCACTGTTAGTTCAAATTATCTATTTAAACCCAAAATATCTAAAATTTGATTGAAATTATTTTTGTTGTTAATCCTCACCCAAGGATATTTTTCCATTATTTTTTTTTTAAGAGAATAGAGGGAGGGAGAGAGACAGAGAAAGAGAAACATCGATGTAAGAGAGACATATCGATTGGTTGCCTCCCAGATGCCCTGATGAGGGCCAGGGACTGAGCCTGCAGCCTAGGTATGTGCCCTTGACCGAAATCAAACCCTTCAGTCTGCAGATTGACACTCTATCCACTAAACCAAACCGGCTGGCTAGGGCTAAAATTCATCTAAAAGATAAGAGATATATTTTAAATATGATGTATAGATATTATAATTAAAATGACCTTTTCAACAGAGAAAGTAAAAATGTAATAGTTTTGAGTTCTATTTTAGAAATATCAGGCCTTTTTTTAGAAGCCATCGATCCTGGCTTTTCCTTTATAGCTATCACTTTGGATATCCCATTTCTCTATCCTTACCTCCTCAGCCATAAAATGAGAAGTAAACTAAATCACCTCTAATATTCCTTTCCAGTTCTAAAACCCTATTTTATCCAGTGGCAGGCTAATTCTCTACCTTCAGTCACTTTTCTAAAACCTCATCATCATCTTTCCAAAGAGCAGTCAGTGCCTCTCTTTACAATCCCTCCTCTGCATCTTACTATTCTATGAGAAGCCCCAGAACAAAATCAGAGGAGTCAGTCATCACTAAAGAGTTCATATGAACAAATATGCCAGAGTTACAGGACGATATAAGTTATAGCAATCAATTGCAATCTAGAGTTTTAAGCAATTTCAATACACTTTTGAAATTTTTCTGATGAATTTACTCACTTTTTAAATTGATTTTTTTTTTAAGAGAGAGGAAAAGGAAGGGAGGGAGAGAGGGGAGAGGGAGAGAGAGAGACCGGGGGTGGGGGGTGGAGGGAGGAGGAAGATATGGATAAAAGAAATATTGATTGTACAACTGGGGACCAAACCTGCAATTTAGGTATGTGCCCTGAACAGGAATTGAGCCTGCAATCAGGAATTGAGCCTGGGGTTGGGGGCAACACCCTACTGTCTCTTCCTTAGCACACCCTTCTTTTCACCATAAACTGAACACACATCATGCTTTATCTCTGGATTGTAAAACTGTTCTGCTAGCCCTAGCCAATTTGGATCGGGGACAGAGCATCAGCCTGCAGACTGAAGGGTCCCAGGTTCAATTCCAGTCAAGGGCAAATACCCGAGTTGCGGGCTGGAGTCCCAGTGGGGAGCGTGCAGGAGGCAGCCAATCAATGGTTCTTTCTAACCCTGATGTTTCTATCTCTCTTCCTTCCTCTCTGAAAAATAAAACTGTCCTCCTAATTCTACCATAATCCATGCTTTTTATATAAAATACATATTGCTTGTCTATCTCTTTTAAGAAAGTTTAGCCAATCAACTCAGAAAAATCTGTCTTCCTCTCTTTATTCATTCCCCTTATAAACATCCCACAACCCCATCTTGAAATGAGTTTAAACATAGCAAATATAATTAAGACAATGAGAGTGATCCATCTATAACCCTGTATAAAGGAAAAGTCCTAAGTCTTGAAATGAAACATTAAAGAACCAGCGTATCAACCTATAAAACTCTTAAAAATACTAAAAAGCCTCCATTAGAATCTCTGGAAACTTTTTATTCTATCTAACCTTCAAATCTCTTTCCTCTTTCTTTTTTCAAAATTTTTTAATTGTAGTAAATTACACATAACATAAAATTTGCCATCTTTCCCACTTTTAAGTAAACCTTTTAGGACTGTTAACTATATTCAATATTGTTGTGCAACCAATGTCCACAACTACTTCATTTTGCAACAATGAAATTCTACCCATTAAACAACTCATTTCCCCAGGCAACTGCTATTCTTTCTATTTGAACTACTAGTAGCCCTGTGCATGAATCCGTGCACCTGTAGCTGGCCAATAGCTCTCCACCCACTGCCCTGCCCTGCCCTCCAGTAGCTTCCTCCTCTTTCCCAAACCCCCTCCCCCATAGTTTGCTCATGTAACTCTCCACTGCCCTCTTGTAGCTCACTGCCCCACCCTCCTGCTGATCCGTGATCCGGTTGTTACGCAGTCAGTCATTACGCTTCACGGTGTAAAGACTATTTGCACATTACATCTTTATTATATAGGATTAAGTTGGACTACTCTACTAGTAGATACCTCATATAAAAAAATCATACAGTATTTATCTCTGTCCCTGCCTTATTTAACTTAACGTAATGTACTTAAAATTCATTCATGTGAATTTTAAGGTGTCTGAATTTCTTTCTTTTATAAGGCTGATTAATATTTCACTTATGTATATACCAAACTTTGCTTATCCATTCATCTGTTGTTAGACATTTATCCACCTTTTGGCTATTGTGAATAATGCTGCTATAAACATGGATGTACAGATATGTCTTGGAGACCCTGTTGTCAAATCTTTTGGATACAGACTCAGAAGTAGTATTGCTTCTGGGTAATGTTATTAACTATATCACATGGTAATTCTATTCATAATTTTTTGAGAAACCATCATACTGATTTACATTTTCACCAGCAGAGCATAAGGGTTCAAATTTCTTCACATCCTTACTAACATTAGTTGTTTTCTGGGGGGGTTTTTTTGTATCAGCCGTCCTAATGTGTGTGAGGTGAAATTTCACTGTAGTTTTGATTTGCCTTTTCCTAATGATTAGTGATGTTGAGCATCTTTTTATGTGCTTATTAGCCATTAGTTATCTCCTTTGGAGAAATATCTATTTAAGACCTTGGTTCATTTTTTAACAAGGCTGCTTGTTTTTCCATGACTGAGTTTTAGAAGCTCTTTATATATGCTGGATATTGTCCTTTATCAAATATACTAGTAGTGCGGTGCACATTTGTGCACATTGAAAGGAAATTAATTAGAAGGTGGAAGGTGGGGCAGGACTGGGCAAGACAGGCAGGACATGACTTGGAGCCAACCTCCTGCAGTCCCTCCCTGGCTGGCCACACCTGGGGCAGCGGCACAGCTAGAAGGGCATCTACGGTAACTGCAGCTTGGCAATAAGCCAGATTCAGGTGTGAGTGCCCCAGCAAAAACATAACCCATGGCCAAACGTGGAATTGCACGTCCAAATCGGGCTCCCTCCTCTCTGGTTCCAGGGTGCGTCAACCTAGAACTGCTGCTGCCAAGTCAATGTAGCTCAGCAGCTCCTGTGTAAAGTGTCTACCCCTTGGTGGTCAGTGCATGTCATACCTACCAGCTGGCTGCTTAGCCTTTTATATATGTAGATAATTTGTAAATATTTTCTCCCATTCTGTGGGTTTCTCTTATCCCTCTGTTTCTTTTTTTAATTTTTATTTATTGATTTGAGAGGAAAGACAGTCATCGATTTGTTGTTCCACTTATTTTTTTTTTAATGTTTTTATTGATTTCAGAGAGAGGGAGAGTTAGAAACATCAATAATGAGAGAATCATTGATTGGCTGCCTCTTGCACACCCACTTCTGGGGATCGAGCCCACAACCTGGGCATGTGCCCTGCCTGGGAATCAAACCATGACCTCCTGGCTCTGGGTTGATGCTCAACCACTGAGCCACACCAGCTGTCTGTTCCACTTATTTGTGCATTCATTGGTTAATTCTTGTATATGCCCCAACTTGGAATTGAACCCACAACTTTGGTGTATCAGGATGATGTTCTAACCAACTGAGCTAACTTGCCAGGGCTGTTGACAGTATCTTTTGAAACACAAATATTTTTATTTTTCAGGAAGTCCAATTTGTCTATTTTTGGTTTTGTTACCTGTGCTTCTAGTGTCATATCCAAGAAAGCACTGCCAAATCCAATCTTGTAAAGCTTTTGGCCTATGTTTTCTTTTAAAAAAATTTATTGTTCCATGTTTTATATTAACACCTGATTCATTTTGAGTTAATTTTCACATATGATAGTAGATAAAGGTTGAAGTTCATTCTTTTGCATGTAGATAACCAGTTTTCTCAACACCATTTGTTAAAAAGACTGCCCTTTTCTTCATTGAATTGTCTTGGCACTCTTGTCAAAACATTTTTGAACATGAGTTTTTTTTTTGTCATGAGAGGGCTTATTTCTGGGTTCTTTATTCTATTCCATTGATCTACAAATCTGTCTTTATGCCAGTACCACACTGTTTTGATTATTGTGGCTTTATAGTAAGTTTTGAAATCAAAAGTGTAAGTTGTCCAGTCTTGCTATTCCTTTTCAAGATTATTTTGGCTATTTGGAGTTCCTTGAGATTTCATATTAAATTTGTTTTTGTAATTTCCTTTTCAGACTGTTTAGTCCTTGTGTAAATGCAACTAATTTCTGCACACTGAGTTTGTATCCTGCTACTTTGCTGAACTCATTTATTAGTTCTAAGACCTTTTTTGTGGAATCTTTAGGGTTCTCTAAATAGAAAATATTGTCATCTGCATAATTTTACTTATTCTGTTCCAGTTTGGATACCTTCTATTTCTTTTTCTTGCCTAATAGCTCTGGCTAGAACTTCCAGTGCTACGCTGAATAAAAGTGGTGAAAGTGTGCAACCTTGACATTTTCCTGATCTTAGAGGAAAAGCTTTCAGTATTCACTATTGAGTATGATGTTCACTGTGGGTTTTTCATATATAGCTTTTATTATGTCGAGGAGGTAGTTTCTTTCTATTCCTAGATTTTTAGTGTTTTTATAAAAAGGTATTGAATTTTGTCAGGTTTTTTTCTGTACCAACTGAGATAATCATGTGTTTTTTATCTTCTATTAATGTGTATTATATTGACTGATTTTTATGTGTTGTAAAATCCTTGCATTGCAAGAACAAATCGCACTTTAGCTGAACTTAGTTTGCTAGTACTTTGTTGAGGATTTTTGAATCAGTGTTTGTAAGGGATGTTGATCTGTATTTTCCACGTGGTTTTTTTTTATCTGGCTTTGGTATCAGGGTAATGCTAGCTTCATAGAATAAGTTAGCAAAGAGTTCCTTGATCTTCAGTTTTTTAGAAAAGTTTGAGAATTGATATGAGTTCTTTAAATGTTTAGAAGAATTCACCAGTAAAGCCAGGGTTTTCAGTCAAGAGATTTTTTTATTACTTTTTAATCTCTTTACTAGTTATAGCTCTGTTCAGATTTCCTATTTCATTTGTGATTTAGTCTTGGTAAGTTTTTGTGTTTATAGGAATTTGTCTGCTTCATCTAGGTTATTTAATTTGTTGATGTACAATTGTTTAAAGTATTCTCTTATAATCATTTTTACTTTGGCAGAATCAGTAGTGATGTCCCCATTTTCATTTCTGATTTAAGTATTTTGAGTCTTATATATGGTTTATAGCTATTTTCTTTGTAGTTGCCATAAGGATTACACTTTGCATCCTGAAGTTATACCAGTCCAGTTTGAATTTAAACCAGCTTGACATCAATAACATACAAAAACTCTGCTCCTTTAATAGCTCTGTCCTCACTCCTTTCAGTTATTGATGTCACAAAACTACACCTTTTTACAGTGCCCTCAGAAAAATAAACAATTATTTTATTTATTCTTCTTAAATTATATAGAAATAAAGAAATGCAAACCAAAGTTAAAATACTAGCTTTATTTTTTTTCTTAGAATGCAGTATTCCCTTAAATACTAAATCAGAAAACAAAAAAGTACAGTTACAATCTGTTATAATAGTATTAGCTTTTAGAATTCCCCTTGTGAGATCTTTATTTCTCCACATGGCTCCAAGTTGGTATACAGTGTCCTTTTGTATCACCTTGCAGGACTACCTTTCTTAAAGAACGTATTTCTTGCCGAAACTGGTTTGGCTCAGTGGATAGAGCGTCGGTCTGCAGACTGAAGGGTCCCAGGTTCGATTCCTTTGGACCTACCCTGGGTCCTATAAGCTATGTATAAGATGTACAGGTCTGAGAGAAGATGATGGGTAGCTGCCACTATGTAAAAAGTTGAAATTGATCAAAATTAAGTGCAATTTACATCTACGTTTTTTCTCCTGAAAGCTACAAATCCTCAATAGCTCCAGAGTTCTAGAATAATTACATCAGGTTCTGCCTGCGCAGGGGAGATAGAGTCTGGATGCTTGCTACTCCACCATCTTCACAGAATCTTCTCCAGACCTCTTTGTAAGGATTAAGATATATCCAGTTTATTGTTTTAATTATTTTGATTATTGACATTGCCAAGGTATTGTGTTTTTGCTTGTTTTTACTGTTTTTTCAGTACAAATATCCACCATGTCAGTTGTATCAGTGATTAAAAGAATTCATGTACCGTATTTGCCGGCGTATAAGACGACTTTTTGGCCCTGAAAAATATGCCTCCAAGTGGGGGGTAGTCTTAGAGGGCGAGTATATAACAAACTCTGTATTTTTTAGTGGAAATGTTAGGGGGTCATCTTATACGCCCAGTCTCTTATACGCCGGCAAATACGTATTTTTCAGGGCCAAAAAATCGTCTTATACGCCGGCAAATACGGTACCTCATTTAAAAGGATACTTTCTACAAGAAAATATGTTTGGGTCCCAAATAACTGACGTATCACAGTACTGATGGAATGAACATAAGCCAGTGGGCTGCAGGTGTCCTGCGATTGATTTTGGAACATGGATACCTTAGATACTCCCCACGACTTCTTAACTCTCTTTGGTTTCTTCCCACTAGTGGAAGGCTTAGAGCTAAAAGGTTATTGGGAAATAGTAAAAGGGAAGAGGTAACAATAGCCTCTATACGGAGCTATGATCTTGTTGTAACATAAATGTTCTTCTATAAAATAGGCATATATTGTTGCATGTACTATGATTATATTACTCAAGAAAAATACAATGAGTTTAACAGAATAATCATCAAAAAGCTAAAAATTACACTAAATACTGTTTAATAACACCTTATTTTTTCAATAGTAAACTGATTTTAAAGTGCTCACTGAATGACAGACACATTCATTTGGATTATTTCAATCCATACACCCACCCTGTGAGATAGGCACTATCATTATTTCCTTGTTCCCAATGAGGAAACCAAGGCTTGAAGAGGTTAGGCAGCTTTCCCGTGGTCAATAGAAAATAAAAAGAAGAGCCAGAATTAAATTCAGATCTAACTCTTAATAATTAATACATGTAAAAACTTTAACATAGTGCTTAGTCTATGGTAAGCAGTTAGTAAATGTTAGCCATGGGACAAATGATGATTTATTTTAAAGCAATGTTATATGCCTTTGACAGTTGTTCAACCTTTCCGTGCCTCAATTTCATTTATAAGATTAGGACACCTATTTCACAGAGGTATGGTGAAGACAAAATAAATTCTGCCTATGAAGACATTTAGAAAAATACATAGTTTAAAAAACAAGGCATTATTATATTATCACTAACAGTAAAATCCTGTCTCTAGTATCACAAAGAAGCCTTTTGCACTATAAGCTTAGAATCCCAAAACTTAAGCACCATCCTCATAACAAGAGTTGCATTAATACAGTTAGTAAAACTATCTTAAATTACTCCAATTCTTGCAGACTGACAAGCAAAGAGAACACTGAACTCTATTCATAAGAGTGATTATAAATTTGGTGCTCAGGAAGGTATATTTGCTCTTTCAGTTCACTAGCATTGAGGGTGAATTTGACCTTTACTACAGTAGTTCTGTTCAAATACAGCCAGGATAGAATATCTATATTTAAAAGCTTAGCAATATAACTCTAAATTTTGGGCACAGCTACCTGTCATGTTTAATTACATTAAAACAATCAAGAGAATGGCATTCAATTCCCGTTCTTTGTGTCAATGGTCTCGCTGCATTGTTTTTAAACTATCAGGTAGGTCTTTTTTACACTGATACACAATAGTTTTAGGCTTATTCTTAACACTGCTAAATATTTTTCATCTATAATAATAAAAGTGTAATATGCTAATTAGACTAGACATCCTTCTGCACAAAGCCAGGGCAGCGAGGGAAGCCTGGGTCCCGATGACAGCTGGCAGCCAGAGGGAAGCCTGGGCCCCAGGTGCCAGAGGGAAGCCCTGGAAGCCGGTGCGTGCAGCCAGGGGAAGGAAGGCCTACTCTTGCATGACTTTTGTGCATTGGGCCTCTAGTTATATTATAAAGAAGAGGAATTTTTTAAAAAGCTAAGGAAGGAGATTATTCAGTACATTCTTCTTGACAAACCAGAGCCATTCTGTGAAAAGTAAGGACACCTACAACATAGTTTTCTCATTAGCTGAAAACTTAAAATGCAAATATACACACAAAACCAAAAAGTATCCAACTCTTTAAGCATCTACCTATGAATGTGGATGAATCTGTATATTACAAAATAGTTTTTTTTCTTCCTTTAGGTTTTTTAGTCTGAGGGTAATGTTTGTGAACCAGTTTGCAATTCAATAAACCTCCATCCACACACCACTATATAACGCTAAAATTAAAAATTAAAAAAATCAATTCAACCACTTACAAATCACTTTAATATATGGTACTTTCTTTTCTGGAAACTCTTAGTCTAATCTAAATTCCTCGTACTGTAATTTAAATGAGATTCCTCTCATTTCTGTTTCCTCTGTAAGAGACAAGTAAAACCGGTATAATCAAGAAAGCTTAAGGACATGCCTACATGTAATTTAAACTGACATCAACTCATTTTCCTATAGATAAATCTAAAATATTAATAAAGTAACATTTCTATATTTTAGACATAGTTGTTTGAAATAACAAAAGGTTACTTAGATGAAAATTACTTATAACTAGTCAGTTTGGCTCAGTGGATAGAGCATCAGCATGCAGACCAAAGGGTCCCGGTTTGATTCTGGTCAAGGGCATCAACAACAAAAATAATTTACTTGTAAAGTTATTAATATTACAGAGAGAATAAAAATTAGTTCATTCATTTCTTCATCTACACCAGGGGTGGGAAGCTTTTTTTCTGCCAAGGGCCATTTGGTTACTTATAACATCATTCGCTTAATACAATTCACTTAGTATAAATTTATGTTTCTATGAAAAAAGCTCCTAGATTTATAGAATTTCAAGTCCTGCCTCCAGTTGCCTTGGCAGGGCCAGACATTTCCCACCCCTGATCTACACCACTGAGGCATTCAAAGAATATTTCTAAGCACTAACTCTCTTTGCCATGCACTGAATTAAAATGCTAGAAATAAAGATACACATTCCCCAGTTCCAATGAGCTTACTAGTTACTAAAGGAGACAGACAAGAAAATTAATACATGGCAGAGTTCCTGACCCATGTGCCATTGCCAACAGAACATTTAACTCAGAGCAGAAGGAGAAAAGTGATTAGAGAGGCTTCCTGGGAAAGGTGACTTCTAAGTCAAGTCCTGAAAGACAGATGGGAGTTTCCTAAGGCAAAGGCAATCCAGACCAAGAAGACCGCGTGCAAAAACACAAAAGTCTGCCCTGGCCCATATGGTTCAGGGCACTGTCCCATGCACCTAAAGATTTTCAGTTCAATTCCCATCAGGGCACATGCCCAGGGTTGTGGGCTCGACCCCTGGTAGAAGGCATGCAGAAGGCAGCCGATCAATGTTTCACTCTCACATTGATGTTTCTCTCTCCCTCACCCTTCCTCTCTAAAAGTCTATAAAAATGTTTTTTAAAAATCTGAAAAAACATAGCCTGTTCCAGAAGCTGAAAGTAATTTTGAAAACTGCAATGAATATATTTGATCTTACAAAGTTAGTGCATTCAGCCCTGGCTAATGGTGCTAAGTGATTAGAGTTCAGACGGAGCACCAAAGGGTCTTGGGTCCAATTCCCGGGTCAAGGGCACATACCTAGGTTGCAGGTTCAATCACAGCGGGGTGCATGCAGGAGGTAACCAATCAATGTGTCTCTTTCTCATCAATATTTCTCTGTGCGTGTGCGTGCTCGCTCTCGCACACATTCATCCCCTCACTCCCTTCCTTCCACTCTCTAAAAATCAGTGGGGAAAAATATTTTCGGGTAAGGATTAAAAAAAAAAAAAGAGCCGAAACCGGTTTGGCTCAGTGGTAGAGCATCGGTCTGCGGACTGAAGGGTCCCAGGTTCGATTCCGGTCAAGGGCATGTACATTGGTTGCGGGCACATCCCCGGTAGGGGGTGTGCAGGAGGCAGCTGGTCGATGTTTCTCTCTCATCGATGTTTCTAGCTCTCTATCTCTCTCCCTTCCTCTCTGTAGAATATCAATAAAATGTATTAAAAAAAAAAAAAGATAGTACATCAGACTCCCGGTATTTGTGTTTTTCAACTGTTTTTATATATTAATAACATGTAATTGTGCCAAATTAATGAATGACTGCTTAACCCTCATAATAAATCTCTAGTTTATAAATTTACTATTAGACACTAGACCAGGGGTGGGCAAACTTTTTGACTCGAGGGCCACAATGGGTTCTTAAACTAGACTGGAGGGCTGGAACAAAAGCAACCTGACCATGCTGGCACTCTCATCTTGGGCAGCTGGTGAAGGAGCGGAGGGGAGAGCAAGAGAACCCTCTGCTCTTTCGGCTCTGCGGGCCGGATAGAACAACCTAATGGTCTGAATCTGGCCCGAGGGCCGTCATTTGCCCACGGCTGCACTAGACCATTATTAAGAGCTGAATCTAGCATTAAAAATGTTTAACTTATGAGGTTTTAGTAAACTGAGCATCCCTCTGACCTTACTTCATGTTAAACAAATATAAAACTTAGTCAATATCAATCAAGCTATAATAATCAACAAAATATAAGGCATGCAAGAAAATATCTAGATATCTTCACTTTTTATATAATATGCTTAACTTAGAACTAAATAAACAAAGATAATTAAAAAAATAAGAAGAGGTAATTTTAAAACCTAAATATACAAGTCCATAAGTAGAATATACCGTAAATCTATATTTCCAAACTCAGGTGACTATCATCTTGTTAACTAGATACATATCAAAAGTGTAAATATTAAGTGTGTGTGTGTGTGTGTGTGTGTAATGTGCACACACACACACACACAAAATCTGCACAAAATAAAGCCAAATGCCAAGCAAATCCAACCCCCAAAACAAATCATGAATAGCTCATCAGTTTTTGCATTTAACTCAACTGAAATGCTCTTAAACATATTCTCAAAGGAAAATAAACCATTTTCTTGTAGAGCAATGCATTGAAAATTCTTACAATCTAAAAAAATAAATAAAAATAAATAAATAAAATAAAAATTCTTACAATCTAGCAAACTCATCTGATTCAAATACAACACTAACAAAAATGATTTGACGTGTGGGTGTGTTTTCTAACACTTCCCATCCTCACAAAATGCCACAAAAAATGTTAGCCAGAGATATTTACAACAGAATACATCTATCCATTTGATGTACATTTATAAGGCCATTAATAAACATTGTTTAAAGAATAGCTAATTGCAAAAAAATGTTCATGGCATAAAGTTAAACAGGGGGAGGGGGAGGACAAAACGTTCTTTTAAAATGCAATATGGTATTCTGAATTGTATCCTGGAACAGAAAAAACAAAACAAAAAAAAAACATTACTCAAAAAACTGGCGAAACCTAAATAAAGCATATAGTTTCGTTATTAATATCATACTAGTGTCAATTCTTAGTTTTGACAAATGTACCATAGTTGTGGGTGGTTAACATTAGGGAAAGCTGGGTAAAGGGTATATGAAAACCTCTGTACTACCTTTCTAATGTTTCTGTGATTCTACAATTGTTCAGAAAATAAAGTTTATTTTAAAAATTACTCTTGCCCTGGCTGGTGACTCAGTGGTTCGAGCATTGACCTGTGCACCTAAGGATCTCAGGTTCAATTCCCAGTCAAGGGCACATACCCGGGTTGCAGGCTTAATTCCAGGCCCCAGTCAGGGCATGTGTGGAAGGCAAGCAATCAATGTGGCTCTCTCACATCCCTGTTTTTCCTTCTCTTTCTTTCTCTCTTTCTTCCCCTCCCTCTCTCCCTACTCTCTCAAAATATAAATAGGAAAATTATCCCATGGGATGAGAATTTTAAAAAAATTTTAATAAAAATTGCTCTTAGTGACCAGTAGCAAATGTGAGATTCTTTTTTAGTTTAAAAAAAATTGCTTTCACACTTATCTATCTCTCTTTTACCCTTACAAAAATACATAAACCCGAGGGGAGAGGAGCAGAACTAGACTAAACCATACTAAAACGTTAATGCTGGTTCATGTGGTGTAAAGACTTGTTCTATAGTGTGAATTGCTTTTATAATCAATAATACATTATTAGCTAAAGAATATACAAATCAATATTAAATGCTTCTTTAGAAAGAAAAGCTATAAATGTCTAAGCAGATCCCAAAGGCAGACTATATACTAAACTGGTAAGGGCAGAATGTGGCCAAGAGAAACTACCAGGGGAATTTAAGTAGGCAAAACCTAATTAGTAAATGCTGGAAATCTGCCAATGCACAGAACTTAACATCTACTCTTAGGCTAAAGGTGCTTGAAGCCAGCAAAGTTATACTCAGAATTCACATGTCTTAGGGGAATGTCCCGAAAGGCCCCCTAATACTAAGAATTTATGAATATACATAACCTGGGTTTATTCCAAACAAAAATAATGCAGTTGGCCATCTGGTGTACAACTGCCCACTGAAGGCTTCTAGAAACACTCTTCAGTACCACAGTCTGTTCTCCAAGCTTTTCTCCTCTGCTATGTCTTTCCTCTCCAACACCTTCCTAATAGCCTCTATCCAGTCCTTAGCCCAAAGGCCTAAAAATGGCACTGCGGTGTCATTGAGCAACAAGGGTAGGCAGATCAGGGTCCAGAAACCACTGGGATTATAGAATCAAATCCTATTTCAGATGCTTGACAAGTGAGTATCAAAAGTTTTATTCCCGGCCAAAACCGGTTTGGCTCAGTGGTAGAGCGTCGGTCTGTGGACTGAAAGGTCCCGGGTTCGATTCCGGTCAAGGGCATGTACATTGGTTGCGGGCACATCCCCGGTAGGGGGTGTGCAAGAGGCAGCTGGTCGATGTTTCTCTCTCACAGACGCTTCTAGCTCTCTATCTCTCTCCCTTCCTCTCTGTAAAATATCAATAAAACATATTTTTTTTAAAAAAGTTTTATTCCCTCCCACCAAAATATGATCTAAGCAACTTCATGAAACCACAAGAGGGGATAATCACCAAGTGTTCTCCCATCAAAATGAGAAAATAAAAGACATTTTGTCCTTTAAAAAAAGTGCCAATGGAATCAGGCAGCCTGTATTCTGATAAATCTTTCCAAGCTGTAATTCGTGACATATGTGTTGTCAGGCTGTCTGCCTAGTTCTGGGTTTTATGCTGTTTTTTAAAAAAATAGTTTTTAATTCTACTTTGTTGGTCACCCTCATTCTCAGCTGACAGTATATTCAGCTGGTCCTAGAACTGTTATATAGACATCCAAGCCTATTAAAACTAGATGCAAGTCCAGCCAGTGTGGCTCAGTGGTTGAGCATCAACTTATGAGGTCCTGGTTCAATTACCAGTCAGGATGCATGCCCGGGTTGCAGGCTTGACACCCAGTAGGGTGCATGCAGGAGGCAGCCAATCAATGGTTCTCTCTCATTACTGATGTTTCTATCTTCTTCTCCCTCTCCCTTCCTCTCTCTAAAATTTAAACCAAAAAAAATTTAAACTAGATACAAAATAAAGCCCTATAATCAGAGACAAAAGAATACTGTATGCGAAAGTATATATCTTTACTTTATAAGATTCACAACAATAATTTTTTCAAGCACCAGAAGCCTTTTTTGCTTACTTTCCAGTTATTGAACATATTTAAGAAAACAGTCTTACCCAAACAGTAATCCTCATGTATGGAGGCCGCTAGAGTTGTTGTTATTCTGAATAATAATGGAGATACTAGTATATACTGTTTTTTATCAAAGCTGAGATACAATTGATTTTAAGGCTGATTTTTAAAAATATTTTTAATTGATCGGTTGCCTCCTGCATGAGTCCTGACCCGGGCTCAGGTAGAGCCTGCAACTGAGTACATGCCCTTGACCAGAATCAAACCCGGGACCCTTCAATCCATAGGCCAACACTCTATCCACTGAGCCGAACTGGCTAGGAAAGCAGCATACTTATTAGGGATAAATCCTGTCCCTAAACTTCTGCAACAAGAAAACATGTCAATAAAACTACAACCAGATAATTTTACATTTTCATAATTAACATGTTACTTCATAGTTATTTATAGATTACTTTTTTTAAATAGAGCTCAAAATTATCACTTAGTTTGTCTAAACACTATGTCATGCAAAATGCTTGGAAATTCAGCATGTTGTATCACAAATTTCTCTTAGAAGCAATTATTCTAAGCAATGTGACTGTCAAAGTGAGCAAATATATTCACAAGACTTAGCTGCCACCAGATGTCCTCCTTCTCATACTACATAGATTCAAAAACTGTCATTTAGGATTGTAATTATTATAGCAGACGAAATGTCTAAAGATTCTGTCTGGGAAGTCAACTGCCTAAAAGTCATTTTCCAACCTGTATCACTTCCTCCAAGCTAGGTCACTCCTTCAAATTGAAAGTAACTCTAGGGCTGAGAGAACAATTTATTTGGATTTCTGATCCAAATGCTTTCCCTAAGTTCTTTTCACTTTTAACCTTAAAAGGTATCTAAAATTAACTAGAATTTTCTTTTAATATCACTTGAATCACCTGCCATATATAAATCCAACACCAATATCTTTGGCTTAATTACTTGGTATTTCTTTGGTAGTTATTTCAGCTAAAAGAGAAATATGTAAGTGAAAATACAAGTGTGAAACATCACAGGCTACTAAAATAATGGTTTAAGTATTACAACATTTGTTTCTTCAAATATTTTCTTTCGGTTCCCCAATTCACTCAGAAATCTGTTTTAAAATCCTACCTAATAAAAGAATAATATGTAAATTATGCAGATTGAACATTACTCCAACTCCAACACACAAGATCAAGATAGCTGCCCCAATGTGGTCAAAGATCCTGCCCCCATGTGGACACAAGATGGCCAACAGGGGAGGGCAGTTGGGAGGGACCAGGCCAGCAGAGAAGGGAAGTTGGGGGAAAACAGGCTGGCAGGGGAGCAGTTAGACATCAATCAGGTTGGCAGGGCAGTGGTTAGGGGGTGATCAGGCTGGCAGGCAGAAGTGGTTAAGGGCAACAGGAAGGCAGACAGGTGAGCAGTTGGGAGCCAGCAGTCCTGAATTGTGAGAGGGATCCCATATTGGAGCAGGTGCAGGCTGGGCTGAGGGACACCCCCCCCCCATGCATGAATTTCGTGCACTGGGCCTCTAGTGTAAGAATAAAAGAGGTCATCTTTTTCTTCTTTCATCTATAAATAAACTAAAGGTAAAGCTAACAAAGTAAGGTTTTAAATTCCTATTAATACTGCTAAAACTGTTAAGGTTGACCTTACTAGCCTTTTGACTTTTTAATTAAAATGCTACATATTAATGTTTATTTAGTCAAAAATAAGTATGTCAGTAAAGAAAATATCAAGAACACACTCCAACCCAACCTAAAAAAAATACCTGGGTTGGAGGCAATAAATGCCATTTTCCTAATGAAGTGTGTGACAAAAGTAGGTTTACAATTATTCATACGGAAAATAATACAATAATTACTAGATAACAATATAATAATAAGCCATGTTTCACATATTCACAACCATAAATCCACTCTCCCCCGACATTGTATATGGCCTCAGTGATGCTTGAGTAATAAAAAGAAAAGCAAACCATCATTCAAGTGTTTAAGGCAAAATTATTCTAAAAAAAAAAATTACTTATTTCACACCATTATCTCTTTAAATTGTTAAAAATATGTTAAGATTATATCAAAGAACAAGAAAGGACTTTTAGGTTAACAAATTATACTTCAAAAAGTAGTCAATATTTTTTACAAAAATTTTGGTTGGTCTGAAGTATAAAAATTTCAAATGATACTAAAGAACTTAAGATTGTAATAAAAACAACTTTCTACTTGTGTGGAGGCCTTCAGCTGCCAGCAAATGCAGCATAAAAATATTAAGCCTGTTTGCAAGAACCAGTTATGCAATACCCTCAAGCAAATTATTCTACTACCAGATTTTTAAAAATTGGGTTGCTCCAGGAGTAGAACACATTAAAGAATGAAATACGAGCAAAAATCTGGTAAAAGTTGTGAAGCATGTGATTTCTGGGTTTAAAAAAATACTTGAGAACCCTGGCCTGTGTAGTTCAGTTGGTTGAGCATCATCATCCTGTGCATCGAAGGGCTGCCGGTTCGATTCCAGGTCGTGGCACATGCCCAGGTTGCGGGTTCAATCCCCAGTCAGGTGCATACAGAAAGCAACCGACCGACTGGTGTTTCTCTTGCTCACATCCATGTCTCTTTCTCCCTCTCTCCCTTCCTCTTTCTCTAAAATCACCAAAAACATTTTTCAAAAGTAAAATAAAAAAAACTTTTGAGATTCCAAATTATTTTTGTTTGTTTGTTTCTTTGTTTTAATACTTATTGGAGGATGTTTTTCCCTTGATTTTAGAGAGGGTGGAAAAGAGAGGGAAAGAAAGAGAAACATCGATGTGAGATAAACACATTGATTGGTTGCCTCCTGCATGAGCCCTGACCTGGGCCTGGGCCTGGGCCAGGGAAAAGATTGCAACTGAGATACATACCTTTTACCGAAATAGAACCCAGGACCCTTTGGCCTTTAGGCCAAATCTCTATCCACTGAGCCAAACCGGCTAGAGCGAGACTCCACATCTTTTAATTTGTTACAACTAATTAACTAATATAGATACATTATTATTAACTAAAGTACATACTTTATTAACATTTCCTTAGATTTTACATAATATCCTTTTTGTTTGTCATTCCAGGATCCTATTCATGATATCACATTACATTTAATCACCGTATCTTCTTAGGTTCCTCTTGGCTTTATACAACATTTGATTTTGCCTTGTTTTTTGATGCCGCTGGCAGTTTGGGAAAACACTGGTTTTGTAGACCCTTTTATGGAATTTGTTTTCTTCATAAGTAACTTATTGAGTTTTGGAGAGGGAAACCACAGAGATAAAGTGCCAGTTTCATTACATCATATCCCCTGAAGCCCTGATAATGTCTGAGGACCCCATTACACTTCCAAAAATTATTTGAGAATTTTACAAAGAGCTTTTGTTTACCTGGGTTCTATCTATTCATATTTACCAAATTAGAAGTTAAATCTGCAAAATGTTTTAAATATTTATTAGTTTATTTAAAATAAGCCTTTCGGGAAGAACCAAGATGGTGGCCTAGGTAAGCGCCTAAACTGCCACCTCACACAACAATTTCAAAATAACAACTAAAAGACAGAACGGACATCATCCAAAACCACAGGAAAGCTGGCTGAGCAGGAAATCTACAACTAGAAAGAAGGAGAGGCTCACGGATCGAATCGGGACCCGCAAAGCGCTGAGGTAAGGAGAGGCTTGTGCAGAGAGGAAGGACGGCCAAGTGCCGGGCTGGTGGGAGGGGAAAGGAAGCCCCTGACTACATTGAACCCCAGTTCCAACTGCACTGAACCCCAGCCCCTGCCGAACCCCCATGGACCCAGCCTCATACGGGTGGAGTCTGGACTATATAGAAAGGCACCCGGAGACTCAGAGACTGGGAGGTGGGGGGGGGGGGGGAGCCATAGTCGCAGCTCGTGAGCGAATGCAAGTAGAGAGGTCTGACCAGAATGGGAGACCTGGGAAGCCGGAGCTGCAGCGAGCAAGTGAGTGTGCACAGGTCTGACCAGACTGGGAGACGCAGTAAAGCCAGGAGCCGCAGTGTGCAAGTGAATGCACGCAGAGAGGTCTAACCTCTCCATAGCAGAAGGAGTCAGAAGCTCCTAACTGCACTGAACCCCCAGTTCTGAATGCACTGTGCAGTGAAACTCAGTTCCAGGTGAGCCCCTGGGGCACCCACACTCTTACAAGGGGAATCTGGACTGTCAGACAGAAACTCAGGGGATCCATGGAAGGCAGAGGTCTGAGGGGTGCACAAGGGCAGGACTGACGGGAAGGCAAGACTGGCGGCTCAGCCCTGAGACTCCACCCCACCCAATCTGAGCTCAGAGGCTTTTGCAATTTTGCAAGTCTGATCCTATAAGACTGTCTCCAGTACAGAAGGTATCCTGGTGTAGACACAGCTGATACTCACATCCAATAGGCCTGGAGGTCAATTCCTCCCAGTGATACCAACAACAATCAAGACTTAACTACAACAAGGCTGTACACGCAGTACACAAAGGGGAGCACCAAGAGTGTCAACTCAGGTAACTGGGGAGGCTGACCCACCAGACCATATAGGACACCAAGCACACAAAGCCACCCTACCAACTCAGGGAAGCAGCGAAAATGCCCAGACAAGGAAAGAGATCTCAAACAAAAAAAATGGAGGAGAACAAAAGACTGGATATAGAGTCCAAAACCACAGTTATAAGGTTTTTCAAGAATTTCCTAGAAAGGGCTGATAAATTTAACGAGACTCTCAAGGATATGAAAAAAGGACCAATTAGAAATTAAACATACACTGACGGAAAAAAAAATATTATACAAAGACCCAAAGCAGACTAGAGGAACGCAAGAATCAAGTTTTGGAATACAAAGAGGCTTCTCTGGAGAAGCAAGAAGAGAAGAGAATCCAGAAAGTTGAAGATAGTGTAAGGAGTCTCTGGGACAACTTCAAGCATACCAACATCAGAATTAAGGGGGTGCCAGAAGAAGAGAGAGAGCAAGATACTAAAAACCTATTTGAAGAAATAATATCAGAAAACTCCCCCCACCTGGTGAAAGAAATAGACTTACAAATCCAGGAAGTGCACAGAACCCCAAACAAAAGGAATCCAAAGAGGACTACACCAAGATACATAATAATTAAAATGCCAAGAGCAAAAGACAAAGAGAGACTATTAAAAGCAGCAAGAGAAAAACAGTTACCTATAAGGGAGTACCCATTTGACGATCAGCTGATTTTTCAACAGAAACTATGCAGGCCAGAAGGGGGTGGCAAGAAATATTCAGTGATGAATAGCAAGAACCTACAACCAAGATTACTCTACTCAGAAAAGTTATCATTCAGAAATGAAGGGCAGATAAAGAGCTTCACAGATAAGAAAAAGCTAAAGGAGTTCATCACCACCAAACCAGTATTATATGAAATGCTGAAAGATATTCTTTAAGAAGAGGAAGAAGAAGAAAAAGGTAAAGATAAAGATTATGAACAACAAATATATACATATCAACAATTGAATCTAAAAATCAAGTGAATTAAAAATCTGAGGAACAGAATAAACTGGTGAATATAATAGAATCAGGGGCAAAGAAAGGGAGTAGATTGATAATTATCTTCAATAATTGGGGGGAAAGGGGTGTGGGAGGTGTAGGAAGAGACTGGACTAAAATTGTACATCTATGGATGAGGACAATGGGGGGGGCGGAATGTAAGGGCAGAAGGTGGGGTGGAAACCAGGTGCAAGGGAGCTATGGGGGGGGGGGAAACAATTGTAATAATCTGAGCAATAAAGATGTATTTAATAAAATAAGCCTTTCACGCATACATAATATATTTATTTTTAAAAAATAACTGTTTAAAAAAACCCTACTTTCCAAAAACCTCAGTGAGAAAAGTGAAAGCATTTTATATTTTTGCAAGTATCTTCAATATCTTGCTTTATGAAAGGGGGTTCTTATGACATTTTGTGATATACTGTTTCAGTTAAAGTATAAAAGCATATAAAGATATATAATTGCAAAAGAGAATATTGAAATAATCTATTTCAAATAACTTGATATTCTTGATACTATACCTAAACTCAACAAATGATAGTTTCTTAAAAGTTAGTTAAATTTGGATTGTAAAACCTTATCACTAAACTTTCATGCTCTACTACATTAAAATCTACTAGTTTATCTTGTACTTTGCATCTTTACCCAAGTGATTGTATATTATCGTACATTGGTTATCTGGTAAGTATTGGTTCACTGAATTATGCAGATATTCCAAATTAACAATTCAGAATACAATTATCAAGGGCATACAGAGGATAAATGGTGACTGGAAAAAAATGAAATATAAAATAAATTTTTAAAAAAGGTATACTTGAGAAATGCCAAATAACCAACTGAATTCAAAGATGAAATTATTTTTAATCTTTTAATTCCCCTCCATAATGCTGTGCCTATATCTCATTTTAAATTAATTAAACACCAACCATGTCAAAGCAAGTAAATTATCTGATTAAGAAAAAATAATGTGATGCTAATATAATACAGAGCCTCCAATGTTCTATTTACTTCACATCCTAAATGTATTATACTTTTATGACCTCATTAAAGATCAGCATATTATTGTAGGGATTTGTTAACAAGAATTTAAAAAAACAAAACAGCTCATGGTTTAGTAAATGCCTATATCAATGTCTATGCCTATATCTCATTTTAAGTATTAGCAATGGCAAAACCTAAATAGTGCTTAAAAATAAGTGGGACATTGGTTTGACCCATCCCATTGTTCCTTGAATCATATTTTTTACCAAAAGCCAGAACCTCTCTTTAGATTATTCATGGAAGAAACACCTAATATATTAAGATAAGCTCTCCTTTGGAAAGAATAAGAACTTTTTTTAAAAATAGACAACATATTCTCAGGACTTTCAAATAATTCTGAAATTCAAAGTGTTAAGAAAATAAGCATAATAGACAGAATAAATATATCATTCACTTTGGAAACTATTAACTATATAATATGACAAAGGGATGAGTTGGTAAAAATATTTGTCCAAAGGTAATTTTTTTAATAATATGAAAGCAAGTATACATCAAGCAACATAAATTCATTCCCATTTCTATTATTTTATTAACATTTATTTCAGAGAGGAAGGAAGAGAGAAAGAGAGAAATATCAATAATGAGGCAAAATCATTGATGGGCTGCCTCCTGCTCTCCCCACACTGGGTTTTAAGCCTGCAACCTGGGCATGTGCCCTGACCAGGAAGCGAACCGTGACCTCCTGGTTCATAGGTAGAGGACGATCATCCACTGAGCCATACTAGCCGGGCTTCATTCCCATTTTATCCACCACCAGAACACCCTCCCTTTCTCCAAAAATACACACATAAATACAAAGTAGATATTTTCGATCTAAACTGTAAACCTCAGGCTCACATGAAAACAAAATGATTTTAACCACACAAATTCCAGCACTCAGACTTGTAATTTCAACACGCTGCCCACACAGCATTTTGTGAGCATGTGATTAGGAGGAATGATGCACAATCACACCACATTCCTTCCCTCAGCTCACACATCAAGAACTTGCCCTCTCAGCTGCATTTTTCTCCAAACAGCCATGGTCACCTTAGCAACCCTATGCTCCCAATATGGACAGCTGGTCCATTTAAAGTCAGCCCTTCTTGGCAGGGAAAGTGCTTGTTCTTCACATTGGGAGAGAAAGAAGAGGTTTTCTTTTCAATACACATTACAGGGATTGATTCAACTTGATCAGCACTTTTGTTTTGTGGCAGCAAGTTGTGTCGAACTTCAACCTATTCTGAGTTTGTTTGTTGTTGTTTTGTGTTTGTTTTTTAATCTAAAGCAAGTGGCTAAAAATAAAGGCAGTTCATATGGAATTATAAGGAAGAAAAGAACATGAAAAATAATTGTATTCTTTTATAAAATGATAAAGTCATTCACAACTTTGAAAGTTCAAATTTACTTAAATTGAACTGTAACATCTGAAGCCTTCATATGCAACAAGAAATCAGAGTCAGAAGACCTTGAACAACAAAAACATTGCTAAACTTTAAAGTCCTATAACTCCAATCTATTCAATACATTTGAGTCAATGTAATTATCCTACACCTACATGTAAAATCTCACAGCCTTTCCAAAAGCTCAAATCTAAACTAGGTATCAAAATCAAATGGCTAGTACACCTGAGAATACTCTAGACGTAGAATGACCTAGGATAGCACTGGATTACTCAAAACCAATCTTAATCTTATGCTTATACCATGAAAGCTGAGCCTGAACCAAATTAATTATCTTGGGTTAAAAAATACAGGTTTATAATATATATGCCTGATTTTTATACTACCGTGTTTCCCTGAAAATAATACATCCTCCGAAAATAAGACCTACTCACAGGTTTCCTTCTGAGTGAAATATAAGGCATCCCCACGAAAATAAGGCCCCCAGGCTCTGTCTCAGAATGAAAATTAATTTACAGTAAACTGATCTCTAGGGCCGCCCCGACTGGCATCTAGCAACCAGTGATGTTACACGGAGTCCTGATATCACTGCTGTGTGAATGGAGAGAAATCAGCGTGGAAACTGTGAAATCTAAACTGCAAGTTGTGACTTGGATGAAGAATTCATGGGAGAAAATCACTGACAGTTGCATTGCAAATGCACTGCGAGCAGGCTACCTTGACAAGAAGTACTCATTTAAAAATAGTGCTATTGCTAAACATGAGAGATTTGGTCCACTGATTCTAAAAGAAATTGAGTTACAAAAAATTCACCAGGAAATTCAGGAATTGGACTGTCATGATGATGTTCCAAAAGATGATGGCATGATTGTCATTGAATAAATGAGTAAATTCTTGATACTATAGGATTCAGTTTGTCTGGTTTGTGTTGACAACTACCGTACTACCGTACCGTATACAGGTAATAAATTTCCTTTATTTTCATTTAACAATAAATGTATACCGTATTCTTCTTCATGGAAAAATAAGACATCCCCTGAAAATAAGATCTAGTGCATCTTTGGGAGCAAAAATTAATATAAGACACTGTCTTATTTTCGGGGAAACAGGGTACAGATAAATAATTTGAGGATTACCAGATTATTTTGGGGGATTAGCAAAGGATTACCATGTTCTTCAATATGTGAGATCAAACTGCTTATTCCATGCCCACAAAGGGATTCTTACCTGCCACCATCAAAATTAGACAATTACAGAAAGTACACAGGCATGTTCAAAACTAAAGGATATTTAAATTTATGGCCTTCGTTGTAAATGTGAACTATTTATGAAATACTTTTCTATATAACAGTGGTAGACAAAATCTATATTAACTCAATAAATGCTTAATGATATACACATAAAGTCAGTCAATATATTGGAAAGTTGTACATTAAGAATAATTGAGCCCTGGTGGGTAGCTCAGTTGGTTGAAGCATTGTCCTGTACACCAAAAGGTTTCTGGTTCAATTTCCTTTGTTTTTAGTTGTCAGGATAAAAATTTTATGTCATTATATCATGCATTGACTTAATGTGAAAGACTTAAATTTCATTTGCCAAAAGAACAGAAACAAAGATGTAACAGATCAGGTTCACTAAGATTAGATCCTTTGAAGTTTCTGTTTTTGCTTTAAGCATAGTCTAGGAAAAGAAAGATCTGGATTTTCCTGCAATCTTTGAGCAGTGCCCTGGAAGATCACAGGTTCAGGATCTCCTTCCTTAACACCCAGAAGTAGAAGGAAAAACAGGGAAAGGAGTTTAAAAGAAACTTGAAAATGAAAACTATTGGTGATTTGCCCTCCTTCCTCCTCATTAGTCCCTTTATTTTAACCCTTTGTTCTCAGTTATCAGGCTGAAGACTGACCTGATTAACTAAACCGGTGGCAGTCTCAAAACTAGGTGGAAAAGACATGCTTGAGAGACTGCCAAGTGCCTCTCAGGACATAGGATACTGGAAAGAGTGAATAAATGAGAGTTATTGATCTGAGTAATTAGCTAAGTATTTCCAGTTAACAGGTTGAATAAATCTGCAGTGATCACCACTACCTATACTAAAAAGTTCCTAAAAATTTTTAACCAAAGAAACTTAAGGCTTCCAAGAAATCGATTTTAAGTTCCTGAAACAGGGTAAGCACACCAATAAAGAAATTTTACTATTGACTCGAATATTTCAACCTTCAAAAGTCAGAGAAGTATAATAATGTAAATCAATGATGATTTAAAATCCATTGTAAAGGTGCTCATTCGTTTTTTGGTGTGTTTTTTTAATACTAGATGTTACTCACTCTTTCATTATCTACCTGGTTAAAAAAAAAACATACTTTTTCTTTTAATCCTCACCTGAGGATCTTTTTTTTTTTTCATTGTGATTTAGAGAGAGTGAGGGGAAAAGAGGGAAGGAGGAAGGGAGGGGGAAAGGTGACAGGGAGAGAGAAACATCTATGTGAGAGAGACACAATGACTGGTTGCCTCCCACAGGAGCCCCAACCCGGCCAGGGATCAAACCTGCAACCCAGGTACATGCCCTTGATGGGTAATCAAACCCAAGACCTTCCTCTGGTGCACAAGCTGACAATCTAACCACTGAACAACACCAGTCAGGTGCATTATACTTTTAAAACTAAACATAACAATTATACAATTTCCATAGGTGGAAATAATTTATTTTAATTTAAAGACCCTAAGAAATATTCTATAAACTTTCTACTCTGCAAAGTCATTTAAGTAATATCCATTGAGGAAAAAGGTGAATGGGCCCCAGTGGAAGAAGAGAACTTTTTCATAAAATGGACAAACCCACTCCTACTGACATTAGGAATAAGCTCTGGCCATGAAAAGTAGTATTTGAGTTTCAAAGGTGACTACTTTTATCATACCCTTTTAATCCTAACTTCAAATAAAATGAGCCTGTTTCTCCCCCCCCCCCTTTTTTTTAAATTTTTTTTTTACTGATTTCAGAGAGGTAAGGAGAGAGAGAGAGATATATAAAACATCAATCATGAGAGATAATTACTGATTGGCTGCCTGCTGCATACCCCTTACTAGGGATTGAGACTGCAACCCAAGCATGTACTGTTGACCAGAATCGAACTAGAACCCTTTAGTCCACAGGCTGACACTATTCACTGAGCTAAACCAGATAGGGCGAGCCTATGTCTTCTTAGCCTATACTGAGGTAGTAAAAGTTTGCTAATAAATCTGTAAGAATCTCGTAATAAGAAAAGATATGAAATAAAGATGGGAAAGAATTTTAAAATCAAGAACAACTGCCCAGCCGGTGTGGCTCAGCGGTCAAGTATTGACTTATGAACCAGGAAATCATGGTTTGATTCCTTGTCAGGGCACATGCTCGGGTAGCAGGCTCTCTCCCCAGTAGGGGGTGTGTAGAAGCAGCCAACCCATGATTCTCTCTCATCACTGACATTTCTATTTCTCTCTCCCTCTTCCTTCCTTTCTCTAAAATCAATAAAAAAAAACACTTTATATAAAAAAAAACAAGAACAATTAAGCCTGTAATCATCTATATTTAGTTTATTACTATATTAATTTCTTACCTTGTGGAATTCTCCTCTGAGGAAAATAGATACAATTTTGTTCCTAAAAAAAAATTCAGGTAGAAAAGTTAATATGTTAGCTTCAAAACAGAAAAGTATCTTAAAAATGAAAAGTTACAAAATGCTAACGTAGTACAGACAGACTACTATGACACTGGTATTATCAAAGCTTAAGAGACAGTAAATCTCTAATAATAAAAGTAATTTATTATTTTTATGAAAATATCTACAAATATAAAGGCCGTTAAGATCAAACAGCTGCTCAACTGGTTGCTATGGTAACGCATTGACCACTAGGGGGCAGATGCTCAACGCAGGAGCTGCCACTTGGCAGTCAGTGCACTCTGTAGGCAAATCTTCCACACACCCCTGCGGCCACTCCCCTGGCCAGCCGGCCCCTATTGCCACCGAAGCTGAGGGACCCCACCTGTGCACAAATTCATGCACCAGGCCTCTAGTTTATTATAAAACATATTTCTTATCATTACAAAAATACTTATTCTACTGCCTATCAAATCATTTTTTCTAGGTACATAATATGGCACATTTTCATATTCTACAATATTATTACTCAACTGGGTTTACTTTAGTCAAAATCTGATATTCTGAAGGGTACTTTTGGGGTTTAATCTACATGTCGTAAAATTCATCCTTTTAATGTATAAAATACAGTGGTTTTTACTATATTCATAAAATTGTGTAACCTTTACCACTAATTCCAAAACATTTTCATCACCCCCAATAAAAAACCCTGTACTGAAGCAAACATTTTCCCCTAGGGAGAAACATCTGAAACAATTTAATTTTAAAAACTACACAAGAAGCATACTCTAAAACACTATGATCAAAATTGTTTTCTTTTAAATGTGTAGAACAAACACTGGCAGGGAAAACAAATATTCTAAAATTATAAAAGTAGTTATGTTGGATAATGATATTATAGAAACTCTTTCATATATTTCCTCTAAAACTATGATTATATAACAGTACCTTTATTGTTCTTAAAAAGGTACAGCACACTCTCTCTGGTTTGGCTCAGTGGATAGAGTATCAGCCTGCAGACCAAGGGTCCCAGGTTTGATTCCAGTAAAGGGCATCTACCTTGGTTGCAGGAGGCAACTAATCGATGTGTTTCTCTCACATTGATGTTTCTCTGTCCTCCCCTTTCTCTTCCACTCTCTTGGAAGATCAATGAAAATAAGAAAAAAAAAAATCCTCTGGTGAGGATCAAAAAACAACAAAAAAACAAACAAAAAAAGGTACAGCACAGACACCATTTTCCAAAGCTATATGCTAAAATTGTACTATAATCTACAGTAAAAAACAAGACAAACACAAATTGACACTTTTAAAATATCTCACTGTATTTTTTTTAGTAAATGTTTTTCAATGTAGATAAAATAAGTATAAAGTTAAAGAAAAAAGTTGGCCATACTTACTAATCTGGATGAAAAGCCACAGCTGCATTTTACTTTATGACAAATTGGTTGTTTCATCACTTTGCATCTGGGCATCTACTTCTCCATGGTCATTTCTGAAATAAAGATGCAATTAAGAATATATTATAACAAAACATGAAATCTTAAGGGCAATTATCTAAATTTCAGTGACTACAGGGAACCATCAAAACAGTTCTTGAGCAGCCTCCTAATAAAAACAGTAACAGGATTGAGGGTAAGGTGGGATGGAAAAATACAGACTATGGTCCCATAGGCCCAGAATTCCATACTTACACTACAATTACTGCATATAGAAATCTACACCCTCTTTTAAATCCTAAGGGTTTTTCGCCCACCAGGGTCTTGCAATTCCTAAGAATGCCATTTAAAAGAAAAAAAGGAAGATGCAGAAGAGAAGTCCTAAAACTGCACATTTGAAAACAATAAATTGCTTATTTGTTATGCTTATTTGTCTATTTCCTCCTCACACTTATAAACTCCAGAAATTTTTGTTAGTTTAATTTACTGATATTTTTCAAGCACCTAAGAAAATGACTGCCTGAGTTAAGTGCTCAGTAATATTTATTGAAAAAAAATGAATAAATTGATGATTTAACCTTACAGTATTTCAAAACAGCCAAGTGTCAAAATGGCATTTCTTCTATACATACACCACCTTTGCTAATGCCAGCTACATCATCCTTGCTGCTTTGTTGTCCAATAAACAAAGTCTCTAATTGAAAGACAAGACCTGATTCCAATCTTCAAGGAACAGAGCAAAGGCATGTCACTTCGTAACTGTATTAGTGCAACTTTTGGGAAAGATTACTGAAAGCGGAATTGCTGGACATGCAATTGTGCTAAAAATTGTCCAACAGTGTGGATGTCGGTCTTTTTCTTTTTTAAATATGTATGCTCTTAAAAGTGCTGGTTTAAAGACAGTTAAGAATATAAGAGAAAATCTTTCATACAGAGTGAAAAGTTGACAGGTCTCAAAAATAACCCTCAAGAAAACTATGAGCTCCTTTCTATCTATAGCTCAATCAGTATTCCACAAAATGCTACACTTTTTGTAAAAATTGGGGGAATGCCCCGAAACCGGTTTGGCTCAGTGGTAGAGCGTCGGTCTGTGGACTGAAAGGTCCCGGGTTTGATTCCGGTCAAGGGCATGTACCCAGGTTGTGGGCACATCCCCAGTAGGGGGTGTGCAAGAGGCAGCTGGTCGATGTTTCTCTCTCATCGATGTTTCTAGCTCTTTCTCTCCCTTCCTCTCTGTAAAATATCAATAAAAAATATATATATTTTTAATTGGGGGAATGCAAATATTGATACAGATTTGCTTTTTTTTTCTTTCAAAAAGAAGCAATGGAAAGATAAATTGAAACCATTCTTAAGCAGTTATCTACTAGAGAAAAGAGAAAACAGGGTAGAAGGGATAGAAATACCGTATTTGCCGGCGTATAAGACGACTGGGCGTATAAGACGACCCCCTAACATTTCCACTAAAAATACAGAGTTTGTTATATACTCGCCGTATAAGACTACCCCCCACTTGGAGGCATATTTTTCAGGGCCAAAAAGTCGTCTTATACGCCGGCAAATACGGTAGAAAACTTCTCAGAATAAACCTTATTTTATAACTTTTACTTTGAAGACATATTTTAAAATCAAATGAACATCGAGCTATCATTGATTGAAACATTAAACACACAGGGCATCTTTGGATGTTGCTAGGGCACTAACTTATTATCTGACATTTGATAAAGGGGAATAATCAAGCATTTATCCTGGCTTTCTTATATGAAAAAATACCCCAAGGTAATCAAGAGTCAATAAACAAAAGCTCTTTTTTATAGGATTCCAAATTTAAATATGAAAGGAATCAGAGGACTGGAAAATCAGCATTTGCCCAAACAGAATGGCTGATTCCTGATCAGGGCATATGCCCAAGTTCCAGGCTTGATCCCCAGTGTGAGGCATGATTCTCTCTCATCATTGATGTTTCTCTCTCTCCCTCTCCCTTCCTCTTTGAAATCAATAAAAATATATTTTTTTAAAAAAAAAATCAGCATTTTCTAACCCCTAATGAAATAATAGATATTTAAAAAGTATCGATGATTGCTAAAACCATTAGGTAATAGGCTGATGGAAAACTTTATAGTGACCCTCCTTTTACAATCCAATTGTCCACAGCTGTTGCTTGAGCATTCTGTTCAAGCTGAGGTTGAAACCTCATGGTGGCTGGTACCATGGATCTGTCTCTCTTCCAATGATGTGAGCTGGGCCCTCCCTGGAGAAGAAACCTGAGTCTTCCGAGATATGTGATCAGTGCTGGGGCTTGCCAACAGGCATGGGGATCCCAAGACAGGAGTTGGGTGAGTAGGCCATGGAAGCATAGGCTACCAAGGAAATAGAAATGAACCTCAAATAACCCTACTTGGCCCTGGAGGATGGCTGGTTAGCCAGAGACAGGTAAGATTCCTCAGGAAAGGAACAACCTAAGACAGGCACAGTTGCAGAGGGGCCATTAGTAGAGAATGTGAAGATTAACAGAGATGGGGCACAGACCCTCACCCCCCCCCAACTTGCAGGGACCTGAACCCTCACCCCTTTGGAGGGAGGTCTCCTGTTCCCATGGCTGCTTCACTCCCCACACCCAGCTCAGATCAAGACCCAGGTAACAGAGACTTGGCCCAGCTCAGATGGATAACCAGGTAACAGATGGAGACTTTTGGCCAACAGCAACTGCCCTATATCTAAATCTAGCATAGCACCAGGAATACTCAGGGCCTATTCAAGAATGCAAATAATCCTTTCCACTAATATTTACAGGATAAACTAAGATTGTTGTTAGAGTATTAAATTTGACAGTAAAATAGTAATCAAGTTTCCAGGTTAATTTAAATTGGTTAATAGAAATCAGTGAACATCCAAAAAAAAATTTAAGTGTACTGGACAAAAAGCTGTTCCTAAAGTATTAACTAAAATTTCTATTGGTAGTGCATCTCACAAAATTGTTTAACATGAAATGAACCTAAAGCAGTCTTATTTTTGTGCAAAAACCTAAAATACAAAGTTATCAAGACTGCATTATAAAATTTATAAAAGCATCCATTTAAAAAAAAAAAAAAGGAGGGATAGTAGGGTAATATCATGTAAGGAAAAATATCCTGTAAGTAAATTATATCTAGAAAATTTTTACTGTAGAAAATTAATTTTCATTTGTAATGCTAACAGCAAGACACCCATGAAAATCACACATGGTGTCAAAACAAGCCAAAGGAAAATCGTTTGGGCAAAAGTAAAAAGGATCCCAAGTCAATTTTATAGAAAAGATTCCTTTATTAATTTATGGTCGAGAATATGTTTATATATTTTCAGAAAACTACTCCAAGACCATGGGGATTCCTGCAACAGAGAGGAATTGTCAGGTCTGCTCCAACCACGAAGACAAGAGTAGAAACAGCCCGGAGATGGAAGACGCTAACAACACCTGGCCATGCTAGCAGCCAGCAGCTGTGCATTGCTGCAGGTTGCCCAGGACCAAACCAGAGAGGGTTGCACCTGCATTGCCACCATCTGTCCATCATCCAGATATCATTACTGGCATGTACACACAAGGAACTATTTGACATTGAAACTGGGTCTCAGAACTGTTGGACACTGAAATTAGGACTCAAAGTTTTTTGTTATAATATGATTATTTCTAGTCTGCAGTTGCAAGATTTTTCAAAGAAAAAAATGGGGGAAAATAGTTATAAAGAACCATTGAAAACACTGTCAAATATAGCAGGAAGGCAAGGGAGGTTGGGAGCAGGGGGCTGTAAGAGATGAACCAAAGGACTTGTATGCATGCATATAAACATAACCAATGGATACAAGACATGAGGGGGAGGGGGAGGTGAAGGCATATGCGGGGGGATAGGGGAGGCTGGGGAGAGGTCAAGAGGGGAAAAAAAGGAGACATATGTATTACTATTTGTAATCCTTCAAACAATAAAAAAATCAAATCAAATTAAATTAAATTTTTTAAAAAAACAGATCCAGAGACCAAAAAAAGGTCAATTCATTAAGAGGATATAACACTCAATATTATAGTACTTAAAAATATTAAAGTTATTAACAAAAAACTTTATAATGGATAAATTAAATTGATAAATCTTGAATCCAGTGATTAATCCCAACATCATTAAAAATGGTTCAATCAGATATTATGTGCAGAAGTATTCATCACTATCCATTAAGTATTCACCCTGGGAGCTCTGGTTCCAAATGATATCCACAATATTACCACTCCTATCACCATGGACCAAGCCACCTTATTTCTCACCTGTTACTATAATGGTTTCCTATCTGAACTCCCAGCCTCCCTCCTCTCCCTTGCTCACCTCAACAAAGCAGTCAGATTAGTCCTTTTCAATAGTCAGATCATGTCATTCCTCTACTCAAAACCTTCTCATTGAATCCTCCTCACTAGTATAAAAGCCAAAGTCCTTACAAAGCACAGGACCATGATCTGAAACTTCCCTTCCCCGTCTCTCTAACCTCACTTCCTACCACTCTCCATGTGTTCAGTCCATTCTAGCCACATTGGTCTCCTTCCTGTCCATCAAGCATGTTCTCAGGACCTGGATTTGCCTTTCCCTCTGCCTATGACACCAGCTATCTCTCTGGCTTATTCCTCCTCCACCTCCCTTAGAACTGTTTTTATAAGTTGTCTCAAAGAGATATACCCTAGGTTCCCTAGGCAAGCCCAAAACCTCTGCATCAGATTTTCCTATTTGGGAGAGAATATGCTAGGAAAAATCAGCTATAAATTTTAGAGATGACAATCATTTGAAATGTAAAGTCATCAATTTTTGTGTCTAAACATTTATAGAACTAATGTCCAAAGGATTCTTAGGGTCCCAACTTCAAAGAATTAATGAATATATAGCTACTACAGTGTGATTTTTTGTTTTGTTTTTAAATCATCTTTATCATAACACTAGAAAGGAGGGGGTTAAATATTTAAATCAAATGGCTTCATTTAAAAAAATTAGCCAAATAAATAGCACTCTCTTGCCTCCCATTCCTTTAAGGATTTCTGTAGGGATTACATGATAGAGTTCCAATTAATCTCGGGAAAAATTTAACTACTTTCAAATGTATCTGCTACCTCAGGCACCATGACCACTAGAAAGAATCAAAAGAACTCACTAACTCTAACATGACTAGACTAGCTATGACATAGCTGGGATGTTTGAACTTAATTATTTTTCTTTAAATAAACAAACTCCCTCTGGAGTAAGGCCTACTCTGTTTTAAACATCTTATGGCTGCCAAGCTTCAGGGTCTTAAGAGAGATAGCCAGGGGACAGAGAAAATAGCAAGTATGACTCAGTGATCACATTTAATAGTCTCTGAGACCAAAACAAAGATACCAGTTCTGGCAAGAGTTCTCTAGAATTGCCCCAAAACTGACTTATCCACATACCTTTCATCTGAACAATTTCTTTTTACTTAGTTTAAGTTTCACAAAGCACTTGTTATGTGCCTATGGACCTTAGGTACAAAAATAAACTAAGAGGACAATGAAAACAATCAGCAGGGGTTCTAAGAGTTGGAGGATGAAATTTAATGTGAAAATCTGTTTTGTTTGGGGAGGAGGGAAGAATTCTTGAGTATTTTTTGCAGAAATGCCCCCTCTCATTTGGAAATCAGACTCTAACAAGTCCAGTCACTTGAAAGAAGGTTAGAAATTTTAAAGTATCATTTATTGAGCAACTCTGTGTGCCAAGTGTTTACATTAGTTCACAATTCTCAGAATTTCCCTATGGGAAAGGTATTAACAAAGCATGTGGAGTGGTTAAATATTTTGTCCAAACCAAAAAGAGACAGTGCCGGGATACAAAATGTCAGTCTTTCTTTTTCACTATTATAATCTGCAGTAACCTGGAATAAAAATATTTGTCACAAATATCGCATTTGCCCCACAGGAGTAATATAAATCCAGGCTGCTCATTTAACAAATTTTGTTCCATTCTTCCAAAGTTGCTTTAGATAAAAAGGCAAAAGGGGGAAAAGATTTACTGTTACACATTAATAAGTAAACTGTGGCACTGTAGGAAATAGGCCTCTGTGATCCATACATACTCAACTTTTTAAAATACATATTTTATTGATTTTTACAGAGAGGAAGGGAGAGGGATAGAGAGTTAAAAACATCGATGAGAGAGAAACATCGATCAGCTACCTCCTGCATGCTCCCTACTGGGGATGGAGCCCGCAATCAAGGTACATGCCCTTGACCGGAATCAAACCCAGGACCCTTCAGTCCTTGAGCTGAACCAAACTGGTTAGGGCACATAATCAACTTTTTAATGGAGGAAACTAACAGCATGTTGCCAGTTGGTTACTGAATTTTCCCAGGGCACACAGGATGTAGGGAGAAAGGGAAAGGGTATAAGAACAAAGAACTGTATACATGACCAGCAACACATTTTCCAGGAAGATCCACCCACCACAACTAGACAAAGGGAAGTGAAGACAACTAGAAAATGCCTCAGCCCATTTAAAATAAATAAATAAATAACCCAATAGAAGGCATAAGACCTAAGGGACATACAGGTAAAATTATTAACCCCATAGTACTCAGCCCATGAGAACGCGGGGGAAAGGAGGATAATAGCCTGTGATCGCAGCTCCAAGTGTGCCTGTTCAACCAGACATCCAATCTTGCAAGACCACATTACAAGTCTCATTTTTGCCATACTTTGTGTCTCCAAGTCTGTTATTTGAATTCAGACAGGTGAGCATTTCTCACAGCATTAAGGGATGAATCACAAGAATATGTTACATTTAGGTATAAGGCATTGGTCAACAAACTCATTAGTCAACAGAGCCAAATATCAACAGTACGATGATTGAAATTTCCTTTGAGAGCCAAATTTTTAAAACTTAAATTTCTTTTAACGCCACTACTTCAAAATAGATTCGCCCAGGCAGTGGTATTTTGTGGAAGAGCCACACTCAAGGGACCAAAGAGCCACATGTGTCTTGAGAGCCGCAGTTTGCCGACCACTGGTCTAAGGGAACTAGTAAGAATAAGTTAGGCATTGCACAGCTCACTAATTACTATTCATTCATGATTAACCTAATCACCTCTAAGTGGTTTCCAACAAATAGAAAAGTAGAATCCATGTCACATGAAAGAACCTTCAGTAAACCCATATCCCAAATATTCAATACAAATAAATAAAAACATATTCTCTGGTGAAGTTTTTTTTAAAGATAAAAGTAGCTGACTGAATATAATGTCATCAATATATTAAAATATATTTATAATTTTAAAAAGTAAATAAAGAGATAAGAAACTGTATATGCCAATATCCTATATTCAACCTAATGGACTATTGCCCTAGCTGGTTTGGCTCAATGGATAGAGCATCAACCTGTGGACTGTAGAGTCCTGGGTTTGATTCCAATCAAGGGCACATGTCCAGGTTGCAAGCTCAACCCCCAGTAGGGGGCATGCAGGAGGCAACCAATCAATGATTCTCTCTCATCATTGATGTTTCTATCTCTCTCTCTCTCCCTCTCTGAAATCAATAAAAATATTAAAAATAAAATAAAAAAATAAATGAACTATTGCCCATCTGAATATTGCTGGTCCACTAAAACAGTTCAGGTGGGGAGGTAAGGACAAAAAGCATGGTATATTGAATATTTTAAAATGTAATACTTAAAAGGGTAAAAATCACTTTTTATTTCATGGACATTTGCCTTATATCAAGTATTTCTCTAACACTCAACCCACAAGTAGATGGTCTACAACAAGCATGTCAAACTCGAGGTCCACAGGCCACATACCTCATTTATTTGGCCTGTATTAACCTTTGAGTTTGACATGCTTTGTCTACAAGAATATGTGTGTGGAAGAACATTTGATCTACTCACTTTAATTTTTAAAATTATAATTTAAAAAATTATAGCTTCCCATTTAGTCCCAAAGGCACAAGTGAATAAAATTACATCATTATAAAATGCTTTGGTAGCATAGAAAAATTTGCAGTACAGAGTTGTATTAAATGAATAATTAACAAGAAGTTTATGAAGAAATACTCTAGCTTGATTGAGATCATAGTAACTATGGGAGTTTCTTTACAACTTTTCTCCCAAAACCAAGTGGGATATGTCCCAAGTAACAGCTCCTGCTTATTACTACTAGATAGCAATTTTTTTTTTTTTTTTTTTTTTACTTTTCAAATAGAAGTACACAAGTTGATTTAAAATACCAACTGATACAGAGGCTTAAAACTTAGTTTATTCTAGAGATAGCATTAATTCTAACTTAAAAAAAAAAGAGCAGGGGGGGTAAAGGGGGAATGGGAGAGACGGAGGGACTCAATGATTTTCCTAAAGCAGAGGAAAATTTTCATTGTTTTTCAACCATTGCAAATAATAAAGGGTACCACATTAGCCAAGTCAGTATGGCTTGACCTATGAACCTGGTCAGACGTCCGGGTTCAATTCCTGGTCAGGTCACATGCCTGGGTTATAGGCTCAATTCCCTGTGGGGGATGTGCACTTTGTAGGATAGTATTCCCAGTCCTTCAATATATATTTGTCTGCTTCTCCTTCGTGTGCGCACGCACACATGCATCACTATGACACTTAGTACATTGAATGCATCTTACTTATTTACATACTAAAGGCCTGGTGCACAAAATTTGTGCACTTGGGGCGTGGGGCGGTGTTCCTCAGCTCGACCTGTGTCCTCTAGCAGTCTCTGGGAGCCCTCAGTGAATGTCCGACTGATGGATTAAGCCTGCTCCCCAGGGGAGAGAGGGCCTGATCCATCAGTCAGACATCCTTATGGTTACCACGGAGGCGGAGAGGCTTCTGCCACTGCCACTACACTTGCCAACCATAAGCCCGGCTTCTGGCTGAGTGGTGCTCCCCCTGTGGGAGCACACTGACCACCAGGGGGCAGCTTCTGCATTGAGCATCTGCCCCCTAATGGTCAGTGCACATCTTAGCAACCGGTCATTTTGCTGTTCGGTGGATTTGCATATTAGCCTTTTATTATATAGGATTTGTCTTCCATACTAGGCCATGGTTTGGTCTTGGTCATTCTATGTCTCCTCTCCTTGTTGACCTGTCTCTCTTACATTCAATAAATGGCTTCCAAACACTGATATTCAGAGAAACAGAATTTTATCAGGCTGAAGTGTGTAGCAAAGTGAATTACAGTATGTTACTAAATGAGAAAAATAATCAGAAATTATTCAATTAGTTAAAAATAGATAAAATTAAAGCCACAAATTTTCAACTTTCTTTAAAATGCCTAAATACATATACATAGCATACATACGATTTTAATAAACTTAGTAGCGTCAACCTAACCGATTTATTTACAGGATTTTGAGCTAAATATGTCAGGGGGAATTAAAACAGTCTAATACCGAGGTTATGGAATCATAGTATTTGGAATAGTCAGAGCTCTGAGACTGTGTCCCAGCTCTGCCCTGATTAACTACGATTTTGGGTAGGTTTCTTACTCTCTCTTGGCCTATTACCTCATGTCTAATGTGGGGATGATGTGCAATAATCTTGTAAAACATTTAGCATAGTGCCTATCATATAGTGAAGGCTCAATACATATCACAGCTAAAGCATCAGATGCACCCTAGCCGGTGTGGCTCAGTGAATAGAGTGTTGGCCTGCAGACTGAAGGGTCATGAGTTCAATTCTGTTCTAGGGTATGTAACTCAATTGCAGGCTCAATCCCCGGCTCCGGTCAGGGCCTGTGCCCATTTGTCTCTCTCACATTGCTGTTTCTCTCTGTCTCTCCCCCTCCCTTCCACTCTCTCTAAAAATCAATGGAAAAATATCCTCAGGTGAGGATTAACACACAAAAATAAAATAAAGCATTGGATGCAGTGGACATCTTTCATTTTGGTCAGCAAAGTTGACATTTGGCCCTGTCTGCCTTTCCCTTCGTAAGTTTGGGAACTTCCCCACTTTATGATTTTAGAAGATCAAATAGTTTGCTATATCTTAAATTTGAGAACTTCCTCTCATCTTATCATTTGAAAAGGTCAAATGCTCTCCCACATGTCCTATACATGGGCTCTGCCAAACATATATGCCTAGCCCAGACTAGAAATGGGCAACTAGTGAGCAAGTAAAGTAGAGACCAGAAGAACTCTCTCTCTCACACACACTAATGATGGAATAATTGCAGCCAGGTCAAGTCCAGGGCAGAGGTGGCAGCGTTTAGAGTCATCCAGAGCTAGAGTCACTGGGGCAGACTGTGGCGTCTATCAGTCTGTCTCTAGATGGTGCTGGCATCCTCGTGGGAATCATTGTGCAATGTGATTTGAGGCACTGTTTCTGGCTGCTTAGTCCTAAATCTGGTTCTCTAACCCATGCAACAATTTGATGAACCCCTGAACTCTGCCCAAAATCCTTTTAAGTACATGATATGCTTGAATTGGGTTTTACTGCCACCAAGAATTCTGACACACATCAAGTAGTGGTAATATTTATTCTTACCTGCCTCATCTCCACAGGGGAAAAAAGATTATTTTTAATCTCTCCAAAGAAACACAGAAGTGTTGTTCACATTCAAGCATGGATTTATCCTGTGCAGTCTTAGAAAACTTATTTTTATAAATTTGAATAATCATTTTCCTAATTTAGAATATGAGAAATGTCTAACCAATTTTAAATTTATTTCAAAGGAACACAGTTAAAGAGAAATGATGACAGAGGAAAATATCCATATGCAAGGAGTAACTACCACTGAGGCAACAGAAATTACTCCAACGTTCCTAAAACCTCGCTCTACAGCTTTCTTCCCAGAGGAGCTTTTCACTTGAGGTTCTATACCCGAGGAATTCCCTCTGGCTGAGGATCATTTTAGGGTAAAAAAAAATGTTTAAATTATCAAAAGGTCTTAAATACCGTATTTGCCGGCGTATAAGACGACTGGGCGTATAAGACGACCCCCTAACATTTCCACTCAAAATACAGAGTTTGTTATATACTCGCCGTATAAGACTACCCCCCACTTGGAGGCATATTTTTCAGGGCCAAAAAGTCGTCTTATACGCCGGCAAATACGGTATTCCTCTTTTGTTTTAACAACTCAGTAAAGAATCCACATAACAAAACTATTCAATTCTGTTAAAACCATACATAGCAAGTCAGTGCCTCATTACCATAGGCTAATTTTTTAGTATACAAAACACATGCCTCTTCCCTGGTAGATTCTTCTGCAGTGCTATTTCATAGTTCAGTACTGCTTTGTCCACTGTCTAGAATATTAAAGCTCAAATCCATCAACTTTTTATTTATTAATCATTTATTTATATTACTTTGTCAATATAAATGTGATACAAAGTTTATAGGGAGGGTGAAACTGGGGCACTAGATGTGTTTTTCCATTAAATGTGTTTTTTTCTAAATCTCAGAAGTAAATACATAATATGCAAGTCACTATATAGGAAACTATCCTATATAATCAAAGGCTAACATGCAAATTGACAGAACAGAGAAAGACCTTGTGCTCCCACAGGGGGAGTGCTGCTCAGTCAGAAGCTAGGCTCATGGGGAGCAGACCTAAGCTGTCAGTCGGACATCCCCCGGTGGCTCCTGGACTGTGAGCAGGCACAGGCCAGGCTGAGGGACACCCCCTCCCAAAGTACACGATTTTCATGCACTAGGCCTCTACTGTTTTAATAAATAAAAGAGCAATCTAAACAAAACCAAACACAGCTTTAAAAAAAAAAGTTATTATCTTTTCAGAATATAATTAAAGGGGGAAAAAAATCAAGCACTGGAAAAGAATGTTGATGTCTAATATCTACCTAACATTAATCTGGTCCACTAAAATAGTTCAGGTGGGGAGGTAAGGACAGAAAGCATAGTATATTGAATATTTAAAAATGTAATACTTAAAAGGGCAAAAATAAAAAAATAAAAAGAATTTTGGCAGAGATTTGGAGTCGGGGAGAAGCTCATAGAATTTTAGGGTTCTTGACAATTCTGCACCAGAACTATGTTAGACAGAAGTAGCTCAGGTCTTGAGAGTTAGCAACTTTCCCAAGTAATCTTCTGATTACTAGCTGGTAATGTCATTAAAACATCTTTAACAGTATGGAGTTTCCTCAAAAAGTTAAAAATGGAACTCCCATTTGACCCAGTAATCCCATGTGATCCCAGACTGTGACAGGGCACAGAACAGGCTGAAGGACCCTCCTGAGTGCACAAATTTCATGTACCGGGCCTCTAGTGTATATAGAGGCAAAAGAAGGTTTACAATAAGTATGGCAACCCCAAGGCATATATACTGCTATTTCCCCTCCTTCAAAACTGGCCAACACAGGTAACAGGTGACAGCCTATGGAGCTAGGCAAAGCATCAGAAACCATTAGAATGCTATTGCAAAGCAATGGAAGTTGTCAGACCAAACAAAACATTGCATTCCTGATTTGGACTGACTAGAGGAAGGTATTTTAAAAAAATTAAGGAGGGAATGGGTATAAAGAAAAATAGTAAGAGCCTCAAATATTTACTGAGCTATTTCTTATATTTCAGGGTTGCATATATTTCTTCATTTAACAAACTTCATCATTACTTATTATGGGTTTTATACACAGAAAAAAAAAACAGGTTTCTAGAATTTTAAGCCACCAATATGTTAGTGTCATACATAAAAGAAGTGGTGGAACTGAGGCTCTAACATGATCTGAGCACTTCACCATCTTTTAGTTGATCGTGGAATTCAATAACTGGTCTACCCCGTACCCACCCGCCCATGAAAATCCACCAGAACAGATTTTTTTAAATAAAATCTTAATTATTTAAGTAATAACATGTTTCTTATTGAAAACCTAGAAAACATAATGGAAATACTAAAATTCATTTCTTTTCATTGCTTTTATAATATTTTAATGAACACTTTATACATATAAATCTCTGTGCACATTTTTATTCCCTTTATAAAGTATTATAAATGGAATTCTGGGTCAAAGAATTGTGAATACGTTCTGCCAGAACATCTGATTTTAATATTACTGAAATGATAAACAGATAATGGTTCCTTGAAAGAAATAGCCATGCCTTACTCTCCCTTGTATCCAAAATGCCTAAGCACATGAGCAAGTGCTCAATGAGTGGTGAATGGATGAAGACAGTTTCTCTTCCCTCATCACAGGGTCTGAACAGAGAACTAAACAGAGAATTAAATCCTCCCCAACTAGAAGACAACAATCATGCCAAATATCAAGTTCATTAATGGCTACATAAAATTCTTTGCCAGGGGGAGAGGAGAGAGGATTGCAGGGTTTGCAATAGTCCTCAGGAATCAAACCCCTGCCAACACAATGGTAACCAGCGATAAAAAAGGTGCCCATCTATCAAGCTAAAGTTTATAGCCAATATAACTGTATGACTGCCTTTGTTTGGCATACCTATATTTAAAAACCCCAAATTTTCCACTCCCTGACAGACATCCAGTCTCCCTTATTGATCCGCTTTTCTCAGATTAGACATTTACACCAGATTGTGAAGCCACACCCTTTACCAATCAGGGTACTGTGCAGTAACTCATCAGGAAATACTAGTAGTAGGTAAAAAGAAGAGAGGAATCCTCGTTGTGTGTGCTTGCCCGCCATGTTGCTGGTGCATTGCACCCTTTTGGGCAAAAGTAAATCTGCCTTAACAACCCCCACCAAAAAAAATCCCCAACTTTTAAAAATAATAAGAAATGTAGGCTTCCCCCCTACATTAAGCATAACTAACCTGACTCCTTCCTGATACCTCACCTTAAAAAATTAAAGTTGTTTTAGAAGTCCAAAATCCATAAGGATAGAGAGAATAAGGAAAAACTTAATAGAAGAAATTAACAGTATTTGGGAAGCTAGAAAGAGAAAAAAGTTATAATAACTTAACAAGACCAAGAAAGGAGAAACCTAAACCTGAGAGGAAGAAGCCATCAAGAAGCAAGCTGACTACCCCGCAGTAGGACTCAGTGGCTGAGGTCACTGTTCCATTCCCTGGGTGCCCAGGTTTCAGGCTCAATCCCCAGTAGGGGGCATGCAGGAGGCAAGTGATCATTGATTCATCTCAGCATTGATGTTTCTTTTCTCTCTCTCTTCATCTCCCTTCCTCTCTGTAAATCAGAACAAAGAGCTAAAAAAAATTGAAGTTGATTGCCACTAAAGATTGGGAATTGGATATCAGAGGAGAAGAGATGGCTAACTGCTATTTTAATAATCCTTGAATTATTCAACTTTTAAAACTACATATGTGCAAATATTTTCTTTTTAAAATAAAAATTTAAAGAGAGAAAGTAGATTTTGCCATGATGTTAGAAAAATCTGAAACTGTCTAAATTCAGTATACATCATTTTTTCCAAACTATTACATTGATTTCTGTCAACTAGAATTTTCAATAGTATTGAGGTCAATAGTACTAACTACTTCTCTTATAAAACAATTCATGAACTGACACAGTATGCAATTCACAGGAGAAATACTTTGGGCGTGTTGCAATTCTAAAGCCTAATTGTATAAAACCACTCCATAAACACCATGTTTTATTTATTCTTCCCACCTAAGAACATCTATTTAGATGTATTTATATAAAAAGTTTATATTATTTGTAACTCTTGGGTCAAATCCAGATTTTGAGATTTTGAATGAGTAGCATTTGTAAGCATCAGCAATAGAAGAACTGAAAATACAGTTGGAATGTCAAATTACACAAATGGACAAATTGAAAGGCTACTTCATAGAAAAAATATAAAGTACTAAATACACAAAAGAAAACAGGAAACAAGCTTATCTGCAAGAACTATACAACTTGCAACATTTTAAGAGTCACATTCTTGTGGGCACAAATTCACCAACTAAATATAATCTAATTAACATATTTTGTCTACAGCCAAATCCAAGAATTTCATTCCAGAAGGAAAAAAAACAAAAACTTCAAAGCACAGATTAAAAGACCATGAGCAACTACATCAGAATCTATTGAATTTTTTTTAATTTAATGAAGTTCTCTTCATAAAAAAACTATGAGACAGCTCTTTCAACAATACTAACAGATTGTGCTGATCTATAACATATAGTTGTCCAATTTTGAATATCAACTATGTAACAAATTTATAAATAATTAAACAACTGCTACAAAGGTGTGAGGGCATTAAAAGCATATTATTTTACATTGTACATCCACATAATCAAATGAGAAAAAGAGTCAGAAGTACAGCAATAAAAACCAGCATGTCAGGGAGTATGACAAAGAAATGCATGAGGCAAGTCCTGCATTCAGGGAGTTTGAAATTTACAGTGCAGAAGGGGTAAGAAGTGTATAGTGATTGGAATGCCAAGGCTAAGACATGAAAAAAGAAAAACATGAGCAATATAAAACAGTAAAGTGACTGAATACTATACTACCTTATATAATAAAAGGCTAATATGCAAACTGACTGAACTACAAAACAGACGGTCACTATAATATGCACTGACCACCAGGGGGCAGACACTCAGCACAGGAGCTTCCCCCTGGTGGTCAGTGCGCTCCCACATGGGGAGCACGGCTCAGCCAGAAGCCAGGCTCACGGTTGGCAAGCACAGTGGTGGCAGCAGGATCCTCTCCCACCTCAGAGGCAATCTGATATCCCCCAAGGGCTCCAGGACTGCACAGGGTGCAGGCTGGACTGAGAGACTGCCCCCCATTCTGAGTGCATGATTTTCATGCACTGGGCCTCTAGTCCTATATAATAAAAGGGTAATTTACAAATACACCAAACGGCAGAACAACCAACCAATCAAAGTATTATATGATAATGATTTGCTAAGGCTGCTCAACTGCTTGCTATGACATGCACTGACCAGAAGGAAGATGCTCCAAATGGTAGGTTAGCTTGCTGCTAGGGTTCGGCCGATCAGAACCTAGATGGGCCAGACATGCCACAGAGCCCTCCTGTGGTTCTTCCCCGGCCCAATTGTACACTGGTGGGGTCCCTCAGCCTGGCCTGCACCCTCTCACAATTCAGGACCCTCAGGGGATGTTGAAAAAAGGTTTCAGCCCAATCACGCAGGCCACTCCTCTTGGGAGAGTGCCAGGCACAGGGCTCCTAGCTGGTGAGCACTGTTGCAGCCATGCAAGCCTCCTGACCGGGACTGATTGGGCACGAGCCCGCGGCAGGTACAGCAGAGACGGGATGAGTGGGAGCAGCAGGTAGGGGCTGCAGGCAGGATTGGACTGTGGTTTTGGCCTGATCCCTGCAGGCCACCCAGAGGGGCTCCACCCATGCACAAATTCGTGTACCAGGCCTCTAGTTAAATATAAAGGATAACAGTAAATTTAGAGAAGATAAGAGTACACTTGAAAGAGGAAGTTGGCACTGAACTAGGTGGCCCTCAAAAGAATTAGGAAAACATTTGAAGAATTAAGGAGAAAGATCAATTCCATTCTCTCCCTCTAGATTTTGCTGTATATTTGAAAATGTTTCATAATAGCCCTGGCCAGTTTGGCTCAGTGGATAGAGTGTCAAACCTGTGGACTGAAGGGTCCCAGGTTCAATTCAGGTCAGGGGCACATGCCCAGATTGTGGGCTCGATTCCCAGTAAGGGGTGTGCAGGAGGCAATCGGTCAATGATTCTCATCACTGATGTTTCTATCTCTCCCTCTCCCTTCCTTTCTGAAATCAATAAAAATATTTTTTAAATAAAATTTTTCATAATGAATTTCTGGGGGCAAATATATATAAAATTAAAAAAAGGAAAATAATCTGAAAAAAGTAATCTAGAAAATGAAAAATAAACAAAGTAGTAAACATGGGAAATTATCCACAACTTCAAAAAATAAAAAACAAAGGGGGAAAAAAAGTAACCATACAGCTTGTGTATCAATAAATGTTCACACTATTTTGATTGGCCTCATTTCATTACCTGAGAGAGAATAAAAGTGAGAGCTTTATAATCCCACTTCCACAATGATAGAATGACACAAAAAAAGTTTTCTTTAGCAACGAAACTACATAAATACAGCTAAAATTTCCTGATTCCCAATCCTATCAACTCTCCAGTACCCTACACATTACATATTAAGTATTTTACACTGGACTTACTTCATTACCAACTTCAATCTCCCATAAAAAACAAAAACATAAAAAAAACTTTAAAAAAAACACAAAACATTAGGATGCTATAGCTACTATTTTTTTTAAATGTCCATTTTAAACTGTGCTACAATACATAAGAGCCTAATGGGTCTCATTTAAACGACAAAACTTTTATGACCAAAACCTTGTGACCTTTCTAGTAAATTAAGATGTTACTATTTCAGCTGAAACCGGTTTGGCTCAGTGGATAGAGCGTCTGCCTGCGGACCAAAAGGTCCCGATTCCGGTCAAGGGCATGTACATTGGTTGCAGGCACATCCCCAGTGGAGGGTGTGCAGGAGGCAGCTGGTTGATGTATCTCTCTCATCGATGTTTCTAGGTCTCTATCTCTCTCCCTTCCTCTCTGTGAAAAATCAATAAAAATATATATTTTTTAAGTGTTACCATTTCAATGTGTCCTCTAGCCTACAGGCCTTTCTAATGGTCAGAAGAAGAGAGGATGATGCTCAGGAAAATTTCAGAGCTAGTCATAGTTCCAATGAATTCATATACTGTAAAAACTTTTTCAATGTTTTAGCTAAATTATTTTGGTTGGCCCATCCAGGGTAAATCAGGGGTTGAGCATCAACCTATGAACCAGAAGGTCATGGTTCAATCCCCAGTAAGGGCACATGTCCAGGTTACAGGCTCGATCCCCGGTGCAGGAGGCAGCTAATCAATGATTCTCTCTCATCATTGATGTTTCTCTCTCTCTTTCCCTTCCTCTCTGAAATCAATAAAAAAAAATTTTTTTAATTAAATAAATTATTTTGGTTGCATGATGACAGCTGCATAGATAGGGACTGAAATGCAAGAAAAGTACATACTTAATATGTATATCTCAATGAAACACTATAAAATAATGAACTGCACTAGTAATTATGCCATATTAGTCACAAACTTACAAACTTTCTCAGGAATTACAATAAAATATTACCTTTAACACCTAAAGTTTTCTAAATTTCTTCTCTAAATTTGTAAGACCTTATTAGTTTTTCCACATCTATAAATAGGTATCTATGTTTATTAGTGTTTGCCAAACCAGATTAACATTCATCATAAATTGAAAAACACTCATTGGTCCAGCATCTAGGAACCATGGTGCATTATATTCTCTCACTTCTTCCTGTTTTTCCACACCCAACGGCATAAAAGAGTCTCATGCTCTTTTATTATACTCCCACCTGAAACCTTCCTGGACAGTATCCAGGAGCCACTTCCTCCTTCCCCTGGCCCTTCCACAGAGATCCACTACTGAATTAACTTCCCATTTCCATAGTATACAGAAGGATCTAACTAAGTAATCCAACATTTTTATTTGTGTGTATGTGTGGCTGGGAGGAGCAGCGAGTTTTGAATGGAGGCACAAAAGAGCCCAAGACAACCTTCAGCCCTCCAAAGCAGCTGTGGCACACTACGAAAAGCAAAGAACCTGGAGTAGAGGAGCAGAGTCTTAGCCTTGACCTTCCCAGCTGAGTGATCTCCTTCACCTATCACTTCAACTTGCCATGTTCAGCCTCCAAAGGCACACCCAGGAAACCACTTACCTTAGCAGTCTTTGATAACTAGCCATGCTCTTAATCACTTCACTAAGCAGCCATACAGTAGTAGATGGGATCATTATTTCTACTTTACTTTAGATATGTTCTGTGATTTTTACCATAATTTTCCTGATTCTGTCTGTCTTAGATTAGTATTTAAAATTATATTACCTGAGCCTATCAACAAGGAAATAATTTAATTATAGTGAGCATCAACAGCAAAAAAAGAACTTAAAGCAGTGTTTTATTAATGAAATTCAGAAAATCAACAAGCCTATCTAATAAAAGAGTAATATGCAAATTAACCATCACTCGAGCCACCTTCATAAGCCACGCCCACCAACCAATCAGGAGTGAATATGCAAATAAACCCAATCAAGATGACTACTGCCATAGAGAGAAGGAGGGAGGCTTGGGTTTCCCTGGCAATGGAGGAAGCCAAACTTTCTGCCTGCCCTTGCCAGCCTAGGCCTCCACTCAAGGCTACAAAGTTTCAATGATAGAAGATAAGAAATCCAAACAGAAATGGCAGCAGCCACAAAGCTGGAAAGAGCAGGCAGCAAGGGTTGCCCCAGGCAATGGAGGAAGCCAAGCTTTCTGCACACCCTGGCCGGCCCAGGCCTCTGCTTACGGCTACAAAGTTTTAATTATAGAAGATACATAAGTCCCAACAGAAATGGCTGCCACCATGGAGCAAGCAGGAGGCTTGGCTCCGCTCAAGGCTACAAAGTTTCAATTGTGGAAGATAAATAAATTCCAGATACCAGGGCCTCTACTTGGGTTTCCAGGGGGAGTGGCCAGCCTGCAAACCACCACAGGCCCCTCAGGCCGCCCCATGCCCCAAGGGAACCCCCACTCTGATTCGGGACACCCTTCAGGGCAAACCAGTCAGCTCCCACCCGAGCACCAGGCTTCTATCCTAGCTAATAAAAGAGTAATATGCAGATTGACTATCACTCTAACACACAAGATGGCTACTCCCATGTGGTCAAAGATCCTGCCCCCATGTGGACACAAGATAGCCACAAGATGGCCAGCAGGGCAGGGCAATTGGGGGCGATCAAGCCTGCAGTTAGGGGTGACCAAGCTGGCAGAGGAGGGAAGTTGGGGGTGACCAGGCCTGCAGGGAAGGAAAATTGGGAGGGACCCAGGCCTGCAGAGGAGAGCAGTTGGGGGATAGGGGGGAGAGACCAGGCCTGCGGGGAAGGGCAGTTAGGCATCAATCAGGCTGGCAGGGGAGTGGTTAGGGGGTGATCAGGCTGGCAGGTAGAAGTGGTTAGGGGCAATCAGGAAGGCAGGAAGGCAGGAAGGCAGGCAGGCAAGCAGTTGGGAGCCAGCAGTCCTGGATTGTGAGAGGGATGTTCAACTGCCCTTTTAGGCCCAAATCCCCCACTCAAGGGGTCCCAGATTGGAGAGGGTGCACTCTGAGCTGAGTGACACCCTCCACACACACACGAATTTCGTGCACCAGGCCTCTAGTGAAGAATAACACTCACTGAAGTACTTCATTAGCCATTCAGGAATTCATTACTTTTAATTCTCTGAAAATGTATCAGTTCATGTGCACCTTTACACACACACAACATGAATTATTATGTCTTAATTAGTCTGTTTCAATAATCACATATCAGACTAGTTAAATATTTCAACCAACAAAATATGTACTAATGGACAGTTAAGATACCATTTAACTTTAGTTACATTTCACTGATAACTATAAAAAAAAAAGGCTATACAAATTTCTATAGCTCACCCAAAATACATATCACAAAATATTTTTCTTGCTGCCACCACAAAGTTTTAGCTAATAATTGAATAAAGTATTAACATTTATTAAACAGTCTCCTTAAATATATTCAAGTTATTAATTGCATTAATATTTCATTAAAATTATTTTACCTAAAGAATACATATCACTACTTTCCCAATTTATCAGCTTAACTATATTTGCAGTACTATTCTAAAGTACTGAACAAATTAGAAAGAATACTATAAGTTAATTATAACTTTCTGAAAGATCTAAGATCAAACCAAATGACACAGAACTCCACTAAAACAATAAAATCCAATCTATTCTTTGGGAATATAGGACCAAAAACCAGACTTCTGGAAATCTTATTAACATTAAGACAATAAACTGAACTTTGAAACAATTCCCAGAAGTATTAATGCTCGAAGTAACTCTTCTCCTTGAAGATAAATTTATGCAAAATAAGCATGTCTTAAAAGCCAACTCAAACAGTGTTAGAGTGAAAATAAAAGACATCTAAAGACAACTTTACTGTCCCATAATTTTTAAAAGTTCTAGGAGAAAAATTAAGCTTAAAGTAGTAAAAAAACAAACAAGTATGAATTAAAGAAAATATGAAGATAAAAATAAGAAGAAAAATTAATGAAACACTTCTGGAACAAAAGGAAGAGTGGCACTCTAATTAACCAAAGATGAAAATAACAGAGCCCTGGGCCTGGCAGTTCAGCTGGTTAGAGCGTTGCCCCAATATGCCAAGGTTTAGGGTCAGGGTGTACAAGAATGAACCAAAGAATACATAAATATAAGTTGGAACAACATCTCTCTCTCTCGCGCTCTCTCTCTCTCTCTCTCTCTCTTCCCCCCACCCCTTCCTCTCTCTTCAAATCAATCAATAAAAATTTTAAAAGAAAATAGAAAAAAATCAAGGAATTCATGTGGAGAAACATTTTTGGAAGCTGTATCAAAATTTAATCATACAGAGTAACCACCAGAAATGAGGTCCCATCTACTGTGCTAAAAAGCATAAAGAGTTGTATCATTTTTCCATGCAAACTCTGAGAAGACTTTTCCTCCACCATAAATACACAAAAGGTTTTTGTTGGTGCAATTTACTACGCCTATCCTCAGCCCTAGGATATTTTTGTACCCAATCGCAAATTGGAAATGGGATGCTATCTGTCCTCAAAATGTCAAGTCATTGGCAAAAATATAGCTCCGTGTCTAATAGAACGTTTATGCTCCACTAGAAGTCTTTTAAGTGGTATTCTTCTTTAGATTTAACTAAGACCACCTGTATATTTTGAAATAGAAATCAAAACTTATGGGACACATTGTTCGTTGATATAACCAATTTCAATGTTTTCCCAGTATGAGAATACAGTCTTAGTACTTATTTATCACTAAACCCTATTATTAGATTAATTCATATTATGTATATCCTTCATTTCATGGACTTAGTCTTCCAAGGATAACTACACAGTGACTCCTACTTTCCCACCACTGTAAAAGCAGAAAATGTTCCTACAGAAATAGACTCCCAAAACATTAAGCCAAAAAAAAGTAGACACTTCCTCTGCTTCCACTTCCTCATTGGAATATTAGGCACCACGTGAGGTCCAATACGTTTAAAGAATATAAAGTGGAAATGTATTAGAATTAAGCCTTTAATCTGAGTACAGAAATAAAGCAGAAAAGCCAGGGAGATTGGAAAGTCAAAGAGATTGCTTTTAAAGACTGAGGGGGCCAAGTGGCAAAGAATATAGGCCACACCTCTGAACTGAGAGTAGCTCCCGATTGATTGATAGCCAGCAAGGAAATAGGATCACAGTCCTATGCCTGCACAGAGTGCTGCCAACAATGTGAATGAGCTTTGGAAGAGCCTCCAGACAAGACTTTGGCCCAGTTAACATTTTTATTTCAACCCTGTGAAACCCTGAGCAGAGAACTCTGCCACACTGAGCTCAGACTTCTGACAAACAAATCTTGCTGGGCGGCGTGGCTTGGTGGTCACATGTTCGATTCCCAGTCAGAGCACATGCCCAAATTTTGGGCTGGGTCCCCAGTGTGGGGCATACAGGAGGGGGCTGAACAATCATTCTCTCTCATCACTAATGTTTCTCTCACTCTCTCCCTTCCTTTCTGAAATCAATAAAAAATGTGTGTGTTTTTTTTTTTAAAAAAAAAAAAAAAAAAAAAAGGTGTTCTTGCCCTGACCAGGTAAGCTCAGTTGGTTAGCATTATCCCAATAAGCCAAGATAGCAGGTGCAATCCCCACACAAGGCATATACAAGAATCAACCAATGAATGCATAAATGAATGGAACAACAAATCAATGTTTCTCTCACTTCCTCTCTCTCTAAAATCAGTAAGTAAAAATTTTAAAAAACGAATGTTCTTTTAAACCCATGGTCAGCAAACTGCGGCTCGCAAGCCTCTTTGGCCTCTTGAGTGTGGCTCTTCCACAAAATACCACCACCTGGGTGAGTTTATTTTGAAGAAGTTTAAGTTTAAAAAATTTGGCTCTCAAAAGAAATTTCAATCATTGTACCGTTAATATTTGGCTTTGTTGACTAAAGAGTTTGCCAACCACTGTTTTAAACCACTGGGTTTGTGGTAAATGGAACACAGCAATAGAAAACTAACATACCCCTTGAAAGAATGTAGGCAGCAAGTTTCCTTTTATTGTCACACATGATTGTCCTGGCACACAGGCATGCAATAAACATTTTCTGAATGAATAATCAATAACCAAAAATCAAGAGTAAATTGTGCTATATATGATACTTCTTAGAAGGGACTAAAATAACTACATTATCGACTAGGCATGCTGCAACCAACAAAATCCATCCTAACAACTAACCTCCCTTTAATACAAAACAGATATGTGTTTTTTCATACATGACTTTTATAAATGCCCACAGTGATATAGTCCATTTAGAGAATGCTTGTAGCTTGGTAAATATACCAATAATAATAGAAAGGTGTTTTAGTAAAAATATACCGTATTTGCCGGCGTATAAGACGATTTTTTGGCCCTGAAAAATATGCCTCCAAGTGGGGGGTAGTCTTATACGGCGAGTATATAAAAAACTCTGTATTTTTAGTGGAAATGTTAGGGGGTCTTCTTATACGCCCAGTCGTCTTATACGCTGGCAAATACGTATTTTTCAGGGCCAAAAAATCGTCTTATACGCCAGCAAATACGGTAATGAAATATTGACTAGGATGAATTTATTTTCAGTTAATGGAACCAATTCAAGTCATTGCCTCTTTCCACACAATTACCCTACACCCTGCAGAACCAGAGTTAAAGAATCCTAAAAGGCTTGAAGAAATTCAGAACCAGAAAAATCTGATGAGCAGCAGGGTATTTTTCTACAGAAGGGAACACATTTACATTTAGTTTCTTTGTTGGACTAAGTCGAATGCTGCTCAAAGTAAGTTTAGAATCCATAATATAATACAAAAAATATATATTAGTAATTAATATTCAAGAATATATTAGTAACCTTCTACTAGATATGAACTACAGACTCAGACACTTTCAAGAGCAGATGATGGCAAAAGAGATATCCAATTCTCTTTTAACACATTTCTTTTCTGCCAAAATCAATTACTTCTATAGCAGTTCCCAACTTACACATGGTACATTCCAAAAATGACTTGTTGGCCTGTCACTTGGAAGTCATGAATGCCTTTTGGTCCCACAGAATCACTGTTATAAATGGTGATGAGGTGATGCGATACAGTTCTGTACTACAGGTACACCAGAAGGTTTTGTGGCCTAGCAACCACCACTATGTGTTTCATATATTTACATTTTATTTCACTAATTAAAAGGGGTAAGGGATTATGGCTGACTCATATGTGACAATTTTTAATGATATTTTTTATACAGAAATTTCTAAACTAAGTCTTTTTAGTTGAAAAAATGTTCATCTTAAATTGGGGCCAACCACCTAAATTCAGCTTGAAAATAAGGTCTGAGCCCAGTGTGGCTCCATTGGGTTGAGCGCCATCCCATGCACCCAAAGGTCAGTGGTTCAAGATTACTGATCAGGGCACATGCCCAGGTTGCGGAGTTGATGCCCAGTAGGGGATGTGCAAGGGGCAACCAATGTTTCTTTCTCTAAAATCAATTTTAAAAAATAACAACACGTGTGTGTGTGTGTGTGTGTGTGTATAAATTTTACCTTTAAAAAAATAAGGTATAAAAAATGTGCTCTTAGATATTCTTTAAAATGAATTTTATAATGCAAAGAACAAAGTATGTACTATTATGGGTAATTCACAAAAAATTACCATTATTTTATTACCATAAATTCAAAGAACTTCTAAAATATATTCAGAGGCCAGGGGCAAATTTTCATTGTAAGGTTAACAAAAACATACTAAGTAAACTGTTAATTACAGTTATTTTTCTCCCAACCCACCCATCAAAAATAAAAGGAACTTCATATCTGTGACCAGTGTTGGCTCATACCCTGGTATATTGCTCAGAGACAAAAACTGTACAAAACTATTCCTCAAAGTTATTCATACCCAAGATAGAACCTCTAAGATGGCACTTGGCTGAGTTCATTGCAGTTACTTGGGTGGGGCACATTGCCCAGACATGGGTTCCTGATTTGGAGGCCATGGTTGGTCATCATGGAGGTTGTAAGGTTCTTTGAACTTGAATGTAAAATCTATAATACTGTAATTTTAACAGTGTTTGAACCTTTCTTCAGATAATGAAGGAGTACATGATGACACCAACCAGTCCCTCTCCCAAAATACAAAAAACTAGAGATCTGTGTAAAGAAGTCAGGCTCTGGGTTTGGAACACCTGACTGGTTTCAGAGCACAGTACTGTTCTAATTTCCTCCTCATAGCAAGACATTTAGCCACATATTACTGTCACGTGTCCCCAAAGCAGTCCTCATCATCTTTCTGAGGCTTCAGTTTCTGAACAAGGAGGTCATGGTTCAATCCCAGTCAGGATATATGCCCAGGTTGTGAGCTCGACCCCCAGTGCAGGGCGTGCAGGAGGCAGTTGATCAATGATCCTCTCTCATTATTGATGTTTCTCTCTCTCTCCCCTTCTCCCTTCCTCTCTTAAATCAATAAAAAAAATTTTTTAACTTTTTTTTAAATAAAATAAATGTATTTAAGTAAAAGAGTCATTTAAAGAAAGATAATGCATTTTGGAGTGGTCCTCAAATAACAGATGTGTCAGAAACACTGCTCTGACCCAAACTGTGGCTGTTTTTAAACTCAATTATTTCTCCACATTTTCTCACTTCTGTGATAACTCCAAATTCTCAGCAAAGCTCCAGATTTCAATATAGTACCATTGCTTAATTCAATACCTCCAAATGAAACCCATTCTCTTCTGGATCAACCCACCGCCACACAAGTCTCAAAACCTAGGCATCAACTGACTTATCCATTTTATTTGTGTATTATTCTAGCAGTTACTAATTCATTAATTCCATAATTCATTCATTCATTCCACAGTTCATTCATTCATTCCACAAACACCTGTTGGGTTCCTGCTGCATATGAATAAAACTGTCATTTTAGAAAGCCATTTCTTTAAAAACCTCATAATCTATGAGAAGAAACATGTAGCCTTGTGGACTCTTTTCCAAAAATCGGGGGCAGGCGGGAACAGAAAAACATAAGAGGGGACAAGCATCCTAATTTCAGGCTCTCAATATGTCTTCCGCCTGGCCTCTAGTAACCTTTGTAAAGGTCGTTGTCCAACACATTATACATACTGTTGGCAGAAAAATATTTCTTAAAATTTACCTTTACTAAATTATTCTTCTATTTGACAATCTTTAATGGCTCTCTACTGTCTATAATAACAGTTGCTTACTCTGACAACTTTCAGAGACTTCTATAGTCTAGCCATAATTCCATGTACATAAAAAAATTTCAAATAGCATTATCACAAATTAAATATTAGTGTTTTATCAGAAAGTTATATAGAAGCCAAAACTACGTAAGCCTTAAAAATCTGGCATACTGCCGAAACCGGTTTGGCTCAATGGTAGAGCGTCGGTCTGCGGACTGAAAGGTTCCAGGTTCGATTCCGGCCAAGGGCATGTACATTGGTTGCGGGCACATCCCAGGTAGGGGGCATGCAAGAGGCAGCTGGTCGATGTTTCTCTCTAATTGACTTTCTAGCTCTCTATCTCTCTCCCTTTCTCTCTGTAAAAATATCAATAAAATATATATTTTTTAAATCTGGCATACTATTAATAATTCTGTTGGGCACTGTTAATACTCCTAAAATTCAGGTTTTTATTACATCCTCCATTTTTCAAAGACTCCATTTTAGAGACCCTAGATTGTATTTAGAACGCAAGCTACAGTCTAGTTAATCAAAAGGTATGAATAGATTTATCCATATAAGGATATACTTATATTGAAAGAGCCATGAGAAATATTAATGAGATTTTAATGGTATAAAGTCCACACTAGTGGGTAAGTGCCAGGCCACCAGGCACAAAATAAATTAAGCTGGGTATATTCAACGTATAGTTTTTGCTCTAAGTTCTTATTAGGTTAAAGCAATTAGTATTTTTGTTCTATAACATATCACCTCAAGGTTCTTAGTTCTGTGATATTTAAAAGGTATTTGCTTAGCACTTATAAATGCCATTTGTCATTAGTCACTTTTGCCCAGAGTATGTGTTCTTGGATAAATGATGCAAAAAGTTCCTGCTCATTAATGCTCTTTAGCTCCCAAGGAACATCCAAAAACCTAGGGGATTTACTGACTCAAAACCTAAAAGCAACAGGCTGGCATGGGAGAACTTTCTCAGATATGTGAGGATTAAATGCCAGGTCAGCACTTTAAAGACAGTGTGAGTGGCTCTTTAAATGCTGTGCCCTCGTGTCTCCTTCTTTACCCTAGTCCTGGCCAGGAGTAGAGCCAGGAATACTGCTAAACATCCTATAGTGCGTAAGACAGTCAGTCTCCCATGACGATTATCTGGCCCAAAATGTCAACAGTGCAAAGTTAAGAAACCCTGGTAACAAAAGAACACTAAGTGAAAAGAAGCCCAGTTCCCATAGCATATTAGCTAAGTGACCTTCAACAAATCATATAACCTCTCAAAGACAGTTTCCTCGTGTATAAAATGGATAACATCTTATGTCAAAGGATTTAGGAGGATAAACTGATACAGAAGCTTTTAGACACTCTAGTAATGTTAGCTTCCATTCTTCAAAATGAGTACAAAAATCTTCTCTTTCAAAGATCATTTCAGAATATACATGACAAATGGTGCTATAATTGATTTATTGTATGAGTCTCCTATCAAAGTCTAAGCAACTTGAAGGGTCCTTATCTTATTGAACTTTGTATCCTCAGCTCTACAACAAAGTAAGTATTGGGTAAATATATTTTAAATGGGCAAATAGGCTCTCAGTATCTATCCACAACAGAACATTCATTGCAATACATTGTGGAGAAATATCAAAGAATGCACAAAAACCATTTTTGTACTGGATAAATTGTAAAATAGTAAGAGATGCCTAACAACAAAACAAAATATTCAGGACTCAAAACCATAAAAATCCTAGAAAAAACAGGCAGTTAAATCTCGGACATTTATAGCAGCAAGATTTTTTCTGATATATCTACTTGAGCAAGAGAAATAAAAGTAAAAATAAACAAATGGGACTTCATTAAACTAAAGAGTTTTTGCATAGCAAAGCAAAGCATCAAAAAAAATGAAAAAACAACCTACTGAATGAGAGAACGTATTTGTCAATGATACATCTGATAAGGGGTTAATATCCAAAATTTATAAAGAACTTATAAAATTCAACACCAAAAAAAAACCCAGTCTAATTAAAAAGTGGGCAAAAAACCTGAATAGACACTTCTCCAAAGAGGGCAATACAGAAGGCCAATAGACATATGAAAAGATGTTCATTGGCACTCATCATCAGAGAACTGCAAATTAAAATCACAATGAGATATCACCTTACACCTGTCAGAATGGCTATCATCAATAAGTCAATAAACAACAAGTGTTGGTGAGGATGTGGAGAAAAGGGAACCCTTGTTCGCTATTGGTGGTAATGCAGACTGGTGCAGCCACTACAGAAAGCAGTGTGGAGTTAAGTCAAAACATTAAAAATGGAGCCTCACCCTGGCTGGTGTGGCTCAGTGGTTGAGCATTGACCTATGAACCAGGAGGTCCCAGTTTGATTGCCAGTCAAGGCATATACCAATTGCAAGCATGTGATTCTCTCTCCTCATTGATGTTTCTAACTTTCTCTACCTCTCCCTTCCTCTCTGAAATAATAAATAAATAAATAAATAAATAATCAATCAATCAATCAATCATTGAGGCCCTAGCTGGTTTGGCTCAGTGATAAAGTGTTGGCATGCAGACCACAGGGTCCCGAGTGTTATTCAGGTCAAGGCATATATTTCGGTTGCAGGCTACTCCCCAGTTGGCCCTGGTCAGGGCTAGTGCCAACAGGCAACCAGCGGATATGTTTCTGTCACATCAATGTTTCTCTCTGTCTTTCCCTCTCTCTTCCATTCTGGCTAAAAATCAATGGGAAAAAATATTCTTGGGTAAGGATTGACAGCAACAACAAAAACGGGGGGGGGGGGGGGGATACACAGGTTTAACACCAGGAGACACACAAAAGCAGCTCAGGGATTGATGAGTAAAATGTACATAAATAGCTAAGGTCACAAATGAATACCAATGAAATGCACACAAAAGTTAGAATTAAACTAAACAGATTTAATCAGAGAGGTCTATATTTTAATTAGTGTAATCTTTTGGAGTACATGCAGCTAATCTTACAAAGGCAATGAAACAGTACACTTAAAGAACAAACATCAAACTGACAAGTTCTATCATTTGTCATGTTAGCAATACTCAGCCAAATTTCATAATTCAGATAATGGTAGCATATTTTAATAGGTTCAAATGCAATTTTAACCAATTTTTAAAATCACATTAGATTTTAATGGAAGCTTATCAAATTCCTGACATCCACAATCTATCTTCATTATCTTACATGGCCTGAGAGAATAAGACCAACAGGGCTGATGCCCAAGTGTCTGAATACTTTGCTGAAAGGCTGAATTCAAGCATACCCAAAGTGTTTTAGAAGCAACTTTTTAAATGCACAAATATAACAATTATTTTTAAACCAACAATTTTAGAAAAGAGTAGCTGCTAGCTAAAGCTTATATAAATATGACACCAGGCTTGCAAATGTCAGCAGAGTTTTAAGATCCCTTTCTAAAGTAATAGTCTCCTTCTGTTTTGCTTGGTATCTTAATTTGCCTTTAGTTTCAAAACTAAACTTGCCAACACTATTCCTCTCAAAACCTCAGGAATTCCATTACTAGTTTGAAGCTAAATTAAAGGAAAAGAGACGCATTCAAACCATGGCAGAAGTATTCACAAAGTGTTTGTTGATGTTCATAAATAGCCTGAGAAATTTATACGTGTCTGAAGGACAACGGCTGTATAGTCAACTCTGTTTTGCTCCACCGTGGAAATGAATAGGAAAAGAATTATTGCTACTACTTCATGTGAGACCAGTACAGATACCTTTACACCGTAACAGACAGAACATTCTCTTTAAATCCGAGCCTATGTGCATGCTTCACTTCAGAGAAGAATGGGGAGAGTACCCTTAAAAAAATCCACATAGAGCCAGGATATGACTGTCCTCTCCTCCAAAAACAATGCTAAAATGCCCTTAACATTGACCACCCATTTGCCTAAAAATATAAACAAAAAATAAATGGTAAGATTTGGGTTTCTTTCTCACTATGATTATTTCTCTCTCACATAGATGTTTCTCTCTCTCCTTTCTCTCTCCCTAAAAAATCAATTTTAAAAAGGAACAAACTATAAATGCTTAACATACAGATAGATGGTTCGTTTTTTTTAATTTATTTTATTGATTTTTTTACAGAGAGGAAGAGAGAGGGATAGAGAGTTAGAAACATCTATCAACTGCCTCCTGCACACCTCCTACCGGGTATGTGCCCACAACCAAGGTACATGCCCTTCACCAGAATCGAACCTGGGACCTTTCAGTCCACAAGCCATCACTCTATCCACTGAGCAAAACCAGCTAGGGCCAGATAAATGGTTCTTTGTCTTAGCACTAGAAATCTTCTTTTTCCATTCCATTTCCCTATTTTCAGACTCTGTAAATCTTCCTGGCAGTTATAGACACTGTTACTCTTTATCCCTCTCCATCACCTCCAACCCTAATTAACCTCAACTCATCTGAATAGCAGGTATTGGGACGCCTTGACTGGAACTATTAAAAGACAAAGTTACTATGAAGGAAAATCCCATCTTTCCCATTTGCCCGCTCCCTTCCTTCCCCCCACCCTATGTGACTCTACTCCCCTGCCTCAGGTAATGGAGGTCACAACCAGGAACCTCCATTCTGGGAAGACCCAGTTCCCTAAGACAGGGATGCAGCAGGATGAGCTGGTTTCTACCAGTGTTATAAAAGGTAGTTTGAATATACTGTGATATAATGAGTAACGTTCTTTTTATTGCCTGACCTAGTAAGCTAAACACCATTTTAAAAAATATATGTTTTTATTAATCTAAGAGAGAGCAAGGAACAGGGAGGGAGGGAGGGAAAATTGATCAGTTGCCTCCTGCATGTACATACATGCGCGCGCGCGTGTGCACACACACACACACACACACACACACGCACACACACAGGGATCAAACCGAAAACCTCGGTATGTGCCCTGATTGGGAATCAAACCAGGACCTTTGGGACATGGGACAAAGTTCAACCAACTGAGCTACACTGGTCAGGGCTAAAAACCATTCTTATATGACTTACTGGAAAAAAAGACTCTTAATTCCAAATTCCTCTCTGTAACTACCAATTTCCCCTACTGCTAGCACCTAGCCAAAATCCTTTTTAAACAATTCCTTTACAAGATAGAGACTACCTATATAAAAAGAGTAAAATTAGAGTAACTACCAATTAAAACAATACATTTTTGACAAACTAAGTAATACCAGTAGCTTGTGCAACATGAGTGGCCCATGCTTAAAACCACATAATGAATAAAAATAAAATAAATCTAATATAATAGAATATTATTCAACCATAAAAAAGAATGAAATCTTACCATTTGTGACAGCATGGAGGGACCTAGAGGGTATTATGACTAAGTGAGTAAGTCAGTCAGAGAATGATTTCACTTATATGTGGAATTCTAGAGAACAAAATAAATAAATAAAATGAAATAGACTCATGGATACAAAGAACAGGCTGATGGTTGCCAGAAAGGAGGAGGCTTGGGGGACAGGCAATATCTATCAAAAATTTTATGCATGTATCTTTTGGTACACATATTCCACCTCTAACACTTGAAGTACTGCTATATTTGCACAGATGTGAAATATGTATGCAATACTTATTGCCACATCCTATATAATGAAGGCCAAATATGCAAATCGACCAAACAGTGGGATGACCAGTGGAACGACAGGTCCAGGGGGCAGACGCTCAATGCAGGAGCTGCCCCCAGCCCACAGGCCACAGGCCAGCCAAGGTAAGTGTCAGCAGAGGGGCCCCACCTCCATCACCCCACCAGTGGCCCCACAGATTGGCCCTGATCGCCGGCCAGGCTTAGGGACCCTACCCATGCATGAATTTTGTGCATTGGGGCTCTAGTTACTTATAAAAGCAAAAGTTTAAGAAAGAAGCTTAATTTATAGTACATTAAATGCAACGGATACTATTCAACCAATAAAAAGAGTGGATATGGCCGAAACCGGTTTGGCTCAGTGGATAGAGCATCAGCCTGTGGACTGAAGGGTCCCCCGGGTTCAATTCGGTCAAGGGCATGTACCTTGGTTGCGGGCACATCCCCGGTAGGGGGTGTGCAAGAGGCAGCTGGTCGATGTTTCTCTCTCATCGACGTTTCTAGCTCTCTCCCCCTTCCTCTCTGTAAAAAAATCAATAAAATATATATTTTTTAAAAAAGAGTGGATATGTTTGTAAATGTAGGAAGAAAACTTGCTACAAATAGCAATTGCCCCAGAAGAGGAGACCTAAAAGAGAAGTAATAAAAAGAGACTTGCTTTTTACAATAAACCTTTCTGTACCTTTAAATTTGGAGGCATATATACATTATTACCCTTTTGTTAAAAATTAGTTAAAGAATTTAGACAATTTACTCCAATCCTCTGATGCATCATGCATAGTTCTATCTTCATCTACAGGCAATGTTCATTAAAACTGAGAATCTAAGCTACTAGAGGTTACCAATAACCAATATATTAGGGTAGGGAACTCATTTCCTCCTTAGTGCAGAGAGCTACAACTATGGCAACTTTACATCACATTACAATAGGTGAAAAATAAAATTTATCTTACCCAAGCAACTTTATTACACAAATAAAATTGGATGCAATATAATTTTGTCAGCACTCTAAAAACCATGCTTTGTCAAAAGGAAAAAACTACCTGGCTGTATTTTCTGGTTAGGGTCTAGATCACAATGCACCAGAAATATTTTGTAAAAACCTAAGAAGTCCCAAAATCATTTGAACCCAAAATACAGTTCAAAACAAGACGATAGATGTTCCTCTCTTCCGTTGATGTTTTTCTCTCTCCCTCTCCCATCTTCTCTCTCTTAAAAAAATTTTTTTCTTTAATAAAAATAAAGTGAATGAAACAATTCAAACTAATTTTTAAATGTTATTGAATGAGATTTTCATTTTTGCACTAAAGAGATTAACAGCAGCTAATACTAAACTAAGCTGGTTACCCTCTTCTTCCTCGGATTCAAAAGTATTAAAATCTCACTGTTTAATTATAAAACCAGAAAACTAGAAAAATAATCTTGAAAGAGGAAGTACATAACATGGCAACATTTAGAAGAGAATCATATTAATTTTTTGTAAAAAAAAAAAAAAAATCCTTTTATTAACTCTTTTGTTAACAACATTATGGCTTGTGATTTGGCCAGGTAAGTACACTGCTAGCTATTACACTATGAAAAAATTCTAATTTTACAAATTTAATAATCTGTTTAAACAAAAGAGTAGCCCAGCCAGCGTGGCTCAGTGGTTAAGCATCAACCTATGAACCAGGAGGTCACAGTTCAATTCCCAGTCAGGGCACATGCCCACACTGTGGGTTTGGTCCCCAGTGTGGAGCCTGCAAAAGGCACCCAATCACTGATTCTCTCTCACCATTGATGTTTCTATCTGGTGCCCACTCACTTCCTCTCTGAATCAATAAAAATATATTTTAATTACTGTGAAAAAAGAAAAAAGAGAGAGAGAACTATACAGCTCAAAAGTATGTTGTCATAATCAATTACAGTCTCATGAGTCTAGAATATAGAAAATGAAAGATGCTAGCTGACATATCAAAAATCAGTACATTCCTTTGCCAAATTCACTCAGACTAATGCCAAAAAAACACACAAATAAAACAACTTCATGAAAAGTACACTCAAGAAAACAGGAGGTAAAAACTGCTTCAGAATTTATACTACATATCTTGACATTTACAGAGAAAAAGGTCAAGAATGTTATCAATTGATAACTTTAATTTTTATCCTATATTATTTTATATTTATGGCTCAAAGAGTTTTGAGGTTCTTGATACTTAAAGAATAATGCTAATAATAGTATAAATTATAATCACACCAAAGTCAGGGATTAACAACTACACTCATGAACATTTAAATTCAGACCAATGGTTTCCAATCCTGAGTCTAGAACCACTTAAAATAGGAACTGAGAGTTCACGATTTAAAATAGCCAAAGAGCCTCATAAACTGGGTGAAATAGAGCTTTGTACTCTAAGATAACAAATTTCATTTTAGGGCTGGAATTAAAACTTAACATGGTAATACCAATTTCTCAGTGATTAGAAGCTATGGTTATAGTTACAGTATTCAACAATAAAAATAGAAAACCCAATGAATAATTATGTAATAAACATATTTAATTTTGTGGCAAAACTTATTTGGATTCTAAAACGTGAAAAGTACCTGGCTAGTTTGGCTCAGTGGACAGAGCGTCAGCCTGCAGACTGAAGAGTCCCAAGTTTGATTCCTTGTCAGGACACATGACTAGGGTTTCAGGCTGGATCCCCAGTAGGAGGTATGCAGGGGGCAGCCAATCAATGATTCTCTCATCACTGATGTTTCTCTCTCTCTCCCTCCCTTCCTCTCTGAAATCAATAAAATATAAAAAAAATAAAAATATATAAAACGTGAAAAGTAGTGGAAATAGTATAATTTTTAAAGGTTCTAAAAATACATATCAGACTCTAATATTGACAAAATGTTTATCAGTATAAGATTCATGTGGATTCAAATAGATATAAGTAATATATATATTATACACACACACACACACACACACACACACACACACGACCCGGAGTAGGAAACTGCGTAGCCCGCCCACCTGCCCACCACCCCACCTTGACACCCTAACCGATCCACCCATAGCTCCAGCTCGCCTGGACCCACGCACGACCCTTCCAGCCTTCTCTGGCTGCTTCAAGCCACACCTGGGTTCTGCGAGTCACCTCAGGCTGGTCCCACCTCCTCCTGGCGCCCCTCCGCTTCCACCCCATCTCTGGAGCAACGCTGCAGCTCCGCCCCGTCATGGAGCCTCCTGCCTGCTGGGGAGTTTAAAACGCCACTACCTGGCAGCGCGTGCACTGCACTGCTTCCCCTGACAGGTGAGTGTGAGCAGTGGGTGGCAAATGACTGGTGAGGGGGGCGCTATGGGCTCTCACCTCCGCCCTCCCCACCAGAGATGGTCCCGCCTCCTCCGGGCGCCTCCTGGCTTCCACCCCGTCTCCTGAGCAACATGGCAGCTCTGTCCTGATGCGCGTGCCCACACAGCCTCCTGCTGATGAATCATTAAGGAGTGAGAGTGTCACAACCATTAGCATATTAGCTTTATTATATAGGATATACTAGAGGCCCGGTGCACAAGAATCGTGCATTCAGACAGGGGAGGGGGACCCTTCAGCCCAGCCTGCACCCTCTGGCAGTCCAGGAGCCTTCAGGGGATGTCCGACTGCGGAGCGGAGGCAGCAGAGGTTCCCACCTCCACCGGTGCACTCACCAGCCATGAGCCCAGCTTCTGGGTGTGTGGTGCTCCCCCTGTGGGAGCGCCCTGACCACCAGGGGGCTGCTCCTGCATTGAGAGTCTGCCCCTTGGTGGTCAGTGTGCATCATAGTGACCAGTCATTCCACTGTCAGCCAAAACCAGCTCTCCAACATCCCCCTAGGAATCCCAGATTGCAAGAGGGCGCAGGCCAGGCCAAGGGGCCCCACCGGTGCACAATCGCACAATCGAGGCTGGTGAGGAACACGGGAGCTTGGCCAGGCAGGGAGGGACTGTGGGAGGGCTCCAGGGTATGTCTGGCCGATCTCACTCAGTCCCAACCAGCCGGACCCCAGCAGCACCTACCGGTCAACGCGACTTCCCCCTGGTGGTCAATGCACATCAAAGTCAACCTGTCAACTGTCTGCCCCCCGGTGGTCAGTGCACATCATAGCGAGCGGTTGAGTGGCCTTAGCATATCATTAGCATATTACACTTTGGTTGAACAGATGACTGTACACTTAGCATAGTAGGCTTTTATTATATCGGATTATCCTTTTCTTTAAATCCTAATGGCTCAATTGATGTTTTAAGAAATAGCAAGTGCCCTGGCAGGTGTGACTCGGTTAGTTAGGGGTTGTCCGTGCACTAAAAGGTTGCTGGTTTGATTCCTGGTCAGGGCACATGCTCAGGTTGCAGATTCAATCCCCAGTAAGTGGCTTGTAGGAGGCAGCTGATCAATGTTTCAATCTATTCCTTACCCATCTTTTCTCCAGAAGAATCATATTTTTTATATATTTTATTGATTTTTTTTTTTTACAGAGAGGAAGGGAGAGAGATAGAGAGTTAGAAACATCAATGAGTTATCGGTCAGCTGTCTCCTGCATGCCCCCCACTGAGGATGTGCCCGAAACCAAGGTACATGCCCTTGACTGGAATCGAACCCGGGACCCTTCAGTCCGAAGGCTGATGCTCTATCCACTGAGCCAAATGGATTTTGGCTCTAAGAATCATGTTTAAATCTTTTTTTAAAATAACATTAATGATAAAGGATAAAGATGACTGTTCAGATCCCAAACTATGAAGGAAATTTAACAGAAAAATTAATTTATGTCTGTGTTCTCCAACTCCATTTTTCCTCCTTACACTCTTTTATTTCACAATTACCTCAGCAGTTACAATTCTGCAAGATCTTAGCCACAGTTCTCACCTATATACATCCAATAAAAATAAAACAAATTATATGCCTAATTTTCACCTTGTAATGCACCCTCATTTTTTAGACAGCATTGGTGCGAAACACTAAGGAGCAAATGGAGCTAGAATCCAAGATGTGAGATAACTGCAAGAACAACACTATCCCAAATATGGCCTGAAGACCACTCCAGATTACTGAATGGGAAAAACCGAGATGGCAGCATAGGTAAACATGCTGCCCCACACAACCACTTCAAAAGTACAACTAAAAGACAAAATGGGCAGCATCCAGAACCACAGGAAGGCTGACTGAGTGGAAATTCTACAACTAGGAGAAAATCGAAAAGCACACTGAGACTCAGAGGAGGTGTGTAAGTAAAATGTGGAGGTACAGAGGCATGCGTGCAGAAAGGCCTGGCAACTGAGTACACTACTGTCTTTTTCAATCGGGAGGGAGACACAAGCTCCTGACTGCTCTGAACTCCAGTTCTGGGCGAGGCTCTGGGGACCCAGACTCATAGAGGGAGAAACTGGACTGTCTGGCATCGGGCTGGAACACGAGGGTGGCAGACCCAATGAGCACCAAAGGTACTTGCAGCAATTACTGCAGGACACTAAGACCCAGGGGCCTCTTAGGGCAAGGCTGCTGATGAACCATAGCCGTTTGCTCCATCCTGTGGATTCCCTGAGACCCCACCCAACCCAAGCTGTGCACAGAGGCTTTTACATATGAATGGCCAGACCCTTTGCAATCTAAAATTACCTAACAAACTACAGCTGGGTCAGAGCCCCAGAACTTCCAAAAGAAGGCCTACAGCTCCACAGCACCTTGCATTGCTTCACAGCTGGGCCTCATCTGGGCACCTCCAAACCCCAAACAAAGAAGAGGAATCTGTAGATCTCTCTAGCCCCTGCTGGGTGGCCTCAGGCAGAGGCTAAATTTGCACCTCCTAGGAGACCCAAGAGCCAGTGTACTCAGGGTTCGGAGTGGGACCATCCAGATTACAACTCCTCAGATCCATAAAGGACACATTGGGGGGGGGGGGGGCGCGACCCAATGAGCACCAAAGCCCCACTATTGCGCCTCCCCACAGTGGGGGGAGGGTGGGGGTAAGGGCAGAGGGTGGGGTAGGAACCAGGTGGAGAGGAGCTAAAGGGGGGGGGGGGCACGTGGGAAAAAGGAACAACTGTAATAATCTGAACAATACAGATTTATTTTAAAAATTAAAAATAACAGAATCAGCTGGCATCTAGAATCTAGCACCTGTACAGCAGGTAAGGGGACATACTACATGTGAACCTCTACAAATCTAGATACAAATCCTGGGCTCCATCACTTATACCTGCCTGACCTTGGGAATATGACTTAACTCTCTGAAACCTTAGCATTCTCACCTAAACCATGGAAATAAGAACAGTAATTTAGTAGAAACTCTTTTAACAGACTTCAACTTTATCAACTTACTAGAGGCCTGGGGCATGAATTTGTGCACCATTGGGGTGCCTCAGCCTGGCCGACAGGATCAGGCCAAAACCAGCTCTCCAACATCCCCCAAGGGGTCCTGGATTGCGAGAAGGTGCAGGCCAGGCCGAGGGATCCCACCAGTACACTACAGGAGGGACGCAGGAAGTTGGCCTGTCAGGGAGGGATCGAAGAGGGCTCCAGGGCATGTCCAGCACATCTCACTCAGTCCCAATTGGCCGGGACCCCAGCAGCAAGCTAACCTACCAGTCAGAGTGTCTTCCCCCTGATGGTCAGTGCACGTCATAGCAGCAGTTGAGTGGCCTTAGCATATCATTAGCATATTATGCTTTGATTGAACAGATGACCAGATGCTTAGCATATTAGGCTTTTATTATACAGGAAGGATAGAAATACAGCTCTTCAGTCCCTCAGTAAATCACTCCCTGATACCTACCATAGGTTGATCATTTGCACCTGTAATCTTCTAAGTAGACCACTTTCTTAATATATCCCCAACCTTTTGCTCTCACCAAATGAGCTGGACAGTTAACAAGAGCCAGCTGTTTGTTCCCAAACCAGTTTATGCCAACTAGACTTGTTATTGTAATTATGTAATTTAAGATTATGTAAACTGATGAAGTATGAGAGTGAAAAGGATTGTTTCTCTGAAATTCTGTTGAAAAGTTCAAAGATTCAAAGGCTAATTGTTTTTAAAAAGTTATGAAATTAGGTGTATGTAAAAGCTTTAAAAGAATAAAGAAGAAAGCATAAAACTGGAGGATTTTTTTTAACACACTAAAAGTGCTTTTTAATTCTGTCTTCTATAAGAAAGAGATGCTATTAAGATAATTAACAGATAATGCCTCATGGGTGTGGATTCTGCAAAAAAGACAATTCAGATCTCTAGTCAAACAAAGGACCTACCCATAAAGAAAAACCTTCATTCTATTGGGGGGAAATGGTGAAAAAATGTATATCCAAGTTAAAATTAAAAATACCGTATTTGCCGGCGTATAAGACGATTTTTTGGCCCTGAAAAATATGCCTCCAAGTGGGGGGTAGTCTTATACGGCGAGTATATAACAAACTCTGTATTTTTAGTGGAAACTTTAGGGGGTCGTCTTATACGCCCAGTCGTCTTATACGCCCAGTCGTCTTATACGCCGGCAAATACGTATTTTTCAGGGCCAAAAAATCGTCTTATACGCCGGCAAATACGGTACATATCTTATTTATGATTCCTTGCTAACCAACTTTTCAACTACACAACATCATATTCGAGATCTTTATATGTAGCTACTGCAAAAATTTATAGGAATATTATAAAGACTAAATAAAGTACTTAAGCATAGTGTCTGGCACTTAGTAATATTCAATTAAAAACTTGTTTTATTTTAAAATTCTTGTTATTACTCTGATGGTCTACTGCTCTAAGAATACATATAGGAAAGTAAAAGTTTCACACTGTCCGTCTGTTATTTTTGTATTCATCTACATTATTTATACTCCATAGATTATTAGCCATATAACCTTCTGTAGTGGCCATCAAAAAAAGTAAAGATAGCCAATACGCCTAAGAGCCTCAGATGAGTAGTCATTCAGGGTTAACCTCAACTACAAAGAAACATCACAGTAGTGCATTAACACGTCAGCATGAGCTGACAAGAACACAAGAAAAATGAATGAGGTGCTGGTAGGGTACCAGAGGAGGGAGCAGCAGCTCTTTAAAACGAGAATAGACACAGGGAAAAGGTCAAGGATCCAAACTGAAGAGAGTAACTAGAAGATAACGGCAGAGACCAGAGAGAGAAGCAATGAAGAAATTGGCAATCATTTTGTAGGCAACAAATCTGTAAACTAAAGAGGTTACAGGTGCCTTAGCCGGGTTGGCTCAGTGGATAAGAGCGTCGGCCTGTGGATTGAAGTGTTCCAGGTTCAGTTCTGGTCAAGGGCACAAGCCTGGGTTGCTGGCTCGATCCCCAGTAGGGGGCGTGCAGGAGGCAGCCAAACAATGATTCTTTTTCATCATAATTGATGTTTTTCTCTCTCTCTCCCTTTCTCTCTGAAATCAATAAAAAAATATATTTAAATAAGTAAGTAATGCTGCAATGAACATAAAGGTACACGTATCTTTAAAAAAAAAAAAAAAAAGATGCTACAGGTAAGGTATAGGGATAGACCTGGCAATTCAACCTCTTGCTCAGAACTGTTGAATACTGGGCACAGATATTAAAAAGCTTTTCCAAATTACTTAAAAGCAAAAACACATCTTTAATAGTTCATGTCATCTTGACATTACAATCAATTTTACTCTTCATGGAAATTATTACATAAAGATATGCACTCTAAAATTAGAACAATGAAGTACCTTACTTCACCTATGAAGCTGGGGGTGGGTAACTAATATCCACTCTAACAATACAGTAAAAATAGTACTAACAGTAGCATCCTTTCCAGAAACTGACCAAATGTTTCAGGACTAAAATCCTTCATATCCCCTGGTTCAGTATCATACATCTGAGAACCTGCCCTCGGAAATAACTAAAAATACAAGGAAATCTATATGCTAAAAGGTGTTTTCTGCAGCATTTTTTGTATTTTACAGAGGAGGAGAGAAACATTCATGTGAGAAAGATACATCAATTGGATTTCTCCCGTAGCACCCTTACCGGAGCTGGGGAATCTGCAACCAAGTTATGTGCCCCTGACCAGGAAATGAACTTAAGACCCTTTTGTCTGCGAGCCCACTCTTGCCACTTAACACACTGGCAGGGTTGTACTGTCTAACCTTTTTAAAATGTTATTTTACTTTTAGAATGAAAACAAGTTATATTTAAAATATGTACCTTAAAAGGTCACATACTTTTCACTTCATTTATATATTACTAGTAGCCCAACGCTTCCACGGGAGTCAGCGGACACCGAAGCACACCGCTGGGAGCCACGCTGTTTCCACAGGAGCCGAGCGGCTTCCGCAGGAGGTGGAAGTGAGCCGCCGCGCTGGCACCCACAGCACCCACGGCACCCACAGGCACCCACAGCACCCACCGGCACCCACGGCACCCACAGCACCCACCGGCACCCACGGCATCCACAGCACCCACAGCACCCACGGCACCCACCGGCACCCACGGGAACTGCGCCACTTCCGGAGGAGCCAGGAGGGACCTGGCCAATTTCGCAGGAGGGAGCCGTGCTACTTCCGCGAGAGGCGGCCCTGCCATCTTCTCTCCAGGCCTGTGCTTGGCACCGGGGGCTGTGGGCCGGCCCCCCTGCCCCTGCCCCTGCCCCTGTCCATGTCCGCTCCGGCTCTGGGGGGCTGCCGGGAGCTGGGGCATAGCGGCTTGCCGGCCCCAGCCCCACCCCCGCCCCCTCTGTCTCCATCTCCACTCCAGGCCTCAACTCTGTGCGCAACCTCCTCCTGTCAGGTCATCCCAGCCTAATTTGCATGTTTCATATATGTCATTTTACAGGATCCACATAATCCTATATAATAAAAGGTAATATGCAAACTGTCCCCTTGACCGAGAGTTCAACCAGGGGGCGGGGCCCGACGGCCAACTGCCTGTGGCCCTGCCCCCTGTGGACCCCCTCTATCCAGATCAGGTGGGCCGGCCAAACCTCACCCATGCACAAATTCATGCACCAGGCCTCTTGTATACTATAACTTCTAAGACGCCACTACCTTCCTTCCCTCCCTCCCTCCCTTCCTTCCTCCTTCCCTCCCTTACTTTCTCTTTTTCCCCTCTTTCTTTCTCTCCTTTCATCTCTCTAAAATTAATAAGTATATCCTCCAGTAAGGATTTAAAAAAAAAAGGAATAAGACTACAAAAAAAGAGTATTAAAAAGGAATGAAATGAAACTTCTAGAAGTAAAAAATATATAGTACATGAAACTTTTAAAAACTCAATGAACATACTACAACATAAACTTTGAAGATATCATACTAAGTAAAATAAGGCACACAAAAAAGGGCAAATATTGTAGGAGGTACCTAAAATAGTCAAATACAGAGACAGAGTAAAATAGTTGTTGCCAGGGGTTGGTGGAAGGGGGAATGGGGAATTATTAAACACAAATGCGGACGAGTATAAAGGGCTTCAAAGATGCTGGCAGTGTTCTAAGCTAATTAGTGGTGCGTGGTAGTTCATTTTATAATTACTTAAATTGCACATATATTATACTGTACACTTTTGTAATAAAAGTAAATTTTAGGCCCTGGCCTGTGTGGCTCAGTGGTTGGGCATTAACCTTTGAACCAGGAGGTCATGGTTCAATTCCAGTCGGGGCACATGCCCAGGTTGCAGGCTCGATTTCCAGTAGGGAGAATACAGGAAGCAGCCAATCAATGATTCTCTCTTATCATTAATGTTTCTGTCTCTCTCTCCCTTCCTCTCTGAAATCAATAAAAATATTTTTTAAAATAATAATAAAATTACCTAACCAAAACACTCAAAGGAAACAAATAAGTCTTAATTTAACAGTCACTTAGGCAAGGTTTGCACCTTAAATTCCCCCCACACACCCTCTCCAAGTGAACCAGGGAGTCAATAAACTTCTCAGCTAGACAAATGAATGTAATTTCAATAAACACTTATGCTAATAACTGGCCTGTGTCCCCAGGAGGACTTCTGTGGCTCCACTTACATAACCCATTATGCAAAGTGCTGAACTATTCTTTCTCTAGAAAGCATTTTGAATACTGATATTTGTAGAACAAGGTTTACTTGCTATGCTAAATTTAAAAAAAAAAAAGAAAAAAAAGGCTTTTCTTGCTGTAGCTTCAAGGATCTTTCCTGCAGAAGAGGTAAAAAGGAAAGCCGGCTTCTACTACTCCACTATGTCAAAGGCAAGTTATTTATCTTGTTGGCTAATCAACAGAGTAATGACTTACAGCAGCACCCTCAGGCAGCCCCCGCGGTTAGCCAGTTCACCCCCTGGGGCTCCGTTGAGAAACAGCCTTCAACAAGTAATTTGGAGCAACTTGTCTGAACTCAACTGAAAACAATCTGAACTATCCTGTAAGCAATGTAAAAACTTGACAAAATTAAATTCAATGGTGGTGAATCACAATACAGTCCCTTAGCATAATACAAGGGCTGCCACAAATCTAACTTGAATGTGCATAAATATGTTGGATGAGAACTCTCCCCCAAACCCCTTGTTCTGTTTAAACCAAGGTTATCAGATTTCATAGAACCAAAATGTTAAAAAATCAAAGGTGCCACCTTTATTTTGCCAAGGACATTTAAAAAGAAAATAATTGCCAATTACCATCACCATTATTTCATAAAAGAACTAATATGCTTACACCAAAAAAAAAAAATGGTAAAAGATAATTTTAGAAAAAAAAATATTTTAAATTCAATAGATTTAGCTTTCAGAGAAGCTACCTCATTCTCATTCTCACTTCAGACAAGTGAAAACGTTGTCATGGACTGACACCACTCCATAGGACAGCATTTGGGAATGACAGACAGGTCTAAGCAACTAGCTCCCACATGAAGAAAGAAAGCAACAGTAGGGCATGCCCAAACAAAATATCCAATAATGAGGAAATAGATGCTTGGAGGGGTTTAGGGACTCTCCCAAGGTCACAGACCAAGAATTTGACACAGGCCTGTCTAATTCCAGAATCAGAGTTCCTTACTCTTATACTAAGTTTTCCTCTAATGTTCTTCCAGTGCTATAAAGACCCGCCCTAATCCAGTCACCTTTGTGACCAATGACAACCGAGGAATTTCCAAGGCAGCTGGTGGGAGTGAGAGGTGCGCTCCTGGCCATCATGCAGACTGCAGCCAAATGGAACTCCTGACCTTTGCCTCATTAATACCAGGCTCACTGCAGCTCAGCCAGCCAGCCAGACAAAGCACACAAGCCCTGCCTCCAACGACATCGACACGGGGCTCTTAGGGCTTCCCATGTGCCTTGATATGGTGAGAAACATATTCCTGAAAACAAAACAACATATTAACTCCAAGAAGGAAATAAACACTTCCATAGGAACTCAGTCTAAAATTAATAAAACTTCCCCTCAAAGTTACAACTGTAAGCTTCATTCTGAAAACTATTACAGTCTTCCATACATTAATACAGATTCCCCCTACTTGAATATCTAAACAGAAAACCACACAATTCTATAATTCCATAGTTCTTAAAGTTTAAATTAAAATAGACTATACAGCCAAAACCGGTTTGGCTCAGTGGATAGAGCGTCGGTCTGAGGACTGAAAGGTCCCAGGTTCGATTCCGGTCAAGGGCATGTACATTGGATGCGGGCACATCCCTGGTAGGGGTGTGCAGGAGGCAGCTGGTCAATGTTTCACTCTATCCCTCTTTCTTCCTCTCTGTGGAAAATCAATACAGTATGTTAAATAAATAAATAAATAAATAAATAAATAAAATAGACTATACATATGTATCATTCATTACATGATGGTTAAAAGTATCTTACCATTCTTTCCCTCTAAGATATAAGAATATTAGAGACAAAGTCATTCATGTTAATCAAAGGTACTAAAGAATTAGAAGAAAAATATGTAACTAAATGCCATTTTCTATGAAAGGCACTATTAGCAGCCAGTAGTAATAGAAGGTACAAAAATTATCTTTGAATATTTAGAGGTTCTTAGTATTAAGCCAAAACTGAAAGTCATCCATATAAATAAACAGAATACTGTATCAGAGATTTGCTTCCAAATCTTCACATATCACTTGCCAGCAAATGTCCAAAACAAACAACCAAACAAATCAAAGTTTGATAGTCTGGACCAAATGAGTGTGAAACAGTTTGTCCTCCCTGAAACAGGGCAATGACAGCATAGTATTCTTGAAAGCAATGGCAAGACATTTTTATTCCAAATTGGATTTTCTTTCTTTCTCTTTCTTTCTTTCTTTCTTTCTTTCTTTCTTTCTTTCTTTCTTTCTTTTCTTGAGAGAGAGAGAGATCAATTTGTTATTATACTCCTGACCGAACCCACAACCTTGGCATATTGGGATGACGCTCTGACCACCTGAGAACCCAGCCAGGGCCCCACTTGAACTTTTAATAACCAGATTTTTTCTATCCTATCTGAATCTGCAATATGAGGGAGCAGTACACAGATTACCAAGTAAGTTACCCACTATATAAAATCATCTAGTGTCTTTTCTTTCTGTTTTAAACAGATACCATCTAAGAGAATTTTTTCTTTCCCCTAAACTCTCCCTTCTTTCAACAAACTCCTTATACAGACTCAACAAGTACATGTATTATTTTCTACACACGTTTAATATATGCCTAGCACTGCCCTCTAGCATGAACTACAAACCCACTTTTACAAAAGCCTCTGGGCATTCCCCGTGTTTGGCAAGTATATAAAAAGCATATTCAACATATTCAAAACTGATCTCATTAAGCATCCCCTTCCCCATATTTCTACTACTAGTACCACCATTGCCATCACTCACATCTAAAGTATAGCCTTCAACTTCAACTTCCTCCAAACCTTTCCCAACAATCCTTCCTTCCACCACCTACTAAATCATCCAATGCCATGACGCTTGCCCAGTGTTTATACTACTGTCGATCCCTGAGCAATGTGGGGGTTAAGGGTACCAACAAATCCTCAAAAGTTGAAAAACCATGTATAATTTTTGACTCCCCAAAATCTTAATAGCCTGTTGACCGAAAGTGTTATCAATAATATAAATAGCTGATTAACATAACGGGTGGGGCAAAAGTAGGTTTACAGTTGTTCTTATGGAAAATAATTAATAAATAATACAAGGATAAACTGTTTTACATATGGACAACTGTATGGAAAATAACACAATAATTGTAACAAAAAAGTAAACTAGAGGAAAGAAAATGTTAAGAACTTTCATTTGCAGTACTCTATATATTTATTGCATATAAATGATACCACCCAGTTGCAACCCATGTTTTCAAGGGTCAACTTCATATATTGAAAGTCAGCTTTCCACAACAAAAAAATTCTACACACTACACTTTTAGACCTTAGAAGTTTCTCATTACCTCCCAAATGTTGAACTCCTAAGGACAGCATTTAAACATGTTCCAGCTCCAAATTAAATTTCAAACCTCAGCCCGACTGGTGTGGCCCAGTGGTTGAGAGGCGACCTATTAACCAGGAGATCACGGTTTGATTCCCGGTCAGGGACCATGCCAAGGTTGGGGGCTCCATCCTCAGAGTGGGGTGTGCAGGAGGCAGCCAATCAATGATTCTTTCATCATGGATGTTTATTTCTCTCTCCCTCTCCTTTCCTCTCCGAAATCAATGAAAATATATTTTAAAAATAAATACATTTCAAACCTCAACTCTTATTCCCCAAAATGAACCTTATATTCTAGGTAACCTGGTCCACTAACTTTCCTCTGAGTACACCATGAACCTGTGTACCACCGGGTGGGGCTGGGGACCTGAACACCGGACTCAATCTTGGGACCCAGATCCCTCCTCCACACTCGTGCTCACATCACCCCCCTTTATTGGAAAAGACTTCTTCATCCACCTATTCCCAACACACAATTTTTTGTCTTAGAAAAGTCTTACCCTCTGTAATGTTGAACTCGGGTTACCAGATTATTGGAAGGTAGCATGATGTAGTGGACACACACACAAGGGGCGGCATCGGGCAGATCTGGATTCAAATTAGGGCTCAGTTACCCGCTAAGTACATAGTCCCCAATTAGCAGAAAGCCTGAACGTCTTCCATCTCAAACAATCCGCTTCTCAACCTGACAACCCTTTCACGCGATTCCTGTATGACCAGTCATGCGTCTCTTGATGTTCACTTAGTGCTCAATAAATAATAGTTTAAGAGTTAATTTCAGAAGTATTACTATACCTTCACTACTCTCCACAATTACTCCAGCTAAAAATGAGCCCGTTTTCCTTTCAAACAACTCCAAACTTTACATCAAACCTATACATGTACATATTTTTATGTAGTAAATGTTTATGCAAATATCTTACATCCCCTCATAAATTTCAAATTCCTAAAGACGGGAGATTTCATCTCTGTGCCCTATAAAGCCTAATAATGCTTTTCATCAAGCACACAATACCACCAGCAATTAGAAAAATTGCTTAACATGCTTAAACAATACAATTCATCTCTTCATTACTTCTGACACATCATAGAAAAGTACCACCAAAACATGAGTCTTAGCTGTTAGGGCTGTATCTTTATTTGTTCGTACATGGCCATCTAACACAGCAAATGTTCAATATCAGTTGAATTTACTTGAATAATATAATTTACAGTGCAAATGTTCAGTATCTACTAAATTGACTTGAATACAATAAAATTTCCAGTACCTAAGGGTATCTGATTTTCTCAAGCATCTTTTTCTGCCATTACAATTCTTGAAATATTTCCCTTCAAAACACTTAACTACCATTAGTATGGATCCATGACCACATCTAACTTGACTCCTTTTCCAGCATCTCTCAATGATAATACTCCAACCGTAAGCTCTAAACAAGTAACCACTTCAAATGCTTAAGAATCTACAGTTTCTATCTAAATGTAAATGTCAGTCAACTAACCTTTCTTTCCTCCACAATCTTTGCTAGGAAATTTAAAAAGCATCCAGCCACCCTCTGCCTGCTGAAGAGCAACAATCCTGAAATAAATTTTCTTTTGCATAGGAGAGCTCACTGAACTTGTCACTTCAGTCTGTTTTCCCTAATTCAAATTGCCTCTCCTGTCAGTGGTGGGAGGAGAACGAGCTAAGTACCCAAATAACTACAGTATAAGCCTAATACAAGCACCAGGTGAAAATGCAGGAAAAGTGTCACTTGCTGCACAAAGGTGGCTTGTGTACACTTTACACTGCAAAAACACTGGTCATCTGCGGATAGTCATAATCATTCCCTTATGACCATAATTGAAAAAAAGGTCACTATCAAATGTAGAAAACCTTTATTTCCTATATACCTTTCATCGGCTTATTAGCTGAAATATATTCATTAAAGATACCTACTTTACTTTTTCTTTGAGAAGTCCTCAATTTTATCTGCGCTAAACACCTCATAGCAGAAGTCTCTTAAATAAATTTTAAAAAGAATCACCTGTGCCCATCAGCGTGCACGCTGCATTGCAACAACAGCTGTAACGGGACAGGGAACTTCTCAGGAGTTACCGAGAAACAATCCTTCTTTAGAGGTTACGGGAAAATGACAGCTCCAAACATGAAGTAGATACAAACTTCGGGGAAGCGAGGGACTAATAAATTCCCCAAACCTCTGCAATCCATTCGTGCAACAACCGCAGGCTGAACTCATTACACAACCGTAACTTCAAACAGCCACGGGGATTAGGAACACAGATTAGGGAATAGCATCGTTTCGTGCGTCCGCAAGAAAACAAGGAAACGTATCCGAACGGATTTTTTCCTCGAGTTGTTTGTGTTAAGAAAGCGACTTGAACAAAAGCTTGGGCAAGCTCTCCGGTCCCTGGAGCCGGTGGGAGACACGCCGGGGCCACACGGACCCACCCAGAACCGGTCCCAGGCGCGGTCCACACCGACCCCGGGCGGGCAGCCCCCCGGCGCGCCGGGCTGCCAAGCTTGGAGAAAGACCTCGGGCATCTACACCCGCATCGCCCCGCCCTGGGGCTGAGGAGGAGGCAACACCTCAGCGACCCGGGCTAAAAAAGAAAAAAAAACGAGCCCGAAGGCGGTCCCAGGAGACGAAAATGTCGGGACCTGGGTCCCAAGACTGAGTCCGGCGTCCGGGTCCCCAGCCCCACCCAGGCGGGGCACGGGAAGCCAGATCCGGGAGGCAGTGCGGGGAGATTCGGGGGAGCAGCAAAGAGGGGGCTCGGGTGGACCGAGGCCCGGCCCATTCCCACTCTCCCGTCCCGGCGGCAACAACAGCTCCGGGAACCCGGTCCCGGCTCCGCCCCGCCCACCCGGCGGCCCGCAGCCCGCTGCCCCCAGGCCGCCGGGTCTGGCCGAGTCCGCCGCGGGCGACAACCCGCCTCGCCGAACCCCGACAGCCCAGCCCAGCCCAGCCGGGCGCCCGGAGCCCGGAGCCCGGAGCCCGGAGCCCGGAGCCCGGCGCCCGGCGCCCGGGGCGGGCAGCGGGGGCCCCGGAGCGCCGGCGGACACGGCCTGCAGCCGCCCCGGCCGCCCCCCGGCCACTCACCGTGGGCCCCGGCGCCGGGAGCGGTCAGGGCGCGGGGCGGCGGGCGCGGACCCCCGGGCTCCGATCCGGGCAGGAGCGCCTAATCGGAGGCGATGGAGCCTCCGCGGCTGTGCCTACAAGGCCTCTCTCCGGCCCGACCCGGGAAAAGCACTTCCGGGGGGAGCGGGGAGGGTCGGGCTTGGCACCGGAACTGCTCGCGGACCGGAGCGCCAGGGCCTCCCAGGCGGGGCGGGGCCTCTCTCCTCCTCCCCCGCCAGCCCCCCCAAATCCACCCTCCGCCCCCTTCTCTACCCCCCCCCCCCCACACACACACACACACACACTCACAGTCCGCGGTAACCCTTTCTGCCCCGCGGCCCCGGGGTCCCCAGGCTCCCGCTGCTTTTCGGGTTCCCGTCCATCCACCTCGTTTTTCGCGGGAGGAAACTGAGGCTCCAGGAATTTTGGTGACGAGGGTCCGGCGCCTGCACCCGGCCTCTGCTCTCTCCAATGCTCTCTCCACGCCAGTCGGCATCTTTTAAGAATGATAGCCGCTGAGACCGGTTTGGCTCAGTGGATAGAGCGTCGGTCTGCGGACTGAAGGGTCCCGGGTTCGATCCTTGGTTGCAGGCACATCCCCAGTGGGGGGTGTGCAGGAGGCAGCTGGTCGATGTTTCTCTCTCATAGACGTTTCTAGCTCTCGATCCCTCTCTGTGAAAAATCAATAACAAAATATATTTTAAAAAATAATAATGAAGCCCCAATAAATTAAAAGAAAAGAATGATAGCTAACTTTAATTGACGGCTTACTGCCCGGTAGGTGCCCTGTGAAGCGCTTCAGGTGCTGAACTCAGTGCACCATCCCCAGGCCCGTGGAGAGGGGGGCACACATCGTGCAGAAGAGGAAACCGGTGAAAGATGCCAAACTGAACACCACAAACGTTGGCGCTCGATTTCTAACCTGCTCAGCTACCCCCTAATGAGATTGTTTAATTCTTTTAACTGCGGGCACCAAATTATGTTCCTAGATTCCAACATCGCTGGGAGCTTGGACGGAGGCCGAGAGCTGGGGGCGCAGGGCTCTCCTGGCCTGGGCCCTGGCTTCACTCTTTCACCCTGGGCACGGGGCTTGACCTCTCTCAGCCTCTGTTTCTTCATTTGTAATACATCTGATATGTGTATGTATGTGTGCATATACGTATATAATCTCCTCTGGGTTGTTGCTGGAATTCAAAGCGAACATGCATGATAAAGACTTCAGGGTACCTAGTACCAACATAGGACTGAATGAAAAAGCACGATTCTCCTATCTCCGCAGGAACAATTTCTCTTCCAGTGGAGTCGCTCTGACAGGGCGAAATTTGGAAAACCGTGTAAGATTAGCAGTAGGCAACAGAAAAGGTTAGTTAAGGAAATAAAAGAAAAGCAGAGGTTTTTGCAATGGGAAAAATGAAGGTGGGTGAGCCAAAGAATGTCCTGTGGCCAGCCCGGAGGCTTGCGACACTGTGAGCCAAGACAGTGTGAGGACCCACAGGCGGTTGCCAGGCTTCAGAGAACGCAGGGAAAAATAAATAAAAAAGAGATTCCTCCGCCACAGAGTCAGCAAGGCATCAAACATCGGAGGCAGAGTCTGTATCTCAGGCCAGAGATTGGGGAGCGGGCGGGGGAATAAACCCTCTTAGCATGCATACTATCTGCAAAACAAACTTACAAGCATCTCTTAAAACTGTGGGGGGAGGAAGATATTTTTAAATTTTCTACTTCAAAAGGCAGGAGAAATGGAGATGTTTTACAACCGTTATTAGCCATTTAAAACTCAAACAATGCCTTTGCTCTTGGCTTTATTTGTTTATATTATTTTTGTGATCGCAGAAGTGTTTGTAAATACTTCCCTAATACCCAAGTTTAAGCAGCCTTTCGTGCCTTGGGAGTGTGAGGGAATAAAAAACAGAGCCTGGGTTGGCAGGACTCACTAACTTCTCTTTCCACCAAGGGCCAAGGACTTAGAGGAAGAGTGAGAGGAATCCTGAATCACAGACCTTCTCGGGCTCCCTGAGGGACGCAGAAGTGCGAGAGGTTTGTCACTGAACCAGCCGTGGGCAAACTACGGCCCGGGGGCCGGATCCAGCACGTTTGGCTGTTCTATCTGGCCCGCGGAGCCGAAAGAGCGGAGGGTTCTCCTGCTCTCCCCTCCGCTCCTTCACCAGCAGCCCAAGATGAGAGTGCCAGCATGGTCAGGTTGCTTTTGCTCCGGCCCTCCGGTCCAGTTTAAGAACCCATTGTGGCCCTCGAGTCAAAAAGTTCGCCCACCCCTGCGACTGAACCTTGTCATCTGACTGACTGGTAAATGGTGCAGTCAGGATCTGAATGGGAGTCTGTCCCCTCGTGCTTTTCAACGCTACACCAGTGGTTCTGGAACTTGAGAGTGCACCAGAATCACCCGGAGGCCCTGGTAAAACACAGATTGCAGGGCCCCACCCCCAGAATTATACATAGCCATGCCAGTGCTTCCCTGGACTGCCAGCATCAGCAGCATCTGTGAACTTGTTACCAAGGCAAATCATTAGGCCCCACTCCAGACCCTGTGAATCAGAAACTCTGGGTTGGGGCCCAGAAATCTGTGTTTTAACAGGCCTTCCAGGTGATTCTGGTACATTCTCAAGGTTTAGAACCATTGCACTCTACTCTCTTATCTTCCACATACTCCTCTTTCTTTCTTTTTCTAATTGCCCCGAATAGGAATAATTCTACAGAAACAAAAGTTCTTGCCATTGAACTAAATGACAGATTTTTATTCATGTTTTGCTGTCTATAGGAGCTGAGGCTAGAAAAACAAATTAGTATTAATGTGGGGGTTTTGTTGTTGTTGTTGTTGTTGTTGTTACTTTATATTTGTACAGAAATTCAGATAATACTGGGTTGGGGGTGGAACTAATCTTATTTGAGAACTATTCTGTGCCAGGGCTTAACATGCCTTTTCTAAATCTTCACTACTCTGCTATGAGGTTTTATGATCTTAATTTTACAGAAGAGAAAAATAAGACTTAGATGAAGTAACTGACTTAAGGCCACATTCTTATTAAAGGGCAAAAGTCAGGATTGTTCAAACAGAGATCCCTCTAATTCCAAAATCCATGATCTTTCCACTTCGTGGCAAGATCTTGGAGAACCAAATTCCAGTGTGGCCTCCACCACCCCAACTATGCAACATTGAGTAAGCGATTTCATCTCTACTTCAATTTCTCCATCTATAAATAATGTTATCATAAATCTGCCCCTCCCACACTGGAATGTTAGCACAAATGAGGAAATAGAAGTGTAAGCGCTTTGAGCTTTTTGAAGAAAAACAGTAGAAGAGCAAGTTATTACGGTACCATATGTTTAGCAGAGTGCTGCTATGTGGGCCTGAGCATTGCGTCTTTCCTGGTTATCTCCTCGCGCATGCATAAGAGGTCCGAAGGCTGTAGCTGATGCCAAAGAAAAGTTGTTTGACTTCATTTGTCAGTGTCTTCTGAAGGTTAAAGACGATGACAGATGATTTCATGCGTCGCTTTTCAAAATTACAGGGAATCTCTCACCAGGTTCATAGGCTCCAGGTAAATTGCTGGCCCATCCTCATTCTAGAAATGTTTTCTCCAAACCCTTTTTTTCTTCCTACTACAGGCACCCCCCCACACACACACCCTCCTGCCTCTATCCACTAGGTAAAGACTTAAAATTCCTTTTTTTTCTTTTCTTCCTCTTACTTTATTATGTAGAAGAATTTAGCTCTCAATCCTCACTCAGGCCAGATTCCAGGCCTATGTTTATTGACCAAATCATCCAGGGGGCACGATTCCAGGGGGCACCATTCACAAAGAATAAAACCTGAGTGGCACTCAAGGGGCTGCCGATTGCAGAGGCCACAATAGGAATGGTCCCCCTGGAACTGTGCAAGGTTGTGGCCATTTCTATGCATAGCTCCTCCATGCGTAGCTCCCACCCCCAAAATCCATTAAGGTGTTTTGTTAAACAAAAGAGCCACCTACTTGGGTATCACCATTTGCCAAGCTTTCAAATAATGGATTTCTTTGTTTATGGTTTTTTATAATGGGCCTGATCCAATACATAAAGCCTTAAGTCCTGGCTTCCACACACTGCTGTGGCACTTTTCACTCTGTCCCGTGACACTGTTGCCTATCTCCCCATTAGGCTCGAGAGTTTTGTGAAGACTTGGTCATGTTTTGTCTTCTTCACCTTGTATCCATGCCTTGGCATAAGGGCTTAAAGCATTTGCTGATATAAATAACAGCATACTGTACTTCTATGTAGGTACTAGTATAATTGGCAGAGATTTGAAAAATGGCCCTCAAGTGTGTTGTTTAACCCACGATATTTTATACAAAGAAATATATTGAGCACAAAAAATTTTTTTTATTAAGGTATTATATGTGTACATATCTTACCATTGCCCGCCCCCCCGCCAACCTCCCATTCATGCCCTCCCTCCCCAGAGTTATGTGTTTGTTGGTTGTATTCATGCATACCAGTCCTTCGGTTGTTTTCTTATCTCCCCTCAGGTCTCCTTCCCCTCCCCGCTGTCATTTGACAATCTGCTTGTTTTATGGTGACTATCTCAGAATCACATGAATAGAATCTGCTCCTCATTTGGCAGTCTGCTTGTTTTATGGTGACTATCTCAGGACCACATGAATAGAGTCCACTCCTCCTCTGGTTCACACCGCCCCTAGCCCCGGGTCCCACTGCTTCCCCTGGGACACACGGCTCACCCGGGGCACATGGCCCCCTGGGACACACGAGCCAAAAATTTTAAATTAAGAAATGTCACATTAAAAAAAAAAAGCAATCCCAGTTTCTGGAGTCCCTTCAAAAGTTAGACGCTGAAGTTGGGTATTCATCAGTGTCTTTATTCAGGTTGTACAGTGAGTTGGCCTCATTCATATGTACTAGTACAATCTGGGTGGTGGGCACTGAGTTTGTAGCCACTGGAGTGTAGGATCATATTGTCGTTTTGGAGAAACAAGTATAACATTTTGCCTTATAGATTTTGCACGTGCTCATAACTATGTATTCCAGTGTATTTTGAGGTGCTTTTGAATCATTTTTCTGGGGTAGAAAATTGTGTTGTGCCAAGTTGTACCATTTCTAAACAAGCCAGGCAAGTGCAGACATCAAATTATAACCATCCTTATCACCAACATTTTAATGGAGTTATGGCTGATGTTATTTGTCAACTGCCTTGGAAATAGAAAAGCAAATAATACCATATACTTGAATAAATTTCATAATAAGTAACTTTATGGAATGTGATCCTCTTTCTTATTCTGGATGGAGAAGCAGAAGCACGGCTAGTTCAGATAACTAACTTGCAAGAAATGTAGCCAGATTAGAACCCAGGTAAGTCTGTTTCTACAGACAGAGTCTTAACCACTAAATTAATGTTTATTGAGCCTTTCCCAGGTGCTACGGTCATGACTGCCTCCCAGCTGAAAGAGACTACCAGATTTATGGAAGAGTGTGTATTTCTTCCAACCCTTTTATAGGGTGCTGCAATAAACCCACACAGCTCCTTCTCATCTCTCTCCCCCTCCCATCCCAGTCATACTGACATGTTTATAGTCTTCAGTTTTGAAGTGTACAGACTGTCAGACATCTAAGACTTCCTTTACTCCCAATATAATTCTTGCACAAAGTTTGTTTTTATTGCAAATTATTACGAAGCGTTCTATGCCTGTGATGAACAAAAAGTGTCTCTTAAACACAATGGAAGCAATTTGAAGCAATATAATATTAACACTGAAAACCAATATCTGTAGTCAAATTGTGCTTGTGGGGAGAAATGGGAGACAGTAAGGTTGAATTAGGACAAAACTGTCACATGACATGAGTGCAGTGAAAGCTCAAAAATAGACAACCTAAAAGGAAATGGTCATCAACTTTTAGCATATTTAATATTTTATTTTTAATTGAATATTGAGAAAAATATTAGAAGTGACACCTTCCTTTAAAAAAGGTTTAAAGGATTAAACTTCTGTTGTTGCCCAGGTGGAGCTGTTTCTCTGAGTCTCGGGAATTTAAGAGATTGCACTTTTACCTTCACTTTTTATTATGAAGATGGAGCTCATCTTAATCTGCTTCGGTTTCTCTTTCTGCAAAATATGCATGGTAAGTGCATCTTTATATGGTACAGATATTGTGAGTCAAGCTAATAAATGATCATAAAGCACAGCTCTTTGAAGTATAAAGCACTGCATAATTACTAAATACTATAGTAATACTATAATAATCATCTTCATAATAATAGTAATTTTCAACCAACACATCAACCAGACCTAGATAGATGCCTTTACTCAGCTCCCAATTAGACAAAAGTGTATATGCCAACTATGAAATAAAGTAAGTAAAAATCTTAAACCACAGTCTAGTTCCACTCCCATCTATTTTCCTATGCAGAATATAATGTCAGTCTGCCAGAGATACATCTCAGTCCCATCGCTTGCTGGCTGTGAGACCCAGCTCACAGGAGACAGTCAAACCACTCCAGCCTCTTTTTTATTCAACTATAAAATGTCAGTAATAATAAGTCCCACCTCTCAGGGGTTGTTGTGAGAATTCAGCCTAACAGACTCTAAGAGCTCAATGAATGTTAGTGGTGATGATGACAGGCAGTAATATCTGGGGGGGAAAACTAACAGTGGGCAGCTATCTACTAGTAACCGTGTTTTTGATTGAAAGAGGGGCAAAAATCAATAATCTCATTTCAGGTGCCCCTCAATCACATTAACATTTATCAAATATAAGCACTTTAATATTAAACTTTGATAGAAAAATGAAAAGGTGCAATATTTTACTTTCCCGGTATAGTTGTTTGTTTTTAATAATTGTGCTTGAAAGAAATAACTATATTTTGGTTATAGATGATTAGGGAAAGAATGCTCCAGCTCACTCCTTTCTGTAGGAGTAACCATAGTTAATGATTTGGTGTGTTCCTTTCCAGACCTTTTTCTGTGCATTTACATTCACATAAACAAAACAGAATTACCCAATGGGTGGATGAAGTATATACTTAAGGCCCCAGCAAACCATGACCAAAACTTTTTGTAAAAATTTGATGTTTTCATTTTAAAAAATCATAATTTGTTGGGACTCCTTATATTTATTTAATTTTAACATGGTTTTGATCTTAAAGTAAATAATAGGATATTATTTTATATACACCATCAGCTTGTCTGTGTTCAGGAGGTTCCTGAAGATCTTAATCCAAGCTTACTTTATAAATATATTTGCACCCATATTTTTTTTTAGAACATAAATATATTCGTGTTGTTTTGCAACTTGCTTTATTTGTGTGAGTGATTTCAAACAGTGGTGTTTACTTAGCAGCAAACTAAACGAGAAAGCACTTTCACCACATCTGCCATTTTACTTCACTGAGAGCTATCTCTGTATAAAGGTCCTATTAGGACAATTTGGGCTTTAAAAGCTTCCTTTCTTGGTAAAGCAAATTTCATTTTCCATCACATTTTCAAGCCAATGTAATACAATCCTTTTTTTTAATCGTCACAGAGTGTATGATGGGGAGAAATCCTGCCGACCAGGAGCTTTCTAAATGGTGACTATGGAGGGATGCCAAGGAAATCGAACGGTGCCAAGTGCAAAATCCTCAAGTTGCTCCCTACACCAACAGAAATCCATTTGGGAGCTAGATTTCACTAAGGCAGGAAGTATTTCACCTCTGATAGAGCACATGCGGAGATTATATTTGGGAACCAGGGACTAAGGGAGAAAAAGTAAAGCTACATTGTATTTCAGGAGACAGTGAGAAGAGAACATTCCCTGGAGAAAAGCCCAGTGACCTTTTGAGAAGGAAGAAAGAATGCTGAAGCAATAGTTCAAAACTACATGTTTTTAAAATATTTCCCGTATAGTAAATAACTGCTGAAATGTTGTTATTCTTTCAATAAGCTCAATGCACTGAGAAGATACAAATATATATGTAAAGAAAATACTGCAAATGTTTAGTATACACTTACTGTTGAACAAGACACAGTGGCTCAGGGGCTACCAAGACAATCCATGGGGAGCTCTGTACCAGTGTCCGGCGTTGCCATACAATTCTTGTTCAATCTCCACTGACTGTGGCTCTACGTCACAGAACCTGTTCGCTAAGGAACAAAAAATGTCAGTTAGGGAGATAAGCTATGAACTCACAGGAAAAGCACTACAATACAAAGCATCCTGTGATCAATGCTGAATGAATAACAGAGCCTCTACTTTTCGGAGACCTCTTTCATTATTCATGCTCTCAGGACCAAGTAAGAGGTAGAACCTAAACAGCGCCACCAAAGATTTGTAGGCATTATAGGAAAAGGAGGAAAATGAAAAGAATTCCAGCTTTCAAAAATGTCTAGAAATAGCAAGTAGAGAGGACATCCAGAAGACACTGAGCAGATCCTTTTTACTAAAACAAAGAGTTTGGGCCTCTAGACTGAAGGGTCTTGACCACTAAATGAAAATATTTGGGCATTACTTTGTAGGCAATAAAGAATCAAAGCTGGCTCCCTGCCTGTGAAGCAACATGTTTAAGGTACACTTTTAGAAACACTATTTATTTTTCATGAAGGAAATTTACAAAACACTGAAAGCATTATATATATATATATATATATATATATATATATATATATATATATATATATATATATCCTACAAACCTATCACCCAGAAATGTTACACTTTTGATGGATAAAACATCAGAATTTTTTTTTTTTTGTGTGTGTGTGTGTGCATGTCACACGTTTGTGTGTACATTGGGATTATGCTTTACTCACTCAACATTATTTTGCAAGTATTTTATTAAAAACCATAATTGTGCTGCATTTCATCAGATAAATGCAATATCTGTTACTTAACCATTTTTCTGGTTTTTAGACAAGCACAAATAACTAAAATTAACCCGAGGTTAACTTGGGCAGGATTAGAGTGGGTTGGAGTGAGGATAAACTGAGAATAGGAGGAGCAGTAGTAAGAAGCTATTGGTAAAGGACTGCTTATATAAATTAGAGCATATTCACACAGAATAGATGAGTTTATAATTATTACATTGAAATATAACTATTATCTCCAAAGCTGCTGCTCCCGGTGTACTATTATAGAATAATTTCTCAAACATATTTTCTCTTCTCCTAATCACTTAAATTTGGAGTGCTCCTCCAACTATGTTTACTCCCTTGATGATCTCATTCAATTCCAAGGTTTTAAATATTGTCTACATGTTGGCCACTTGATGATGCATTATGGAAAGGGGATTTTATATGCTGAGGTAAATACAAATTTTCTGAAAAAGAATTCAAAATTTTAAGGATGGTAGAGAAGAAGAAAGAGGAAGAGAAGGAGAAGGAGGAAATTGGGGAGGGGGGAGAAGACAGAGAAGAAGTCTGCTCCACTCACAGGTTTTGCAATAGGAAAAAATACTAATACAAAATGCCCTGTGTCCTGCTCTGGGAGGGGCCCTTGGAAGTGAGGGGTCTTGAAGCTGGGTGAATGCTACAGCTTAAGCAAGGGCATGGAGACAGGAGCAGAATGACATGAAGAAATCAGTAAGGGGACATGGCTATTTAAAAGTCAGGGGATGAGAAGAACCAAGATGGCAGCATAGGTAAACACCTATACTTCTTGCCTCTCACAATCATATCAAAATTAAAACTAAAATATATAACAACTGTCATCCAGAACCACAGGAAAGCTGGCGAGTGGAAGTACTACAACTAGAAGTAAAGACGAAAGCACATTGAGACTGGTAGGAGGTGCGGAGGCACAGAATGGGCTGGCACCTGGGTGTGCTGCTTTTTTAATCAGGAGGGAGATACAAGCTCCTGCTTTCTCTGAGTTCTAGTGCTGAGCAAGACTCTGGGAGACCCAGACATTTATGCAAGAATGTGGAGGCAGCTTTCTTCCAGTCCATGGTGTTCACAACAGTCACCGTTCCTGTGCTGGGACCTCCTTGGTGCAGGGCTGACTGGCAGCCATTGCTGTTTGCTCCACCCCAGAGGTTCCATAAGACCCTGTCCTACCCAATTTACAATCCCACCCAAGCTGTGGGCAGCGGCTTTTGCATATGAATGGCCTGTCCTTTCTCAGCCTAGAACCTGCCAAATTAGCTGCAGCTGGGTCAAGGAGCACCAAAGCTATCAAAAGAAGGCCCAAGGCCACACCAGCACCAGCCTGCCTTGCTTCACAGCTTGGCCTTATCTAGGCACTTCCAAACCAGAAACAAAGAGGAGGAATCTGCAGGTCTCTCTGTAGCTCCTGCTGGGTGGCCCCAGGCAGTAGCTGACTTTGTACCTCTTTGGAGATCCGAGAGCCAGTGTATCCAGTGGTCAGTTTGAGAACATACCAGATTACAACTCTTCACATTCACACTCAAGGGGCAGACTCAGTAAACACCAAAGCCCCACTGAAGCAAATCCTGCGCCATAAAAGTGTCTCTTGCACAGCGACTCTTCTATTGTAGATACAGCTGGTCCTCCTAGCCAATTGGCCTGGAGGTCAATTCCTCCCAGTGATACCAACAGCAATCAAGGCTCAACTACAAGACTGTGCAGACAGCTCACAAAGTTGTGCACCAAGGGTGTCCACCTCATGTGATTGGGAGCCACTGGGCCCTATAGGACACAAGGTCACTCTCTCAACTCAAGGAGACCTACCAGCTACCCAATACATAGAACAAACACAGGGAAGCAACCAAAATGCAGAGACAAAGAAACATGTCACAAATGAAATAAATGGAAGAAAGCAAACTACTAGATATAGAGTTCAAAACCACAGTTATGAGGTTACTTAAGAATCTTCTAGAAACCTTTGAGAAACTTAGTGAGACCTTCAAAGATCTTACTGAGAATGCCACATAAATGGAAAAAAGCCAGTCAGAAATTAAGCATACACTGGCTGAAATAAAGAATAATATACAGAGATTCTACAATAGACTAGAGGATCCCAAGAACCAAGTCAAAGATTTGAAATACGAGGAAGCAAAAATACTCAACCAGAAGAGCAAAAAGAAAAAAGAATCCAAAAATATGAAGATAGTGTAAGGAGCCTCTGGGACAACTTCAAGCGTACCAACATCAGAATTATGGGGATGGCAGGAGAAGAGAGAGAGCAAGATATTGAAAACTTATTTGAAGAAATAATGTCAGAAAACTTCCCCCACCTTGTGAAAGAAATAGACTTACAAGTTCATGAAGCATCGAGAACCCCAAACAAGAGGAATCCAAAGAGGACCACACCAAGACACATCATAATTAAAATGCCAAGGGTAAAAGACAAAGAGAGACTATTAAAAGCAGCAAGAGAAAAACAGTTAATTATCTATAAGGGAGCACCAATATGTCTGTCAGCTGATTTCTCAACAGAAACTATGCAGGCCAGAAGGGAGTGGCAAGAAATATTCTAAGTGATGAATAGCAAGAACCTATAACCAAGATTACTCTACCCAGCAAAACCATCATTTAGAATTGAAGGTCAGACAAAGAGCTTCACAGACAAGAAAAAGCTAAAGGAGTTCATTACCACCAAACCAGTATTATATCAAATGCTGAAGGGTATTCTTTAAGAAGAGGAATAAGAAGAAAAGGTAAAGATAAAAAAATTATGAACAACAAAGTGACAACAAAGGCATATCAATCAACAAGTGAATCTGAAAATCAAATGAATAAAAAATCTGATGAACAGAATAAACTGGTGAATGTAATAGAATCAGGGGAATGGGAATGGCGCAGATTGACAATTCTTGGGGGAAGAGGGTGTGAGGGTGTGAGGGTGTGGGAAGAGATTGGACAACAATCTTATATGCATGTACTAGTACCTATGGATGCGGACAGTGAGATGGTGAGGGTCTGAAGAGAGTGGGAACTGGGTGGAGGGTTGCTATAGGGGGGAAAAAGAGGGACATCTGTAATAAGCTTAACAATAAAGTTTTTTTTTTTAAAAAAAGGGGGGGGGAATGTCAGGGTATCCGGTGGGTGGGGAAAAATCACCAAAAGTGAACCATTTGCTCTTTGACCTCTATTTATTCCGATATTTGTAGTATAACAACTTAAAAATATCATTTGATCTGGGTTTCTAAAAAATGGTACATAACTCATTGGGGGGGGGGTGGGAGGAGAAAGTCTCTATGGGCTAATTAACAACAAAATGCTCCTGAGATAGAAAGCAAATGCACATGCCTCTTCATTTTCAATGTTAAAGGTTCTCTCGTTGTTTCTATTACAAGCTCTGTGTTTCACCCAGAAGCACCCTCAGCTAAAATTTGTAAAGAATTCTTTCTTTCCATATTGAAAAGACCTGGCAACTTTGATACGACTGTAGCTTGCACCCCCACCCCCCGTTCTATGTGAGTACAAACATGTAAAAATATTTATACATCTCCCCAATCTATAGAAAACCGTTTTTTGGGGTCTTGAAAACAGTCTCTTTACAGATGGAGAGAATGTGAGAGAAATGCCCTCTGTGTGCTGGCTGAAAACTGTAATGCCTGCTCAGCACTGTGCCTCCTCTCATAACAGGGGATGCTCTGCTGAATGAGCCCTTGTATGTCAAGATTCAAAAAGTTCTTGTTTGCTCTGGGCGAACAAAGCTCTCACAGACAGTGGGATCTGCAGGGTAGCCACCAAGTGTGTTAAACCAATGTTCCCTCCACCGCATTGCCGAATAGTTTATCGTAATGGCAGTTCTCACCTTCATGTATAGAGGCCGGTGTTCGCCTCGGCGTCCTGCACAGAGCTCCCACTGACATCAAAGGAAGTGACATAGAACAGAACCCCACGGTGTAAGGAGAAACAAGCAGCATCTGATCAGAATCAGGTCATATTTTTTTTTCATTCTCTCTGTATAACTGGCTAAATTCATATACAGAATATCTAAAGGCCACCTTTCACTTCAGCAGTTTATTAATTGTCAGACGTACATGCACTTATTGGGAAGCTCGACACTGAGCCGCTTATTATGGAGGAGGGAAAGGGAGGGGGTGGTGTTGTAGAGAAATCCACCCCAACCCCAACCCCACGTTTTTCTTGGTCTACAGGATCCCCAAGAGACCCAAGTGATTGGAGTAGCTTAGTGGCTCGTTTTACTTAAAGCTGGCCTTGAGACAAGGAGGAGGAAGAGGAGGAGGAGGAGGAGGAGGAGGAGGAGGAGGAGGAGGAGGAGGAGGAGGAGGAGGAGAAAAAGAGGAGAAGCAGAAGGAAGGAGAGGGAAAGAGAGAAAATGTAAGCATGTTTAAATCTCTGGATAGGGAGACCCTTTTCTAAGCTTAAAAGCAAGTCGCTAAAGATTCGTAAACTTAACTACAAAAAAAATCAAAACTTCCCCGTGTCAAAAATTAAAACAATATCGGTCTAAATGGCAAATAAAAAGCTGGAGAAAATATTGGTGACAGCTTTGACAGGTAAAGGATTAATATTCTGAGAATTTTCTACAGATTGGATACAAATATAACAATAACTTTCAGATGGATAAAGAAATGTTTAAATTTCTAAAAATACTTAACAAAAATGTTTAACAAGATTTCTAAAAGTGTAAAATTTCTTTTTTCCCCCCAAATGTTTTTATTGATTTTTTTTTTTTTAGAGAGAGAGAGGAAAAGGAGACCTGGGGGGAGATAAGAAAACAACCGAAGGACTGGTATGCATGAATATAAGTACAACTAACGAACACAGAACTCTGGGGAGGGAGGGCATGAATGGGAGGTGGGGGGGGCAAAGGTAAGCTATGTACACATATAATACCTTAATAAAAAATAATAATTTTTAAAAAAGAGAGAGAGGAAAAGGGATAGAGATATAGAAACATCAATGAGAGAGCTGACAATTGGTTGCCTCCTGCACACCCCCTACTGGGAATTGAGCTAGAGCATAAACTTTTCAAATCTACTTATTAATTTTTTAAAATATGTGTTTATTAATTTCAGAGAGGAAGGAAGAGGGAGAGAGAGTTAACAACATCAATGATGAGAGAGAATCATTGATTGGCTGCCTCCTGCACGCCCCCAACTGGAATATGCCCTTGACTGGAATCAAGCCGGTAATCCCTTGGTTCCTGGGTCTACACTCAACCATTGAGCTACACCCAGCTGGGCTAAACTTTTCAAGTTTAAAAAGCAAGACTTTTATTCAGCAAAAGACACCATAAGTAAGTGATAGGACAATTCACAAACTTATCTTTGCAATGAAAGAAGATACTATAATAACATATATTACATCACTGCATCTAGACAAGGGGTAGGCATCCTCCTTACATAGCTGTTTATAAACTTATCATTTCTTCTTAAAACTCTCTGGCTTAATTAACATTATCTGACTATATACCACCACTTTTCTCTTTGCTATACCCATCCTCCTATCCTGAGATTTCTCTTTCCTTAAAGGTTTTAGCTCGTAATTCAGTCATTCCAATACTATTCTCATCATAATTCTTGCTGACTTCAATATTCACTTACTAATAGGGTCCTTTCAATAACCTAATTTCTAAAGTTTTTGTCCATCTTTTCTCCAATAATGTTGACTTCCATCTTAGCCACTCACTAACGTGGCCATGTCTCTAGAACTGCACTGTTCCATATGGCAGTTACTAGCGCCATGTTGCTTTTAAATTAAAATGTATTAACATTAAATACAACTTAAATTTCATCTCCTTAGCCCATTTCTAGTAATCAGTGCCACAAGTGGCAACAGTAATAGATAGTGGGGTATATGCAATGTTCTGGATTTTGTCATTACCTATAATTGCAACTCTTGCATAATGTCAGTATTAAGTATTATACACTCTGTGATGCTCAGTAATTTAAAAATTGTGTTAACTTTATTGGAGTCATATTGGCTAATCACATTATATAAATTTCTCTTTTTTCTTTATATATATATATATATATATATATATATATATATATATATATATATCTGATTCTTTACAGAGAGGGAGGGAGAGGGATAGAGAGTTAAAAACATCGATGAGAGAGAATCATCAATCAGCTGCCTCCTGCACACCTCCCACTGGGGATGTGCCCACAACCCAGGTACATGCCCTTGACCGGAATCAAATCCGGGACCTTTCAGTCCAACGCTCTATCCACTGAGCCAAACCGGTTTCGGCACATTATATAAATTTCAAGCTTATGACTATGCTTTTTTGTTGATATATATATATATATATATATATATATATATATACACACACACACAACAAAAAAGCATAATTGTAGCATATATATATATATTATTTCAGAGAGAAAGGGAGAGGGAAAGACAGAAACATCAATGATGAGAGTATTACTGATTGGTTGCTTCCTGCACACCCCCACCAAGGATCAAGCTTACAACCTGGGCATGTGCCCTGACCAGGAATTGAACCATGACCTCCTGGTTCATTGGTCAATGCCCAACCACTGAGCCACTCTGGCCAGGCGTGTTGTTGTTTTTCTTTTAATTTTTTTTCCTAAAAAATATATTTTATTGATATTTTACAGAGAGAAAGGGAGAGAGATAGAGAACTAGAAACGTCGATGAGAGAGAAACATCGACCAGCTGCCTCTTGCACAGCCCCCACCAGGGATGTGCCTGCAACCAATGCACATTTCCCTGACCGAAATCGAACCTGGGACCCCCCAGTCCACAGACCGACGCTCTACCACTGAGCCAAACCGGTTTTGGCGGCATGTTGTTTTTTAATCCTCACATGAGGACATGCTTAGAGGGAGAAAGCTGGGGAGAGACAGAGAGACAGAAGACAGGAGGAGAGAAAAGGAGGGGAGGGGAGGGGAGGGAGGGGAAGGAGGGGAAGGAAGGGGAGGAAGGGAGGGAGGGGAGAGAGGGGAGGAGAGGGCAAGGGGAAACATTGAGTGAGGGAGAAACTTTGATTTGTTGTTCCACTTACGGATTTGTGCATTCATTGATTGACTCTTGTATGTGTCCTGACAGGGAATTGAATCTGCAACCTTAGCATATTGGGATGATGTTCTAACCAACTGAGCTACCTGGCCAGGGCTCCACTGGATCTTTTCTACCACCCTAAAAACACAGGGTTATTTCTTCCATCTGAAAAAAAAAAAAAGACTATTGACCTCAGTTTTCCCTCCAGTGACTCTTCTATTTCCTTCCATCACCTTTTAGCAACAGTACTTGAAAAAGCAGTCTGCTCCTATGAACCAAGAAGTCACGGTTTGATTCCCAGTCAGGGCATGTGCCAGGATTGCTGGCTCAGTCCCCATTGGGGGGTGTGCAAGAGACAGCTGATCAATGATTCTCTCTCATCATTGATATTCCTATTTCTCTCTCCTCCCTTCCTCTCTGAAGTCAATTTAAAAAAATGTGCTTTTTAAGAAGAAGGAGCAGTCTGCTGCACCCACTATCTCTATCTTCTTTCCCTCTTTTGAATGCACATTGATCAACTTTTTGCCCTATCCCAGTGGTCGACTCACGAGCCACATGCAGCTCTTTGGCCCCTTGAGTTTTTAGCAAAGGCCAGCTTACGAGTACCCTAATCAAGTTAATAACAATATACCTACCTATACAGTTTAAGTTAAAAAAATTTGGCTCTCAAAAGAAATTTCAATAGTTGTATTATTGATATTTGGCTCTGTTGACTAATGAGTTTTTGCTGACACTTATACCGTGTCAGCAATTCTCTTGTCAAGATCACCAAAGAGCCGAAACTGGTTTGGCTCAGTGGCTAGAGCGTCAGCCTGCAGACTGAAAGGTCCCAGGTTCGATTCCGGTCAAGGGCATGTACCTTGGTTGTGGGCACATCCCCAGTAGGGGTGTGCAAGAGGCAGCTGATTGATTGATGATTCTCTCTTATCGATGTTTCTAACTCTCTATCTCTCTCTCTTCCTCTCTGTAAAAAATCAATAAAATATATTTTTAAAAAAAAAGATCACCAAAGATTTCCTCAGGGCTAAACCTAATACCAATCTCGGTCCTCATCTGGCATGACCTATCAGCAACACGTGACGCAGTTGATCCTTCTTATCTTCTTGCAATGCTTTGCTTGACTCCTAACCTGGCTTTTCTCCCTGTCTTACTATTTGTCCCCCTCAGTCTTTGCTGGTTTTCTCCTATCTCCTTGACCTCTGAACATTGAAATACTGTATATAAGTCTTTGAATTTCTTCTCTTCAATGTCTGCACTCTATGGCTTACAACTGTTTGCTCCTTCCTTTCTGAGTATTGCATATCCACACCCTTTGGATTTGTTTTGATGTGTTTCTTCTGTGCACAATATACATCCTTATCCTATTGTAGGGCTGGATTATGTGACTTTTTAAAAAAGTATATACTCCTTTTAATTTACTTATTTTAAAATATGTTTTTTATGATTGGATCAGAAAACTATGGTACATTTACACAATGGAATACTATGCTGCCATAAAAAAGAAGGAATTCTTATCATTTGCAGCAACCTGGATGGAACTGGAGAACATTATACTGAGTGAAATAAGCCAGTCAATGAAAGAAAAACACCACATGATCTCATTCACTTATGGATAATAAACTGATGAACAAAATGATAGATACAGAGACAGTAAAGCAACAAACAGACTGTTGAATTACAGCAGGAAGGGTAGGGAGATCTGGGGGAGATAAGAGATCAACCGAAGGACTTGTATGCATGCATATAAGCATAACCAATGGACACAAAACTCTGAGGGGGGGGGAGGGCATGTATGGGAGTGGGGGGGATGGTAAGATATGTACACATAATATCTTAATAAAAAAATGGAAAAAAATGTTTTTTATTTTATTTATTTCAGGGACAGGGCGAGAAAGATAGAAATATCAATGATGTGAGAGAATCAATGATCAGCTGCCTCTTGCACACACCCGATTGGAGATTGAGCCCACAACCCAGGGCATGTGCCCTGAGATAGGGAATTGAACCGTGACCTCCTGGTTCATAGTTTGACACTCAACCACTGAGCCACACCGGCTGGGCCATACCTGATTTCTTACTTTTGCTTATATTTTTTGCCCAATTTATCAACAAATCATATTAGTGCTACTTTCTAAATAAATCTAGAATCTGAAAACTTCTCACTTCCTGTTCACTCATGCCACTAGCCCAAGCTGTTATCATTTCTACCTATTTACAATCCCCCTGCCAATGGGTTGGTCACCTTTGTTTTCTCCATCCATAGTCTCAGCTCCTAACACTACTAGAGAAAGTTCTTCTCAAGTAGTAAAACAAAATTAATCAGTAACTAACCAGCAAATAACCCCCTGACCTCAGCTAGGTCAGAGTTACTCACAAGTTATCTTTTAATTTTCTCTAATCACTTTTTACCACCTCAGTATCACCTTGGTGCAAGCCACCATTATCTCTTACCTGGATAATGTTTTTGGACTGATACAAATGTTATTTTTCGTGCTAAATTTTTTAAAAATAAATTTTATTGTGTCGGATACAATTCAAAAGCAACAGCGACAAGTGAACTAAAAAGTAGCACTTTGGGGTACTTCTATTCATTTGACTATCCTAAGCATGTTTTACATGAACAGCAACAATAGTTATAATTTACAGAACTCTTCAACTTGGAAATTAAATAAGTGTGCCGCCCTTGGCCAGGCCAGCGTGGCTCAGTGGTTGAGGGTCGACTCATGAGCCAGGAGATCAGGTTTCAATTCCCGGTCAGGGCACATATCCTGGATTATTTGCTGGTTGAAAGTGGCAAAAAAACAAAAATGAAAAACAAAACAACAGTGGGGAGAACTGGCTGTTGCCTCCTTAACTCAGTAATTAATATTAGTAATATTAGCATCACTAAATTGTACACAGCATTAGCTAGGAATATTCCTGACAAAAATGTTTAACTTAAATTGAAATTTCCAGTTTACGGGGAGTAAGGGGTAGATGAACATGTTAAATTACATAAAACAAAGAAACAATCGGACAAATCCAGAGGTGAAAGATTAGATAGGGACGATGGGCCCAGTTCAACAACTCAGTAACATAATAAAGGGGGGAGGGAGCATCGTTGAAGTCAAAAGAGAATTGAGCCCCGGCCTGTGCGGCCCAGCAGGTGGGAGGGTAGTCCCACACCGTGAAAGGTCGGAGCTCGTGCAGGAGGCAATCGATTAATGTTTCTCTCTCCCTTCTCTCTCTAAAATTAATTTTTTAAAAACACACAAACACAGACAAACATGTCCTTGGGTGAGGATTAGGAAATAATAATTTTATTTTTATTAATCTTCACCCAAGAATATTTTCCCATTGCTTTTTAGGGAGAGTGGCAGAGAAAGGGAAAGACAGAGCGAAATATCAGTGTGAGAAAAACACATGGATTGGTTGCCTCCTGCAGCAGCCCTGAACCAGGGCCCAGGCCAGGGAGGAGCCGGTGTGTCCTTGACTGGAATCGAACCCAGGATCCTTTTATCTGAAGGCTGATGCTCTATCCACTGAGCCAAATGGGCTCCCCTACCTTCCACTTTCTCTAAAAAAAAAAAAAAAATCAATGGGAAAATATCCTCAGGTGAGGATTAACAAAAAATAAAATAAAATAAAAATAAAAACCAAGCCCTAATACACTATCCATCAGGCTGGATAGTGTATCAGCCTGATGACTTAGGGGTTCCAGGTTCGATTCTAGTCAAGGGCATGTACCTTGGTTGTGGGCACATCTCCCAGTGGGGGGTGTGCAAGAGGCAGCTGATTTATGTTTCTCTCTCATTAATGTTTCTGATTCTCTATCCCTCTCCCTTCCTCTCTGTACAAAAAAAAATCAATAAAATATATATAATAAAAACAAACAAAAAAAACAATAACAACAGGTGACGGTGATTTTTTAAAAATGTCATATCTTGTATAATTTAATTTAAAATACTTCAGGAAAACAAAGATGAGGCAAATAAGGCAAATTGTTAAATCTACATGCAAGTATATTGGTACCTGTTATGGTACTCGACTTTCCTGTATATTTTAAATTATAATAAAATTAAATGTAAACTTAGTGGTAGAAAGTGATAAAGTAATAGTCTGAGATGGTAACTGAGTCAAAGTTGCTTTTACTGTAATCCTATCTAATAAAAGAGTAATATGCAAATTGGCCATCACTCCAACACACTAGTTGGCTGCCCCCATGTGGTCAAAGATGGCTGCCCCCATGTGGACACAAGATGACCACCACAAGGTGGCCAGCAGGGGAGGGCAGTTGTAGACAATCAGGCCTGCAAGGGAAGGCCAGCAGGGAAGGGCAGTTGGGGACAACCAGGCCTGAAGGGGAAGACAGTTAGGGGCAATTAGGCTGGCAGGGGAGCAGTTAGGTGTGGATCAGGTTGGCAGGGGAGTGGTTAGCGGGTGATCAGGTTGGCAGACAGAAGCGGTTAGGGACAATCAGACAGGCAGGCAAGCAAGCGGTTGGGAGCCAGCAGTCCTGGATTGTGAGAGGGATGTCCAACTGCCCAGACATCCCTTAAGGGGTCCTAGATTGGAGAGTGTGCAGGTTGGGCTGAGGGACATTCACCCCCACCCCCGGCCCCTGGGCATGAATTTAATGCACTGGCCCTCTAGTATGTTTATAAGCTGAAAGGAGACAATATGGAGAGAGAGGGAGGAACTGATTGAACAAGTCGAACAAGTGGTATAGGATGGAATACAAGGACAGGTGAAGAGTTCAGACCTGCTGCAGCGCCCTCAGCCAGGTTGCCTGGGCCTCCCTCTTTGGGGAGGTCGTGGCGGCCCCCTTCCCTGATTGATCACATCACCAGCCAGTGGCCTGGGCCTCTCTCTGCGGAGCAATCATGGGGCAATGGCGGGGGCCCCCCAACCAATCACATCGCACCCGTCTTGGCTGGCCTGGCGCCAGTGCGTGTCATAGCATGGTGGTCTGGAAGATCATTCTGCTGTTGTACCGTTCAGTCCATTTGCACATGATGCTTTTATTATTATAGATTATTATAGATGAACATGGATGTAGTAGAGAGTCTATAAGGTAGCTCCCAATGACACCCACCGCCTGTTACTCACACCCTTGTAGGATCCCCCTCCCCTGAGTGTAGAATGGACCTACTTACTTCTAATAAATAAATAAGGCAAAAAACATGGGCTGTCTCTTCTGAGATGATGTTCCCAAAAGACTCCCCCTTCCAACTTGCTTGCCCTCTCTTGCTTTCCCCCTCATTGGCTCTGTGAAGCCAGCTGCCATGCTGTGGAGAGACCAACCAGGCAAGGAGCTGAGAGGGGCCCCTGGCCAGCAGCCCAGGAGGACATGAGGCCTGTGGACAGCCACCCGAGGGACCTTGGAGCGGCTCCTCCCCCTCAGCCTCGGGTGACGTGGGCCCCGCGGACACCCTGATGGCAGCCTTGTGAGCGACCTGAGCCGGAGGGTCCAGGCAAGTCTTGTCCAGATTCCCGATGCACAGAAACTGTGAAGTAATAAATGTTGGTTGTTTTAAGCTGATAAGTTGGGATGATTTCATAGATAATGAACTAATACAATGAATGTTGCCTCTTGAGAATAACAGGAGATAAGACAGAGAGGAAAGCTATGAGCCAGGAGCAGGGGTTCAGAAAGATTTAAGGCTTTCTCACGTTTAATGTGTGTGCAAATCCCTCCAGGGTCTTGCTGAAGTTCAGATTTTTGTTCAGTAGTTCTGGGGCCTGAGGTTCTGCACTTCTGACACGGTCCCAGGGGGTGCTGATGGGGCTGGTCCCCTGAGCAGCAGGGATCTGACGTGCCCTGAGGGTGAGCAGAGGTTGGCAGAGATGATGGGTAGCAGGTGAGTTAGAGAATCCAAATCAAAATGCTGATGGAGCCGAGACCGGTTTGGCTCAGTGGATAGAGCGTCGGCCTGTGGACTGAAAGGTCCCAGGTTCGATTTCAGTCAAGGGCATGTACCTTGGTTGCAGGCACATCCCCAGTAGGGGGTGTGCAAGAGGCAGCTGACTGATGATTCTCTCTTGTTGATGTTTCTAACTCTCTATCCCTCTCTCTTCCTCTCTGTAAAAAGTCAATAAAATATATATTTTTTAAATGCTTATGGAGGGTGTTGAGTTGTTCACCAGCATAAGGAGCAGGCCTGAAGTGAGGCCAGAAAAGAATACAGAGGGAGCAAATAAGCAGATCAATCTGGTGAAAATGTAAAGCATTGAGTGTTGCCTGCAGCTGGTCCTCCACGATATGTTTAAACAGGTGTCTCACAGTTAAGGAACAGCTCTCTCTCTCTCTCTCTCTCTCTCTCTCTCTCTCTCTCTCTCTCTCTCTCTTTCACACACACACACACACACACACACACACACACACACACACACAATTGCTCTTAATATCTATCCATATCTACTTAATAGAACCTGACTTAGAAAAGGTCATTAGGATAAATGGAGAAATAAGTCCCTTCCTTATTTCATCGTTCATTAATTCATTCGTTCGGTCCTTCATTCGTTCTGCAACCCTGAACTGAGCACTTACTATGTGCTAGGAAGGAGGAGACAAACGTGAGTAACAGAGTCCCTGCCCCCGTGATTGAAATAGCAGGGCACAGGTACACGGAGAAGGGCTGGACAAGGTGCTGGTGCGCTAACAGGTATGAAAGTTACCAGTGGCCTGGCCAGGCAAGCGATTCATTTTTCTCAAAGGCTCAGGGCGAGGAGAAGGCGCACAGAGTAGGTGAAGTCCTCCTCGCGCTTACTGTTTCGCTGTGTAGAGATGAGGAGTGAGATGGTGGTTGGGAAAGACTGGCCTTCTAGATTTCTGCAGAGAGGGGCAGACATTGAGAAAGGGGGCCGGGGAGTTCTAGGTAGATCAATTTGTAAATAAATCTCTCTCAGACCCCGTCCTGGAGCCGATAACTTATGCTTGCACAGCAACAGACTCCTAACCTTTGTTTGGTTTCCTCTGTGGGAAGAAAAACTTGCAAACTGGCCAACGTAAATATATTGCCCCACTTGGCTGTTACAATTGTAAATGATTAAATCGATTTTCTGATACAAATCAGACTCACGTGAGTTTGCGATGCAAGAGCCAGTTTTTCTTGGGCCTGAGCAAGCCAGGATAAGCCAAGAGTGAGGATCCAGACTGGCAAAGACAGAAAACCCGGAGAAATCGCGGAAGGCAACACTTTTTCCTGACCATCAACCTCTACACAAATGAGACAGGCCACATACAGAGGACTCCATCAACGATTGCATTGTTTACTGAAAAGCACTAGAAAGGCACATGCTGTAAGATTTAGGGATGGGCGCAAGGGGGAGGACCTTGAAAGAGAAGCTAAACATACGTTCATGAACGTATTTGAATAGATACTACAGTTCGGATGCTTCGGCCATGTGTGTGCATTAATAGTGAGCGCCAGCACCATGCTTTTATGCCTTCCAACTGAGACAAATGCTGATAAAGAGAAGAGTTTGGTGAACTGCTCCTGGGCCTCTTGGAAACTATACATAAGGTCTGTTTGACATCACACACTAATGTTCTGCTTGGTCGAGTCTGACTAGTTTTTCTCTCGCTTAACAGGGCAATCCTTTCCCTGCCCTGTGAGTCCTCTCCAGCCTTGAACAGCAGCGGCAGCACTAGCTGGTGTAGCTGCGGGCCCAATGTGCACGTGCGCACACGAGCATCCTAAGCAAGGCTGCGGGAGGCTTCCATGCCCTGCCTCCTTTGACTGGACCCAGACACGGCATCCCGACAAGAACCTGCCCGTGTCCTTAGCTCACCTGGATGTACTGAGGTCTTAAGGTTTTAAGTTCCACATCTGTCTGCTTTACTCTTCACAGTATAAATTCCCATGTGAGTGACCCCACAAGAAAACCCCAAAGGCATTGTTTTCCACATTTAAATGTGTATGTCACACTGAAACTGAAGATCTAACTTACATACAACACCAAGCATTTGATCACTTTTTGTCTAGTCTTTGTCAGGTGCATTTTTTACAGAGTTGAAATTAGTATGCTCATTATCCTGTTGTTTTTATTCCACATGTACCTCCTGGAGCTCCATATAGTTAGACGTACACTCATGTCTCAGTGTAGAATGGATTCTTATTAGTTAAAAGAGGTTCAGAGGCCCTGGCTGGGTAGCTCAGTTGGTTAGAGCATCATCGTAGATACCCGCTCAGGGCACATACAAGGATCAACCAATGAATCCATAGGTAAGTGGAACAGCATATTGATGTTCCTCTATCTCTCTCCCTTCCTCTCTCTAAAAATCAACAAATATATATATATATATATATATATATATATATATATATATATATATAATAAAGTAGGTACAGAGTATTCAGTGTATTGACAGAACAGGTTCTGCTTAGCCCTGCTATTTATTCTATTTATTGCTGGATTTGGGGTTGTTTCCAGTTTTATAAATAAAGCTGTTATATACAGCCTTCTACAAATTGCTCTCTCTTCTTTTAGGCCAGTGGTCGGCAAACCCATTAGTCAGTAGAGCCAAATATCAACAGTACAACAATTGAAATTTCTTTTGAGCCGGAAACCGACTTCTGCGCATGGGCCACGAAGTTTCAATCGCACTGTATGTGCGCGCCCGCACGTGGTATTTTTAAAAAATATATATTTTATTGATATTTTACAGAGAGGAAGGGAGAGAGATAGAGAGCTAGAAACGTCGATGAGAGAGAAACATCAACCAGCCGCCTCCTGCACACCCCCCACTGGGGATGTGCCCGCAACCAAGGTACATGCCCTTGACGGGAATGGAACCCGGGACCTTTCAGTTCGCAGACCAACGCTCTACCACTGAGCCAAACCGGTTTTGGCCGCACGTGGTATTTTGTGGAAGAGCCACACTCAAGGGACCAAAATGCTGCATGTGGCTCGAGAGTCGCAGTTTGCTGACCACTGTTTTAGGCTACTGACTTGGAACATATTTCCCCGAGAGAGAATGAATGAGCCAATGGCTGGACAGTGAGGAAGCACTGAAGGTTGATAAGCAGTTGAAGGGCATGATCGGATTTTCCTCTTTAAAGGTCTGTCCGGCGAGGATAATACCTATTACGGGGTTTATTTTGAACACGAAATGAGGTCAACAAGGTACAAGCACAGTAAAGAAGAAATTGTGCAGCTATAGATTATTATACTCAGAATTTTGTCAGGAAGGCTAATTATTAAAGTCTAATCGGTGTTAATTGACTGGTCATCAATTTAGTCACACACTCCAAGTGTTTTTCTTGGATTCTTATTTTACCTTTTATTGCTAAGGATAATGCAGTGCCGCAAGAAGCAGTGAACTTCCACAAATAACCACCAAAAACAGGCCTATTCTTTACCCCGGGGACAAATGCCTGTTTCCGGAATGCAGGCCTACCTCAGAAGCATGGAAGTGGCCCTCTGCAGCTTGACAATTTCCATGATCTGATAAAGAAAAGGAGACATTATGCAGTCTAGACACTGGCTTAAGGGCCAGCTCCTCACATTTCTCTTCTCTCTTTTCATTTTATCCATGGTAATCCTCTTACTATATTGAAGTCCTGTTTTTGCTTCTCTCTCTGTTCTTACGCGCTCACAGTGCCCCGGGGTCACCATCTCTGGGCTCCATTTTCTCCTCCGGAAAGTGAGGAGGTGGTCGTGATGGTCTCTTCTGGCCCTCGCAGCGTGGACCTCAGAGGTTCTATGGTTCTGTCCCTCTCTCTGGATGACGAGGCCCAGGCTGGCTCCAACCCAGTGTCTTGTTGCTTCAGTTTCCCTAAGCCACCAATCACTAGCTCTTCAGGGAAATCTTTGTCAAAGTGTGGCATCTGAGTCACCTTAAAGCACACTAAAATGCAGATTCCCGGTCTCCAGGCCTCCTTAATCAGAGTCTCAGGGGTGAGGTCTGAGAAGCTGTTTTATAAAAGACAAGCATGGCCTAGCCAGGTAGCTCAGTTGGTTAGAGCATTGTCCTGATACCTCAAGGTTGTGGGTTCAATTCCTAGTCGGGGCACATACAAAAATCAACCAATGAATGTATAAATAAGTGGAATAAAACAAAACAAAACAGAAAAAACCCCATGATGTTTCTCTTTCTCTCTCCCTTCCCCACCTCTAAAAAAAAAAAAAAAAAAAAAAAAAAAAAAAAAAAAAAAAAAAGACAAATACATTCAATACAGATGATCCTGAACCAAACTGTGAAATGCCACCTTAGAGTAACTCCTCCCCTTGCAAATTCATTCATTCTTCACCTTCCCAGTATCTACCTCTTATTCTTCAAGGTTCTGCTTCCAAAACATTCCCACCAGAATCACATCAAAGACAACAGGTTCCCAGGACCGGCAGGCGTCAGAGAGATGCACAAAGAAGGCCTTTTCAATCCCAGTGAGCCTCCGTCCCATCTGGTCTACAGCTACCTGACCTACTGCCAACAGGGATGACACTAAATGTGGCATCAGAAGATTTCCATGGGTTGAACTGTGTCCCTGACCCCAAATGCGTATGTTGAGCTCTAATTCTCAGTACTGCAGAATGAGACCTTGTTTAGAAATAGAGGTATTCTGGATGTGATTAGCTAAATTATGATGAGGTTAGACTGGAATAGGGGGAACCTCTAATCCAATTTAACGGGGGTCTTTATAGAAAGGGAGCATTTGGAAACAAATAGATACACACACACAGGGAGAACACCATGTGAGTGTGAAGGCAGAGGATCGGGGTGAGGCACCTACAAATTAAGAAACAGCAAGGACTAAGAGAGCCGCCAGACACTAGGAAAGAAGCATGGAGCAGATTCTGTCTCCCAGTTTCCGAAGGAACCAACCCTGCCAACATCTTTTTTAAAAAAAAAACAACATATTTTTATTGATTTTTTTACAGAGAGGAAGGGAGAGAGATAGAGAGCTAGAAACATTGATGAGAGAGAAACATCGACCAGCTGCCTCCTACACACATCCCCCTCCTATCGGGGATGTGCCCACAACCAAGGTACATGCCCTTGACCGGAATCGAACCTGTGACTTTTCGGTCCGCAGGCCGACGCTCCATCCACCGAGCCAAACCGGCTTCGGCCCTGCCAACATCTTGATCTCTCTCTTCTAGCTTCCAGAAGTGTTAGGACAATAAATTCCTATTGTTAAGCCACTCAGTGCTTCATTACTGCGGCTCTAGCAAATGAATACAGAGACCTGGGTGACAATCGTGGCTAGGACACAGGGACTTAGGCTATCACTAGCTGCTCTGAGTTGCACTGTGCCATCTCATTGGAAAGACAGAAAATAGGCTATGTTTCTTAGAAGATGAGTGTTAGATGAGAGCTGTGTGAAAGCACCTGTGACATATTGACTATTGGTGAGATAATTATTCACCAAGTACCTGACAGCGAACTGCTTAGGGAAGATCATAAAGGCATTCTTTGGCAATCGATAATTATTTTTCACTCCATACAAAGATGGGCACCATGTTGTAGGTGCCTTCAGTTATCCAAACTGTGCTATTTGTACAGATGAACTCCCTGTGCCTTATCCAACGCCAGGCCCTGTAAGTGTACGGCAGATTGCATCCCTTCTCAGACCACTTTAGCATTCTCCTCTTTCTGAAATCTTCCATATTCTCCTTCCATCAATGTACAAATATACTATTATTATTTCTCACAGTTTAAAAAAACTCTTCTTTAATCCTCCTTCACCTGTGAACTACCCTTCATTTCTTTCCTCTCCTTTGTAATAAAACTTTATGAAAGAGGTATTATAACCTCTGTCTCCAGTTCCTCTCTTGCCATTTTTAACTTTTAGTAAATGTTATTTTAGACATTTAGAAGTGTGCACAAAATCCTCAGCTCTCAGTTAATGTCGACCAAGCGAGCAATCCTGCTAAGGAACACCCAGATCAAGGATTAGAATATCATTGTATTGCATATTTGAAAGTTCTAAAAGAATGGACCTTGCCGAAACCGGTTTGGCTCAGTGGTAGAGGGTCGGTCTGCGGACTGAAAGGTCCCGGGTTCGATTCCGGTCAAGGGCATGTACATTGGTTGCGGGCAACTGGTTGATGTTTCTCTCTCATCGACATTTCTAGCTCTATATATCTTTCTCTTCCTCTCTGTAAAATATCAATAAAATATATTTATAAAAAATAAAAAAATAAAAGAATAGATCTTAAAAATCCTCATCACAAGAAAAAAATTTTTTTATAATTATGGTGATGGATGTTAACTAGAAAAAAAAAGAATTAGAATATCACCAGCACCCTAGAAGCTCATTGCCTGACCCCTCCCAGTCACTAACACCAAGGTAACCATTATTATAACTTCTAGCACCAAGATTAGTTTTCCTGTTTTTGAACTTCATACAAGTGGAATCATACAGTGTACACTCTGCATCTGGCTTCCTTCCCTCAACATTGTATTTGTGAAATTAGCCCACGTTGTTGGGAATACCAATAGTCCACTCATCCTGATGACTTCCATGCAGGGGCTGGGAACTTTTCTGTAGAGTGTCGGACAGTAAATACTTTAGGCTTCATGGGCTGGAAGGAGTTTAGCACAACTACTCAACTCTGCTGCTGTAGCTCATGAAAGCAGCCACACACAATACTTAAACACATGGTTGTGGCTGTGTCCTAGTGAAACTGGATGAAAATAGGGTCTGTGCTGAATTGGACTCTTACACTGTAGTTTTCTGACCCCTGCTTAGTCTATGAAGTGTTTCCCAAACTTCTGACATATGTGTACCCCTTCTATAATTTTCGTAACGCTGAGTACCCTTCATCAGAAAAAGGATGTATTTTAATAACAATCAAAATATATTTATTTTTCTTTTTTTGGGGTACATAGACAAAATAATAATAAACAAAAAATAAAATTATTCATAATAAAATATAAATAAAAGTTATATTATAAATAACATTTATTTGCACACCGGACCATCTCACGCCTCACAAGACTGTCTTGACTCATGAGAACGTAGAATTAGGCGCAGCTAAGCATGGTGCAGTGCATATGCCCACCAAACTCTTCCTGTACCCCTGGGGGTATGTGTACCACACTTTGGGAAACACTGCACTAGAGCATGGGAGGGGGGGCGCTCTTCCTGGAGTTAGGTCCCACCGGTTGACAAACTTTGCCCTCACACACTGAACTTTCACGGCAGCCCCTAATGTGAGCAGACAGCTAAGGAAAACCAGAGAGTGTGAAAGGGGGAGATCCTGGCAGGTCCCCAAAGGACCGTATTACTCTGAATAAATATGCCGTGATGTATTTATCCATTTTAATGTTGATGGACATTTGTGCTATTTCTTTATTCTTTCCCTGTTTTTCATGACCCCACTGGCACAGAACATTTTGTAACTGTCTCTCTGATGATACACATCATACTGTGTGCTAATAAGCTAGTTAAACAAGTGATGCCATTACAAATCAGCTATTCAGATAATTTAGGTAAGTAATTTATATTTATTTTTTATTTATATTTTTTATTTATTATTTATATTTTATAGTGGCTGCAAAAAGTGCTGGCCTTGAAAGTGACACTTAAAACTTACATTATGGCAAATTCAGAGGAAAAATAATACAAGTTAGTATTGTTATTATTTAGAAAGAAATATAGGATTAAAATTTAAGTAAATATATTTTTAAAAATTTAAATATAGTTACTTTATAACAATCAAATTAATTTAATTTATAAACTAACAATAAAATATGTTCATGTAATTATGTACCTACTTACTGTGCTTTTAAGCAATATGAATATAATAATTTATAATATAATTTTAAATTATTTTTTTTAGATTTTTAAAATAATGAGTAAGAAAAGAGGATGCAAATTCAATGATGATTTAAGAAGTGAATTTCTTTTTATTAAAAAAACCAAAAGCGATTACATGGTAAAATGTGAGAAATGTAATGGTGAATTTTCTATTTTGCACGGCGGGAAGAATGATATTTTAAAGCACTTGGAGACACAGACACATAAAAAATATTTAAATACTGCTGCATCTTCCTCCAAAATACAGGAATTTTTTTTGGAAAACAACTTATGGGGACGAAGAAAAGAAATTAGCATTAGCAGAAGGACTTATGTCTTTTCATGCTATTAACATACAGACCAAATTTTTAATCAAGAATCTCCCCCCCCCCCTCCCCGGAAATGGTGTTCTGCTTTACCAATGTGAAAATCTGGTCACCTTAAAAAAGAGGGACATATGTAATACTTTCTTCAATAAAAATTTATTTAAAAAATAAAAACAAAAATAGAAGTTCCTACAGTGACCTACCAGCCTGCACACCATTGGGTCCTTGTTACAGCTTCCTGTCTTCCACAATCCACCCTCCCCTCCCACTGCTCTGGCCACCCTGGCTCCCAGCTATTCCTCAGACACACCAGGCATACTCCTGCCTGGTAAGCTCTTCCCCCACGTGTCTTTTTGGCTGAGCCTCTCGACTCCTTCAAGTCTTTGCTCAAATGTCACCTTCTCAATAAGGCCTACCCCAACTAGTCTATTTAAATTGCAACCAGCCTTGCCTGGCTGGCATGTTTCAGCGGTTGAACGTCAACCTTTGAGTCAGGAGGTCACAGTTTGATTCTCGGTCAGGGCACATGCCTGGCCCCCAGTGTGGGACATGCAGGAGGCAGCTGATCAATGATTCTCTCTTATCATTGCTGTTTTGTTGTTAATCTTCACCGGAGGATATTTTTCCATTGATTTTTAGGGAGAGTGGAAGAGAAAGGGAAAGACAGAGAGAAACATCGATGTGAGAGAAACACATTGATTGGTTGCCTCCTGCACAAGCCCTGATCAGAGCCCAAAGTACATGCACTTGACCAGAATTGAACCTGGGACCCTTTGGTCCACAGGCCACGTTATCCACTGAGCTAAACCGGCTAGGGCTAATCATTGATTTTTTTTTTTATCTCCTTCTCCCTTCCTCTCTGAAATAAATAAAAAGATATTTAAAGCAAGCAAGCAAGCAAACAAATCGCAACCAGCCTTCAAATGCTTTAAATTCCTCAAATTCTGCTCTACTTCTTTCTTTTTTCATAACACTCAGAATTTCCTAGCACATTATATAACTTACTTATTTATTATGTCTATTGTTAATCACCTATCTCCCCACACTAGAGCATAAATCCTTTGTGGGCATGAACCTTTTTACTCATTGATGTATTTCAGTCTCTAAGTACAATGCCTATCACATAGTAAGTACTCAATAAATATTTGTCCAATGAATGAATGACATGTATTTCCCTTTAAGAAGCATTAGTCTTGTTTTGGGGTGCAAATTCTCATCCTGGGTTGAAAGCTAAAGGATTCATGTGTCAAGTTCCCAGCGAGTGGTTTGGCAATTATATCAACTACAAGCAGGTCCTCTTAGGTCGGTAGACACCTGAGGCTGTTTATTTTATTGCTGAAAGTTTGGTGTGAGAGCATTTTGGTCCGGTTTGGGAAAACAGCAGTGTTCTAACCAGCAGCTCTAATAAATCTTGCACATTCTTGAGCCCATAAGCCCTGGCCTCTTGCCTCTCTACACACCCATTCATCCGACTAAGAAGAAGCTCTTGTTGGAGCACACAGGGGCACTTGATTAGGGAGAGCGATGGGAAGGGCCTAATCTTCTTCCCTTTCTGCCCTGGGGACAAAGCCTCAGAGCAAGCGGCTGGCTGCTTAGGAGGCGCAGAGTGTGACAAGAAACACTGCATCTCTCCACGGCTACCGAGCAAGCGGCTTGCCCGCTGTCCAGACCCAGGTCAAGTCAACACATGGAGCCAGACACTAACACAGACTCATGCCAAGGCAAGTTGTATTTTCTTCTGGGACTGAGAGTAACTACCTGAGCATCAAAGTCTATAGAGAGTAGTCGGCTGAGAGATGCTTCATCCAAAAGGACAAACACGATTACTTTCTGATTCCATGTCTCTTTTTACATTATTTTCTATTATAGCCCTTTTCACATTTCCACTGTCATTTGTTTATGTTTTGTGGTTGTTTTATTTATAACAAACTAGTGGTTAAGGGCATGAACTCTGAAGCCAGACTGTATGGGTTGAGTTCCAACATCAGCACTTATTAACTGTATGAACTTGGGCAAGTTAATCAATCTCTCTGTGCCTTAATTTTCTTGACTGTTGAATGCATATAATAATACTACCTATCTCATGAGATTGGCATAAGGAGAAAAAGAATTAATATATATAAAAATCACTTACCACAATGTCTGGCATATAGGAAATATGAATATATGCATAAATGTGATATATGGATATAGATATAGATGTATAGGTATAGATATAGATATAGATATATGGATATAGATAGAAGAAATTTGTGTCTTGGAAAGACATAAATAATCCAAGATTTGCTTTCATTCTGACCCCTACATTCCAATGGAATGAGACATGTGTTTGTCTGATGAAGATTCTAATAAGATGTTAAGGAGAAAAAAATAATTCTGACCCTGTGCACACATGCCCAGAATGCCTTTCTCCTTCTGGCAGGGCTGAGCCAGTCTCACGAGACAAGCTCCCTAGCAGACATTCGAGAGGGAGACCTTAGAGGACCAGAGGTTTGATGTGACATGACCAGGGCGTACAGGAGGTGATGGCAACGTTTAGGACAGGTTTTATTTGCTTTGTCACACTCCCCAAAATGTGTATTAAGTCTCTGTGGTCAGCATATCCATACACGCCCTCGCCTTTATTAGTCAGGTCCTTTACGGTTTGCCAAACCTTGGGGCCTAAATTGTGTGCCTCTTCTCCCAAATTGGTATTTTGAAGCCCTAACCCCCAATGTGATTGCATTTGTACATAGAACTTTTAGGTAATGAAGTTCCACAAACTGGGCTTAAAAACAACATCAATTTATCCTCTCATTGCTCTGGAGGCTAGAAGTCCAAAATCAAGGTGTGAGCAGAGCCAAGCTCCCTCGGAAGGCCCCAGGGAATCATCTTTCCTCGCCTCTTCAAACTGCTGGTGGCCCCCGGCCGTCCTTGCCCTGCGGCAGCATAACTCCACTTTCTGCTACCCTTGTCTTCATTTGTGCATTTCCTGTGTCTTCTATTCTCTTTAAAAAACACCAGGCATGGGATTAAGTCCACTCTGATCCAGTATAACCTCGTGTTAACTAATTACATCTGCAGATCCTATTCCCAAATAGGGTCACATTCTAAGGTTCTGGGCAGACATGATTTGGGGCAATGTGGCACACGATTCAACCCACTATATTGCTTTATTTAATTAAGACTCTTTAGTTAAAAATTACGGAACAACCTTTGAGCCACATTATGGAAAAATATTTTATTAATTGGACATGGGAGAGTTTCACAGAACCCCAAGGCAATAAGCAGTCAGCCCTCAGGAGAGAACCTGGAACAGCGCAGCTATCAGAAGTATTCGTTCTCTCTCTCTCTCTCTCTCTCTCTCTCTCTCTCTCTCTCTCTCTCATCTCAGTCTCCCCCTGCCTGGCTTCCTCTGCGTTTCCATGCCCTCAGCAGGCAGAAGGTGACCGACCCACTTCTCCAGAGTTTATATGTATGTTCAACTGACCAGGTCAAATTGGGTAACCTTGATGAATAATAATCAGGAGAGAGAATCTGATTGGCCCATTCAGAATCAGGTGTTCAACCCTGGTCCAATCAATTGTGGGTGAGTACAGTGATAGTGAATAGTAAATACAACTGGGGGAGTGGAGTCATCCACGGACAAGGAAGGCATCTCTCGGGAAGATGAGTCACTGTAAGCCGGATAAACACCCCAAAAGGTCTAGAACACATTTGATAGCATTTAGCAGCATGCAAAGTGTTTTCATGTATATTCTCATTCGATTTGTGCCAGTTCACCCAGAGTAGGTGTAACTGGCATTCTGCCCATTTTGCAGATGCAGAAACAGGCTCTAGAGATGAGATGACTAACCCACAGTGATGGTCCTGTCGGAGACCAGACACAACGTTCTGTCGTCGGCCTCGGCCTGACTTTCACCTCGCCATGCAGTACAGCACAGTGGTCGGCAAACTGCAGCTCGAAAGCCACATGCGGCTCTTTGGCCCCTTGAGTTTTTAGCAAAGGCCAGCTTAGGAGTACCCTAATTAAGTTAATAACAATGTACCTACCTATATAGTTTAAGTTTAAAAAATTTTGGCTCTCAAAAGAAATGTCAATCATTGTACTGTTGATATTTGGCTCTGTTGACTAATGAGTTTGCCGATCACTGGGCTAGGGAAAGATGGAGAGAAATACTGATGTGAGATCACCTTCACAATTCTACCCCCTAGACATCACTGTTCTCCCTGAATGTGTTCCCTGATTTGGCATACTAAAATGAAAAGAAAAATCATTTCCTTGTAGCATTTAAACTCAAATCCCTCCTCCTTTGCATTTGATGATCATCTAATTCTGGAATCTAATCAATTCCCCGAGTTTGGGGAAAGTGAGCTAATGCTTTTTATTCATCTCCTATATTTTCTCTGAGGTTTGTTTCACACAGTCACTAGTTCAAGCTCCCTCGACTCATTTTTTCACTCATTACATTCCCCAGTCCTGTGCCCCACAGTGAATGATTTTGCCTCCTGTTTACTGAAACTCCATTAGTTTCCTTGGCCTTAATTTCCTTGAACTTTCTGTTTCTATTTTCAATTCATTTTCTTTCCATTATGTAAGGAAAAAAAAATTCCTTCTCTCGTTAGAGGTAAAAGTTTTCTCTCCTAAAGCTTCCTAGAACCATTAATCTCATATAATTTCCTCTTTGTAAAAATTACATATTTCTTTCTCAACTGCTTCCTTCTCTCTCTCTCTCACTTTCATTTTTAGCTTTTCTTTTATTTCTAGGAAAGAATAACAACCCAAGCCTTTGATAGGTCTTGCTGTCCCTTCTGTCTGTACGGCCATTCTTCTTGAAAAAATGGTCTTTGCTCCCTACCTTCATTTTTTCCTCATCATTCCTTCCCTCTTTTCAGTCTGCTGTCCTTTCCACTACGTGGCTAAAATTTTATTTTTTAAAGAATAGCTTCCATTTATCGTCTCACTTTGTTGATGTTTTCATTTAATTAGTCAAACCATTATTGTAGCTGCTATAATATCCTTGTCTGTTAATTCTGTCTATCTCTATAATTTCTGAGTCTGTTTCCTTCGAGGGATTTTTATTTATTTATTTATTTATTTTTTTTGCTATAGGTCATGGTCCTGCTGTGTGTGTGTGTGTGTGTGTGTGTGTGTGTGTGTGTGTGTGTGTATGTGTGTGTGTGCTTTCATTCCTCACCCGAGGATATTTTCCCATTGATTTTTAGAGAGTGTGGAAGAGAGAGGGAGAGACAGAACTATTGTTGTGAGAGAAACACATCGAATGGATGCCTTCTGCACGAGCCCTGACCAGGGCCGGAGCCAGGGAGGAGCCTGCAACCAGAATACATGCCCTTTCCCGGAATCGAACCCAGGACCCTTCAGTCTGCAGGCTTATGCTCTGGCCACTGAGCCAAACTGGCTAGAGCTGGTTTTGTTTTTATTAGATGCTAGATACTGTGGGTTTTACATGATTGAGTTGTCTAGATTTTGCTGTCTTCCTTTAAAGATTCTCATGTTTTGTGGCAGGCAGTAAAGATACTGGATCCGTTGGGGCTTGCATGAAGCCTTTTTAGGGCAGATATAAAGTAACCTTTATTCTAGGGATAGCTTAGTAACACTACTAAAGCATGGCCATTTTTGGATGTGAGTGAAAAAGGGTTCTACCGACCGTTAACTCACAGGGTGATCTGATTATAAATTCCTAACTGGGCAGGTCATGGTGACTAGTCATGCCCCAGGCACATCAGTAAAAGGTTTCTCTCTGCCTTAAGCAAGTCCTGGTCATTGTTTGGGTGCAGCTAGGTCACCACACCTTTGAAATGCCTCTTTTCAACCCCTCAGGAGCCACCCTCCAGAGAGCACATCATCTTCATGATTCTGTCACCCAATCCCTGCCTTGCTTTCTCCCACCGCCATGTAATCTTCCTTAGTTCCCTCTTTAGTTCAAAATTCGTAAAAGAAGCTGCAAACTGCCGTTCTAAGAAGTATTATTCCCAGCCTGTTGAGACCTTGCTTCCAGGCTTATCTTTGGACGGGCTAAGACCAGGGACTGTTGGGTTCACAGCTCCCCGGTCTCTATCCAGGCTGTGGAGTTTCACTGCACCCCACCCCCCAAACTCAAAATGAGCCCCTGTGGAGGCTGGAGCTCTTTTCCCAGGTGCCTTCCTCCTCTCTGCCGCTCTGCCCCTCGGCTGCCAGCTGCTCCAGCTCCCTGAACTCCGTCTTCATCCCTCGGCTCGGGAGGCCACCGTGTCTCACCTGGGGCTCCCTTCCCTGCTTCACGCCAGGCCCGTGTCTGCAGCCGGGAGCCAGGGTGACCCAAGGGCCCCCTTCGCTCAGAGGTCACAGCCCCACACCACCTGTGGTCTGAACGTGAAATAGTTGTTTCGTATATCTTGTCTACTTTTCTAGTTGTTCGGGGCTAACCCCAGTTCCAATGATCCCATGATGGCCAGAAGGTAGAGCGTCTGAAACTTCTCTTTTGAAGAACATCACTAGTGACTACTTCTAAGTAAATCCAAAGGCTTTTCCTTATTCCTCTTGCTTTTAGGACATTCGGATCACTGTCTTCTTTAAATTCTCCTTCCATAGATCATTCTATCTCCCTTACCACTCCGTCCCTATATCTTCTCTTCTCCAGAGGGCCTTGGTGATTAGGCACCTTGTCCCAGGAGAGTGTATGGGGTGCTATCCAACGCATCCCTTGAGATAAACTTAACTGTGCAGGTGTTCGGACATTAAGTAGTTCTAGTGCAGAGACTAGTCCAAGCAAGCAGGACAGAGGGTAGGCATTATCATCTGACCTTGTCTATACTAATAAAAAGGTAATATGCTAATTAGACCAGACATCTTCCAGACCACCTCCCCGGAAGTCCTTCTGGACAAAGCCATGGTGGCAGGGTGGAGGCAGAGGCAGTAAGGGGTGATCAGGCTGGCAGGGGAGAGCATATAGAGGGATCAGGCCAGCAGGCAGGTGAGTGGTTAAGAACCAGTGGTCCTGGATTGTGAGAGACATGTCTGACTGCTGGTTTAGGCCTGATCCCTAAACCGGCATTCGGACATCCCCCGAAGGGTTCCAGATTGGAGAGGGTGCAGGCCAGGCTGAGGGACCCTCCTCACCTCCAGTATTAATATAATCAAGACTGCCGGAGGAATTACACCACACAAATATATGCAGTTGCAAATCACACAGCACTTTATTACTCACACGAATTCCTGGTGCCATGGATACAGGCTTAACAGGATCTCAAAGTGTGGCTTCCTCTTGAGGCAGCTATGACGTTGTCTGGTAGCTGGCAAGGTCCAGTCAGGGACGGGGTTCCTCGGCTTTACTGTCCGAGACCTCTCAAAGTTGTATCGCGGTTCGATCTGAGGATTCTGCCGTCTTCTGTCTTCCGCTGTCTGGCGTGGAGCGTGGATCAAGTCGATTGATGTTTGTGGTTTGGGACCCGCTATTATAGCCGGATTGTTTACCTCACCGCAATCCAGGTACTTACCAATCAGGGACAGGGATTCAAGGTGTTAATCAATCAATTACGTCAGTGGTACAGGTGCATTATCAGTCAGGGCAAGTGTTAATCAATCAGGGTAAAAAATATTCTTCCAAATCACACTCTAAACCAAAACAAGTTCTGGACTTTCCAGGGTGAGTCATGTTCGTGCACATGTCTCTCTGACCAGCCCTTATCTGTGGAGGGCACTTCTGCTCATGTGCTTTCCACAGCAAATCTTTATCTACGGGGTGCATTCCCATCCAGTTACTTTCCACAGCATCATATTAAGTTTCACACAAGCATTTTTCTACATTTCCTAGAACACTCCTTAATTATTTTCTATTGCTATAACATTGTAACGCTCTCTACTTATTTCCTATCATTATAATTATCACTGTTACTAGGACACAACTTTAGTTATAAAGCAGGTCATGGTTGATGCTGGCAATTTCCAGTTTGGTCAGGGAACGTAGGTGCGGGAACCTAGGCCGTGGTCTCTAGGTAAAATCCCCAGGATTCACATTTAACAAACATTTGCTGATTGACTTGGGAAGCACTCATCCATTAAGATGGCTGAAATCTGGCTGTGTTTAGCATGTATGTATTTTAGTATGAACGCTATTATTTTCCAAACTCATTTAGGAGAGTTCTGATGATTTTTCTATTCTCAAGAAAGTATGGAATTAAATTTAGAATGTAATCTTTTCTCTAGCTCAGTAGATAGAGCCTTCTCAGACTAAAGAATTCCGGGTTTGATTCTGGTCAAGGGCATGTACCTTGGTTGCATGGTTAATCCCAGACTCTGGTTGGGGCAAATACAGGAAGCAACCATCGATGTATCTCACATCAATGTTTCTCTCTCTTTGTATCTCCCCCTCCCTTCCACTCTCTCTAAAAATCAATGGGAAAATATCCTTGGGTGAGGATTAACCAAAATAATAATAATAATAATAATAATTTTTTTGCCAAATTTATATTACCGGTATATTTGATTTTTTTTCTTGATGGGTCCTCTCAACTTGTACAGCTCCCCTGTTGGCCCTTCTCAGAGCAGGCACAATATTTATTCTCTTTTTCCCCTTTCAGTTTGTCCATGTGCTTCTGTTCTGGGCAGTTCAGCAGTATGCCAAAAAGTTCTGTCTTCTTTGTTTCTTATATCTCGGGACAAGATAATGTAGGTTAATATCTTTATTGTAAATTGTGTTTTTCATTTATGGTTGGCTAATGACTCCCGGTCCCTTCAGGCAGAGACATCCGTATAAATTCCAGATGATTATGCTGCCCCTGAGATTGAAGCTTCATTTCCCCCCCTCCCTGAGGACATTTCTATTAATTATATATAACTCCTGCAGGTATTCAATATAAATTTTTTAAGTACATCAAAAAGATGTCTGTGATTAATAGAATAATCATACCAAGTAATATAGTGCTCCACATCTGTCAAAAGGAAATAACTCCATGGGGGGGGCAGGGAGGTGAAGGCATATGGGGGGGAGGGAGAGGAGAGGCTGGAGGGAGGTCAAGGGGGTAAAAAAGGAGACATATATACTACTATTTGTAATTCTTCAAACAATAAAAAAAGGGGGGGGGGGAATAACTCAGGTCCTCTGATCACTTGCTACAGCTTTAATTGAGATGAGATGGCATTAAGGTAACCAAGCATCACCGAAACCGGTTTGGCTCAGTGGTAGAGCGTCGGTCTGCGGACTTAAAGGTCCCAGGTTCGATTCCGGTCAAGGGCATGTACATTGGTTGCGGGCACATCCCCGGTGGGGGGTGTGCAAGAGGCAGCTGGTCGATGTTTCTCTCTCATTGACGTTTCTAGCTCTCTATCTCTCTCCCTTCCTCTCTGTAAAATATCAATAAAATATATATATTTTAAGGTAACCAAGCATCAAGCAAAGGCTAATCGTGTACTTTCCATTGATTCTCCCAACTCTCTTCCAAGAAACTTGTCCACACAGACTTGATGCCTTGGGAAATAATATCACTTTCAAGGAATCATAATCAAGGGCAAACTGACAACTCAGTGATCACAATCGAGGACAGTTAAATACTTGCTTATTCTAGGAGTTAATCTACTGCCCCAGAGACCGAGTTTCACCTCCGTTAGAGTGTTTAAAAAATAATGGACAGATTGGTTTTTAAGAAATTCCCCTTGTGAATGATGGTTTCCTTAAAACAAAAAGAGCTTTTAAAAATCCTGTGCTGTTTTGGCATTCCTGGCTGCCTGTGTTTGAAAGAAAATTTAAACTGAAGTGGCATCCACAAACATACAATGAGAAAAGTGATTTTGAATAATAGCTGTAATTCTTTTTCTTAGCCTGGAACACAGAGGTTGAGGCCAGGATGTATGCTAATGTTACTGGAAAGAAGGGGATACAATTCCAGGGCAGTGAGAGTGAGTGAAAAGGAAGTCAGTCACGGATGGAGAATGCAATGTATAAGGGCATTGGCTGGGGCTTCATGAAAAAACTCAGTGAGTTACTTGGTCAGGCCTATGGAACCATATGCACAGAGGGGTCCATCTAGGAGAAAGGAGGAGGGGTTAATGTGCTGGTTCCTTTTCACCTTCTGTCTCACTTTGTAGACCCCCCCATAGGGGTGATAACTCCCTTGCAGCCTGGACTTGGAACCTAAGACCTCTCCAGACGTCACTGGGGAAGTCACAGGACTGCCTAGAAGCGGTGGGAGGAAACAGAAACCCGGTGAGTCAGGCTGAGCTGGCCTGACGCTGCGTGTTGCCATGGAGGCCATGCCTGAGATGGTCCTCGCACCCGGGGAAGTGAACACCACAGGACTCTGTCTAACAAGCAGCTTGCAGGCCAGGGAGGCAAATCTGGGGAAACATATCAAATAGGACCAATATTCTGTTGTTGTTATTCAAGTCCCCTATCTCAAAATTCCACTTAAAACACATTTTTTGAGCATCTATTATTTATTAGCCTTTGTGCCAGGGGTACACAGATAAAGAAAATAAGATCTTTGGCCTCCTAATCCTATACAATAAAAGCATAATATGCAAATTGTCCCCTCGGCCGGAAGTTGTCCAGGAGAAGGGAGGGAGACCCCGGTGGGCAGCTGGCAGCCCCTAGGGACCCTACCAGTGCATGGATTTCGTACACTGGGCCTCTAGTTAACTATAATTTAATGTAACAAATGCCAAGACACTGGGACTTTAAATGAGGAGAAATGAATTCTGTTTGGGAAAAAGCAAGGGACGCAACAAAGAAGAGCACAAGGATAAGTAAGGCAACTCATCCTACTCCAGACGGAAGGGAAAGGTAAAGACTGGCGAGAGAAGTTAAAAAAATGAACCAGAGTCTGCACAGAGAAACAGGACTCTTCATGAGTATAGTCTCTTAACTGTTTAGGAACTCTTGCTCTTTAAACTTTCTACTGTGATGGCGCCATATAAAGCAGTGTGGCAATTAACCAAAAATCCCAACCAATCATGATTTAATCAAGTCACTCATTATTGACTTGGTTCCAAGTTTGAGACAGGCCATCCCTGAGTAGTTTTGGAAACAGAACAGTGTCACCAAGTGTTGGTTCACAACCTGGGTAAAGTCCAAAGTGGCCCCCTTACAGGGAGGGCAAGGAGAGAAGGGGAGTGAGGCAGGCCACTCCAGATTGGGAGGTGGCAGTTTCAATAAGCAAGGGAACCTGCATTTGAGGCTTGTCTCGGGCTGCTGGAAAACCAGCAGATCTCCCTACCCACCAGAATGCCCGAATCTTACAAGTCTATGTAGCAGCTTTCATGGGGTCAGTCACAGTCCACCCACACATTCCTCTCTCAAAGCTGTGTCTTTCAAAAGGCTCTGGCTATTGGAATGGTGGGCAGAATGCACATTCCAAAGGCAGGGGAAGGGTGAGGAGCCTCCAGCTTGAGGGTCAGCTGGCAGTCACAGCCTCTCGGTGATCTCCTCTGATACCAGGAGCCTGGGGTTTTTCTTCTGCTCTGCCATTCCCAACTTGTTGGCTTTCATCCTTATTGTCTCATAATTTTAAAATGATCGCTACAGCTCCAAACACTGCATCTTTATGGTGCAAAATGCATAAAGAGAGGAAAGGCCCTAACTGGTTTGGCTCAGTGGATAGAGCATTGACCTGTGGACTGAAAGGTCCCAGGTTCAATGCCAGTCAAGGGCACGTACCTTGGTTATGGGCACATCCCCAGTAGGGGGTGTGCAGGAGGCAGCTGATCAATGTTTCTTTCTCATCAAGGTTTCTAACTCTCTATCTCTCTCCCTTCCTCTCTGTAAAAAAAAATCAATAAAATATATTTAGAGAGAGAGAGAGAGAGAGAGAGAGAGAGAGAGAGAGAGAAGAAGAAGAAGAAAAAGAAGAAGAAGGAGGAGGAGGAGGAGGAGGAGGAGGAGGAGGAGGAGGAGGGGAGGAGAAGGAGGAGGAGGAGGAGGAGGAATGGGACAGTAAAGCTTTCTTCCCAAGCATTTCTTCTTTATCAAAGAACTCTTTCTCAGAAGCTCTTTGTAGAATCTTTTTATACCCCCATTAACCTAAAGTGTGTTGCACACCCGAACTCTAGGTCAATCAGTGGATATAAGGAGATTAAGATTGTCCTCAGTAATTTAAATAAATCAAGAGGTATCCATTGTGTTTAGGTACACAATCTCACATCAATGTTGGCCTTCTTCTTCATCTTCTTGCTTCTAGCCAGTGTGCTCTTTCTAACAAACAACCTGATGATGTAGCTGTCATGCTTGAAACTCTCCTATGGCTTTCCCTTGTCTATAGGGCAAATCCAAGTTCCATGACCATTCGTGCTTCTTTGTGTTAACCTTCAATTTCACCTCTGACCAAGGGTACTCCATTTCAGACACACGGCAGGCACTAGCTGAAATTCCAAGAATGACCATGTTTGTTGTTACCTCTAGTGTTTTGTATAATTATCTTTTCTGACTTTTCCTCATTTTTTTCATAGTAATTACAACTTCTCTTTCAAACACAGTCTTTAAGGGCCCCCTCCTCTGAAAGCCTTCCAGGATGTTTCTCCTCTTTTCTCAACAGGACCCTTTTAGGACATGTACAGCCTTGTGATAATTACTTCATCTATCTCTCTAACTTGACTGGAAATCCCCAGGGCTTGGCCCAGAGGCTAGAATGTAGAAGTCACTTTAAAAGTATTGAGTACCTGGCCGGGCCAGTGTGGCTTAGTGCTTGAGCGTTGATCCATGAACCAAGAGGTCACAGTTCGATTCCTGGTCAGGGCACGTGCCCGGGTTAAGGGCTTGATCCCTGGTGGGGGATGTGTAAGAGGCATCAATCAATGATTCTTTCTCATCATTGATGATCCTATCTCTCTCTCCCTCCTTCCTCTCTGAAAGCGATTTATAAACGTAAAAAATAAAAATATTGATAATATGGAAAATCCCAATGATGTCTGCTAGCAATCTTCACTAGCTCTTTATTTGTTTAATTTATCACTTCTTTTTAAAAATATATTTTATTCTTTTTTTTTTTTTTACAGAGAGGAAGGGAGAGGGATAGAGAGTTAGAAACATCTATGAGAGAGAAACATCGATCAGCTGCCTCCTGCACACCCCCTACTGGGGATGTGCCTGCAGCCAAGGTACATGCCCTTGTCCAGAATCAAACCTGGGACCTTTCAATCCACAGGCCAATGCTCTATCCACTGAGCCAAAGTGGTTTTGGCTAATTTATCACTTCTTAAGTGCTGACCTTGGAGATTGTTGCAAACACTACCCACCCTCTCATGACCCAAGTGCAGTCTTTGCCTACTTCATCCTCAGCATGTAATCTCAAGATCATCATCTCAGAGTCTATTGATGACATTAAGTTTATAGTCCTTAACTTGCCCTCATTTACCTCAATTCTCATTGCCAACATTTAACATCTCTCTGTTTCTCACTCTCTTCATCTCTCTCATCTGAAAGGAAAGGTATCTCTTCTCCCTAAAAGCCTCATGCCTTCTGCCCCCTCCTTGGACCTCTCTCCCCAGAATACTCAATCTTCTTGTTGACACCTCCTAGCACTTCAGTCTTGAAAACACCCACCAGTTATTCTTGCACTGCCTTTCATCTCAAAAGATTCTTGTCCTTGATCAATGCCTTCAAGCCTAGCAAAAGTTGCTAGAAATGGTGACTCAGAGACCAGTCACAGCCTATATAAACTTGTCTGTCATAGAGTTTTGTGGGGGGTTTTTCCATTAAAAAAAATTTATTTAGGTATTATATGTGTACATAGCTTACCATTTGTCATAGAGTTTTTAAATTAGGAAGTTTCAATGAAAAATAAGGATTTCAGCCCAGTCAACATGGCTCAGTGGTTGAGCCTGGACCTATGAACCAGGAGATCACAGTTCGATTCTGGTCAGGGCACATGCTTGTGTTGCAGACTCAATCCCCAGTAGGGGGCGTGCAGGAGGCAGCCAATCAATTACTCTCTACATTGATGTTTATATCTCTTTCCCTCTCTCTTTCTCTCTCTGAAGTCAATAAAAATATATTATTTTTTTCAAAGGAGGAAAATCCAATTTAAAAAATGGACAAAGAACCTAAATAGACACTTCTCCAAAGTAGACATACAGATGGCCAAGAGACATGAAAAAATGCTCAGTCATTAATCATCCGAGAGATGCAAATCAAAACGACAATGAGATATCACCTCACACCTGTCAGAATGGCAATTATCAACAAATCAACAAACAACAAATGTTGGTGAGGATGTAGAGAAAAAGGAACCCTCGTGCACTGCTGGTGGGAATGCAGAAGATTGGTGCAGCCACTGTGGAGAACAGTATGGAGTTTTCTCAAAAAACTAAAAATGGAACTCCCATTTGATCCAGTGATCCCTCTTCTAGGAATATATCCTAAGAAACCTGAACTCATCATCAGAAAGAATGTATGCACCCCTATGTTTATAGTAGCGCAATTTACAGTAGCTAAGACTTGGAAACAGCCTAAATGTCCATCAACACATGAGTGGATAAAAAAACCATGGTACATTTACTACCTGGCAATAAAAAAGAAAGAACTCTAACCATTCACAACAACATGGATGGACCTGGACAGTTTTATACTGAGTGCAATAAGCCAGTCAGAAGAAGATAAGTATCACATGATCTCATTCATATGTGGAATCTAATGAACCGAATAAACTGGTGATCAAAAATAGATCCAGAGTCATAGAAGCATGAACAGACTGCTAAACCTCAGAGGGAAGGCTGGGAAGGGTGGGAAGAGATCAACCAGGTTTCCACCCTTATCTTCCACTGCTCCCTGATGCTTACCTAAGATCACCTGGACAGCTTCAGGGTCATCAGACAACTTACACATACCGCAAGCGTTCTTCCTTTGCTGATGCAGGTCCACTGTTTGGAAAGTCCTTCCAGCACCTTCAAGGCCCATCTCGAATATTTCCCTGGTAATGCCACCTGTCGGACCCTTCCTTACACTGTGTTTATGGCCAGGTCTCCCCCGGCCCCTCTACATTGTGTGCTTCTTGGGAGTGGGGACCGACTCCTTCTCCACCTTGTATCCCATCAGAGGGTCCACCACGTGGCATCTTCTCAATCAACAAACACTTAGACAAGCCTTGTGCAATGGCAGACACTGAGCCAGGCGCTGTCCTATAAAGATGGACGGGGCACAGCCCCTGCCTTGATGGGGTTCTCAGGGAGAATGACACGTAAACATGTGACTGACGAGTGTAATGATCACAGGGGAGGTATATGCAAAGTAAAGGAGAATTTTACTCCCGGAGGGGTGATTGAGAATGGGAAAGTGCAGCCTCAAGGGATATGTCACTTAATTGGGCACTCCAGGAAGAATGGTTAGGATGATGAGCAGGAGAAATGACTGAAGTGAAACTTGAGTCAGCAATATTGACAACTTATTGGCCATTACAATGGTAGTAAGGTAACAAGGCTGAAGGATTAGCTCTAGAGTATTTAGATTAGGTAGGTTTGCTCTGGTATGAAACAGATAAAAGAGAGTTAACTATTACACAGAATTCCACCAAGAGAAATATGATGGGGGAGAGGGAAGATACTGAAAAATCACTCTCATTCTTGGTTGTTGACTCCCTCCAACACACACATCACATTGTTGACAGGCGGATATTTTAGATGAGCAGGTATTTATTGCCGACATTTTAAAAAGGGAGAGAGAGGCCAAAACCGGTTTGGCTCGGCGGATAGAGCATCAGCCTGCGGACTGAAAGGTCCCGGGTTTGATTCCGGTCAAGGGCATGTACCTTGGTTGCGGGCACATCCCCAGTGGGGGCTGTGCAGGAGGCAGCTGGTCGATGTTTCTCTCTCATCGATGTTTCTAACTCTCTATCCCTCTCCCTTTCTCTATTAAAAAAAAATCAATAAAATATAAAAAAATAAAAAATAAAAAAATAAAAAGGGAGAGAGAGTTGACAGTCAAGTTTTGGTGCAGACCAGGAAACCAGTAAGAAGCACCTTACACAAATTGCAAGCATGGCATCTGCAGTCCAAAACCTACTTGGATTTTGGAACTCTTTCACTCTTGAACATGACTCAAACGGCATTATCACCGGCCAAGGCTGAAGTCACTGCTCACATGCCTTCCCTAATGCCAGACAATCCCTGGGATCTTTCTTTATCAGAAGAATGACCTTTGATTTCTCCCTTAGAATACACAGCTTTATTTGACTAAGATTTTAAAAAGCCAGAATCTTTAAGTATAACGGATTTCATTTGATCATCTTAACTAAAATCTCTTTCTACATGAGAAAAGATTCTCCATCAGCAATTTGTTGTGTGTCTTTTTTTTTTTTTTTAGTTTAGTTTTTTTTTAAGGGGCATCTGGCTTCAAAATCTTTTCTTTTCTTTTTTTTTTTTTTTCCTATTGTAAAAATATTAAGTCAAGCATTTCTGGGGAGGCATGCCACGAAAATGCCAACATCGAACTAAGTCCCGCTGTTTCCCACGGGGACTTTTTCCACAATAACAAGTGCTTGCTGTTGCTTTTACAGAAGCACCAATAAATAAACAGGCTTAGAAACACATCTCGTGCACAGTGATCAATGCAACGAAGCATTTCCCCATTTTAAAGCTACTTTTAAAACATCGCAGAACTACTAGCGGAGAACACAAATAATTAGCCTTGGAAAGCAAAGGATTTATAGTCACAGGAGTTTTGGCCTCCCACCCACGCAGCCTTTATGCATCGGCCGTTGGTCATTCTCTCTCATCTGCTCAGAAGCTTGGAAGGCGTTCAGCCAAGATCTCTGTCTTCCAGCCCTGACCACCCATCTCCCACCAAATGCGTTCCTGTCATCAACATTTAGCGCTGGAGGTCAGCCATGACACACGGACGTAAGTGGAGTCGCAGAGCCTTGTAATTTCAAATCCAGACCCTGGTGAGGCCATCCAGGGGCGGAGGGAGGATTCCAGGGAGGTAGACAGGAGATGTGACTCACTGCCCTTTGAACCAAGTTGATGGGAATGTTTCTTTACTGTGACAAATGCCTCCGCACACAGATAAGTGTCATTTGGAAATCTTCATTCTGATAAACATCACTAGTTCACAGTGTTTCTGAGTTCTGGATCTTCCCCTACGGCCAATCACTTTGCAATACGCCTCCTGAGCAAACCCAGTTCCCTAGCTAGAGAACTGTAAATGAAAAAATCAGGAGAATTTATCTTTTATTATTATTATTATATTATTATTATTGCTTACTAGGTAACAAATTAAACACATCACTTGATTGAAAAGCCTCTAAGTTGTTTGTTGTTCTTTTTGGGTGGGCGAACAACTGATTAACCAGGTCAATTTCTTCCTACCTGCTTGCTCTTTGAAGCACAGTGTATGTATGGGTAAGTTAGGGGTGCGACCGGAACAGTACTGAAGCTGGGATGTAACTGCGTTTTCTCCTCTTCTTCCACTGAGGTGGGGCAGAGACCCGGGGGTGCCAGGCCTGGAGGATCTAGCTGCCTCCGGCTCCAAGGCTGGGGTGATGGCTGTGTTCTCACAGAAGTGCTGACGGAACATGCCAAATAGGAAACAGATGTGAACTGAGCTCCCGAAAATGTATTTCAAGGCTTCTTCATCTTTGTGGGAATCCTGCAGGGTGGGAGATGCCACCTTCAGGCTGTGAGGCGCAGTTAGAGAGGGCTGCTGCTCCAGCCTGCACCCCTGGCAGGCCCCTTTCAGACAGCGCTGGCCTCAGAACCCATTCCGCAGGCGGTCAGCTCCCAACACATCTGCCTTCCCCGTCTGTCCCCACACACACAATCTTGGTTTTCACAGATGTAACACTTCTTTTTTTCTTTCTTTTAAAAAAATATATTTTATTGATTTTTTCACAGTGAGGAAGAGAGAGGTAGAGAGAGCTAGAAACTTCAATGAGAGAGAAACATCAATCAGCTGCCTCCTGCACACCCCCCACTGAGGATGTGCCCACAACCAAGGCACATGCCCTGGACTGGAATTGAGTCCACAGGCTGACGCACTATACACTGAGCCAAACAGGTCAAGGCAAGTTGTACCACTTCTTTTCTTTTTTTTAATATATTTTATTGATATTTTACAGAGAGGAAGGGAGAGAGATAGAGAGTTAGAAACATCGATGAGAGAGAAACATCGACCAGTCGCCTCTTGCACACCTCCCACCAGGGATGTGCCTGCAACCAATATACATGCCCTTGACCGGAATCGAACCCGGGACCTCTCAGTCCTCAGACCGACGCTCTATCCACTGAGCCAAACCGGTTCAGCGATGTACCACTTCTTAACAAGCATTGAGGCCACGTCTCTCCCGTGTTTAGATCCATGCTTGCTTTGAAATTGTTCTCATCATTAGGCCATTACTAGCTCCTCTTTGTGACACTAAATGTACGTTGGGGATCACTGAGTACACTGGACTTTTGCTCCTTAACAACTTAAGTTAGAAATCCTGGAATAGAGAGGTCCAAAGGCCAACGGGGAGAGGGGGGACTTCTCTCTTCCTGCCCCTGGGTCCCTGGCTCTGAGGGCAAGGTCCTGCTCCCTCTGCATGAGTGCAGAAGCATGAGTGCATAGAAACATGCCTGGTGCATGCTTCTATGGCTCCAACTGCCTGCTATGTGCTTGTGGATACCTGTCTGCATCCCACAAGAATCTGTGTGGGATTTCCTGGAGTTTTCCCCTCACAATGACTACAATACTTTGTAGAAGACTTGCTTTTCTTGTCAATAGTTGATATCTCACAAAGCAAAGCAATTAATGGCCACATTTCCCCTGGGAAGGAAAGCCATGCAAGTGCAAGGCAGTACAAATTCATTCCCAATGTCACCGATGAGCAATCAACCACATCACCCTGGGTTATCCCCAATCAGGCTGGCTTCAACATCCGGGACTTCTCGGCGGGCCAAGGCAGCTCTCACTCTGGAATTTGGGGGATGCTCTGCCTAAGAAATCAGTGCATTCTCCTACTTTCAGACATCAGATGCCAAGAAGTTCCCATCTTATTATGAAGTAAATTAAGTAGAAAGTTTTGGGCAAGAGGGAATTTATGGAACGCAAACGTGTGAATCTTTTTCCTATTCCCATCTCATTCATTTGTCCAATTTGTGGGATAATAACAAATTGTGCTCTTTATTAGAACATGCAATTACTGTTTATATATCTGAGTTTTGCAAATGGATAGAAAGTGTCAAATGTGCAATTTGTATGCATTAGCTCAATTGAGTGTGTTGATGAGCTGATGTAATGGGTAATAGCATGCCAATTTTACAGAGTAGAGAAACGAATTTTACCGATGCTATTTCAAAGCTAATCAATAATAGAACAGGATTTAGTTAGGCTTGACTGGCATCTGATGGAAATGTAGGCAGGGGACTTTCTCTGAAGTTGTGTTTACATTGCTTGCTTCGTGTGTTTATTTGGGTTAGACTGAAGGGGTGATGGAGATCAGGGGGCCGTTAGCCTCCCCACTGCAAACCACTTCTTGGAATGCCATTGCTTCTTTGACTCCAAGATCAATTCTCTTTCAATTGATACATTTGCAACACAAGGTCCCAGAAAGAAAAATTTAAAGACAAATATGTGGTTATTTTTTAAATATATATATATATATATATATATATATATATATATATATATATATATATATAATTTATTACAGAGAGGAAGGAAGAGAAGAGAGTTAGAAACATCAATGAGAGAGAAACAGCAATCCGCTGCCTCCTGCACACCTGCTACTGTGGATGTGCCTGCAACCAAAGTACATGCCCTTGACTGGAATTGAATCTGGGACCCTTCACTCCGCAGGCTGGCACTCTATCCACTGAGCCAAATCAGTCAGGGCCAAATATGTGATTATTGATCCATAGATTTATTAACCCAAAGTTCTATTCTCTGGTGGTTTTTATGATTCATTCAAAATCACCACAACCACCTCTCACACACTTGGGGATTCACCATGGTGGAGTTTTTATTCAGTCTTTCCTAGGCCTGTCTTTGTATGTATATATTCCTCCCTGTACCTGGAACACTCCCCTTGTACTCCTGTTTCTCCTCTACCTACACCTACCCTTTTGGGGAGGCAAACTGCTAATATGTTTCAGCTTAGTGTTACTTCCTCCATCCCATATCATCCCATGATAACCCCCATCACACCCCACTGTCTTTAAGGGAGGCACTGGGCACTTGAATTCTCACTTTGCTTGATGTGCACGTTCTGCCATGTACAAACCCTCTCAGTCTTTTACTTTCCTCTCCTTTCCCTGGGGACCATAGTGGCACCTGAGCTTCGAGGTAGGTCCAGGGTTACTGAGAGGATACCTTCCCAACGCTTAGAGCCAGCCTGACTTTTGCCAACCCCTCCACCTGCCTTAACCATTACCATGAAGTGTTTACAGTAATAGTGTAGGGACCATCACTGGGATGGTCCCCACAGCATCCCTGCGCATTGCACGGTGCCTATGAATATTTGCTGGGTAAATAAATCGCCAGACTACATCAAAATAAAAAGCTCCGCACAGCAAGAGAAACCACCATCAAAATGGAAAGGAACCCAAGTCACATGTGGGCCCCGCCGGCGTGGCTCAGGGGTTGAGCATCGACCTAGGAACCAGGAGGTCATGGTTCGATTCCCAGTCAAGGCTACATGCCCGGGTTGCGGGCTTGATCCCCAGTAGGGGGCTTGCAGGAGGCAGCTGTTCAAAGATTCTCTATCCCTCTCTCTTCCTCTCTGTAAAAACTCAATAAAATATATTTGTCGAACCGGTTTGGCTCAGTGGATAAAGCGTCAGCCTTCGGATTGAAAGGTCCTCGGTTCAATTCCGGTCAAGGGCACGTACCTTGGTTGCGGGCACATCCCCAGTGGGGGCTGTGCAAGAGGCAACTGATCAATGATTCTCTCTCATCGATGTTTCTAACTCTCTATCCCTCTCTGTAAAAAAATCAACAAAATGAAAAAAAATGAAAAGGAGCCCACTAAATGGGAGAACATATTTGCCAATGATACATCTGATAAAGGTTTATTACCCAAAATATGTAAAGGAGTCATACAACTCAACAAAAGGAAGACAATCCAATTTAAAAATGGGCAGAAGACCTTAATAGGCATTTCTCCAAAGAGGACATTCAGATGGCCAAGAGACATGTGGGAAAATGCTCAAAGTCACCGACATCAGAGAGATGCAAATTAAAACCACAATGAGAGATCACCTCACACCTGTCAGAATGGCTATCATAAAAAAAATTAACAAACAAGTGCTGGCGAGGATGTGTAGAAAAGGGCACACTGGTTCACTGCTGGTGGGAATGCAGACTGTGCAGCCACTGTGGAGAACAGTATGGAGTTTCCTAAAAAAAAAATGGAACTTCTCTTTGACCCAGTGATCCCATTTCTGAAAATATATGGCAAAACCCCCCAAACACCAATCAGAAATTGGTGTATGTACCCCTATGTTCATATCAGCGTTATTTACAATAGCTAAGATCTGCAAACAGCCCAAGTACCCATCAGTAGATGAGTGGATAAAAAAGCCGTGGAACATTTATACCATGGAACACTATGCAGCAGTAAAAAAGAAGGATCTCCTACCCTTTGCAACAGCATGGGTGGACCTGAAGAGTATTATGCTAAGCAAAATAAGCCAATCTGAGGAAGACAAATTTCACAGGATCTCACTTATTTGCGGAATCTAATAAACAAAATGAAATGACCAACAAAATAAGACCTGACATGCATGGAGGCATGGAATAGACAGGAATATCTCAATGTGGGGTAGGAAGACAAAAAGAGATAAACCAAAGAACTTATATACTTACTAGAGGCCCAGTACACAAAATTCGTGCACAGTGTGTGTGTGTGTGTGTGTGTGTGTGTGTGTGTGTGTCCCTCAGCTCAGCCTGCACCCACTCCAATCCAGGACCCCTCGGGGGGATGTCCTACTGACAGCTTAGGCCCACTCCATGAGGGGAGCAGGCTTAAGCCTCAGTCTGGCCTCCCTCTGCAGGAGATGACTGGGCCAATTAGGGGAAGGTGCGCCCCCCATAACCCCAGCTACTGCTGCTGCCTCTGGCCCATCACCCCAGCCACTCCTGCTGCCTCTGGCCTCCCTCTGAGCGTGGTGACTGGGTGATTAGGGGAAGGCACGGCCCCACTCACCCTGCTGCTGCTGCCACTGCTGGCCTCTGTGGCAGCCTGCTCTCAGCCCTCACAGCAGCTGCGGCCATGGCCTGCCTCGGACAGCAGCCTGCCCTGGGCCCTCACAGCAGCTGCGGCCATGGCTGCTTAGGACAGCAGCCTGCCCTGGGCCCTCACAGCAGCTGCGGCCATGGCTGCCTAGGACAGCAGCCTGCCCTGGGCCCTCGCAGCTGCCACCATGGCTGCCTGCCCTTGGGCCTCGCAGTGGCGGCTTTGTCCAGAAGACATCCACTCTAATGAGCATATTACACTTTTATTAATATAGATATGAATAGCCCATGGACACAGCAATAGGGTGATGAAGACCTGGTTTTTGGGGGGAAGGGGGGCGGGAAGGTACAGGCTGAGAGGAGGGGAAAGGGAGGGGGGAAATGGGAAATATCTGTAATACTGTCAACAATTTAAACAGTATGTTTAAAATAAAGTAAATCTCCACTTGCACAAACAGCACATCCATGCTCCTGATGACAAACACCATTATCTCTGATCGGGGTCCTGACCTCGGCTCCTGGCCCAGGCTCCTACTGTCTGCCTCTCCCCTCCAGTCCAGCCAGAGGCATCTTTTCCAAACTTGAGTCAGATCAGTTGCTCTCCTGGCTTCACATCTCACTTGGAATAACAACTGAAGTCCTTGCAAGGGACACCAAGAGCCTACGGGGTTTGGCTCCCTGTTACCCCCCTGACCTCATCTTCTGCTACCTGCCCGTCGCTTACTCAACTCCAGCCTCATTCTTGGATGTTCCTCCAACACACCAGGAACGCTTTTGCCTCAGGGAGTTTACCCTGGCCGTCCCTCCTGCCCAGACCACTCTTTCCAGCAATAACTGCTAACTTATCTATCTATCATCTATCTATCTACCTATTATTATTAAATAATAAAATAATTATATATCTATCTATCTATTTTTATTATTATTTGTTAATCCTTACCTGAGGATATTTCTCTATTGTTTATATAGAAAGTGGAAGAGAGAGGGAAAGACAGAGAGAAATTCAGTATATTTGTGAGAGAAACACATTAATTGGTTGCCTCTGACCAGGGCCTGGGGAAGATCCTGCAACCGAGGTCTGAGGTACATGCCCTTGACCAGAATCGAACCTGGGACTGCAGGCTGACTTTATCCACTGAGCTAAACTGGCTAGGGTTTACCTTATTTAAAATCGCAACCATATCCCTAGCCGGTTTTGCTCAGTGTTTAGAACGTTAGCCTGTGGACTGAAAGGTCAAGGGCACATGCATGGGTTGCAGGCTCAACCCTAGCAGCGGGTGTGCAGGAAGCAGCCAATCGATGATTTTCTCTCATCATTGATGTTTCTATCTCTTTCTCTCCCTTCTACGCTGAAATCAAGGGGAAAAAAAATATATATATATATAAAATTGTAACCTTATCACAAATAAGAGGGAAAAACATGAAGAGGCAGAAGGAGACTTTGGAGGTGATGACCACGTCCACGGCACAGATGGTGTTGCTGATGTGCAAGTATCTCCAAAATCATCAAGTTGTAGTCAGTAAACATGTCCAGTGTTTGTATGTCAATCATACCTCAATGAAGTACCCTTTTTTAAAGTAAAAGATAAAATTGCAACCTTGTCCATGCTTCCCTCCAGCACTCCAAACCCTCCTACCTTCTTTAACTTTATTTAACACTTTCCAACTTAACTCTTCAGCTGAGTTATTTATTACGCTCGGTCTGCATTTTCTGACTCTCTTCTGGAATGCTAGCTCCACAAGTGCAGACGCCTTTGTTTATTCATGAAGTATCCCAAGTGCTGGCTCACACACGGCCCTTCATAAATATTCTCAAATAAGTTGTTACATATGCATGCATACCTACACATGGCTTCAGTTTATAGTCACTAAGGGCTGGTAAGGTTAGCAGGGGGGCAGTTCCGCGAGGTGAGAAAAGCAGACTTCTTCACTGCAGCTTTGACATGTTGCCCTAGATAGATTTCAACTAAGTGCATCTTTAACAGTGTGGATGCTCGGTGTCTGGGTGTGGCCCGGAGCACGTGGTCTAGATGGAATGTCTTGATTAGCTATCAGATGTGCCTGAGCAGCTCTGGGGGAATAGCTTGTCAGTTCAGGTCTCACCGTGGAGAAAGGGTTTCTCACCAGCAGTTCTATTGAAATCCTTCCTGGGCTGTCTCTATCTTCCTGCAACTCTCTCTCTCTCTCTCTCTCTCTCTCTCTCTCTCTCTCTCTCTCTCTCTCTCTCTCTCTTCTCTCTCTCTCTTAATATATTTTTATTCATTTCAGAGAGAAATGGAGGAGAGATAGAAACATCCATGATTCATTGATCTGTCTCATGCACACCCCTCACTGGGGATCAAGCCTGCAAGCTGGACGTGAGTCCTGACCGGGAATTGACCTCCTGGTTCATAGGCTGATGCTCAACCACTGAGCCATACCAGTCTCTTTCTACAACCTTTTCCCTTACTGGTTGCAAAAAAGCAGTGATCATTTCTTAATGTATGATTACAATGGTCATTTGGATGGAATATTTCAGTTCTAGCTATTCTGTGGTACATGCCATATATATATATATGACATATATATATATATATATATATATATATATATATATATATATGTGTGTGTGTGTGTGTGTGTGTGTGTGTGTGTGTGTGTGTGTGTGTGTATGTGTGTGTGTGTATATATATATATATATATATATAGAGAGAGAGAGAGAGAGAGAGAGAGAGAGAGAAGGAGGATTAGTAAATTAGTGTCTGCTTGGGGGCTGAAGGTTGGAATGGGAAGTGACTGCAAAGGGGGACCATGATGAAAATATTTTCATGTTAGATTGCTCAACTCTGTTAATAAAAATAAGTGAATTATACACTGAAATGGGTGAATTTTGTGGTATGTGCATTAGTTCACTAGGGCTGCCATATGAAGTATCACAGACTAGAGGGCTTGAACTACGGAAATTTATTTTCTCAAGTTCTGGAGGCTGGAAATCTGAGATCAAGATGTCAGCAGGTCCATTCCTCATGAGGACTGTGAGGGGAGGGTCTGTTACTGGCTCTTTCATTGATTTGTAAATGGTCTTCTCCCTTCATCTTCACACCCTCTTCCCTCTGTACAGGTGTGCATCCAAAAGTCCTCTTCTTATGAGGACACCAGTCATATTGGATGAGGGTCCACCTAATGGCCGCATTTTAATTCAATTATGTCTTTAAAGACCTTATCTTTAAATACAGCTCCATTCTGTAATAGGGCTTAGTATTTCAACTTATAAAATTTGGAGGGGGGGTGGTGAAAAAATTAATCCCATAAACAAGATGTAAGTTATACTTCAATAAAGTGTTTAAAGACAACTTATATGAGCCATGGCCAGGGTGACTCAGTTGGTTAGGCATGGTCCTGTGCACCAAAAGGTTGCCGGTTTGATTCCCAGTCCGGCACACTAAAGTCATGTTAGATAATTCAATAGAGGGAATATAGGAATTACAAAAACTTAGAGGCAAACGATCTTATATCCAGAAGGTGGTGATCCAGAGACATAGACAACCCTGCACCACAGGCGCAGGCAGGAGGGGAGTCGGGAAGGCAGGGTCAAACTTACTCTATTGAAGGTCATTTCTTCCACTCTCTCTGCTTCTTTTTGTGTATCAATTTCAATGTCTCTCCTTTGACCAACCTTCTCCTAGTATTCTTCTCCAGGCACATAGCTGTACCAGCCCTAGATCAAGCTGCAGATACTCCCAGGAATTTATCTGATGGATCCAGATTGGGTTCATTATCCACCCAAACCCATTACCTCCCGCCTGGGGGGGAGGGCCACAGGACTCACCTCTGAGAGTGGGGACTGCAGTTCTCCCCAGAGGGCCTGGGTTGGGGGAGGTCCCATCTACTATTGACAACATGGGGAACTGGATGGATACTGATGCCACCACTGAGGTGGGGAATTCATGATGGGAGATCAGGATGGAAGATGGTAATTTAAGTGTTGGACTTGTTCATCTGAGATGCCCATAGGACGCCTAAATACATTGCCTAGGAGGTAAATGCATATAGAGCCCAGGTTCCAGTATGGGAATTTGAACTGGAAATCTAGGCTTGGAACAATAAAAACAGAATTTTGAAACTATGGGTGAGTAAGAAAAAAATAGTACTGAGTCAATCTAGAACTCTAGAGAATAAGAAATATTTACAGAATAAACAGGGGAATAAAACATTAAAAGAGACTGAGGAAAAACTGGCCAAAAGGACCGGTGAGGGGTAAAAAAAAATCATGAATAGAAGAGACATATTAAAAAAAAATGTGGTCAATTTTTTTTTTTATTAAGGTATTATCTGTATACATAGCTTATCATTGCCCCCCCCCCCCCATAGATGCCCTCCCTCCCCAGAGTTTTGTGTCCTTTGGCTATTCTTATATGCAAGCATACCAGTCCTTTGGTTGATCTCTTATCTCCCCCAGATCTCCCTACCCCCCCCCCCCGCTGTCATTTGACAGACTGCCTGTTGTTTTACTGTCACTATATCAATCTTTCTGTTCATTCGTTTATAATGATCTTTAATATCCATAAATGAGTGAGGTCATGTAGTGTTTCTTTTTCATTGACTGGCTTATTTCACTCAGCATGATGCTCTCCAATTCCATCCAAGTTACTGCAAATGATGAGAATTCCTTCCTTTTTATGGCAGCATAGTATTCCATGGTGTAGATGTACCACAGTTTTCTGATCCATTCATCTGCTGATGGGCACCTAGGCTGTTTCCAAGTCCTAGCTATTGTAAATTGTGCTGCTATGAACATAGGGGTGCATATATCCTTTCTGATTGGTCTTTCTAGTTTCTTGGGGTATATTCCTAGTAGTGGGATTACTGGGTCAAATGGGAGTTCCATTTTCAGTTTTTTGAGGAAGCTCCATACTGTTTTCCACAGTGGTTGCACCAACCTACAATCCCACCAGCAGTGCACGAGGGTTCCTTTTTCTCCACAACCTCGCCAACATTTGTTGTTTGTTGTTTTGTTGATGTTGGCCATTCTGACAGGTGTGAGATGGTACCGCATTGTTGTTTTGATTTGCATCTCTCGGATAATTAGTGACTTGGAGCATGTTTTCATGTGCCTCTTGGCCTTCCTTCTGTCTTCTTTTGAGAGGATTCTATTTAGGTCCATTGCCCATTTTTTAATTGGCTCATTCATTTTCCTTTTATTGAGTTGTATAAGCTGTCTGTAGATGTTGGAGATTAAACCTTTATCAGTGATATCGTTTGCAAAAATGTTCTCCCATACAGTGGGTTTTCTTGTTGTTTTGTTGATGGTTTCTTTTGACGTAAAAAAGCTTTTTATTTTGATGTAGTCCCATTTGTTTATTTTCTCTTTAGCTTCCATTGCCCTAGGGTTAGTATCAGTGAAGAAGTTCTTTAGGCATATGTCTGAGATTTTGCTGCCTGTGGATGCCTCTAGTATTTTTATGGTTTCCCGTCTTATGTTTAAGTCCTGTATCCATTTTGAGTTTATTTTTGTGTATGGTGTAAGTTGGTGATCTAGTTTCATTCTTTTGCATGTATCTGTCCAATTTTCCCAACACCATTTATTAAAAAGACTGTCTTGACTCCATTGTATGTTCGTGCCTCCTTTGTCAAATATTAATTGAGCATATTGATTTGGGTTGATGTCTGGATTCTCTAATCTATTCCATTGATCAATATGTCTGTTCTTGTGCCAGTACAATGTGGTCAATTTTTAAAAATAAGACAAACCCTGCAAACTGCCCAGTTGGACATGGCCCCAAGGTCTCTGATGATGTGGGAATCAGAGTGAAGAAAGAAACCAAATTGCAATGAGTTTAGGAGGTTATGAAATAAATCCTCCATGGCTTAATGCTTTTGTGGCCTATCATGAAACAGTCTTGGTGAGATTAAGTAAAAGAAATAAACCAGGTGCTTCAAGATTCTTGAAGATTCTCTCTCTCTCTCTCTCTCTCTCTCTCTCTCTCTCTCTCTCTCTCTCTCTCTCTGCAAATATCTTTTGAATAGAGATAGAGTAGCTTGCACTATGACTAACCTAGTCAGCTCTGGACATTTAAAAAGGCCAAATCTCAGGTTTTTACACCGAATTCAAAGAGAAAATTACTCTGAAATCCTAGAGCTCCCTCTTGAGGTTGGTGACATAAGGATCCTTCCTGGGCTGTGTCTGGCCCTCTATTTGTTTTTGTATTGCCTGTGACTAAGGTTTAATTTTTTTAAATTTTTCATTAAAAAGAAAATGAAGGAAAACATTTTGTGATGTAAAAATTATAACATGCAAATTTCAGTGTCATTAGATAAATATATGGCACAATGCTCCTTTGCTTAGGTTTGGTTGCTTTCATGATACATTAGTAGAGTTGAGTAGCAATGAAAGAGACTGCGTATGTCTAGCTTGCAATGCCTCAAGTATTTTCTATCTGGCTCTTTTCAGAAAATGTCTACCATAGAAGACTGGACAGGGTAGTCCTGGGACTTTAGGTTGCTTTTAGAGATATAAAATAGCTTAGTTCTGGTCACCAAACCTCAATTAAAACTTACTATAAATGTGTCTAATCTCTTAAAAAATGTTTTTATTGAATATATATATATATAAATTGATTTCAGAGAGGAAAGGAGAGGGAGAGACATAGAAACATCAATGATGAGAGAATCATTGATCAGTTGCCTCCTGCATGCCCCTACTTATCTGGGGATAGCCCACAACAGTCTGCAGGCTGATGCTCTAGCCACTGAGAAAACCAGGTAGGGCCAGAAATGTAATCTTTAATATATATATATATATATATATATATATATATATATATATATATATATATATAGTTGTTTTTACAGAGAGGAGAGAGTTAGAAACATCGATGAGCTGCCTCCTGCACACCTCCTCCTGGGGATGTGCCTACAAGCAAGGTACATGCCCCTTGACTGGAATTGAACCTAAGGACCTTTCAGTCCACAGGATGACACTCTATCCACTGAGCCAAACCAGTTAGAGCCAGAAATGTAATCTTAACCAATGTGTAATTTTCTGGTCAACACCAATGAAGTCATCTGTCACGTGGGCCGTCTTCATCCCCCATCTCTCCCCACCCCCTGCCAGAAGAGGCAATTTATGGGACTAAAAATAAAAACCCTTGCCCTCCCTTAAAAGATGTCCTGGTCTAAAAAAAATGATTTTCCTTTTCTTTTGTTAACAGCTCCCCTGCCTCACCCTTCGTCCTACAAAAATCTTCCATTTTGTTCATCCCTTCTGCATGCCCTTCTAGATGCTAAATGAAATACAGCATGGTTCATGAATTGCTTCATAAAGCCAATTAGAGCTTCAAATTTACTTGCCTGAACTTTTTCCCTTTGTTGTTGCTAATGCTCACCCAAGGATTTTTTTTTTTCCATTAATTTTTTTATAGAGTGTGTGAAAGGGAGGGGGAAAGACAGGGGGAGAGAGAAACATCATTGTGAGAGACACATCAATTGGTTGCCTCTAGCAAATACCCGCCTGCAACCAAAGAACGTGCCCTCCACAGAAATGAACCAGAGACCATTCAACCCGTGGGCCGACACTCAAACCACTGAGCAAAACTGGCTAGGGCTTGTTCTTTTTAAAAGAAATATGTTTTTATTGATTTTAGAGAGAGGAGGGAAAGGTATAGAGAGAACCATGAGAAACATTTGCCAGCTGCCTCCTGCAGGGCCCCTACTGGGGATCAAGCCCACAACCTGGGGCTTGTGCCCTGATGGGGAATGGAGCTGGTGGCCTCTCGGTGCAGGGAACAATGCTCAGCCAGGGCTGGACTTTGCTCTTAACGGGTGTAACTGCATATCTATAGTCATGCTTTGAATAATGTTTCAGTGCAATGATGGACCACATAAACCACAGTGGTCCCCTACTAACATAAGGGAGCTGAAAAATTCCCATCTCCTAATGACAACACAGTCGCTGTAAAATGTCTGTGGCGATGCTGATATGAACAAACCGACTGCACTGCCAGTTGTATAAAGGTGTAGGACACATACAATTATGCACAGCACATGGTATTGATAATAAATGACTGTTACTAGTTTATATATTTACTACATTACACTTCCTGTCATGTTATTTACTTGATTTCAGAGAGAGGAAGGGAGAGGGAGAAAGAGAAACATCAATGATGAGAGAGAACCATTGCTCTTTGAGGCAGAAATGATGTAAATTACTGGCCTGAGTCACGTTGCCGGATGACTAACCCCTTAACCATTGCTCCACCGCCTCCTGCATGCCCCCTACTGGGGATCGAGACCGAAACCTGGGCATGTGCCCTTCTGGTTCATGGGTTAACAACCACTGAGCCACAGTGGCCGGTTCTTATGGTCATTTTAGACTGCACTCTTTCTACTTAAAAAAAAAAATGTTTGCGGTAAAACTGTGCTGTGTTATGTGGGCATCGGCCTCAGACATTTCTGTACCTTTTCTGAGTGCAGATACACAAATACTTACCATTGTGTTACACTTGCCTACAGTATTCAGCTCAGTAACACTCTGTGCAGGGTTGTGTAGCAAAAGGCTGTACCACATGGCCCAGGTATGTGTAGACGATACCATCTAGGTTTGTGTAAGTGCACACTGTGACGTGTGTATGACAAAACCCCTTACCGGTGCATTTCTCAGAAGGTATCCCTGTGACACTGACTGTACGTTAAAGCAAATCTCAAGAGATTCCTACACTCACTCAATTTGGAATCCAGAACTTAATGATTTCTGGGTTTCTCACTGTATTTTAAAAATTCTTTGCAATTCTAAAAATGATCTTTACTCCTCATTTTCCTGGGTTTCAATATCAAGAGTTTAAAGTCTATTACTATTTTTTAACAAACCAACTGGAGACATTAGTGGGAATGCTAAGGAATATCTTGTACAAGAGATTTTAAATAACTATTCTTTACTATTCCATCCACCAGAACTTCTTACAGGTTACTAATGGCTAGCCAGATTCTTATCTCAATGTTTTGTAATTATGCCACCTGATGTTCAAATTTAATGCAGCCTTAAATTACTCCAGGAAAATAAATTTATGAAGTATTTAGGCATGAGCTAACGCTTTGAACATGAGAAGAATTAAGTGTTATTGAGGCAGAAAGGATGTAAATTACTGGTCTGAGTCACAGTGCTGGATGACTAACCCCTTAATCTCCTCTCTCTTACATGCAAAATATGGATAACAGCTCTACCTTCCTACCTACCACACTGTTTAGAAAAATGAGACTTACACTTTGATCTTCTTTAAAGACGTGAGCTGCTCAGTTAGCTGACTTTTCTTTACTTGTTCTTAAGTCTTTATCTCAAAAGTAATTAATCCTTGGTAAACACATATTCTCTTCTACTTGAATAAGAATGGAGAAATAGAAATAAAAACCTTGTATTTTTAATGTTTGCTTTAAAATCTAAAGAAAACTTGTCACATTTCAAATATTTAGATAAAATTTACATAGTATTAAAACCATGTTTAAATGTATAATTCAGTTTTTAGTATATTTACAAGATTTTACAATCATCACTACTAACTCCAGAACATTTCATCACCCCAAATGGAAATCCCCTTTGCCCCATCCTTGGTAACAAGTAATCAAGTTTCTATTTTTAAGAATTTGCTTATTCTGGACATTTCCTATAAATGAAATCATGTATTATGTGGCTTTTGTGTCTGGCTTCATTCATTTACGTTTGTTTTCAAGGTTCATTCTGTTGTAGCAAAATTAGTACTTATTTCCTTCTGGTTGAATGACATTCCACTGTATGTCCCACTTTATTTCATCCATCGCTGATGGATATTTGGGTTGTATCCTTTTTGTCTATTATGCATAAATCTGCTACAATCATTTACAAGTTCTTGTGTAAACATGTTTTCATTTCTCTTGGGTATACACCTAGAAGAAGAATTGCTGGGTCATTAGGATAACCAAGATTAGCCTTTTAAGTAATTGCCAAACTATTTTTTCAAGTGGCTGTAACCATTTTACATCCCGGTTACATGAGGGTTCCAATTTCTCCACATCCTCACTAACTTATTTTAAATATATTTTTATTGATTTTAGAGAGGGGAGAGGGAGGGATAAGTATAACCATCAATGATGAGAGAGAACCATTGACTCCTGCAGGCCCCCTAACTGGGGATCAAGCCCACAACCCAGGCATGTGCCCTGATCAGGAATCGAACTATGACCTCCTGGTTCATAGGTCGATGCTCAACCATGGAGCCACGCTGGTCAGGCAGAAACATCGATTTTGTTGTTCCACTTATTTATGCATTCATTGGTTGCTTCTTGTATATGCCCTGACTGGAGATCAAACCCGCTACCTTAATGTATCAGGATGATGCTCTAAGCGACTGAGCTATCTGGCAAGGGTGTTACTTCATTTTCCAAAATACTTTCCTATCTGTCGTCCCTCGGTTGTGAAAATAGGTCAGCCAACATGGCCTTAACCATTAAGTACTACTAAATGTTCAAATCACAGTAAGTGACTCCAAAGTAGAGGGCTCACCATGTGAATGAGAACAGGAGAGGCTGAGGAAAGGTAGAGAAATTAGGGGTGAATGTGAAGGTGATGTACCAGTGCTTCCTGTATGTCCTTGGAACAGGATGAGAGATTAAATTTTTCCACATAAAAACTAGTGACACTATAGGGTAGTTAGGCAGAACAATACTTAAGATGTGAACTTTGCCTTCAAAGATCTTCTGTTACTACAATGGATGCCAATAAGAGATGTGTGATCATAGTACTATTAAGACATTAATTGCAATGAGAGAGCTCCAGTGCATCAGAGAAAGGAAGAAACATTACAAGGCAAGAAATGGATCAGTAAACTACATTTATTGAGTACTTACTGGGTACTGGCACATCAAATACAAGAGTCAGGATGATCAGGAACAATGACCCCTAGGAGCAGCTCCGTCGGGGAGAAAACCACCCCTGAATTCCTGCCCTCATGTCAGACAGTCCAGTTCCTCCCCGTATGTCCCTGGTTCGCCCAATGACGCCGCCCAGCGCTGGAGCTCAGGGGGAGCGGGACCGTTCTCAGCATGAAAAGGAACATTTGAAGAAATATATTGAGTTAAACCTATCTCTGCAATATAGCTTGCATCAAGAAATGAAGAAAAATGGTGAATTAGAAAAGGAGATTACCAGAATGATGATCTTACAGCAAAAGTGCAACCTGCATCTTCAAAATGTATATATATGTCTAGATGGAAAAAAATACACTTCAACAGAAGTTATTATCAGTGAAAGCAATTCAAAAGAAATGTGAAAAACTAAGGAATATAAAAGAGAAGTGGAAACAAGAAGAAATAAACCTCAGAAAACATGGAAATGAATATGGTAGAATACTGTAAAGGAGAACAGTATAAACAGAAGATTGAAGAAAGAACAAGACAGGATGTAGCAGAAAATTAGAATAAGTCAACCTATTTTTACAGACACAAGCATGTCTATAAACTGCTCAAGAAAATCTGGAGCAGTTAAGAGAGAATAATAATGCTTCAATAAGAAGGCAGTTTGAATTCAGAATTAAAGATCTGGAATCTGAACTCTCTAACATGAAAAGTTCTTAAGACTGTAAATGGGAAAAATATAGGCAACTCTATCTAGAAGAAACTGACTGTAGAAAGTCATTGGCAAATGAACTACACAAGACTAACGAGAGGGGAGCAGAGGTCAGCACCGAACTTCTCCTGCAGAAGCACCGGCACAGCCTTCACGCAGCACTCCTCATACGAGGCCAGTTCGACAAACACCGTGTTGGAAATGTTACTAATAGTTTTGTACCCAACAGAAATTCTACTCCAAGAGTAAGTTGGTGATTCCTACCTCAAGAATCCTTTTTACAACTAAAATAAACTTGTAATACTAAAAAAAAAAAAAGGGGGGGGGGAGGAATCAGGATGAGGCAGGTAAGAACTTAAATATACACATTAATTTTACCACTAATTCTAACTATCAGGGAAGTATGAACGGTGTATAAATTACATCTTATAACAAATTTCTATACCTGTCTAAAGGACAAGCTATACAATGTAATAAAAAAAGTTTTTAATTGTGCTTACCATCATAGAATTTACCCTAAAATGGGTTAAAATACAGAATTCATACAGAATTCATATCTATTATATACATGTTTCACATTAAATATTGCTTGAAAAGTACAAATACTTTGACCCCCCGCCCCCATTGCTGAGAAACCGATGGTCAACAAGAAATCCATTTTCCCTTTCAAGTCCACTTTATTTTCAATTTAGTTTCCTACCCAGTTCTCTTCAGAACTGTTTACATCTCTTTTGTTTGATCATCTTCTTCGAGTTTCCTGATTTCATTTTTTAAACAATTTATAGTTTCACGACTTGCTTTTAATCTCTCCTTAAGCTCTGCAATTTCAAAGCTTGTTTTTTTCTTCGCAGCTTCTAATTTTTCTCTGGTTTTCACTTCAAGTTCTGCAACTAAGAAAAACATACACTTTTAATGAACTATTTCATTTTTCTTACACATCTAAAATATGCCATAGAGTAATATATGAGGCATTTCCTGAGGTCAATGTTCCCATGATGAAATATGGGCAACTTAAGATATATAACATTAAACAGACGGGGGTAGGTAAGAAAATATGAACTCCCAAGAGAAAATCTCAGATGTTTTCTTAACAGTAAAATTATGGCTACTAATATTTCAATTTATAGTTAGAATTTTATAATGTAATATCCTTGTTTTTCTCTATATACATGTTAATCTTGAAATAAGGAGGCATACAATCCAAGAGACATCCAGCTAATAAGAACACTAAATATATAGTGTTCTTTCATTTATGTACAGGTAAAACTGACATAAACCAAAAAGAGAGCAATAACTATCTAGGTTTGAATTCCAGCTCTACCATTTATTAGCTGTACTACTCTGAGTAGTTTATCATCTCTATACCCATTTCATCATTTCTAAAATGGATATTATAATAAAAAAAGCCCTCAATATTCTTTTTTGAGATTTTAAGTGAATTCGTGTATATAAAGTATCTAGAAAACTATCTAGTACATAGTAAGCCATATTAACTACTATTATGACTGAGAAACATTAAATGATATTTAAAACATTCAAGCTGCCTATATAACAAATTACTAAAGAAAATATCACTAAGCAAAATAGAATTCATCTATTTAAGTGTTTCACTTAGTATAGCATTCTATTTTACAAAGAGAAATGCCTATTTCACCCAACATCTCCACCCTGTGGACATTTCAGGTAATTGCTGCTGATAATTATTAAAGCATAGTTATGCTTTAAGAAAAGCATAAAATGATCTCTAATGGAAGAAGCAAGGTTTGGTGAAGGAAAAACAAAAACAAAAAACCCTTTGAGCACTGCTGGTGAGGCTCAATGGCTGAGCATTGACCTATGAACCAGAAGGTCATGGTTCCCGGTCAGGGCACACAGCCAGGTTGGGGGCTCGATCCCCAGTGTGGGATGTGTAGGAGGCAGCCTATCAATGAATCTCTCATCACTGATGTTTCTATCTCTTTCTCTCTCTCCCTTCCTCTCTGAAATCAATATTAAACGAACAACCCCCCACCCCCCACTCCTCACAAAAACCCTTTGAAATCTGAAAGACTTGAGTTCAAATACACCCCTGGCCCTTTATTAGCTGATGCTGACATCTCTAGGTCTCCCTCAGTCTCATCTTTCTGTAGGATACAGTTAAAACTCTGTATTTCTCAGAGGAGTTATGAGGATTAATCAATAGAGCTGGCCCTCTGTATCCACGGGTTCTGCATCTGTAGACCTAACATACTGGGGGAAAATGTTATGTTATTACTAATGTTTACTATGGAGTCAGGCCTAGATGACCACATCTGCACTGAACATGAACAGATTATATTTTTCTTGCTATTCTCTGAACAATATAGTTCAGCAACTGTTTACATTGTATTATGTAGTATAAGTAATGTAGAGATGATTTAAAGTATATAGGAGAATATGCGTAAGTTATATGCAAATACACCATCCTATCCCATATAATAAAAGGTAAATTGTCCCCTTGACCAGGAGTTCGACTGCGAGTTGAACCTGGGGGCGGGGCCGGCCAACCAACGGCCTGCAGCCCCTCCCCGGATCAGTACCACCCCATTTCAGGGCAGGCTAGTCAGACCCCACCTGTGCACAAATTCGTGACCTGGGCCTCTAGTTTTATAGAATGGACTTGTGCATCAGCAGATTATTGTATCCAGTCAGTGGTTCCCAAACTTGTCTGCACCTTGGAATCAATGGAGCTTTGACAACTACTAATGCCTTTGTTCTACCCTAGAGATTGTGATGCACTAGTAATTGGTCTGGGGTGTGGCCTGGGGCTTTGGAAATTTTAATAGATCCCTAAATTATTCAATTATCTAACCACTCAGTGGTTCCCAAACGTGGCTGCAACCAATACCCAAAGTATACCAAGGGAAGAAGACTATATATATGTGAGACATTTAGCACATTCAAAACATGCAATAATATTTTCTTATTTTGCTCATTGCTAGTGACTTTCTTTTTGTGATACATTTTATAACACAGATAAATATTTATATTGCCAAACAATCCATATTTTTCTCTGTACTTCATTGCTTTTATTTCTAAATTGTTTTCACCTCTATTTTTTTTTAAAAAAAAGTTTTGGCCCTAGCTGGTTTGGCTCACTGGATAGAGAGCATTGGTCTTTGTACTGAAGGGTCCCAGGGGGTTCAATTCCGGTCAAAGGCACATGCCTGAGTTGCGTGCAGGAGGCAGCCAATCAATGATTCTCTCTCATCATTGATGTTTCTCTCTGTCCTTCTCTGAAATAAAAACATATTAAAAAAAAAAGTTTTACTTCACAGAGATGTAAAACAGGACACAGGAAATACTAGTATAGTTAATAACATTGTAATAATTATGTTTGGTGCCAGGTGGGTACTAAAAACATCGAGGGGAATACTTTATAAAGTATATGGCTGTCTAACTACTAGGCTGTGCACTTGAAACTAATACAAAATAGTGCTGAATGTAAACTGTAATTAAAAAATAAAATTAGCCCTGGTTGGTGTGGCTCAGTTGGTTGGAGCGTCATCCCGATATGTCAAGGTTGCAAGTTCAATTCCCCAGTTAGGGCACATACAATAATCAACCAATGAATATATAAATAAGTAGAACAACAAGTTGATGTTTCTCTTTCTCTCACCCTTCCTCTTTCCCTCTAAAAATAAATAAAAATTTTAAATATAAAAAATTAAATTAAAAAAAAAGTTTGTACCTTTTGACCCCCTTTACCCATTTTGCCTACCCCTCACCTCCTGGCAACCACCAATCTGTTCTCTGTATCTTTGAACTTGTTTTAATTTTTTAATTACACATATAGGTGATTTTATACAGTATTTGTCTCTCCCTGTCTGACTTTTTTCACTTAGCATAATTCCCTCAAGGCCCATCCATGTTATCACAAATGGCAAAATTTCATTATTTTTTATGGCTAAATAGTATTCCATTGTATATATATAGATAACTTATCTTCTTTATCCATTCACCCATCAATGGACACTTAAGGTAGTTTCCATATCTTGGGTACCATAAATAAATGTGTGTGTGTATGTATTTTTAATCAGTGTTTTCATTTTCTTTGGATAAATACTCAGAAGCAGAATAATTGGATCATATGGTAGTTCTATTTTTAAGATTTTGAAAACTCTCTGTACTATTTTTCCACAGTTATCTGCACCAATTGACAATCCCTCCAGCAGTGCATAAGAGTTCCCTTTTCTCCACATCCTGGCCAACACCTGTTTGATGCCTTTTTTTTTTTTTCTTTTCTGTATTTGCTTTCTCTTTGTTGCTGTTGCATTTTTTATAATAGCCATTCTGACAATTGGAAGATGATTATCTCATTGTGGTTTTGATTTGCATTTCCCTGATGACTAGTTATGTTCAATACCTTTACATGAACTTGCTGGCCATCTGTATTTTCTTTGGAAAAATATCTATTCAGATCTTCTGTGCATTTTTAAATTAAATTGTTTGCTTTTTTTACTCTTGAATTGTATTAGTTAGTTATATATTTTGGATATTAACCTCCTATCAGATACATGATTCCCAAATATTTTCTCCTATTCATTAGGTTGCCTTTTCATCTTGTTGATGGTTTCCTTTGCTGTGCAGAAGCTTTTTGGTTACTGGTTACTGGCCTTTCTTATGAGGTGTAGGAGCTCTTTATATATTAAAGAAACTAATAATTTGTGATATGAACACAATAGTTTTTCATGATTTGGAACAAGATCTTCACATTTTAAAATATATATATAGTTTATTGATTTTTTAGAGAGGAAGAGAGAGAGGGATAGAGAGTTAGAAACATCGATGTGAGAATCATTGATCAGCTGCCTCTTGCACACCTCCTACTGGGGATGTGCCCACAACCAAGGTACATGCCCTTAACCGGAATCAAACCTGAAACCTTTCAGTCCACAGGCTGATGCTCTATCCACTGAATGAAACCAGTTTCAGCCAGTCTTCACATTTTATTTACAATGCAAAATATTTTATTCTCTTGTTCCCTTCTCTATATCAATTAAAAAACACTGTTAGATGCTGGGTACAAAGGTAGAAGATGGACAAGAAGAAAAATGTAGTACAATGTTATAAGATAACCATAGGGAGCCATGAATGCAGACTGGATTCGTATAAAGGGGAAAGGGTATGTGATTATGAAGGAAGGCATCTTGGCAGTAGTAAAAACTGAACAAAGTTCTACAGAAATACTAGAGGAAGTAGACATAGCAGGCCCTCGAAATAGCACATGTAGATGTGGGGAATAACAAGGAGTCTGTATTATTGTAAGTTAAATCCAGTCAGGAAGACTTGACTCATTTGTCAGAAAGACAGCATTCACAGTAGATAGATTTCATTGGTATGATTTAGTTACATTTTCTTCTTCTTTCAAAAAAATATATTTTATTGATTTTTTACAGAAAGAAGAGAGAGGGATAGAGAGTTAGAAACATCGATGAGAGAGAAACATCGATCAGCTGCCTCTTGCACACCCCCCTACTGGGGATGTGCCTGCAACCAAGGTACATGCCCTTGACTGGAATTGAACCTGGGATCCTTGAGTCCGCAGGCCAATGCTCTATCCACTAAGCCAAACCAGTTTCGGCTACATTTTATTCTTAACAAATCATAAGACTGCAAAGGGCAGGAAATATCTGGAAGAAGGCCTAGGTTAATTAGCAATGAGATCCTGGGGAAAAACATTTAAAAACTTTTATTTTGTTCCACTTTTCTGCTTTCTACATATAAATGCTTATATTTTTAAACATTGTTTTAAATTTCAAAATGAAGCCTCAAGCTGGAGTAAATTAATCCAAAGAATAATTATTTATGCAGAGCCAATCTTACTGGTTTGAAGCACAGATTGTAAGGCTTTTACACAGAGATCGAAAGCTTATTGGTTAAGAGTACAGATTCTGGGTTTAAAATCCTGGCTCTGAACTGTAGCTCTAGGCTCTTTATTATAAAATGGGACTAAAAGTAGTACCCTCCTCTTATGGTTATTACGGTATCCAATAAGTTAAGAAATGTTAAGTGCTTGTCTAGAACATAGTAAGCTCTCATTAAGTGTTCATTTAAATTATTCCTTGTAAAAGCAATTATTATTTTTAAAAGCTAGATCATTAATGTTTAAGTAAATTTCCATGGATTTACTAGCACAAATATCTTTATAAACTTTTAATATGTTTCATAATGAGAAACCTCTATCCTGAATATTACTCTACCTAAAAATATTACTAAGTTTTTAGAGCTTAAGTTCTGGGGAGTGCTTGGGATATAGTCCTGGCTCTACCAATAATTAGCTGTCTTCGTGGGCAAGTAACTTAACTTTCCTATACCTGTTTGCTTTTATAAAATGGAGTACTTGATAAAATAATTGTAGAATTAAATTTTATACATGTATAGATTTAGAAGAGTACAAAGAGTAAACACAGCCCTAGCCAGTTTGGCTCAGCAGATAGAGTGTCAGCACGTGGACTGAAAGGGTCCCAGGTTCAATTCTGGTCAAGGGCACATGCCTGGGTTGCTGGTCTGATCCCAGTAGGGAGTGTGCAGGAGACAGACAATAAATGATCCTCTCGCATAGATGTTTCTAGCTCTCTTTCCCTCCCCTTCTTCTCTAAAATCAATAATATATTTTTTAAAAACCATAAAAACAAATAGTAAGCACTCAATAAATCTGCTATCTTATTTTACCAAATATTGAGTATAATGCCCTCAAATTGGTAAGAGTGTACATATCCTTTTAGGTCTTTGATTAACATTCCTAAATTGCTTTTTTAAGAGGCTAAAGCAATTTGTACCCACACAAACAATTTATGAGAATGTAAAGTTCAACACATCTTCACTATTAAAGATTCCTTTTACTGATTTGATACACATAAGATGACTCATTATTGTTTGGTTTGCAATTTTAAAAATTTAAAAATTTACCTTTTCTTTTTATTTTATTTTATTATTATTATTTTTAATATATATATATATTTTATTGATATTTTACAGAGAGGAAGGGAGAGAGATAGAGAGCCAGAAACGTCAATGAGAGAGAAACATCGACCAGGTGCCTCTTGCACACCCCCTACCGGGGATGTGCCCGCAGCCAATGTACATGCCCTTGACCAGAATCGAACCCGGGACCCTTCAGTCCGCAGACCGACGCTCTACCACTGAGCCAAACCGGTTTCGGCTCTTTTCTTTTTATTTTAAATATATTTTTATTTATTTCAGAGATGAAGGGAGAGGAAGAGAGAGATAGAAACATCACTGATGAGTCCTGACCAGTTTGGCTCAATAGATAGAGCATCGGCCTGCGGACTGAAGGGTCCCAGGTTTGATTACATTTAGGGGCATGTACCTTGGTTGTGGCCACATCCCCAGTAGGAAGTGTGCAGGAGGCAGCTGAATCGATGTTTCTCTCTCACCGATGTTTCTAACTCTTTATCACTTTCCCTCTCCCTTCTTCTCTGTAAAAAATTAATAAAATCTATTAAAAAAGAAACATCACTGATAAGAGAGAATCTTTGATCAGCTGCCTCTTGCACACCCCCTACTGGAGACTGAGCCCACAACCCAGGCATGTACCTGACCAGAATCGAATCATGACCTCCTGGTTCATAGGTCAATGCTCAACCACTGAGCCACACCAGCGAAGCTCACTTTAGTTTTTAAAAATTTATCTTTATGTTGAAAGCATTACAGATGTTCCCTCTTCCTGTTTTTTGCATTTTAAAAATTACTAGCAGGGACAAATATTTTCCCATTTTATTTACTCATAATCTCTTTTTTTGTCTGTCCATGTATTTTGTTCATTTATCAATTAAAGTCTAAAATTTTATAGCATCCCCCCAAAAATGTATGCACATCCAATATAATAAAAGTCTAGCCCTGACTGGTTTGGCTCAGTGGATAGAGCGTCGGTCTGCGGACTCAAGGGTCCCAAGTTCGATTCTGGTCAAGGACAAGTACCTTGGTTGCTGGCACATATCCATTAGGGAGTGTGCAGGAGGCAGCTGATCGATATTTCTCTCTCATCGATGTTTCTAACTCTCTATCCCTTCCTCTCTGTAAAAAAATCAATAAAATATATATTTTTAAAAAGTTTATTATGCTAAGTGTCCTGTAGTTCAGTTAGCCATTCAACCAATCAAAGCATATATGCTAATGATATGCTAAGGCCACTCAAGCCCTTGCTATGAGGTGCACCAACCACCAGGGAGCAGACGCTCCAACAAGTAGGTTAGTTTGCTGTTAGGGTCCAGCTGATGCGGACTGAGTGAGATGGGCCAGACATTCTCTGGAGCCCTCCCAACAACCCTCCCCAACTCTATTTGTGCACTTAGCCTGGCCTGCGCCCTTTTGCAATCTGGGACCCCCACTGGAGGATTTCGGAAAGCTAGTTTCAGCCCAATTCTGCAGGCCAGGCCAAGGGACCCCACTGGTGCACAAGTTTGTGCACCAGGCCTCTAATTCTTTGAATAATCATAAAGACAGTGTTTATTAAAATAAATTTCATTTAAAAAATTGAGCTATCAGCTATTAAAATGTGTATACATTTTTTTGGGACAGCCTTATTTCATTTGTCCATTTTAAGGTTTTTAAGATACTAATCTTTTGCCATATTTCTGCAAAATTAATTTTCTTCTTTGCCCTTTTGAAATGTAGAAGTTAAATATTTTTTACAAAATCAGGTTTTTCTTTCCTTTAATGTAATTTCTTCTAACATATCAATTTTAAAAACTCTTCCCCAGCCAAGATAGCCATTTCTCTAATTTTTTATTGATTTTTTTTTTTACAGAGAGGAAGGGAAAGGGAGAGAGTTAGAAACATTGATGAGAGAGAAACATCAATCAGCTGCTGCTGCACACCCCCTACTTGAGGATGTGCCTGCAACCACGGTACATGCCTTTGACCAGAATCGAACCGTGAGTCCACAGGCAGAGATCACGAGTAAATAAAATGGAAAAATATTTGTCCCTGCTAGTAATTTTTAAAATGCAAAAAACAGGAAGAGGGAACATCTGTAATGCTTTCAACATAAAGATAAATTTTTAAAAACTAAAGTGAGCTTCGCTGGTGTGGCTCAGTGGTTGAGCATTGACCTATGAACCAGGAGGTCATGATTCGATTCTGGCTTTAACCGGTTTGGCTCTATCCACTGAGCCAAACCGGTTAAAGCCATTTCTCTAATTTTTAAATAACAGGTTGACTGACATTAAAAAAACATTGAATTATTTTTAATTAAACTGAAATCTGTTTTGATAAATGCTATAAAGTAATGATCTAAATTAAGTTTTCTTCTCAAAAGTTTATCAATTGTGCCAATACCACTTTTAAAATTATCTTTTTTCCCCTTACTGTTTGATATTATTAAGAAAATAAAGTGAATATAATTCAAAATGTGCATTTATTGGTAAAACTTCCCAAGGTTATACAGCTCCATGCATAAGCTTTAACACATAAAATGTATTTATTGAAGAGCTTTTTTATAAAACACATTAATTATTTGTACCTAAATGAGTTATTTGTTTTGTTGAAAACACAAAAATGTGGTCACTTGAATTTTAAAAAAGAAGTTTCCTCTATCAATTTGGCACATTTTATACTATGGAAGAAAAGATCTATGGAGTACAAATGACCAATAACAAATTAAAATAGCATATTAGGTTTTTTTTACTTTGTCAAAGTGGTCATATACATATCTGTTTATAATGAAGTAGGTCAGGTAAATACATTTGCAGATGCAGAAAGTGAAGCATAAAACGTTTAAATGAGTATGATTTTAAATTTTAAATAACTACCAAGTGGGAAAATTATAATCAATATTCAGATCTTTTAACTTCTAGTCATGAGTTTCATAAAAATGCAAACCAAACACTATTAAAACCAATAACAATTCAATAGCAACTCCCTTCTCCCCTGTATTCTCATCCACCAAACATTCTCTTACTGGATTACATCACTCCTTTCAGCCAATAATATAATGGTTTATTTCCCCTGTAAACACTACCTTCTAGATCAGGGGTGGGCAAACTTTTTGACTCGAGGGCCACAATGGGTTCTTAAACTGGACCAGAGGGCCGGAACAAAAGCAACCTGACCATGCTGGCACTCTCATCTTGGGCTGCTGGTGAAGGAGCGGAGGGGAGAGCAAGAGAACCCTCTGCTCTTTCGGCTCCGTGGGCCGGATAGAACAGCCGAACGGGCCGGATCTGGCCCACGGGCCATAGTTTGCCCATGGCTGTTCTAGACCCTATATTCTGCCTCTGCTACCACTGCAAATTCCAAGGCAGAGGTATCCACAGTGCCTGTCGTCAGTTTCACTGCATTCTCTTTTCATCCACTGTCCTACTATTCTCCTTTAACTGTCCCTGTTAAGGCCTTCAAGGACCGCTACCTGGCTATAACCCATTTCGTGGCCCGCATCTGACTTGACCTATCAGCAGCACTGGACACAGCTTATGATTATTTCTTGATACACTCTGTGCTTGGCTTTAGAACATCACAGGCACCTACTTTTTCTTCCTCCATACTCACTGTTGTTTATTTCCTTTGCTGATCATCTCCTTAACTCTCTAAACGTTGCAGTGCAGAAAAGAGGCTCAGTCTTTGGACCTCTTTTCTATCTTCATTCCTTTGATGCTACCATAGGGTCTCACAATTTATAAATCTATTTATTAGCTTCCAAATATTTATCTTCAGCCTCAACCTCTCCTTGAATACAAGACTTTTGGGTGCAATTGCCTTCCAACATAACCACTTAGATGTCTTACAGGCATCATACATCCATATGTTCAAAACTGTGCTCTTAACTAATCTTTCCCCAAATCTGCCCCTCTCCAATTTCCCCATCTCTGTAAAAAGCTATGACAATTTTTTAGGTTTTTTGGCATAAAACCTTAGAATTATTCTTAGTTGATCTTCTCTCACTTTTTTTTTTTTTAATTATTACTTTTAGAAAGAGGAAGGGAGAGAGAGCAACACGGATTGATCGCCCTGATCGGAGACCGAACCCACCACTGTTTGGTGTACAGGATGACTGAGCCACATGGGCCATGGCTTCTCTCACATCTATTTATTCAAACCATCAGCAAATCCTATTGTATTTATCTTCAAAACAGATCCAGAATCTGACCCCTTCTCATCACCCTATATTGCTATCACTCGGGTACCACCCAACATTCTATCATATCTAGATTATTGGAACAACCTCTCTGCTTCTTTTTTTGCTTTACCGTCTATTCTCAACACAGCAGCCAGGGTGGTTGGTCTTTTTAAATATATTTTTACTGATTTCAGAGAGGAAGGGAGAGGGAAATAGAAACATCAATGATGAGAAAGACTCACTGATTGGCTGCCTCTTGCACTGTCCCCATCCTGGATGGAGCCTGCAACCAAGTCGTGTGCTCTGACTGGGAATTGAACTGTGACTTCCTGATTCCTAGGTGGATGCTCAGCCACTGAGCAAAACCACCTGGGCTGATTGATCTTTCTAAAATATTAGTCTTATATGTTCCCTCTTCTGCTCAAAGCCCACAAATGATTTCACAGATCCTTCACTTAACAGAGTCCTCACCGTCACTCAAAAGTCTCTATATGATCTGGTTCCCTATTAACTTCTCAGACCCACAAATGCCACTCCTAGTCCGTCCCCTGGTTCCTTCTAGTCACACTGGCCCCCTAGCAGGTCTCAGATATGCCCTGCATCCTCTTACCTCAGGGCTTTTGCCCTTGCCGTTCCCTCTACAGAGAACATTCTTATCTCACACAGCTCCAAGGCTCACTTCCTCACTCCTTCAGGTATTCGCTCAAAGGCCACAATCTCAGGAAGCATTCTGTGACCTGATATTTAAAACTCCAATCATCATCATCTCCTCTCACCAAAGATGCTTCCTCACCTGTGCCTTATTTGTCTCCATACTACCCATTCACTATTGTACACATTATTGTTTTATTTATTTAAATCTCTCTTCCTACTAGAATGCAAGCTCCATGAGGGCAGGGCTTTTTACCTGGTTTGGACAATGCTCTATCCTCAGACCCTAGAATAAGGCCTGGCATATACAGGTAATCAATACATATTGTAGGCAAATTAGCTACATGGAGTGACATGTACAGTATTCGGAGGCCAAGTCAGCTTAGAGGGAATATACACCGTGATTATTAGAGTGGCATCCTGGTACTTTCTACCTTAGTATAAACCTGAAACTATGTAAAATGGCATAAGTTGAAAAAATAATAATAATAAACTAGTTCACAGAACACAAAAGTATAATTATGTTTTGCAAGGTTTTTCACACAGATTTTGTTAGCAAAGACTAATGAATAGAAAAGTAGCAGGGTAAGCAAGATTAATAAATAGCTATGTTTAAATGTAATTAGGGAATAAAAGACAGTATGTCAGAGACTGTGAGAAGCTGTCTTTTATCTTTTTGAAAGTAGACCTAACTTTGGGAACAATTTAAAATATGCTTCTTGCCAAAACTGGTTTGGCTTAGTGGATAAGAGTGTCAGCCTGAGGACTGAAAGGTCCCAGATTCAATTCCTGTCAAGGACACGTACCTTGGTTGTGGGCACATCCCCGGTGGGGGGTTGTGCAGGAGGCAGCTGATCAATGTTTCTCTCTCATGGATGTTTCTAACTCTCTATCTCTCTCCCTTCCTCTCTGTAAAAAATCAGTAAAATATATTTTAAAAATAAATAAATAAAATATGCTTCTTACATGTTCTATAGTAATACTTAATTTTTAACTTCTGAACATTTTATCTATATATAGCATTAAGAAAAGAATTTAAAAGTTACTAATCATACGATCCTTTCACCATTACATAACACTATTTTCAGGATTAATTATAAACACATGGCACTTACATTCTGTTTCATGCTTGTAGGCTCCTAATGTTAGCTGACGAGATGTTGTTAATAATTGTTGCATCATTGCTGTTGGGTCTTGAAATATCTAATGAGATAAAATGAGAAAAGGCCCAATAACTTCAAAGTTCTACAATTTAAAATGCCTTTAAAACTCTCATTATAAAATCTTACCATTTCATCATAGAACTCTGAAACCACTGTCTTTTTCCCCAGCATTGCATTGGTATCTGATTGGAACAGCTTTAACAAATGATACAGGGTTACCTGTGAAATAAAAACAAACATCACATCTGTGCAATGGTTTCCTTCATCATTGTGAAATACTGTCATTTCTGTAACTGAATTAGTAAATATATCAACTTCAGGATTTTGTCTCTACTTACTGTGGTAAATCACTCAAAACTCTCTGTACTTTTATTTTCCTATTAGGTATTACCATCATCCACATCTAAACATGAACATTCTGAAGATGGTAAGTAAAGATTGTTACAAAGCATTTCTATTATATAAAAAATAGCATAAGATACAGCTCTGGAAATTAAACTGGAAAATCACTAACACATAAATTCTTTTACTAACACAAGTAAAATTAGATTATGACAGTTGTTCTATGAAGATTAAAGTTTAGAAATTTGCTCTGGGAAAAAAGATTTGATACTTTCAAAAGGAATAACATACTAAAATGCTTAGTGAGGGTAAGATAATTTCTTTGATGATCTATAAGATTATTACATAAGTAACAAAGTCAGTGGTAATTCACTTTGGTATAACATGTTTTCAAAATACTTAAAAACAACGGTGTAGTAAGACATCAAAGGGAAAGTAGAACGGTGTAGTAAGACATCAAAGGGAAAGTTTTGTAGAACAATGTGTGATTACTTTAGAAAAATAAAACCCAGCTGGCAAAGCATCAGAGTTCATGTTGAAGTTGGAGAAACCAATTCAGAGGCCTCAGAGAATGTTCCAAAACTTAGCAAAAATCATTATAAGTAACCATGCATCAATTACAAGCCATATTCCAAGCAAATAATTTGACAACTTTATAGAATAGACAGAGTATGTGACTACATTGATGGATATTCACAACAGGGAAATCCACAACCTGAAAACGTAAGGAAGAGAACTGTGTCACAGGTGGGAGCCGGCACTTCCAGAGGAGCCCCAAAAGGTTCACAGCTCAAAGTTGGCAGGTGGAGAAATCCAGAATGCTGGGGTGGCTGGGCCTGTAAATCTTTTTCCTGTCTCCCTTCACTCATAGACAAGAGAGCATATCTTCCTGTGGAACCTAGATTTTTCATCCAAACAGTATGAAGTAAAGATAAAGGTATTTTCAGATAGCAATGGCTCTGAAAGTTTATTTTTCAGGCATCCTTTCTGAAGAAATTCCCCCAGCAAAGTGAAAAAAGAAACCTGAAAAGATGAAGAAAAAGGATCATCTGTCCTCATTAGTAGTTGACAGGCACTATCTATAATAGAAAAATTCAAACTATATGAGATGCATAGGAGTAATTTCTAGAGAAATAGAAGGCAGTAACTGTGGTTTTCCTGGGCAAGGAGCCAGATGTGGGAGAAAACAAGATGTTATGAGTTGGGGAGAAACCAAGATGACAGCATAGGTAAACACCTGAACTTGCTGCCTCGCACAACCACTTCAAAACTACAACTAAAACACAAAATGAACATCGCCCAGAACCACCAGAAGGCTGCCTAAGTGAAAACTCTACAACTAGAAGGGAAGAGAAAAGCACTGAGACTCAGAGGAGCTGTGAAAGTAAAGGTAGAGGTACACGCAGAGAGGGCTGGCAACTGAGGACGTGGCTGTCTTTTTCAATCCGTAGGGAGACACAAGCTCCCAAATGCTCTGAACTCCAGTTCCGGGCGAGACTCTGGGGACCCAGACTCATATGGGTAGAAACTGGACTGTCTGGCAGGGGGCAGAACTCGAGGGCGGCTTTCTCTCAGAGGTGCTTGCAGAGATTACTGTGGGACACTAAAACCGGGAGGGCCTCTTAGAGCAGGGCTGAGGATCAGCTACTGCTGTTTGCTCTGCCCTGTGGATTCTCTGATACCCCACCCCACCCAAGCTATGTGCAGAGGCTTTTGCATATGAATGGCCTGGTCCTTTGAAATCTAAACTTACCTAACAACTGAAGCTGAGTCAGAAAGACCCAGAACATCCAAAAGAAGGCTCAAGGCCCCTAGCAGCTTCCATTGCTTCACAGCTGGGCCTCATCTGGGCACCTCCAAAACCCAAAGAAGAGGAATCTTCAGATTTCTCGTAGCTCCTGCTAGGTGGCCTCAGGCAGAAGCTAAATTAGCACCTCCACGGAGACCCAAGAGCCAGTGTACCCAGGGGTCAGAGTAGGACCATCCAGATTACAGCACCTCAGATTCATAAAGAACACACTCAGGGGGCAGACTCAGTGAGCACCAAAGCCCCACAGAAGCAAGTCTTGCTCCATAAAGGTGTCTCCAGCACAGAAGTTTTCCCATTGTAGACACAGCTGATCCTCACAGCCAATTGGCCTGGAGGTCAATTCCTCCCAGGGATGCTAATAACAATTAAGGCTGTGCACACAGCCCACAAAGGGGTGCACCAAGATTATCCACTCAGGTAACTGGGGAGACAAAGCCACTGGGCTCTATAGGACACAGCACACAAAGCCATGCTGTCAACACAGGGACGCAGCCAAATTGCAAAGACAAAGAAACAGGTCATAAATGAAAGAAATGGAGGAAAGCAAACTACTGAATATAGAGTTCAAAACACGGTTATAAGGTTTTTCAGGAATTTTCTAGGAAAGGCTGATACATTTAACGAGACCCTTGAGGATATGAAAAAGAACCAACTACAAGTTAAGCATACACTGACTGAAATAAAAGACAATATACAGAGATCCAACAGCAGACTAAAGGATCGAAAGAATCAAGACAAAGATTTGAAATACAAAGAAGCAAAAAACACCCACCCAGAAAAGCAAAAAGAAAAAGGAATCCAAAAAGTTGAACATAGTGTAAGGAGCCTCTGGGGCAATTTCAAGTGCACCAACATCCAAATTATGGGGATGCCAGAAGGAGAGAGAGAGCAAGATACTGAAAACCTATTTGAATAAATAATGACAGAAAACTTCCCCCACCTGGTGAAAGAATTAGATTTACAAGTACAGGAAGCGCACAGAACCACAAACAAAAGTAATCCAAAGAGGGCAATACCAAGATACATCATAATTAAAATGCCAAGAGCAAAAGACAAAGAAAAACTATTAAAGCAGCAAGAGAAAAAACAGTTAGTTACCTAAAAGGGAGCACCCATACAATTGTCAGTTGATTTCTTAACAAAAACTATGCAGGCCAGACGGGAGTGGCAAGAAATATTCAAAGTGACGAGTAGCAAGAACTTACAATCAAGATTACTCTACCCAGCAAAGCTATCATTCAGAATTGAATGTCAGATAAAGAGCTTCATAGAAAAGAAAAAGCTAAAGGAGTTCATCAACCCCAAACCAGTATTATATGAAATGCTGAAAGGTATTCTTTAAGAAGAGAAAGAAGAAAAGGTAAAGATAAAACTTATGAACAACAAATACATATCTATCAACAAGTGAATCTAAAAATCAAGTGAATAAAAAATCTGATGGTCGAAACTGGTTTGGTTCAAGTAGATAGAGCGTAGGCCTTCAGACTGAAAGGTCCCAGGTTTGATTCCGGTCAAGGGCATGTACTTTGGTTGGGGGCACATCCCCAGTGAGGGATGTGCAAGAGGCAGCTGATCGATGATTCTCTCTCATCGATGATTCTAGCTCTCTATCCCTCTCTCTTCCTCTCTCTAAAAATAAATAAATAAATAAATAAATAAATAAATAAATAAATAAAATATACTTTTTAAAAAATTAAAATAAAATCTGATGAACAGAGAAATCTAGTGAATATAATAGAATCAGGAGCATAGAAAGGGAGTGGACTGACAATTCTCAGGGGGAAAGGGGTGTGGGGGGTACAGGAAGAGACTAGACAAAAATCATGCACCTATGGATGAGGACAGTGGGGGGCGGGGTAGGAACTGTGGTGGGTGGAGGGGAGCTAAGGTGGGGGAAAAGAGAGGAGCAACTGTAATAATCAGAACAATAAAGATTTTTAAAAAAAGATGTTATGAGTTGAATTGTTTCCCCCTAAAACGATATGATGAAGTCCTTAGGCCTGTGAATGTGACCTTACCTGGAAGTAAGGTTTTTGCAGATGAAATCAAATTAAGAAAAATTCTTTAGGGTGTACCCAAATCCAATATGTCTAGTGTCCTCACAAGAAGAAACATAGAGAAAGGCCATGTGACAATGAATACAGAAATGAAGTTATGCTGCCACAAGCTAAGGATCCTGAGGCTACCAGAAACTATAAGTGGCAAGAAAGGATCCTCTTCTGGAGAGAGACAGGGTCAACACCTGGGTTTTGAATTTCTAGCTTCCAGAGCCTTTAGAATAAATTTCTGTTATTTAGCCACTCAGTTTGTGGTACTTTGTTATGGCAGCCTTAGGAAACTAGTACAAAAGACTTTTTGAGCTGTGTTTGGTGATCCTCAGAGTAATGAAAACACCTGTACTTGCTACAGATGTATTTCTAGACATAAAACACAATTTAGCTTTTGTTTTATTTTGTTAATCCTCACCCGAGTATATTTTCTCCACCTGTTTTTATAGAGTGGAAGGGTGGGAGGGAGAAAGGAGAGGGAGGGAGGAAAGGAAGGAGGGGGAGTGGAGAGAAACATTGATGTGAAAGAGACACATCAACTGGTTGCTTCCTACACCTGACCTAATCAGGGTTGGGGATCAAACCTGTAACCCAGGTACATGTCTTTGACCAGGAATTGACCCCTCGACCCTTTGGTGCACAGGCCGATGCTCAACCATCAAGTCATACTGGCCAGGGCAACAATTTTAGCATTTGCTTTTAGAAACAACCATTCCTTTACCAATGGCTTGTCCTATAATAGGTTAGTGGATAATAGAAGTAAATCACAAGTTACCAGTGTCTTTTATATTTTAAATAAACCCTCACATGACATTTTCAGTAAAAACAACTATTGAAAAAGTATAATGGTTTCATTATAACTAAAATAATACGACAGCCGAAACCGGTTTGGCTCAGTGGATAGAGCGTCGGCCTGCGGATTGAAAGGTCCCAGGTTCGATTCCAGTCAAGGGCACGTACCTTGGTTGCGGGCACATCCCCAGTAGGGGGTGTGCAGGAGGCGGCTGGTCAATGACTCTCTCTCATCAATGTTTCTAACTCTCTATCCCTCTCTCTTCCTCTCTGTAAAAAACATCAATAAAAAAAATATTAAAAATAAAATAAAATAAAATAATACGACAATGGTTTCTGAGGACTAAAACTGAAGCCTAGCCCTGGCTGGGCGGTTCAGCTGGTTGGGCACTGAAAGGCTGCTGGCTTAATTCTTGGTCAGGACACACGCCCAGGTTTGGGGCTCCATCCCTACCTAGTAGGGGGCATGCAGGAGGCAGCCAATCAATGTTTCTCTTTCTCTCCCTTCCTCTCTCTTTAAAAAGTAAAAAATAAAAATTTTTAAAATTCAGGCCTATGTAGATCTATATGGAAACCTATTTAAAAAATTAATCACTGCAGAAGTGTAAACAAATATATTACTTTACTTTTCCAAGAGTGGACTTTAAGAGCCAGCTCATAATAAAATTATATGATTTAAAGATTTCTTTCAGAGATGTATTTTCCTATTGGAATAGGAGGGGACAACAGATGAAGAGATAGTTAAGGCCACACATTCTCAAAATAAAAATGAATTCAAAGCAATCTTACAAAGTTAAAAAGAGCTTCTGCTCTAGTAACACTACTGACTTATCTCTCTCAATATCTGGTAAATTTTGTGCTCTAGTCTCTTAAATAGACTATTTATTTATTTGTGAATTCTCATCTGAGGATATTTTTCCATTGATTTTTAGAGAATGTGGAAGGGAGAGGTAGAGACAAACAGAGAAAAATCAATGTGAGAGAGACACATCAATTGATTGTTTCCCACATGTGCCCCCACCAGGGCCAAGGACTGAACCTGCAACTGAGGTACATGCCTTTGACTGGAATTGAACCCGGGATCCTTCAGTACACAGGCAAATACTCTATCCACTGAACAAAACTAGCCAGGACTTAAAAGACTACTTGATTAAGGACAAAAGTAGTGCTTCATCTTTGTATCAAGATATTTGAATAGCCGAGACCGGTTTGGCTCAGTGGTAGAGCGTCGGTCTGCGGACTGAAAGGTTCCGGGTTCGATTCCGGTCAAGGGCATGTACCTTGGTTGCAAGCACATCCCCGGTAGGGGGTGTGCAAGAGGCAGCTGGTCAGTGTTTCTCTCTCATCGACGTTTCTAGCTCTCTATCTCTCTCCCTTCCTCTCTGTAAAATATCAATTAAAAATATATTTTTTAAAAAGCTATTTGAATAATATTTTGCAAATAATGAATATTTAATATTTCTTGCCATATAGAATAGTTGTGAGAGTACTCTAGAAAGAAAACAAAAATGGTAGACCTGGCAACCTTATCACATGAAGAATATTTAAATGAGCCATAGATGTTTATACAGGAAAAAAGAAAACTAATGTATAAATAATTATCAATAAAAAGTTCAAGGAAGCTTAAAATAAAGTAGAGCTTTCTTAAAACTAGAACCACCCCACACCATGCCCAGCAGGCATGGCTCAGTGGTTGAGCGTTGACCTACGAACCAGGAGGTCAAGGTTTGATTCCCAGTCAGGGTAAATGCCTGGGTTGCAGGCTCGATTCCCAGTGGAGGTGTACAGGAGGAAGCCAATGAATGATTCTCTCTCATCACTGATGTTTCTATCTCTCTCTCCCTCTTCCTTCCTCTCTAAAATCAATAACAATATTTTTAAAACAAAAAGCAAAACTAAAAAAACTAGAACTACACCAAACCTGAATAGAATGTTTCACTTATGACAGAAGTCAATATTCTCCATACTGAAGTTAGCAAATCCAAAGGAGATTCTTCCTTCAGAGATAGCATGAAGAAATTCCTACCTAGGAAGAGTATGGCCTCTGTCAATTGGTTCTAAATCTTACTTTGCATAAAAATCACATAGGGTGCTGGCCCCTCTCTAAACTACTGAATCAGACTCTCCAGGGTATTGGGCCTATTTGAATTTTTAAAAAAATAAATCTTTACTGTTCATATTATTACAAATGTTCCTCATTTTTTCCCCCTTCCATTGCTCCCCTCCACCAGGTTCCCATCCTGCCCTCTGCCTATTTGAAATTTTAAAAAACGCTTCAGGAACTTCTGATATAGTTAAGAACCAATCCTCTGAGCCCCTGGCCCAGGTGATACTCAACTCCTTTAAAACCATTAAAACATTTTTATAGTTTTAAAAATTTAATCTGATAATGAAAGTCTAAAGATTTGGTGCCAAAGGAATGAGCTTAAATCTATCAAGATGAAAATTAGTGGTGAGAACTGTTAAAGTCCTGAAACAAATTAACCACCAGCCACACAAATGTGAAATGAGAGAGCCATAACTGAGTTGTGGCCTTCTAGGTTTAAAAATAAAACAGGTTTACGCCAAGGTTGTAGATTCAATCCCCAGTCAAGATACATACAAGAATCAACCAATGAATGTATAAGTAAGTGGAACAAGGAATCGATGTTATTGTCTCTCTCTCTCCCTCCAAAAAAAGCTATCAATCAATCAATAAAAGGAGGCTTAGTGGTTTGTCAAAAGAAAGAGTAACAGAAAGAATGTGGGGTCTAAATCCAACACTTGGGTTCAAAACTAGCTTTGCCACAACTAACTGTATTTTTGAGTCTATGACTTGATCTCTGAGCCTTAGTATTCTCATATCTAAAATGAAGATATCACCAACTTCACAAAGTTGCTGAGGGATCAAAGTGAAAGGTTTGAGGGACTTTTTGCAGTATTAAACAATCTTATAAGAGACCATAAAATTAAAAAGTTGGTTATCAGTAAGGATTCACAAGTAAAGCTGCTAGTACTTTTTGCTTTGAAAAAGCAACAAGACTATTTCTAAGGCTTTTAACCATAAAAAACTGAATACTCCCATTTCATAGCATATGCACTCAACTTATTTATTACTAATAACCAAATTTATTAATGAATTTAAAATTTTTGCTGTGGTAGCCCTGGACAAGTAGCTCAGTTGGTTGGAGCATTGTCCCAGTACACCAAGATGGCAGGTGTGATCCCTGGTCAGAGCATATACAAGAAGTAACCAATGAATGCATAAATAAGTGGAACACCAAACTGATGTTTGTTTTCTTGTTATTCTCTCTCCCCATTCCTCTAAATCTGTAAATTAAAAAAATAAAATTTTTGCTATAATAATTATATGGTTTTCATGGTTTCTTTCCAATAAATGTTCACATTTTATTCCTTCTTCCTATATTGAAAAATAAAAGCCTTGGAAGGCACATCACTTAAAAATGAAAAATCTTCACTCATGCAAGATACACCATGCCAGCCCTGCTTGAGTGTTGTCCGATGCATCAAAAGGTTGGTTGTTTGATTCCCTGTTGTGGCACATGCTCAGGTTTCTGGCTTTATCCCCAGTAGGCAGGAGACAATCGATCAATATTTCTGTTTCTTTCCCTCTCCCTTCCTCTCTAAAACCAATAAAAACGTATTTTAAAAAAATATAACATATGATAAGCATACATAAAGTGAGTCTGAATAAAAATGTCAACACATAATATGTTCTTCATTAAGTATTGTTATCATTTTCACAATTACTAAAAAAAAAAATCTGTTTTAAATTTACAAAGATTACCATTACTCACAGGTCTTTCATTAGGATCAATAAAAAATATTTTGATGATTATTTCGAATTCACCCCATCCTGTTTCAGTAATTTCATATGGAGGCTTAGTAACAACTGAAGAAGAGAAAAAATAAAATAATTATAATTGTAAATTACTGATGTAGTTTCCTAGCTCTTTTTAAATTTGTATGTTATAAATGAAAGAACTATACTCTACCTCTTAAAGGATTGCCATAGCTTTCATGTAACTTAAATTGAATTTTCTTCACATATGCTGACATATCCTAAAATACAGAGGAATTAATTAGTTCTACCATCTACATATAAAAACTAGGAGGGAAATAAAGTAAGCATATGTACCTAATTTTATAAAATACATTTCCCCTCAAATATTATAGAATCTAATTTTCTTTTAAAACCCCACAAAAATATGAATTATACCTAAGAGATTTGGTTTTTTATTTTAAATAAGAAAGTCAGTGAATTCTCTCATAATTCATAATACACTAGTGACCCGGTGCATGAAATTCATGCACCAAGGAGAGGGGGCTGTGGGGGAAGGTGTCCCTCAGCCTGGCCTGCACCCCTCTCCAATCTGGGACTCCACAGGGAATGTCCGACTGCTGGTTTACGATCAGGCCTAAACTGCAGTCATACATCCCTCTCGCAATCTGGGACTGTTGGCTCCTAACTGCTCACTTGCCTGCCTGCCTGATAGTCCCTAACAACTCTGCCAGCCGGCCTGCTCACCCCAAATTGCCCTCCCCTCTTGGCCTGATCGCCCCTAACTGCCTCTGCCTCGACCCGCCACCATAGCTTTGTCCAGAGGATGTCTGGAAGGTCTCTGGGTCTAATTAGCATACTACCCTTTTATTAGTATAGAAGATGGAAATATACACATCAATTCTCTTATTTTGCAAATAGTTTTTTTATATTTATCTACAGATAATTCTCTAAATCAAAATATTTCCATAAAAACAATAGTACACTTCCAATATTTTTATAATAACTATATTATCCAAAGCAAATTTAAAAACTAAGCAACTTCAAAGAACAAAATTATATCATATAAAACTAAGGTCATCTCAACCAAGCAGCTAAAACTGTTGGATATAAAACTCCTCCTTTTCTGAATTTTATTTTGAAGCACAGGAGCATATTCCTTAGTTCTGACACATAAAAGGGATTCTTTTAGTTAATATGTCTTTTTCAAACATAACTCATTATAGAAAAATGAAAAACAGAATAAGCCAAACAATAGAAATGTTTATATTTTTTCTTTCAGGAATTTTTTTGTGATTACCTTGCATCCAATATTTTTATTATTTTAAAATATATATTTTATTGATTTTTTACAGAAAGGAAGGGAGAGGGATAGAGCCAGAAACATCAATGAGAAACATCCATCATCTGCCTCCTGCACGCCCCCTACTGGGGATGTGCCCGCAACCAACGTACATGCCCTTGAGACCGAACCTGAGACCGAATGAAGCCTGAGACCTTCCAGTCTGCAGACCGTTCTATCCACTGAGCCAAACCAGCTTCGGCTTGCATCCAATATTTTTAAATTGGAATCATACTATAATGATATATTAATATCTGCTTTCATTACTTAATATAATATTGTGAACATTTCCCCCCTTTTTATTGAATTTATTGGAGTGACACTAGCTAACAAAATTATACAGGTTTTAGGTGCACAATTCTTCAACACATCATCTGTATGAACATTTTTTTCTGAGGCAGATTTTCCTAAGTATCTTTGAAGACTGTTTTGAAAACAGTTTCATTCATTTTTATTCTACAAGTATGAGTGACTACTAACATTGGGTACCAGATGCCAAAATAGTAATAGGGTCTTGTCCTCAGTATCTGTCTATGGAGTAGGTGCCAGAAAAGGAATCAGCATTTCTGTGTAATCTGTGTTCCTGAGGGCATGAGGTATAACACCACAAGAGAGGCATCTAACCTAATAGTTTTTAGAGGTCAAGAAAGTAGTTCTAAAGAAAATACACTTGAACTAAAACTAAGGAAATAGTAAAAATAGGAAAGAAAGGATGAAGGGAGAGAAGGAAGGGAGGAAAGAAGCAAGGGGTTTAAGAGTCCTCCTTTGAGAAACTGGAAGTAATTTAGTATTAGAAAGCAGGGTATAAGGAAATAAAGAAGCAAATACAGACAAGGTATAATGCTGCTGAGATAGGATAAGAAAAGACCACAGCATGCCTTCTAAAATAGGATAGTTTTAACTTTATGAGGGTAATTGGTAGTCATTTAAGATTTTTTGTTGTTTTAAAAAATATATATTTTATTGATTTTTCTACAGAGAGAAAGGAGAGGGATAGAGAGTCAGAAAAATCGATGAGAGAGAAATATCGATCAGCTGCCTCCTGCATACTCCCCACTGGGTATGTGCCCGAAACCAAGGTACATGCCCTTGACTGGAATGGAACCTAGGACCCTTGAGTCCGCAGGGTGACGTTCTATCCACTGAGCAAACTGGTTAGGGCGAAGGTGTTTTTGTGTGTGTGTTTTTCAAATAATAGCTTTATTGAGATATTCACATACCACAGAATTCTCCCACTTAAAATGTAACATTCAGTGATTTTTTTTTAGCATATTCACAGAGTTGTACAACCATCACTATATTCAATTTTAGAATATTTTTATCACATAAAAAGAAACCCCATACCATTAGCACTCATTCCTAAGTCCATCTTCCTCCCACCCACTGGCAACAACTAATCTATTTCCTATGTCTGGATTTGCCTATTCTGGACATTTTACAAAAATGATATCATAGAGCCCTAACCAGTTTGGCTCAATGGATAGAGCGCCAGCCTGCGGACTCAAGGGTCCCAGGTTCGATTCCAGTCAAGGGCATGTACCTTGGTTGGGGGCACATCCCCAATAGGGGGTGTGCAAGAGGCAGCTGATGGATGTTTCTCTCTCTATCCTTCTCCTTTCTTCTCTGTAAAAAAAAAATCAGCCGAAACCGGTTTGGCTCAGTGGTAGAGCATCGGTCTGCGGACTGTAAGGTCCCAGGTTCGATTCCGGTCAAGGGCATGTACATTGGTTGCGGGCACATCCCCGGTAGAGGGTGTGCAAGAGGCAGCTGGTCGATGTTTCTCTCTCATTGACATTTCTAGCTCTCTATCTCTCTCCCTTCCTCTCTGTAAAATATCAATAAAATAGATTTATTTTTGAAAATCAATTATATATATATTAAACGATATTATAGAATATGTGGCCTTTGTGTCTGGCCTCTTTCTCTTATCGTAATGTTTCTCAATTTCCCATGTGGTGGCAGCATGTAGCAGTACTTTTTTTTTTTTTTTTTTTACTACCTAATGACATTCCACTGCATGGATATGCCATATTTTATTTATTCAAGACATCTGAGTTGTTCTCATTCTTTTGTGTGGACTTTGAAGGATTTAAGTAGAAGAACAGTTTATTCACTTAATAAATATCTGTTGAATACCTAATATGGACTGGCTTCATTCCAGGCATTAGAGATTCAGCAATAAAACAAAATTACCAGCAGCCAGATTATATAGTTATGTCTTTATCTCCTCTGATGGTATTATTACCAACTAAATTATCACTTAAAAATTAACTACTATTCTTTAAATATCTGGTTAAATACTAGGCTAACTTAAGACATAGTGATTGGAAGATGTGCTGTGTTTATAGCACATTTCTTGTTAGTGTAATTTAATTTTAATTAGAAAACATTTTTTGAAAATTTCTACTGAGCCCGGCCAGCATGGCTCAGTGGTTGAGCATAGACCTATGAACCAGGATGAACCACAGGTTTGATTCCCGGTCAGGGCACATGTCCGGGTTGTGGACCCGATCCCCAGTGGTGGTTGTGCAGGAGGCAGCCGACCCATGGGTCTCTCTTATCATGGATGTTTCTATCTTTCTCCCTCTCCCTTTATCTCTGAAATCAATAAAAATATATACTTAATTTTTTTTCTACTGAACAATTATACGAAAATGACAACTCTCACTTTATTCTTTCAACTTTTGAGGTGGGTAACTTTTCTAAAAAGGACCAATTTTATAAACAGAGAGTCCCTATAGTATTACAATTTATTTTCAAGCAAAACAAACTGTAGCTTCAAAAAAGTTATAGAAAAGAACAGTACTCACCTCATTTCTATATGGTTTTACATATACTGTCCACTGATGGGTATGCCCATCCTCTTCTCTTTTCTTTCCAAAATATCGAGCAACATTGCCATAAACTATTGGTTTAACGATAGTAACCCCCTGAAAGAAAAATTTTAAACACTAATTAATATTGTATCATTATACAAATAAACAGAAGAGTTCTGAAAGTTTGTTTTAAGAAATGGCAGGCATATAAGAGACTCATTTCAGATGGAAAGATACAGACTTTTGAAAGCAAAGGGATGGAAAAAGACATTTCAAGAAAATGGAAACAAAAAAAGCGGGGGTTGCAATACGTATACCAAACAAAATAGACTTTATTTTAATTATATCTTTACTGTTAAAAGTATTATGTATGTCCCCCTTTTTTCCTCCATTGCCTGTCCCCTTCTAGCCCACCCCACTCCCCGCCTCAGCCCTTCACCACCCTATTGTCTGTGTCCATGGTTTATGCATATATGCATACACGTTCTTTGGTCGATCTCTTCTCACCTTTAAAACAAAAGTTATAACAAGAGACAAAGAAGGACTCAGCAATTCCATTTGGGGGTATTTATTTGAAGAAATCCAAAACACTAATTCAAAAAGACATATATTCATTGCAGCACCATTTAAAATAGCCATGATATGAAAGCAACCTAAGTGTCCATCAATAGATGAATGGATAAAGAAGTGGTACATATATACAATGGAATATTACTCAGCCATAAAAAAGAATGAAAACTTACTATTTGCAACAACATGGATGGACCCTAGAGGGTATTATGCTAAGTGAAATCCATCAGATAGAGACAGATACCATATAATTTCACCTATGTGTGCAATAAAGGAACAAACAAAACAGAAACAAACTCATAGAGAGAATACTTTGATGGTTGCCAGATTCGAGGGGGATGGCGGCGGTGTGAAAATGGTGAATGAATTAAGTACAAAGTGGTAGTAACGAAATAGTCATAGGGATGTAAAGTACTGCATAGGGAATATAGTCAACAGTACTGTACTATGTATAGTGCCAGATGGTTATTTAGATACATAAGGTTGATCACTTCCTAAGTTATATAAATGTCTAATCACTATGTTGTACACCTGAAACTAATATAATATTGTGTCACCTGTAATTGAAAAATTAAAATAAAAAAACTAGAGTTTGCTTATAACATTTCTCTCAATAAATCAATTTTAGACAATTATCCTCATTTCATAGTAATACAAACAACTAAACACCAGATTAATTACAATGTCCCTACATTGAAAATGTCTATTTTAGCCCTGCCCATGCGGCTCAGCGGTTGAGCATCTACCTATGGAGCAGAAGGTCAGGGTTCGATTCCTGGTCAGGGCACATGCCTAGGTTATGGGCTCAATCCCCAGGGTGGGGAGTGCAGAAGGCAGCCAATCAATCATTCTCCCATCATTGATGTGTCTACCTCGCCCCCTCTTCCTTCTCTCTGAAATCAATAAAAATATGTTTAAAACCTGTTAAGTACTTTGAGAGTTTTTCTGAAAACACAAAAGGCTCTTTATTCACAAACTTTAAAGTGAGGCTCTGCAATAAAATCACCAACTCCAACTGTAATCATCCATACCAGGGGTTTTCAACCTGTCTAATGCCTCGACCCTTTAATACAGTTCCTCATGTTATGACCCTCCAACCATAAAATTATTTTCATTGCTACTTTATAACTATAATCTTGCTACTGTTATGAATTGTAAAATATCTGTGTTTTGCAATAGGCGACCCTGCTAGAGGTTCTCAATCTGTGAGCCCCAACAGGTTGCTTTCTATCTGAGAGCAGATAGGCAGTTAGGGGGATCAGGCCGGGAGGGGAGAGCAGTTAGGTAGTTAGGTGGATCAGGCCAAGAGGGGAGAGCAGATAGGGAGTTAGGGGGATCAGGCTGGCAGCAGGAAGCAGTTAGGGGGAATCAGACCAGGAGAGAAGAGCAGTTAGGGGGATCAGGTTGTCAGGGGAGAGCAGTTAGGGACATAAGGTTGGCAGGGGAGCAGTTAGGGACATCAGGCAGGCAGGCAGGTGAGTGGTTGGGAGCCAGTGGATCGGGATTGCAAGAGGGATCTCAGATTGGAGAGGGTGCAAGCCAGGCTGAGGGGAAACTGCCTACGCCCACCCCCAGCCATGCACGATTTTCGTGCAATGGGCCTCTAGTCTGATGACAATGTCCTATTTATCAGCTTATGGCAGTGTTTTCCAAAGCACGGTACAAGTATTTTTTAAAAAAAAGTTATTTTATTGATTTTTTACAGAGAGGAAGAGAGGGACAGAGAGTAAGAAACATCGATGAGAGTCATCTATCAGCTGCCTCTTGCACACCCCCTACTGGGGATGGGCCGGCAACCAAGGTGCATGCCCTTGACCGGAATCTAACCCGGGACCTTTCAGTCCGCAGGCTGATGCTCTATCCACTGAGCCAAACCGGTTTCAACATGGTACAAGTATTAAAGGCAGCTTGGAAGAAGATTTTAAGTAGAATAAGAGCAAACAAAATAAATGTATTTCATTATTTATGGGTTTACTTTAATCACTGTTAGAAAAACCATAACTATAACTAGTAATTCAAACCCATAATTTCAAAAATATTAATGCTGAGGAATAGGCTTCTAAAAAGTAATCTAAATAAAAATGTTTAATATTACAACTGGATTTGGATACTGATAAAATGTCACTTGGATGACTGATGCTATTTTATTGGCCAATGGCCATGCTTCCTACATTTAGGCTAATTTCTGAGATATACATACATATTTCTCCTCACATCTGGTGAGTGTAAAGGCAGTGAATGTTGACAGATTATGATGGAGGAGAGAAAAAATTTCAAGTGGAGACAAAATGCTGAATGTTTCATATGAATTTCAGATCAATTGTTCAACAGTAAGAATGTATCTGAAGGTCAAAGAGCAAGATATACACATGTGATAAGTGCTGTGCCAATGTAACTAAGAAGAAAAGAGGGAAGGCAGTGAACAAATGAAAAACTATTAATTGTGGCTGAATAAGTAACAAATAAATTCAATACCTATTAGCCTAAAGTTAGTCCAGAAGAAGGCAAGCCGTTTGTATAAGAATGTAAATAATCACAGCAAGTGCTACTGACGCTTTTGTGGCATCGGCAGACGGGGCCTCGGGTTCAAGGCCTGAATGAGTGAGAATAAGGAGCGCTGACTTGGTGAGTGGCTAAGAGATCCCATGGCTGCTGTGGTGTGGGCAGGAACTTGCCGAGTTCCTCAATGATAAAAACAGGGCTCATCTGTCAACAGGCTTTCTACCTGGATAAAATGCATCTAAATTGGAAAAAGATGCCTACAAAACCACATGACAATGAGTGAGGAGGAGAAGTAAGTCCCTAAGTTTAAAGCAGCAATTTTCGACTAGCATGCTGCAAGAAATTTTAGAACCTGCGATACCTAACTATTTAGCCAGGGGCACTGAGCTCTTTCCTCTTGATTATCAAATAAAAATTGACAACACCCAATACAACAAAAGCCACCCAGTGTGAATGAATCAAAATTATACCTCCCCCCCCCCTTTTTTTTTTGGTGAGACCAGCAAAATACATAGTTTTGGTGGGCCACAGAATTTCAGTAATTAGTTTATGTGTGCTATGAGCCAAAAAAGGTTGCAAATCACTGATTTTAAGCTTCACATGACTAACTCACGCCAGTGTTTGTAGAAAAGCATTTGAGGGCTACAGGCCTAATCTCAAGTCACTTGGGACTTAAACTTACAAACTGTCAGAAACTAACAAGATTACAAGTACTGAAAGTTCTGTGAGTTCTCCAAAATGTATTTTGAACTTTTGTTTGCTAGTACTTTCCTAACAGTTCAAAACCTTGCCCAAAAAGTCTGGACAAAATGTGTATATTTTTCAATTTACCTGGCATCTCTTTCTCTTTACATGAAATTTCAGAAGCTTTTGACATTTTCGAAGAACTCCCGCTTTCCCTATGACATTAAAGCACCATGTATGATAGTTGTAAACACGGTATAGAGTTAAAATTATGTGGAAACAATATGACAGAAAAGAACTCTTTAAAAACCTATACTGATCAGGTTGGTGGAAAAGTGGGTAATCTCTTTTTAAAGAAAAATTTTCTTTCTGGAATAAATAAACATCGTAAGGGGGTAGAAACGGGTGTTGTACTGGGAGCCAGTTGTTCCTGCCTTAAAAATTAACGTGCCGAGGGGCTGTGAGAAGGCGGCAGGGACACGTCCCCATGTCAAACCCTCCGTTAGGCTCCCTGGTAACTTGGGCTGAAAACAGAAGCAGCCAATGTCCACGTCCCTTATGAGCCAGGCCATGTGCTCTGATGCCCTGGCTAACATCTCGGCCGGGGCTTCGGCGACACCCTGAGCCTGGGCGGGCTGTCTGCCTCCCCCTGCCAGTCCCCGGTCCTGGCAAATGCGATGGGTGAACCGCCCCTGTGAGGCGCTGCAGGGAGGGAACGGGTGAAGCTGAGCCTTGGTGCTGGGCAGGCGGAGGCGCTCCCACACCTGCTGTGTCACCGCCCTCCCGCCAGGGGGCGGCACCCGGCGACCGGCGACCGGCGACCGCGCAGGCCGCTCCCAGGACCGCGGAGAGGCTGGTTTCCCGGGAAACGGCGTCCGGCGTGCTCCCCCAGCCAGCACCCAGTTTGTTGTTCTGGGGGGACGGGGGCAGGGGGGGCGCCACGAGGTTGGGGCGCCGTCACACACAGACGCTCCCTCGGGGAACCTGACTCGCTCCCGCCCTGAAGCCTCGGGGGAGCCCGCGGCCCTCCCGTCGCCGCGCAGGGGGCACCGGCGCGGGCGGGCGCTGACCTTCACTCTGCCGCCGGAGTCAGGCCCAAATTCGGCCATTCTCTTGAACATATTGTCCCACGGAAGAAGCCGCCGCCGCCGGGAAAGAGACCGAGGCCGGCAGGGTCGCCGCAGCCCTCACGGGCGCCGCTCCTCCAGCGCGGGCCGGACGGACGGTTTCTGGCCGAGGCAGGGCGAGTCGCCGGCGCTCGCGCAGACGGAGGAGCGGCCCCGCCACTCGCCGGCGGTGCCGAACCCGAAGCCCGTTCAGCCCGCGGGCGCGGAGCAGAACCGAGGGGCGCGGGGCGCGGGGCGCTGTGCGCAGGCGCGAGGAGCACAGGCGACTGCGCACGCGCGGGCCGCCGCCGCCGCGCGGTGGGCGGGGCCTTCTGCCTCCAGGCGCCTCAGGGACAAGGGAGTCTCTCCCTTTTGCCTGTCACCCGCCCTGACACCTGGGCTTCGTGGTGGCTGAGAAATGGCTTTTGGGGCAATCCTTTGTCGCCGCCAAAGCGTTCAGATTCTGAAATCAAGGTCATGAAATCTCGCCCACGCACAGCTTTTCTTTGTCTGCATTCAGATCTCAGCACTTGCATCGCTTATTTTTCATTTATCTCCCTCTTCCTTTTCTACTCAGTTTGCAATCCAATATGCATAACTGGACGTCCACCCCATTGCCGTTCTGCAGTACTAACTACTGTGCAGATGAGTGCAGGGCCCTTGACCCCAGGGCCTTCGAACCTGCGATCCTCTTGTGCTCCGGCTGACACTCTAACCCCAGCACACCGGCCAAGGCCATCTGTCCTTCTTTGGTGGTTGTTAGTCCTCACCCGAGGATCCATGAATTTTTAGGGAACGTGGAAGAGGGAGGGGAAGACAGAGAAATGTCCATGTGAGTGAAACACGTCAATTGGTTGCCCCTGGTCTAGGAAGGAAGGAACCTGCAACCAAGGTACGTGCCCTTGACCGGAACCAGAGTCCAACTCAGGACCCTTTGATTCGCAGGCTGACCTCCTATCCACTGAGCCAAACAGGATAGGGATGTACTTCTCAATTAGAGGGAATCTTTTTCCAGTTTAAAATCTATCCTTCAATCTGTGTTCTTTTAACTCATTCCTTTTTTGCCTTTTCAAAAACCATTGGATAAAAACAGCGAAAAAGAGAATGGGAGGTGAGGAGTGGGACTGGTGAGTATAGATATCTAACCTCAGAAGTGTTGCTGCAAAAGGGAGCAGAGTTAGATGACTATGTAGACTCAATAGAGAGTCATTTGTAATGGAGGTTTTATGGCAGTTTGCACAATGGTGGGGCAATTGCAAAGAGGGAGAGACCCAGGATGCAGGAAACAGCCTACCTTGGAGCAGTGAGAGGGATGAGATGGAGATAGCATGTGGAGACACTGCCATTGGCAGGACCAGAGACCCTTCATCCCGGTGACAGCAGGGCAAGAAGAAGGAATGGGCCTAGACCAGTAGTTGGCAAACACATTAGTCAACAGAGCCAAATATCAACAGTACAACGATTGAAATTTCTTTTGAGAGCCAAATTTTTTGAACTTTTTCTAATGCCACTTCTTCTAAATAGATTCACCCAAGCCATAGTATTTTGTGGAAGAGCCATACCCAAGGGGCCAAAGGGCTGCATGTGGCTCGAGAGCCCCATTTGCCAACCACAGACCTAGGCACTTTCCTAGGGTAGAATTTTGTAGGAGAATATTTCCTCTTTTAGTGTTCTCTGCTGCCAATACTGAGAGCAGAGATGGGCAGAGGTGAGTGGTCAGGCACCTGTGCTACGGCTTTGAGGAGAGAGGAAGGGCAGTAAAATAGTAATAGTCATTTTGGAGAGTGGGGACACCAATTCAGAAGGATTGCAGGCAGGTGACTAAGATGGCCTGTCAGACTTGAGGGCCATCTGAGATTTGTGGTTATGAATTCAAATGTATTTTTATTCATTTCAGACAGAGGGAGAGGAAGAGAAACATCAACAACGAAATAGAATCACTGATTGGTTGCCTCCTGCATGCCCACTACTTTGGCTAAAGCTCAAAAACCAAGCATGAGCCCTGACAGGGAATTGAACCCTGACCTCTATGTTCATGTGTCGATGCTCAATCACTGAGCCACACTAGCCAGGTGTGGTTATGAATTTAAAGTGAGATCTGTCAGCATGCCTGTGTGTTTTGTTTTTTCCCCAGCAATATAACTTGTTTGGGAACAGGTGAGGTATTAGGATATATTAAAGAGGGGGAAGTCATATTTTTTCACACTGAATAAGACAAGGTATCAGTCTTTTAGTGAAAGTGGTTTTTTTTTAATAACTTGATAAGTTCACTCTGATGGTAATTAGCAATTATTTCAATACTTTCAAGCTCATCTGTCTCCAGCTTTAGTCATAATGCATGAATCTAAGCTTATAAAGTTAAGAAACAGCAACAGCTAATCTAATCCTTCTTGATATATCTTCATGATTAGCAAGATTATAAAAAAGTTTTTCAAAGGACTAAAGTAGATTGATATAAATTGTGAGTTCATTTTAAAGCTGTAACATTTCTAAGAAAGCATTTAAACCAAAAATCACACTTAATAAAAACAATATTCTTAATGCAGGCTGTGTCCATTTTCAGCTATTTGGCATCCTGTTCCTTTGTCAATTTGATATTGCCCAACAAAGAATTTATTGTTTTTGCAGATGAACGAACAAATGAACACATCAAATGCCAACTCAGCTAAGATTTTGTCCTAGAACATTGTGTTTTAAGATAGTCTATTGTTATATATTTATCAGATATGGAGGAATACTGGTGCCATTCAAGATGAAGTCTTTGATTAAGAATTGAATGTACTGGAGACGTATTTGGTAATAAGATTTTAGGTAAAGTTTCACCAGCCTTAGCTCCATCAGCACATTGAAAAACGTTGTAGACTTACTACCCAGTAATGAACACGTTAGACAACATTAGCCTCTTAGAAGAAAGACCACATTTTGCTCCTGCTTCTGTAAAAACATTGTTTATTTGAAAGAAGTGTGACCTTTTACTCAACTGCTACTCCCTTGATAGAAAAACGAGACAAATGAGGAGCTGAAGAAGGAAAGCTGTCCAGTTACACTCCACAGCCCTGGACATACTGAGTGAGATCTTGGTTTTGGCAATGATTTGTCCAGGCCACCCTGTAGGGAAAGGTGAAAAAAAATGGTGATAAGGTTAAATAAAGTACATCTTCGTTGTGATAGACATACACCAAATCCTTTGTGAGGACAAACTTTTAACTAAAATTATATGAAATACAGGCTATTGATAGATCCAGGTATTTCTACTTATTAAATGGACATATGGACACCAAATACTTCACTTCTTCCCAAAGCCCTGGCTACAGCATAGTATGCTGACCACGAGAGTCACGTGTATTCCCTAACAGCCACTGCAAAGTGCATTCTACATTTACCTCATTCCAAACATTTCAAAATAGCACAAGGAACTAGTAGAGTTGGAGAATCTTAAAAATTCTAGAAACCCCCCAAATTAATGGAGAAGTAAGAGAAAAATATTCTGAATCCCTTAAAATAGATAGCTTCTAAGAGACTTTGCTTAGCCTATGTCTAAAGCTGAAACTTTCAGTTCTCAGTAGCGTCCCTGAAAATCTCTCACCTCTCTCCTAACACAGGGCAAAAAAGCTTTTCCCTTTAACGCTTACACATACCATGCTTTGATGCCTTGTGGATACCTGACAACCCTCTTTGCACAGGTTACAGCTTGAGAGATGTCATCTTGAAGCAAATCTGTAAAACAGGTGGTGAGGAATGAAGACAACTTTCACAGACATTTCATTTTAAGTTTAGGTTTACCCATTTTATTCTCTTAGGCTAAAATAATAAAGGCTGGTGTTAGTTAACATATAAATAATTTTGTGTGATAAAGAACAAATTGTAAAGTAGTATAAGAGTACAATTTCATTTTTGTTAAAACACACATGCCTGGCCGGTGTGGCTCACTGGTTGAGCATCAACCCATGAACCAGGAGATCATGGTTGGATTCCTACTCAGGATACATGCCCAGGTTGTGGGCCTAATCCCCAATAGGGAGAGTGCAGGAGGCAGCCAATCCATGTTTCTCACATTGATGTTCCTCCCTCTCCCTTCTCTCTCTCTAAAGTCAGTAATAATAATAAAAAATAACCATAAAAAACACCACACATTATGTACATGTTTGTGTGTAGGTATATTTGTAAATGACATAGCTTTATATTCATATATGTGATTGATATGTATTCTATCTAGAACAATATATACCAAAAGTTACTAGTAGTCATAAATCTCTTGGTAGTAAGAATTTTATTCAGTAACCACAGATTATTATATAATACAAAATATTTTTAAAATAAATTAACTGGATACAAAAGAATATTCTAAGAATAATCTTTTCTATTAGAATTTTAACATTTAGAAATTTAACGATATCAGTTTTATAATACTTCACCAATATTTTCATTTTTATGATTTTATTTTGTTTTTTAAAGGCAGAGTCACCTGTTTTTTTAAAATAAATATTTTCTATTGATTTTTTACAGAGAGGAAAGGAGAGGGATAGAGAGTTAGAAACATGGATGAGAGAGAAACTTGGATCAGCTGCCTCCTGCACACCCCCCACTAGGGATGTGCCTGAAACCAAGGTACATGCTCTCTTGACTGGAATAGAACAAGCAACCTTTCAGTCCGCAAGCCAAGGCACTATCCACTGAGTCAAACCAGTCAGGGCAACCTCTTTCTTTTTAATCCTCACCTGAGGATATGTGCTTTATTATTATTATTATTATTTATTTTAGAGAAAGAGAGAAACATTAATTGGTTGCCTCCCATACACACCCCAACTAGGGATTGAACCCACAACCTAGCTATGTGCCCTGATGAGGACTCAAACCTGAAACCTTTTGTTGTATGGAATGATGCTCCAACCAATTGAGCCACCCAGCCAGGGCGAGATGGAGTTTTTCTAGGTCCCTGTTGAATTTTTGAAAACCTTTTCATTTGTATTGAATCTCTGTTCTTGTAAGCATAACCAGATGGGTCCTGTGCCATCACTTAAATGCTACGTTCTCTTACCGCTGCAGGATATACGACAGGCGTTCACTGATCCTGGGGTTTTGCCATCATTACACCAGTAGCCGCTATTGATCTGAAATATCCCATAATCAGTACTTCTAACTCCAGGATTGTAGTGTGTAGCTTGTGTGTTGTAACTACTTTCATATCTGGCCAAACACATCCCTGAAAAGAACATGCTTTTAGTAATAAATAGCAACGCCATATGACATATACTGCATACCATAATCAGATCCATATAGCTAATTTTATTTTACTAATGACTTAATTTATAAGTATAAATACATAGGACAGGAAAGACTGTTTCATAGTCCATCCATATATCCATCAAACTATTCACTCATGCATTCCAAAATAGTTATTAAGAGAAAGTGTTTGAATTCATCCTAAACATACAGTGAAACATTGACAAAAAGGGGCTAAAATGCAAAGTAACTTTTACACAGGCGCATCTTGGATTCAATAGAAAAAAATGAAAACAGTTAAGCAACCAGAGCGAATAACAATGATAAAATGGCATTTCAGGGATCCTGACATAAACAGTGATTGAGGGGAAATTGGTTCCTTCTGCCCCTGTATTGAGATTTCAACATAATTGAAAAAACAAAACTGTGCTATGAAAGCTTCATGGCATGCAGGGGAACTAGGAAAGAGAAAAATGCCACATTATTCTAGGCTCCCGGGGCCCAAGGTCCACGTGGGAAATAGCTGGAGTCAAGTACCAAACACCTGGCAGAGACTGCTCAGGTGCGCAAACGAACAGTCAGCCTACATGCCCACCGAGTCTGAGGCAAGTGGCGGGCTTGGCAGCACTTGGCAGAAGAGTACAATGGGCGGTGGTTTATTTAGAATGGTGCAGAATTCTGCACTCCGTGCCCTCATCCCTTCATGTGGCATTTCTGGGTCTAAAGGAACAAGTTGATATATTTTTTAAAACCATTATAAGTATACAAATCCTCAACTAACTTTTTCAAAGAAGCCCATTCACGCAAAGCCCCTTTCTCATTATCCTCCTCCTTTAGTATCTGTTGCACAGCTGGCTGGCTCTTTGGCAGTATGGAGAGTTAACTTACAGTTTGCCAGGCTCACTCCTCTGTAGCCATCCAGCCCAAGTCTTTTCAGGGTCCTGGCCAGCTCACACCTCTCATAGACCTTGGCCTGGACGGCCACAGAGAGGAGGAGAAGCCCCAGAGTCAGGAGAGCCTTCATGTTGACTGTGAAGCAGAGAGCTCAGCTGGCCAGGGCAGGCTGGCCCCAGTATTTAACCCCTTTTAACTTCCTTCTTCTAGTGGTTTGGAGGCTCCGCCCCTTGAGGTATGTGGAATTCGGGAACAATTTTTTGGTTCAGTGACTTCTCAAGGTTAAAAGAATTAGTCCGCAGGAAATTGATGAAATGGTATTGTTTAAAGAGCTGGCTCAGGAAGAATTGGTATTAGCAATGTTTTCAAAACAGGAACTTTCTCTTATTTTTATGAATTTTAGCAACTCTAAAGAAAAACAAAACAAAACAAAACACACCACAATCACTTTACACAAACCGAAAATGAGCTCTGATTATTCATTACTGTTCATTTTGTTAAATTGTTTTGTGTGCATTCACTATGCTGTTTTCATCTTTTTCAATTTGAAATTATTTTATGTACTCTGCATAAAAAGACATGATACCTTGTCTGTTGTTTTAATAGGTACTAGCAGTGTAAGACCCCCAGAAGGAGACCCTCACTCTGTCCCAAGGATCTATGGCGACCCAATCCACCGCAGGAGGCGTCACTTGATGCAAACAGCAAGAGGCTTTATTCCAGCGCGCTGGGGCTTGACTCGTACTCAAACAGGAGCAGAGGAGTCCAGCAGGCGAGTAGAAAATCTTACAAGCATATATAGGCAAAAGTCACGCATAGGAGGGGTTACACATGGAGGGGGAAGAAGGGAACAAAGGAATTCCAAAAAAGGGGAGCTGGGCTCGTTAATTACTTGTTTTATGAGAGGGTCTACACTTAGTCAACAGTCCCACCTGGTAATCTTATCTTATCTATCAGAGCACTGTTCAGGGGCTATAACTCTCACTAATTGGGCCTATTGCCTTGAGCAGTTTTAAGAGCTATGTTCCCATCACTAACGGGGGACCTTGGGAGTTGAGATAAGACAGACAGCCTTCTTAAAAAGATGTTTATTCTTTGAACAGCTCAGGGCAGCCACAGGCCACATGCCAATGAGAAATTCCAGCTTCCTCACTGCTAGGTGAGGCGGGGGGGGGGGGGGGGGGGGTTGCGTTTTTCAGCAGCACATGATGTTACCCAGCCAGATTTCTACTTTAACGTTTTTTGTAAAAAAAAAAAAAATTTTATTGATTTCAGAGAGGGAGAGAGAAGTAGAAACATCAATGATGAGAGAGAATCAATGATCAGCTGCCTCCTGCACACCTCACAGAATCGAGCCCTTAACCCAGGCATGTGCCCTGACCAGGAATTGAACCGTGACCTCAAAGGTCAACCACTGAGCCCTGCCAGCCGGTCTACTTTAATTTTTTTATTACTATGATTTTTTAAATAAATAAGCCTCACGTGAATAACATCCCTAACACCTTATCAACAATGCCTTCCCTCAGATAATACAGGTCATTATAAAGTTGGGCAACTTTATAATCAAATCTACAGAATAGCAGAATATGCCACTTGAAAACCTGTCCCTTTGCCTGAAGGATTACTTTGAGCTGAAGGCAATTATACAAAGAAACAGACCCACAAAAAGCTCTCTATACTATTGTAAGGTCCCAAGACCCCCATGAGTCCGACGGAGGGGGCGACGACCCCATGTCAAACGCCGAGACCGAAACTTGATGCAAAAAGCATGAGGATTTATTACAAGCACAGCGCAGGGTCTTTCAGGCAGACAGCAACCCGAAGGAAATGCTGGCTGGCTGGAGCCCCGAGTAACTGCAGAACATGAGTTTATAAAGACCACACGCAGGTGGGGTTACACATGGAGGGGGAAGAAGGAAACAAGGAAATAAACACCACACTCAGGTGGGCTCGTTAATTACATGTTTTATGACAGGGTCTATGCTTAGTCAACAGTCCCCTTGGGTAAGTCCTCAGGGTAGGGAGTTTCTGGGGGACTGATTTCATTCTTGCCTAATCTTCAACCATAAAGAACTGACCTCCTCCCTGTCTAATCTTTAACCATAAAGGTCACATCCTGGAACAGGCGGTGGGGAAGGTCACTTCCTCCATCTTGGGGTCCTACATTCCCCCCTTTTCTTTTTAGGGAAGTTCCAATCCTGGAACTATAGGTCTTCATCTTGAGAGAGGGGCAGGTACCTTTGCTAGGGACCCGACCGATTTTTCTAATTCGCCTATAGATTTCTCTAGGGTACTTAAATCCTGGTCTATTTGTTGACTTAATTCTTGCTCGCACATTTAGCTTTACTAAGCCTCAGACTTTTTCACTGACTAGCAAAAATGTTTTTTCCACAATACCACAGTTCCCATCCCATTAGTACTGTCCTCACTGAAGTCCAGTTCCCCTCCTGCCGGCATCAAGTCTCCTCCTGGCCCGTGTGGAGCTCAGGCTAGGGATCTCACAGGTGAGGCTGCTGGTTGTCAGGATCCAGGCCGTTTTCTGTGCAGGAGCAGGGAGTGGTGTAGTCAGGTCGGGGTGCCGTCAGGTAACAGTGTAGCGTCCTTCTCAGGTTGGGGTTAGTCTTTGGGCAGTGAATTTCTTTACCCACACAGAGTCTCCGGGCCGGAAGGGGTGTACAGGGTCCACAGTGGGCACTGGCAGTGCATCTGGAATAAGCTTATGGGTGGCTCTCTGGGTAAACTGCAGAGCCTGTAAGGACTTGAGCAAGGGAACGGTTACAAATTTTAGCTTTTAGTCTCTCCCTGATCCAGGGAAGGATGGAGAGGAAATTTACCATACATGATCTCAAAAAAAAGGCGTGAACCCATCCCAGTAGAGGGCACATCTGGTTCATAAGAGGGGGAAGGGCAGGGGGTTGGTCCAATTTTCACCGGTTTCTAGGACAAATTTAATTAAACTTTTTAGAGTCCTGCTCATGCCTGTCCTAAGGCTTGAGCTATAGTGGGGTATGCTTCAACCTGATCTGAGGTGTTTACAAAAAACAAAAACAAAAAACAAAAGAATTAGCATGTACTTATACCTTAATGTTGGTGGCTTAATCTCTGCGAAATCCACCTCCCAATGCTCTCCTGGGGAATCTCCTTGAATTCCCAGGGGGACCCTCTTACCTTGCTTAGTATTTACCTGTGCACAGACAGTACTTCTAGTGACTATGCTTTTAATTACCTCATCTAAGCTTGGTAGCACCTGTCTTACAGAAGTTCAGAAGACATGGAGACACCTAAGTGGGTAACCTGGTGTAACTGGGCAACTAATGTCTGACCTGAAGCCACTGGGACCAACAGTCTGTCATCTGGTAGAGTCCACCAACCATCTGGTCCTTTGATGACTTGCTTCTGTTCAGCCAATTCCTCTTTTTGCTTGGTGCAGGTCGGCGTCCGGCAGGGTTACTAAGACTTATAAAGGCCCCACTGGTTTTTGGGCATCTTCCTTAGTAGTTTGGTCTGTGGCTCTATTTCCTCTGGCTTTAATTGTCTCCCCTTTCTGATGTCTTTTGCAGTGCACTATTGCAACTGCCTTTGGGAGTCAGATGGCCTCAAATAAGGCTAAAATAATGTCCTTTCTGGCTGGAGTTGGCAACCCTCTTTCCCGGGGGATGGCACTGTGTCCCCATCAAAGGGTCTGGATTTGGCCAAAAGTTCAGGAACTGTGCCCAAACTGTGTGGTCCATGGTGACTACTGCTGCCCCGGCATATCAGATCCCATCCTGTACATAACTGCTCCCATCCGTGAACAGTACCTCGTCTGGTGATGATAGCAGGACATCTGTCAGTACTGCGTCTGTTACCTCTATGCAGTCATGAATGGGTTCCTCTGGATCATCTGGAAGCAGGCTGGCAGGGTTGATGGCCAGTGTCTTATGGAACCGGACACAGGGCTGGTCCAGGAGAAGAGCTTGGCACTGGGTGATTCTGGTGTTTGACATCCATCTCTCTAGATCACTCAAAGAGGGCCTCAATATCATGGGGTGTTGTCAGGGCTAGCTCCTGGCCCAGAGTCTGCTTATCTGCCTCCTTCACCAGCAATGCTGTAGTGGCCACTGCCCAGGGCACACTGGCCACTCTGCTGCCACAGGGTCTAGCTTCTTAGACAGATAGGCATCAGGTCTCTTCCAGGGACCTAGAGTCTGAGTGAGAACCCCTTTTGTAATGCCCCTTACCTCAGTCCCTTGGTGACATCTGGCAAGGCTAGGGCAGGTGCTGAGATGAGAGCCTTCTTTAGCTCCTCAAAGGCCCGTTGTTCCACTGTGGTCCAGTTCAGCGGCTGCGTTCCCCAGTGCGTGTTCCTCCCCAGGTCTATGGTCCTTCTCGATGTCCCAGGAAAACAGGCAGTTTGTCTGGTGGCTCTCTGGACTGATATCTTCTTAGAGGTCCCATTGGCTCTGTCAAGACTGAATAAACTGCACCAGTGTTCACCAGTAAGTTAATAGGTTTGCCTCTTACTTGTAAGGTTACCCGTGGGGGCTTAATGGAAAGGAGCCCCGGTCCTGTTAGTCCTTTTCCTCTATGTTAAAAAAACTCCTGAAGTCTAAGTCTCCCTTTCTTGCCTCTCTAGCTAATCTGCTAGGACATCCTCCCTTGTAGTGCCTTTGTTTCCTACAATAGGCATACTAATTCCTTCTTATTTACTGCTGGCTTTTTCCTCCTTTCAACCTTTCTCTGTTCTCCTTCTCATCACATGCACAACCTTCACAAAAATCTTCAATATTTTAAATTAGCCTTCAAACTTTCTCTCTATGTCGTTCAAAAATGCAAAACCATGCCTTAAACCTTCCATTATTAAAAAATACTTAGAAAAGGAGAGAGGGAAGAGAGAGCAGGCTCAGCCCCCTGTTCCCAGGCCTCCAGCCGCTTGAAATTTAAAGTGACACATTTTTCCTACAGATAAGGATCTCAGTTTCTGATAAGCCTGAAAAGAGGAATGGGGAATTTCTAAATGCACTTTTAAGCCTCTTGAGCCCCCTAACAGAACACGGTGAAAAGTGTCCAAGCAGTCACGGGAGTTTGGGGGTCTCATTGGGGTACAGGGGGGTCACAAAAGAATTTCCCTCCTAGTCAGCCACCCCTTCCAGCTACTCTAAACAATCCCGGGAGGGAACGGACACTGGGTGGGTGGAGACAGGGAGCGGCGCAGGTCCCAGATGGCGAAGGCACTGCTTCCACAGAGGCATTTTCATCTGGTGGCCCACTGGGAAAATCGCTTGCCTCCTGCTGATGAAGGTGGCGCAGGGGAACCGGTGACCCTTACACTGAAATCAGAGTCCCTGAATGTTCTGAAAAGTTCTTCTGCTCGACTATTTCCATTAATATTATTGATTTTAAAACCATAACTTAAGAGTTGACATACACACACCAGGACCAAGTTGTCCTCAAAATATTTTCCTTTCCTTTTTAGAGATTTTACAAAATACTGTAATCATTAATCACATCAAATTTAAATGACCAATTGAGACAAACAGTTCTGAAACCGTTCCTCCACCACGGACAACAACTGGGTGGCGGCAGGTGTCTGAAATAAGATTCATTTAGTTTTTGATTTTGCTGCGCAGACTTGGTGACTTTGCCAGCACAAGCTTCCTTCTTGTAAACAGTTAACTTAAGAATCTGCTTTTAACTTTTTGTACCACAATTGTTACAACTTCATACCTTCAAATTAATAAACATACATAGAACTTTTGTTAGGCCGGCCGTTTTCCCTCTGGCAGAAAGCAAGCACCCCTGGGGAAAGAGTTCCCCGTGGCCACTTGGGGCGGTTTGCTAGCCGTGAGAGCACTTAGTTTTAAACAAATTAAAAGTTTCCTTCCTTCTCCTTCTTTTTCTCTCACAGATTTTCACACTTACATGAACAAATAATTATACCCAAGCAGACAAACAAAATATCAAACAAACGTCTGTACTTATACCCTTTCAATAAACAAGTAACATTTTAGTGTTTCAGCAAAACAGAAATGGCACTCATGTTGGACAAAGAAACCAAGACCAACACTCTAGGAACCATGAGGGGAAAGCCATCCCACAGACCGGCATTGACCTGGGAAAAAGCGCGATCAAATCAAAAGCATTAATATAAGACAGAGACAGCGATGCAACAAGACACCGGGCGCACACGAACCTACACAGATACAGAATACCAGACCAGACGAGGGATAATATCCCTCCCAGACGCTAGCCCGGCCGGACACGCAAGTGCCCGTTGCCAGCCAGCTACCAGAAGTGACCAAGACCTCTCGGTCACCACCCGTCCCTGGGGCGTCCCCCAGGGTGACAGCTTTTCTGGTCAAAGACCCTTCAACCAGAGGTGCCGATTCCTTACGGTACCGACACCCAGTCCCAGACGAGGGACGACATCCCTCCCAGATCCCAGAGAACACCAAAAACGAACAGAGGACAAGACAAACACTGAGCGACTCCAGAGTCTGCTTACCTCCAAGACCCATCTTGGCGCTTGAGGGGTGGTCGCCCCAAGTCCCGGATGAGCCCCCAAATGTAAGGTCCCAAGACCCCCATGAGTCCGACAGAGGGGGCGACGACCCCATGTCAAACGCCGAGACTGAAACTTGATGCAGAAAGCATGAGGATTTATTACAAGCGCAGCGCAGGGTCTCTCAGGCAGACAGCAACCCGAAGGAAACGCTGGCTGGCTGGAGCCCCGAGTAACTGCAGAACATGAGTTTATAAAGACCACACGCAGGTGGGGTTACACATGGAGGGTGAAGAAGGAAACAAGGAAATAAACACCACACTCAGGTGGGCTTGTTAATTACATGTTTTATGACAGGGTCTATGCTTAGTCAACAGTCCCCTTGGGTAAGTCCTCAGGGTAGGGAGTTTCTGGGGGACTGATTTCATTCTTGCCTAATCTTCAACCATAAAGAACTGACCTCCTCCCTGTCTAATCTTTAACTGTAAAGGTCACATCCTGGAACAGGCGGTGGGGAAGGTCACTTCCTCCATCTTGGGGTCCTACACTATGTCCCTGAAGGAGAACAGGAAATTGTACAGCCGTTAATAACCTACAATAATAGATGCTTGTCAGCCTTGAGGCAGCACATAACAAACTTTACTGACTGGCTCTTATCTTCTGTTAGTTCCCCATATGTTTAGCTTCCCCCGGTTCACTGACCTTGGAAGACTAAGGCTCTTTTCCTCTGTCTTGTCATTTCTCTAGAGATGTATTGTTCTTGGTGAAGATGCTATGAAAACCCAAGTGCTAACCACCTCTTGGAGTTACTCAGACCTGCATTTCTCCCCAAGCATATATGAGATGTGCATGTTCATAAACATGTTTATCTTTTCTTGTTAATCTGTCTTTTGTTACAAAGTCCCAGCTGAAACCCTAAAAGGGTGGAAGGGAAGGGATTTTTTTCCTCCTGTACAGTTTCTGGCAATGAGGATGGGACATTAAAAGACTGGGGCAGTCCTCTCTCCCTAGGGCCTGCAGTTGAGATATGGGATACGTGACAACAGACAACAGAAGGTGAGAATTCTTACCATGTCAGTGTCCCATATCGGACTAGTCAAAAGAGGAGGATAAACATTTCTCCTTGTCTCTTCCTTTCCAAATTTATAATGGCAGGAGAAAACTATTTGTAAAAATACATCTTGAATTATGACTCTTATAAATTTGCTTTGGGGAATTCATAGGTTATTGATTCCTAGCTTGCCAGAAACAGATTTTCTTTTGTCTCTGTCTTTTGTGTCATTTTTCATAAAAATGAAAATCATAAGATGAGCATCTTCATTTGTCTCATTTTACGTACCAAAAACTTGGCTTTGTAGCCAGCGAGAATACTCTCTGGTTTCTGCCACTTTCAGGTGGGGAGGTGCGTTCACTGTCAAGCTTGCATCAGGCAGTCAGCTACCCTGCTGTCTAGGAACCTAAGGCGTGAAAAGCAGGATTCTCTTTGTCCAAATGTGCCAGCTTTCTGTTGAGTATGACTTTTTAAAATATATATGTATATACTTTTATATTTATATATTTGAAATAGGGAGGAAGGAAGAGGAAGAGAAAGAAACATCAATGATGAGAGAGAATCATTGATCAGCTGCCTTCCACATGCTTCACACTGGGAACAGAACCTGCAACCTGGGCATGTGCCCTGACAGGGAATCAAACCATGACCTTCTGGTTCATATGTTGAAACTCAACCACTGAGCCATGCCAGCCAAGCTGGAGAGTTTATCTTAATAAAGAGTCCAAGTAGCCGAAACTGGTTTGGCTCAGTGGTAGAGCATCGGTCTACGGACTGAAAGGTCCCGGTTCGATTCTGGTGAAGGGCATGTACATTGGTTGAGGGCACATCCCCGGAAGGGGGTGTGCAAGAGGCAGCTGGTCGATGTTTCTCTCTCATCGACATTTCTGCCGGGAGCCATAAAAACAAGTTCAGTTTCACTTCCTGGTCAGCCCCTCTTCCTAAGAAAGCGCGCCAAGATTTCCCGCCAAGATAGCCAGCATTCCAACAAAGCCCCCGGGCGCGCCAAAAGCTAGAAGAACCGCCCACATCAGAATAACCAATCAGCTAAAGACATGCCCAGTCCCCAACCAATCACCCCATGACAATCCCTTACCCTGCCCCTCCCCTTACGAGCCTTTAAAAACAGTTACACTGCAATAAAAAAGCAAGGGCTTGATCGGATTTCTAAGACTTGCCCTCCTTCCTTGCGCCCCTCTCTTGTTTCATTCTCCTAGGATTCCTTAGTGCCCACATTGTTGCCCCACAGGTCTACCTATCTCTCTCCCTTCCTCTCTGTAAAATATCAAAAAAATATATTTTTTAAAAAATAATTTAAAAAAATAAGTAAATAAAGAGTCCAAGTATATAAAGAACCATTGTCATGTCTACCTTTGTTGCCTTGATTGTGTTGGAAAAATTCCCAATCCAGTATCTTCTTTCCTGAACACGGAAGAATGGGTCTGTGTTTTAAGATGTGTCACTTTGTGGGAGATAGAAGTTTCTTTACTATCTGTGACAATGAAGTCTTTGCTTTCTTAGGCTATCTTTGGAGTGGCTCTGCATCTTTTATACACTCTTTAGAGACAACTCTTGTGTCCATGAATAAGACATAAAAGGCTTATTGGTATGTAGTCACAATTGAAATAGGTACATCTTTGAAGATCTGGCCTTTCACATCTAAAAGAATTTTCAAGAGAGCTCTTATCCTAAACAAATGTTCTATTGGAAGAAAGCGGGACGGGGAGGGGGGGGAGAGAGAGAGAGACAGAGAGAAAGAGAGAGAGAAGAAGAAGAAGAAGAAGAAAAAGGGGAAAGGAGAGGGGAGGGGAGGGAAGGGGGAGGAGGAGGAAGTGAGGGACAGAAAGAAAGAAAGAAAGAAAGAAAGAAAGAAAGAAAGAAAGAAAGAAAGAAAGGGAAAGAGAGAGAGAGAGAAAGAAAGAAAGAAAGGAAGGAAGGAAGGAAGGAAGGAAGGAAGAGAAAGAAGGAAGGAAAGGAGGAAGGGAGAGAGAAGGGGGAGAGAGAGAGAGAAGCAAAGAAGAAAGGAGGAAGAGAGAGAGAGAAGGAAGGAAAGAAAAGTGGGAGGGAGGGAGGAAGATAGATATAGAAGAATGCCTTAGAAAATGTGTGTGTGTGTGTGCCCATGGGCAGGACACCCATGGGCACTGTGCAGGTTGCCTAATTTAGACTGAGTCCACTTCCCTGTTCTCCTATTGGCAGGTTTACAGGGAAGGGCAGCAGGAGGAGTTGCAGAACAGCAGGTACAGCACAAAAGAAACAGTATAGAAGGACAATTTAGTTTAGCTCTATCATTCCCCCCTTGTCATGAGACTTATAGGCCCAATCATGGGCCGATTGGTGAGGAAGTCTTCCTGGATCATGGAGGGGTCTGCTGGCCGAAAGTGGGTGTGATGGACCCAGGTTGAGATGCTGGCTACTTTGAGGACAGGGGGGTCGTCAGTACCATGACATAGGGGCCCTTCCAACATGGCTGGAGGGGCTCCTTGCAGTGTCTTCTGACGTAGACCCAGTCCCCGGGCTTATGCTGATGAGGAGTCAGGGCTGGGCTGGTCTCATAGATAGACCGTATCTCAAGGCCTGGACTGGTGTCAGCACTGATAACTCTCTAGTCCACGGCCTCTCTGGAAGTATGCTCCAACATTCTCACTCTCTAACAATCATATGCATTTTTCCATTAATCATTTCCATTATGATGAGTTTTTCTGTGAAGTTTCTTGGTTCAGGAAGGCAAGCCAGCTTATTCCATGTAACTTTTCCCTTAGAGAATTAAAAGTCTAGTAATAGACCTGACCATTTTGTAGTCAAACATTGTTTTTAAATATATGGTACAGACATGATTGTTGGTGCCAGGATGTAAGCTGACAAGGTCCTTGCATCTGAGGGGGCAAGCAGGGCTGGCCTCCTACCCACACAGTTTCCCCAGACTTGTTTGGATGGCTACTATCAGTAGAATGAGAGCAACCTTTCATGGCTTGCCAAGAAATCTGTATTTATCTACTGAGATTTACTGTACTAAGAAGTTGTCCTTTCGGCTCTATCTCTCCTTTAGAGATTAAGAGGAACAAAGAAGACACTCCTCTTAACAGACCTCCTAATTAGTGTTTTGTGCATAAAAAGCATTGCGCAGTTAATGCATTTACCACAGTCGGTCAATGGCTACCTGTAGTCCTCCGGATCCCGCTTTCCTGTCTCTCTTTCTTTTCTCAATTCCCACCTCCCTACCTCAGCCCGGTTCAACCTGCCAGGCTGGCCCTGGCAATTGGCGCCCGAATCCAGGGACCTGAGGACTTGGGAAGCAGAAGGTGAGGAACTCCTCCAGACAAAGAGTGCACTCGTTAAGGTAAGGGAGGAGCAATTTATTGATAGTCCGGAGTAAAGCATGGGACAAAGTGAAAGTGCCCTTTAGAGGCAAATACTAAAGTCTGTGTGATCACAAAATAATGTTGTTTCTTGTTCAAATTAGAATCTTAGTTTGTGTATGGAATTTAATAAGTGGAACTCCACTGCTGAAACTGCCTCTGCTTCAGAGAAATTCAAAGGCAGCAGGAGAGGGCAGTGCTATCTGCTCTCCCACAATAAGATTACTTGCAATAAGATTACTTAATGCCTTGTTTAAAAATTACAAGAGAACTTACAGGGAAATGCAAATCTTGGCCAAATTGGGTGTGAGTTATTACTTCAGAAAGCCAAAAAGAAAGAAAAAATGTGAGCTGTCTATCTTTTAAGCATGAAAACAAATTCAGCCAGATCTGTTGCTGAAACTTCCCCTGAAGTAAGCAGGATTTAGGGGAAGGGAGAGACACGTGGAAATCCTATATAGAAGCCCGCTCTCCTAGTATATTAAATTAAAAGTTTTCTTTCTCACCATGAAAAAGTTTTAAAAATTTAGAAATGCGTCTGGGATATCTGTACACGTGTAAAGAGAAAGCTGGTGTGAGACAAAATGTGCACACGTCCGGTTTCGGATATTAGATAGGTCTTGAACTGGACTTAACTCTTTACAAGGGCTACAGAAATGAAAAACCCAGAGCTGGTTCTTTTTCCTGAGAAAAACGGCGGAAAAGTCTTGAAAGAAACTCAAGCTAATTCCAGCAACAGGATTTGCATTTCCATAATAAAGAGTAGTTTTTAAAATGCTAGTAAACTTTATTAAAAGGTTAACTCTTAAGGCCTTCAAGAAAATAAGTAAATTTGTCTCTGTCATAGAATTTATCCAAAGTAAATACTTTAAAATAATTATAATAGACTCTAGAATCTCAAAGAAATTATTAAAATATAGATAAATAAATAATGTATTAATTATAAAGATCTAAGTAGTCCAGGTAACTTAGTCCAGTAACATCCTTTGTTGATGGAGGAAAGGGTAGACGCCCTTCCCCCAGCAGACAGGTCAGTGTCCTACCTGTAGTCATCTTAACGAATGTGGTAATTTACATTCAAATAAACCAAACATAGTTTTCCAGAGCTACTAGCAAATAAAAATTAAAGTTTAAATTTACCTCATAAAAAACCTAGAGGACAGAATTGACTCTATTAATTGATTATGTCTTGTATTTTTCTTAAAAATATAAAGTGTTATTACTCTAGGAAATACTAAATATATCTAACTTGCCAGCTTTAAAAGTTCTAAGTATATATTGAATTAGAAGAAGTTATATAAATATGATAATTATATGCCTAAACTATAAAAATATATTTTTGAGAAAATAAAATATTGTATTTTCTCTAATAATTAGGAAATTAAAGTATATTAATTATTGGTCTGATTTTTAAAAGAAGATTAATTCGCCGAAACCGGTTTGGCTCAGTGGTAGAGCGTTGGTCTGCGGACTGAAAGGTCCCGGGTTCGATTCCGGTCAAGGGCATGTACATTGGTTGCGGGCACATCCCCAGTGGGGGGTGTGCAAGAGGCAGCTGGTCAATGTTTCTCTCTCATTGACGTTTCTAGCTCTCTATCTCTCTCCCTTCCTCTCTGTAAAATATCAATAAAATATATTTTTTAAAAAAAGAAGATTAATTCTATGATTCAGCCTAAATGTAATTGATATTATTTAAGATAATTTAGTTATACAATCTTTGAATTAATATATTAATATGAATTAATATATATGTTTAATCTTTCCAAGTTATTTCAAGACCGAGAGTGACTTTGACATTTTGTGGGCCCCAAAATGTTTTTCAAAAGTCTATTCTCTCTTAAAATAAATATTTTTTTAATTAAACTGAGTGATACTTGAAATTACATGGAAAGCTTTATCAAATAAAAATTAATATATTTTATATACATATATATTAAATATTATAAAGATTTTTGCCTATGAAAAGGACAAAAACAATATATTTCTTAAAGATAGCCAAATTTTTCAACAGCAGTAGAATTTCAAAAAAGACAAAAGCTATCCTTTTGAATCAGACCAATAAAATATCAGATCTATAAATTTTACTGAATAAATTTACTTTAATTAAAGATATCTACTTAAGTTACTTTATAAATTAGCCTTTTAAAATATAATCATGGTCTCATATAAATTAAGTTACATAAAAAACTAATGTTTAAATAATTAAATCCAAGTAAAATCTAAAAACAGATTAGAAGCCATCATTTACTGCCTAACTTTAGATAGTCACCTACATTAAGCTAGAGGTGAAGCAACATTTATAGCTTGTGAAATCAAATGTAAATTTGCTTTAAGTAAAGATACCTACTTTAATTACATAAATAAATTAACTCATTAAATTATAATCAAAGTTTTCAACTAAATAAAAAACCAATATTTTTATAAACAATTCTAATAAAGACCAAATACAGCTAATAAAAATTTTATCTACAATATAAATTTGACTATCTTTTAAAAGAACAGATTGAGCAGCTACTACTCTGGCCACATGGTTTGTGGCTGCCATCTTAAAATAACAAAGGCCAACCTTTGAATAAGCCAATATCTTTATAAGCAATTTAAATAAATCTTCTATGAAAGTTAGCTAAGACTTCCCATCATCCCCCTGTATATGCAAATAAGCTTAAAGAAGATACTTTGAAATATAACTATAATTTTAATAAAGAGAGAAATTTTAAAATCTTGAATTCTCTTTCACTAATATTTACAGTATAAACTAAGATTATTATTAAAATAATAAATTTAAAAATAAATTAATAATCAGCTTTATTATAAAAATACTTGTAATATAACTAGCTAATCGCCTGTAGGCTTGACCTTCAAACTACAGCCCTATATATTACCTGTTATAAAAAAGAAAGACAAAGTTTCTTAAATAAAACTCTCTGTAACATAAAAATTATTCTAGAAGGAATTAAAGAGGTTTCCTTCAAATATTATAGAAATTATAATTAAAAGTTTATATGTTTAGCCTTTTAAACTAAGGTAAATAATTTATGTTTTTCCTTTGATAAGTTTTATATAAAATTAAATATTAATAGCAGAAACTTAATGTCCAATAATCTAGGACAAGTAAAGTTAATAAATAAATTAAACTTTATTTCAGATTAATTTGAATTAACTAATTGAAATAAGTAAATATTCATAAAAAATTAATTATACTAGACAAAAAATTGTTCCTAAAGTATTAACAAAACTTTATTGATAGTTCATCTCATAGTAAAATTACTTTCCATACAATGAATCCAAAGCAGTCATATTTCTGTACAAAAATTAAAAATAAAAGATTATCAAGACTACATTTAAAAATTAACAAAAGCTTCATTATAATACAAAAAAGGAGATTAATAGAATAATATTTTAAAAGAAGTATCCTGTAAGTAAATTACATCAAGCCCATAAAATCTTATAGTGTCAAAATAAGCCAAAGAAAATAATTTAGACAAAATCAAAAGGATCCTAAATCTAATTTATAGAAAAGATTTCTTTATTAACCTCTGGTCGAGAATATGTTTCTATATTTCCAGAAAAGCCCATATGGATTCCTGCAACAACGGATCCCAGAGAGGACATGATAGAACTGTTCCAGCCACAGAATAGGCAGTGACCCACAAGAACAATGGAGAAATAGTCCAGAAATAAAGATAGTGAAGATACCTTGCCACGCTAGCAGTCAGCGGTTATACATTTCTACGAGTTGCCCAGAGTCAAGGCAAGGAAGGTCGGTGTGCGTACTTCTAGATCATAAGTACACACCCTTCTACATAAAGTCAAAATACTTAATATTTTATGTTCTACTGGGAACCCTGGCTTAGGAGCTTGCTTTATTTCTAACACAGGGAATAGTATTAACTGCCACATTAAAAGAAATGTTATATCTCAGGCATTAACCATTTTTACAGATAGATCCATTTTTACATCTAGATCTGGAAAGGCTAGATCTACTACAGAAGAGCAAAGGTCCTTCAAACCCCTTATATTTCAGTAGAAATACAAACTCTTATTTATGTCTTAACAGATTTTACTCTGGAGCCCATCAACCTATAGTAATAGTACTTATATGGTAAGTATGGTAAAAATTATTGAAACAGCTAATATAAGGCACACCAATTCAGAAGAACTTTTCATTTAATTTTCAGTCTTTAAAATATTATTTGAGAATGACAATTTCCATGTTTTATTAGAAGCAATGTCCTCACTATATTATCCACCTTTCTATGCCAAATTTAGAGGTAAATCCCTGAGGACTTAAACATAATCAAATCTAGCAAAATGAATATCACTCAATTATAGAAAGAGCCAATCATACTCTAAAAGTCATTTTAAAAAACAAAAAAGGGGGAGACAGATGTTATGTGTCACCTCAAGAGAAGCTCAGTCAAACTTTTTATACTTTAAAAATTTTTTTAATTATGCAGAGGATTGTATAGCAGGTGAAAGGCATCAGGCCTCCTGTACAATTGCCTCCACCGAGTCAGCTAGGTGGAAGGAAGCATAAATCAGAAAAGAGTTTTATCAGATTCAGTAATAATGTGGGGAAGAGGTTGTGTTTTATATCTTTCCAGAAGGAGCAATGCAGCCAATTTGGGTGCTGGAGCATTACGTGTGTCACTACAGTGGACTCAGACAAGCTCCTATGTCCCTTCACTCAAAAGGACTAAGTACTACCCTAATAACAACAAAGCAGAGGAAGAAGAAAACTAAAAGCTACATAAGAGACTGAGGTACCAACATAGAGTCATCTGAAGAAATCAATGACTGAAGTGCAGCAGATTATAAAAAAGCAAGAAGTTGAAGCTACTTCTTCAACCATGTTCCTACTCATGCTAGCATCTGTTAGCTGCCAGTGTTCTGCAAAGTCTTGAACAGCCAAGTCCAAGAACTCTGAGTAAATATACATCAGCAGCACAAGAGACTTTCTTTCATTTAATAGCTAAAAATGTTAACATGTCCAGAGTTTTGATTTCTCTCTTATTGTTTTGTTATTATTTAATAGCCAAAATTTTGCTCTTGACATTCAAAATTTGAAAATGAAAACATATATGGAGTTTGATTTTGCATTGGCATTGTTTACAATTATTTTAATATTAGAGCTTTATATTGTTTAAATTTTACTTTTATTATTAGTAGCCTAAAAAACAAAAAAAGGGGGATCTGTTGGTGCCAGGATGTAAGCTGACAAGGTCCTTGCATCTGAGGGGGCTAGCAGGGCTGGCCCCCTACCCACACAGTTTCCCCAGACTTGTTTGGATGGCTACTATCAGTAGAATGAGAGCAACCTTTCATGGCTTGCCAAGAAATCTGTATTTATCTACTGAGATTTACTGTACTAAGAAGCTGTCCTTCGGCTCTATCTCTCCTTTAGAGATTAAGAGGAACAAAGAATACACTCCTCTTAACAGACTTTTTAATTAGTGTTTTGTGCATAAAAAGCATTGCGCAGTTAATACATTTACCACAGTCGGTCAATGGCGACCTGTAGTCCTCCGGATCCCGCTTTCCTGTCTCTCTTTCTTTTCTCAATTCCCACCTCCCTACCTCAGCCCGGTTCAACCTGCCAGGCTGGCCCTGGCACATGATAAGGTGTGATGAACATTTGTTAAACTATAATGTATATATAATAGAACAATGTTGGATTATTACAACACATTAAAGACTCCACAGTTTGTATAAGCATATTAGCCTCTTTATTTTCTTTAATTAGTTCTGTGATTTATTGTGAATCGCTCCACCAAGACAGCGCTCTGAGAAACCAAGCAAGCTGTCACCGCGGCCACAGCTGATCCGCAGGCAGGTGGGCGGCCTTTCCAAAGGGTGTCCAGCAGGACGAGCTGTCTCCTTCTGCAACTGGCATGCAGGCTGTGACGGAAGAGAAACAATGTCAAGTTCTTTGTTAACTGCTTTCCAAAGTTACTTGTCAGGGATCCACAAGGCATCAAAGCATGGATGTGTAAGCATTAAAGGGGAAAGCTTTTTTGCCCTGTGTTAGGAGAGAGGTGAGAGAAGATTTTCAAGGATACTACTGAGAACTGAAAGTTTCAGCTTTAGACATAGGCTAAGCAAAGTCTCTTAGAAGCTATCTATTTTAAGGGATTCAGAATATTTTTCTCTTACTCCTACATTAATTTGGGGGGTTTCTAGAATTTTTAAGATTCTCCACACTCTACTAGTTCCTTGTGCTATTTTGAAATGTTTGGAATGAGGTAAATGTAGAATGCACTTTGCAGTGGCTGTTAGGGAATACATGTGACTCTTGTGGTCAGCATGCTATACTGTAGCCAGGGCTTTGGGCAGAAGTAAAGTATTTGGTGTACATATGTCCATTTAATAAGTAGAAATACCTGGATCTATCAATAGTCTGTATTTCATATAATTTTAGTTAAAAGTTTGTCCTCACAAAGGATTTGATGTATGTCTATCACAATGAAGATGTACTTTATTTAACCTTATCACCATTTTTTTCACCTTTCCCTACAGGGTGGCCTGGAGAAATCGTTGCCAAAACAAAGATCTCACTCAGTATGTCCAGGGCTGTGGAGTGTAACTGGACAGCTTTCCTTCTTCAGCTCCTCATTTGTCTCATTTTCTATCAAGGGAGCAGCAGTTGAGTAAAAGGTCACACTTCTTTCAAATAAACAATGTTTTTACAGAAGCAGGAGCAAAATGTGGTCTTTCTTCTAAGAGGCTAATGTTGTCTAACGTGTTCATTACTGGGTAGTAAGTCTACAACGTTTTTCAATGTGCTGATGGAGCTAAGCCTGGTGAAACTTTACCTAAAATCTTATTACCAAATACGTCTCCAGTACATTCAGTTCTTAATCAAAGACTTCATCTTGAATGGCACCAGTATTTCTCCATATCTGATAAATATATAACAATAGACTATCTTAAAACACAATGTTCTAGGACAAAATCTTAGCTGAGTTGGCATTTGATGTGTTCATTTGTTGGTTCGTCTGCAAAAACAATAAATTCTTTGTTGGGCAATATCAAATTGACAAAGGAACAGGATGCCAAATAGCTGAAAATGGACACAGCCTGCATTAAGAATATTGTTTTTATTAAGTGTGATTTTTGGTTTAAATGCTTTCTTAGAAATGTTACAGCTTTAAAATGAACTCACAATTTATATCAATCTACTTTAGCCCTTTGAAAAACTTTTTTATAATCTTGCTAATCATGAAGATATATCAAGAAGGATTAGATTAGCTGTTGCTGTTTCTTAACTTTATAAGCTTAGATTCATGCATTATGACTAAAGCTGGAGACAGATGAGCTTGAAAGTACTGAAATAATTGCTAATTACCATTAGAGTGAACTTATCAAGTTATAAAAAAAACCAACACTTTCACTAAAAGACTGATACCTTGTCTTATTCAGTGTGAAAAAATATGACTTAGCCCTCTTTAATATATCCTTATACCTCACCTGTACCCAAACAAGTTATATTGCTGGGGAAAAAACAAAACACACAGGCAGGCTGACAGATCTCACTTTAAATTCATAACCACACCTGGCTAGTGTGGCTCAGTGATTGAGCATTGACCCATAAACCAAGAGGTCAGGGTTCAATTCCCTGTCAGGGCTCATGCTTGGATTTTGAGCTTTATCCAAAGTAGTGGGCAGGCAGGAGGCAACCAATCAGTGATTGTATCTCGTCGTTGATTTTTTTTCTCCCTCTCCCTTTGTCTAAAATGAATAAAAATACATTTAAATTCATAACCACAAATCTCAGATGGCCCTCAAGTCTGCCAGGCCATCTTAGTCACCTGCCTGCAATCCTTCTGAATTGGTGTCCCCACTCTCCAAAATGACTATTACTATTTTACTGCCCTTCCTCTCTCCTCAAAGCCGTAGCACAGGTGCCTGACCACTCACCTCTGCCCATCTCTGCTCTCAGTATTGGCCGTAGAGAACACTGAAAGAGGAAATAATCTCCTACAAAATTCTCCCCTAGGAAAGTGCCTAGGTCCGTGGTTGGCAAATGGGGCTGTCGAGCCACATGCAGCTCTTTGGCCCCTTGGGTATGGCTCTTCCACAAAATACTATGGCTTGGGTGAATCTATTTTGAAGAAGTGGCATTAGAAAAAGGTTAAAAAATTTCGCTCTCAAAAGAAATTTCAATCGTTGTACTGTTGATATTTGGCACTGTTGACTAATGTGTTTGCCAACCACTGGTCTAGGCCCTTTCCTTCTTCTTGTCCTGCTGTCACTGGGATGAAGGGCCTCTTCTCCTGCCCATGGCAGTGTCTCCACATGGAGTCTCCATCTCATCCCTCTCACTGCTCCAAGGTAGGCTGTTTCCTGCATCCTGGGTCTCACCCTCTCTGCAATTGCCCACCATTGTGCAAACTGCCCTAATAAAACCTCCATTACAAATAACTCTCTATTGAGCCTATATAGCCCTCTAACTCTGCTCCCTTTTGCAGCAACATTTCTGAGGTTAGATATCTATACTCACCAGTCCCACTCCTCACCTCCCATTCTCTTTTTCGCTGTTTTTATCTGATGGTTTTTGAAAAGGCAAAAAAGGAATGAGGTAAAGAACACAGATTGAAGGATTGATTTTAAACTGGAAAAAGATTCCCTCTAATTGAGAAGTACATCCCTATCCTGTTTGGCTCAGTGGATAGGAGGTCAGCCTGCGAATCAAAGGGTCCTGAGTTGGATTCTGGTTCTGGTCAAGGGCACGTACCTTGGTTGCAGGTTCCTTCCTTCCCAGACCAGGGGCAACCAATTGACGTGTTTCAGTCACATGGACATTTCTCTGTCTTCCCCTCCCTCTTCCACGTTCCCTAAAAATTGGGTGAGGATTAACAACCACCAAAAAAGAAGGACAGATGGCCTTGGCCGGTGTGCTGGGGTTAGAGTGCCAGCCTGAGCACAAGAGGATCGCAGGTTCGAGGGACCCGGGGTCAAGGGCCCTGCGCTCATCTGCACAGTAGTTAGTACTACAGAAAGGCAATGGGGTGGACGTCCAGTTATGCATCGTGGATTGCAAACTGAGTAGAAAAGGAAGAGGGAGATAAATGAGAAATAAGCGGTACAAGCACTGAGATCTGAATGCAGACAATGAAAAGCTGTGCGTGGGCGAGATTTCATGACCTTGATTTCAGAATCAGAACGCTTTGGCGGCGACAAAGGATTGGCCCCAAAAGCCATTTCTCAGCCACCACGAAGCCAAGGTGTCCGGGCGGGTGACAGGCAAAAGGGAGAGACTCCCTTGTCCCTGAGGCGCCTGGAGGCAGAAGGCCCCGCCCACCGCGCGGCGGCGTCCCGCGCGTGCGCAGTGTTCCGGTGCTCCTCGCGCCTGCGCACAGCGCCCCGCGCCCCTTGGGTTCCGCTCGGCGCCCGCGGGCTGAACGGGCTTCGGGTTCGGCACCGCCGGCGAGTGGCGGGGCCGCTCCTCCGTCTGCGCGAGCGCCGGCGACTCGCCCAGCCTCGGCCAGAAACCGTCCGTCCGGGCCCGCGCTGGAGGAGCGGCGCTGTGAGGGCTGCGGCGACCCTGCCGGCCTCGGTCTCTTTCCCGGCGGCGGCGGCTTCTTCCGTGGGACAATATGTTCCAGAGAATGGCCGGATTTGGGCCTGACTCCGGCGGCAGAGTGAAGGTCAGCGCCCGCCCGCGCCGGTCCCCCTGCGCGGCGACGGGAGGGCCGCGGGCTCCCCCGAGGCTTCAGGGCGGGAGCGAGTCATTCCCCGAGGGGGCGTCTGTGTGTGACGGCGCCCCAACCTCATGGCGCCCCCTTCTCTGTCCCCCCCGGAAAAACAAACTGGGTGCTGGTGGGGCGGGAACGCTGGACGCCGTTTCCCGGGAAACCAGCCTCTCCGCGGTCCTGGGAGCGGCCTGCGCGGTCGCAGGTCGCCGGGTGGCGCCCCCTAGCGGGAGGGCGGTGACACAGCAGGTGTGGGAGCGCCTCCGCCTGCCCAGCACCAAGGCTCAGCTTCACCCGTTCTCTCCCTGCAGCGCCTCACACGGGCGGGTCACCCATCGCATTTGCCAGGACCGGGGACTGGCAGGGGGAGGCAGACAGCCCGCCCAGGCTCAGGGTGTCGCCGAAGCCCCGGCGGAGATGTTAGCCAGGGCATCAGAGCACATGGCCTGGCTCGTAAGGGACGTGGACATTGGCTGCTTCTGTTTTCAGCCCAAGTTACCAGGGAGCCTAACGGAGGGTTTGACATGGGGACGTGTCCCTGCCGCCTTCTCACAGCCCCTCGGCACGTTAATTTTTAAGGCAGGACCAACTGGCTCCCAGTACAACACCCGTTTCTACCCCCTTACGATGTTTATTTATTCCAGAAAGGAAATTTTTCTTTAAAAAGGTATTACAGAAAAAAGAAAGAAAGAAAAGAAATTACCCACTTTTGCATCGATCTAGTTAGTAGGTTTTTAAAAGTTCTTTTCTGTCATATTGTTTTCACATAATTTTAACTCTATACCGTGTTTACAACTATCATACATGGTGCTTTAATGTCATGTGTAAAGAGGGAGTTCTTTGAAAATGTCAAAAGCTACTGAAAAAAGTTTTTAAATATATATCTTATTGATTTTTTTTTTACAGAGAGGGAGAGGGATAGAGAGTTAGAAACATCCATGAGAGAGAGACATGGATCAGCTGCCTCCTGGGGATGTGCCCTCAACCAAGGTACATACCCTTGACCGGAATCGAACCTGGGACCTCTCAGTCCACAGGCCTACGCTCTAGAGTCTATCCACGGAGCCAAACCGGTTTTGGCTTGCCCAGACTTTTTAGACAAGGTTTTGAACTGATAGGAACATACTAGAAAACTAGGGTTAAAAAAGGGTTAAAATAGATTTGGAGAAGAATTCACAGAACTTTCAATACATGTAATCATGTTAGTTTCTGAAAGTTTGTAAGTTTAAGTCCCAAGTGACTTAAACTGTAGCCCTCAAATGCTTTTCAACAAACACTGGCGTGAGTTAGTCATGTGAGGCTTAAAACCAGTGATTTGCAACCTTTTTTGGCTCATAGCACACATAAACTAATTACTAAAATTCTGTGGCCCACCAAAACTATATATTTTGCTGGTGTGACCAAAAAAAAAAAAAAAGGGGGGGGGGCTGTATAATTTTGATTCATTCACACTGGGTGGCTTTTGTTGTATTGGGTGTTGTCATTTTGTTGATAATCAAGAGGAAAGAGAGACCGAAGCAAGATGGCTGCAGTCTCCTGGGCCGCCATCTCCTCAACAATTTGGAAAAAAACAACAGATAAAACCAAAAGGGATCGCACCAGACCCACAGGAAAGCTGGCAAAATGGGAAGGCTACAACTAGACACCAAGCAGGACGTCGCTACTGCCATGTGGAGTTTAAAACTACAGCGAAACTGAACCTGCCGGAACCGCTGCCGCCAGGAATGAGGGAAACCAGACCTCAATCCGCCCCGAGGCCCAGGGAGTGGGCCAGCCCCGCCGGCCCCCACAGGAGCTGATGTGGGCCGCCGCCGCCGCCGCCCTGCCTTCGGCTCCTGCCTGGACGAGAAGCCCGTGAGCGCGACCTCGCAGCCCGCCCGCAGTGCTGGAGAGGAGCGGGTGCCTGAGCTGGGCCCCCTGCACTCGCCGGTGGGCAGGCGAAGAGATGGTGTAGTATCTCCCCGCCGGCCCAGCCCCCGCGCTTACTGTGCAGGCGAAGAAATCGCGCAGCGTCTCCCCGCCCGCAACCAGCCCAGAAATGGGAAGACTACAACTAGACACCAAGCAGGGCGCCGCCGCCGCCATGTGGAGTTTAAAACTACAGTGAAACTGAACCTGCCGCTGCCACCAGAAATGAGGGAAACCAGACCTCGCCCCGCCCCGGGGCCTAGGGAGTGGGCCAGCCCTGCCGCCACTACGGGAGCCAATGGGGGCCTATGCAGCCGCCACCGCCGCTACCGCCGCGCCTTCGCCGCGCCTTTGGCTCCTGCCAGGACGAGAAGCCCGTGAGCACGACCTCCCAGCCCGCCCACAGTGCTAGAGAGGAGCAGGCGCAGCGTCACCCCTCCCGCACAACCAGCTCGGCCCAGAAATGGGAAGGCTACAACTAGACACCAAGCAGGGCGCCGCAGTTGCCATGTGGAGTTTAAAACTACGGCGAGAGGAGGACTGAGAAGGTGGGGCAGTTCTGTACCGTGCTGCCTTCCACTGGTTAAGACCTCTAAGAGCAAAGGCCTACCGAGGTGAGGATGCCCCTACTGTCACCTGTAGAGGGGCAGCACTGAGCTGGCCAATATTTGTGGTGGTACTGCTTGTCCTGGCTCAGGGGAAGCGTTCCACTAAGTCTGAAAGACTAAGACATCGCGGGGACTCTCCGTCACCGCCCGTGGCCTGCTCTGCCAGGCCTTCGCGCTGGCGCTGCGCCTTCCATTGGCAGACCCGGAGAATCCTCTCTCCGCTGCCACATGGCCAGGCCAAAGCATCAGACACAACCACCACACGGATTTTAAAACTACAGGGGAAATTGAGCCACAGGAGCTCCCATCGCTGCCGCACCCACTGCCGCCCCCAAGAATGGGAATCCACCGAAATCAGAGCTCACTACACACCGGGCTCATAGAGAGTGTGGCTTCAGAAATTAGCCTCTGCATCCACAGAAGCTCCACATCCGCAACAAAGAGGACACCATTGAGGGCGGACTCTACCCATGCAGCCATCACAGACCGCCCACAATCTTCCCAGCACACCCACCATGCTGTGAGGGAAATGGAGCGCGTTGGTGAGGAAATGGCACAGTGCCTTCTACTACCCACTCAGGCGAGCCCATCCTCCGATGCCACATGGCCAAGCTGAAGCTCTCACCACTACCACCATATGAACTTTAAAACTACAGTGGTAATTGAACCACAGGAGCGACCGCCAATATTGCACCTGGCACTGCCACCCGCCACTGCCGCCGAGAATAAAGGAAATCCACCAAGAACAGAGCTCACCACGCCTTGGGCTCAGGGAGTGGGCAACCTCAGAACTTAGCCTCCATGTCTGCAGCTGCTCCGTTCCCACACCTAACGAGACACCTTTGAAGGTGGTCCCCCGCCTGCAACCATCTCAGCCCAACTGCAGCTGTCCCAGCCTGCCAACCATGCTAGCAAGGAGCTCGCGCGGCGCCTCCAATATGCGACCCCAACACCCTAGAGGGGCCGTGTGACCCGGGTGAGCCAAGTGTCCCATGGGGCCGAGTGCCCCGGGTGAGCCGAGTGTCCCAGGGGGCCGAGTGCCCCGGGTGAGCCGAGTGTCCCAGGGGGCCGAGAGCCCTGGGTGAGCCGAGTGTCCCAGGGTGCAGTGTACCCCAGGCGAGCCGTGTGTCCCAGGGGAAGCAGAGGGACCCTGGGGAAGGGGCGGTGAAAACCAGAGGAGGAGCGGACTCTATTCATATGGTCCTGAGATAGTCACCATAAAACAAGCAGACTGCCAAATGAGGAGCAGATTTTATTCATGGGGTCTTGAGATAGTCAACATAAAACAAGCAGATTGTCAAATGACAGCGGGGAGGGGAAGGAGTCCTGGGGGGAAATAGGAGAACAACCGAGGGACTGGTATGCATGAACATAAGTACAACCAATGAACACAGAACTCTGGGGAGGGAGGGCATAAATGGGAGGTGAGGGGGGGGAATGGTAAACTATGTACACAGAAAATACCTTAATAAAATAAAATTAAAAAGAGGAAAGAGCTCAGTGCCCCTGGCTAAATAGTTAGGTATCGCATGTTCTAAAATTTCTTGCATCATGCTAGTCGAAAATTACTGCTTTAAACTCAGTACTTACTTCTCCTCCTCACTCATTGTTATGTGGTTTTGTAGGCATCTTTTTCCAATTTAGATGCATTTTATCCAGGTAGAAAGCCTGTTGACAGATGAGCCCTGTTTCTATCATTGAGGAACTCGGCAAGTTCCTGCCCACACCACAGCAGCCATGGGATCTTTTAGCCACTCACCAAGTCAGCGCTCCTTATTCTCACTCATTCAGGCCTTGAACCCGAGGCCCCGTCTGTGGATGCCACAAAAGTGTCAGTAGCACTTACTGTGATTATTTACGGTCTTATACAAACAGCTTGCCTTCTTCTGGACTAACTTTAGGCTAATAGGTATTGAATTTATTTTTTACTTATTCAGGCACAATTAATAGTTTTTCATTTGTTCACTGCCTTCCCTCGTTTCTTCTTAGTTACATTGGCACAGCAACTATCACATGTGTATATCATGCTCTTTGACCTTCAGATACATTCTTACCGTTGAACAATTGATCTGAAAGTTAGCATTTTGTCTCCACTTGAAATTTTTTCCCTCCTCCATCATAATCTGTCAACACTCACTGCCTTTACACTCACCAGATGTGATGAGAAACATGTATGTTCATCTCAGAAATTAGCCCAAATGTAGGAAGCATGGCTATTCAGCTACCCTATGTCTTTACAATTAAAGTTGTTATTAATAGGTACATAGTTATTGCCATTTTATTCATATTTATGTTTTTTTCCTCATTGGGGGACAGGATTAATAATTACAGAAATAAGAGAAAGGTGAGCAACAAAGCTAACATTCGTAATTGAAGTTCTAAGTAGAAAATCAACAATTCCCTCAATGGAAGACTCAAATCTATACATTGAAAAGGCACATTTTGCACTAGGAAATATTGACCCAGAATGATGAGAACAAAGAGAGCTCTCTTTGCAGCAATGGCAGAGCAGATGTCTTGGGCCTGCTCTCTCATTAAAAACACCCAAAAAGCTGGAGAAATTATACAGGGGTGGGCAAAATAAGTTTACAGTTGTCAGTATGGGAAATGTTTATTACTATATTATTTATCTATTATAATTATTGTATGATTTATTATTATTAACCTACTTTTGCCCACCCAAGTATATCTGTTTGAAAATATCAGAAAGCAAACAATGCATAAGGATTTATGGGATTAAAATCTGTGATGAGGCTGCCCACATGGGGGCAGCCTTACACAGGCTATCAGAGTGAGAGTTAGAAAGAGAGAGAGAGAGAATGAGCACTTGGGTGTGTGTGTGTGTGTGTGTGTGGAGAGAGAGAGAGAGAGAGAGAGAGAGAGAATGAGCACTTGGGTGTGTGTGTGTGTGTGTGGAGAGAGAGAGAGAGAGAGAGAGAGAGAGAGAGAGAGAGAGAGAGAGAATGAGCACTTGGGGGTGTGTGTGTGTGTGTGAGGGGGGTGAGAGTCCCAAGTGTCCATAGGAAAGGAGAGATGAGCTTGACATTTGAGACTGCTTCTGCCAGTCCTGAAAGTAGAGGCCAAGAGGTCTACATGCTAAACACAGTTTTTAACAGACGCATGGGGCTGTCTGAAGGGATGAAAATTAGGGTTGAGGGCTGAAAGGAAAAATTGGACAACTCAGGTTTTAATTTTGTTGGTGTTTTCAAAGAATCAGGTTTTTGTTTCATTATTTACTCTATATTTTCCTGTTTTCAGTTTCACTAATTTCTGCTTGAATTTGTATTATTTCCTTTCCTCTGCTCATATTAGGCTTAAAATGTTCTTCTTTCTCTAGTTTGCTAAGGTGGAAGCTAAGACTTTTGAAAAATTTTAGATCTTCTCTACTAATATATGTATTTGATACTATAAATTTTACTCCAAACCCTGTTCTTGCTACATCCCATAAATTTTGATAAGCTGTATTTTTAAATTTTTTCTTTAAAAAATTATTTGCCTTAATTCTCACCCAAGGATTTTTAAAATTTATTTTGATTTTAGAGAGTTGGGGAAGGAGTAAAAAGGGAGAGGGAGAGGGAGAGACAGAGAAACATTGATGCAAGAGAGAAACATGCTATGTGCCCTGATCAGTGGTTGAGCCTACAACCTTCGTGTATCCAGTTAATGCTTTAACTGAGTTACCTGGCCTGCTCTTGTTATGAGCTATTTTGATTTGTAAGTGGAGGGCCTCACTTAACAAACAGCAACAATTATTTTTTGTTTACAATTTTGCAACATCTGTGCCCTTTTTTAAGGTTATACAACAAAATAAATAAGGAAAAAGGAAAAAAAAAAAACAATGTTGAGTTTTAAGCAACCTACAATGTGTCCAGGAGAAAATGTAAAGACGATAGGTATGTTTTCATCCCACCTTATTTTAGCTTTTTCTTAAAATGGCAGCTCGTCCAGTTTATCTATGGACACCTGGCAATTAGATAATTCTCATTTGCCCGTGTTATTCACAGCAGCTTAGCATGTCAAAATAATTCTATTGAAAGATTTTTTCCATAAAAGGGAAGAGAAGGAAGAGGGTTTTACTTTCAGGAAAGTTTAACAAATATAGGAGTCTTTTCAGCATATATGGCAAAACTATTTGTCATCAATAAATTATGTTCATAATAACTTTCTGTTTATTTTGAAATAATTATAAATTCACAGACATTCACAGAAAATGTACAGAGGACTCCAGTGCATGCTTCCTCCAGTCTCCTTCAGTGTTCATATCTTATGGAACTATAACACAGCATCCAAGTCAAGAAATTCATATTGATACAATCTATAGAGCTTATTTAAATTTCACCAGTTACTTTGTGTGGGCGTGAGTGTGTGTGTGTATGTGTGTGTGAGTATGTGTGCCCTAAGCTATTTTTTCATATGTGGAACCTTGGATAATCACCACCACAATCAAAATGTTCAACTCTACCCATCACCACAAGACTCCTTTCTGTCACCACTTTATAGCCACAACCATCTTCTCCTCCCCAATCCTAACCCTATCCCCTGGCAACCAATAACCTATTCTCCATCTCTATTATGTGACTAGAGGCCTGGTGCACAAAATTTGTGTGTGGGTAGTGTCCGAAGGCCTGGCTGGTGATCAGGGCCAATTGGGGCCTCTGGCTGCTGGCTGGGGCCTGCCTTCATTCCATGCTGCCCCCTACTGGTCAGTGCACATCATAGCGAGTGATTGAACTCTTAGTCTCCTGGTCACACTCCTGAGGGGACACTTTGCATGTTAGCCTTTTATATATAGAGATTTCACAAATGTTAAATAAGTGGAAGCATCCTGCATGTATACTTTTGAGATTGGCTTTTTTCATTTGGCATAATTTCCTTGTGGTTCCTCCAAGATGTGTGTATCCACAGTTTGTTCCTTTCCCATTGCTGAGTAGTATCCCTTGGTGTGGACATCACATGGTTTGTTTAACCTTAGTCACCCATTAGAAGAAATTTGGACAGTTTACAGTTTGTGGCTATTAAGAATAAAGCTTCTATAAATATTCATGTACAAGTTGTTATGTGGAAATAAGACATTTCTCTGGGATAAATACCCAAGTGTGGATTTCTGGGTTGTATAATCAGTCCATGGTTAATTTTGAAAAAAATTGCTGGGGTGTTTTCCAGAGAGACTGTAATATCTTACATTTCTATCAGCAATGGATGAGTGATCCATTTCCCCTGCATCTTTGCCAGCATTTGGTGTTATTGCTATTTTTAATTTTTGCCATTCTCATATGTGTGTGCTGATATCTTGTTGTAATTTTAATGTGCTTTCTCTAGTGGCTAACATTGTTCAAAATCCTTTTAAGTGTTTAACCAGTATATCCTCTTTGGTGAAATTGTGTCTTTTCTGTGTCACGTCCAATTTTATAACTAGATTACCTTTTGATGTCGAGTATTGAATGTTATTTATATATTCTAGATTAACAGTTTTAAAAACTGTTAATGTCGAGTATTGAATGTTATTTATATATTCTAGATTAACAGTTTTAAAAATGTGTTTTTTCAGAGAGAGGAAGAGAAAGAGAGAGATGCTTAACAGAGAGCGATAGATGTAAATACTTATGAGAGACAAACATCAATCGGTTCCCTTCCAAATGCCCCGACTGGGGATCAATCCCAAAATCTGGGTTTGTCCTCTCACCAGGAATCAAACTAGTGACCTTCTGATGCATGGGATGATGAATCAACAACTGAGCCTCACCACTGGGCTCGAGTAAGGCTTTTGTCTGGTATGTGATTTGAAAATGCTCTTTCCTAATCTCTGTTTTTAGTCCTCTATCAAGGACATGTTTTTATTGATTTGGGAGAGGGAGGGAGGGAGAGAAAGTCAGAGAGATAGAGATGATAGATAGATAGTTTGGTTGCCTCCCATTCGAACTCTGACCAAGGAGCAAACTCGAAACCTGGGTATGAGCCCTGACCAGAAATCAAACCGCCACCTCTTTGTGTACGGGATGTGTTTGGGACAAAACTCCAACCGAGCCACACTGGCCAGGACTCTAACTTGTCTTTTCATCCTTTGAATAGAGCCGTTTGCAGAGCAAACATTTTTTATTTTAATGTGGTCCAACTTATCTAATTTTCTCTCTTATAAATTAGGCTCTTGGTGTGAAGTCTAAGAACTCTAACTAGTTGTACGTCTCAAAGAGTCTCTCTTGTGTTCTTTTCTGTCAGTTCATCATTTTTAATGTTTTTGGGGTTTTTTGCATAAAGTGTGAGGATTAGGTTTAAGTTCTTTTCTTTTTTTGACAACTATTCCAGCACCATCCCTTGAAAAGGCTAATCTCCCTCCATTGGATTACATTTGCATTTTTTGTCAAAAAAACTGGGCATATTTTAAAAATATATATATTTCATATAATACTGGTTTGGTGGTGATGAACTCCTTTAACTTTTTCTTATCTGTGAAGCTCTTTATCTGTCCTTCAATTCTGAATGATAACTGTGCTGGATACAGTAATCTTGGTTGTAGGTTCTTTGTATTCATCACTTTGAATATTTCTTGCCACTCCCTCTGGCCTGCATGGTTTCTGTTGAGAAATCAGCTGATAGTCCTTTGGGTGCTCCCTTATAGGTAACCAACTGCTTTTATCTTGCTGCTTGTAAGATCTTCTTTTTTGTCCTTTACCCTTAGCATATTGATAATGATGTGTCTCGGAGTATTTTTCTTTATATGAAATGCTGAGAGATGGCGGCCTAGGAAGTCTCCTAAGCTGCCACCTCCTCAACAATGGAAAAAAACTACAGCTAAAATTGAAAGGGATCGCACCAGACACACAGGAAAGCTGGCGAATTGGGAAGACTACAACTAGACACAAAGCAGGACACTGCTTCTGCCATGTGGAGCCAGACCTCGCTCCGCCCCGGGGCCCAGGGACTGTTCCAGCCCTGCCGACCCCCATGGGACCTGATGCGGGCCTCCGCAGCGTCTTCGGCTCCTGCCTGGACGAGAATTCCTTGAGCGCGACCTCCCTGCCCGCAACCATCCCGGACCGCGGGCATCCCAGCCCGCCCACCGTGCTGGAGAGTAGCCGGCGCAGCGTCTCCCTGTCCGCCGCCAGCTCGGCCCAGCCCCCACGCTCGCTGTGCTGGCGAAGCGATCGCGCAGTATCTCCCCGCCCCCAACCAGCTCGGCCCAGAAATGGGAAGGCTACAACTAGAGACCAAGCAGGGCTCTGCTGCTGCCATGTGGAGTTTAAAACTACGGTGAAACCGGACCTGCTGTAGACGCTGCCGCAGGGAATGAGGGAAGCCAGACCTTGCTCCGCCCCGTGGCCCAAGGACTGGGCCAGCCTGCCAGCCATGGGAACCAGGGAGCTGATATGGGACCTTCGCAGCGCCTTCAGCGCCTGCCCACAACCATCCCGAGGAGCCGGCCTGTGGCCAGCTCAGCCCAGTCTCCGCATGCACTTTAGTGGTGGGGAGCTGGTGCGGTGCCTTCCTTTTGCGACACCTGGTGAGTCCTTGTGTCGCCGCCGCGGCCCACAGCCGGCTAAGCCCGGTCTCCGCGCGCCATGCTGGCAAAGAGATGGCACGGTGTCTCCCGGCCCTCGGCCAACTTGGCCCGGCCACTGCGCACTGTGCTGGTGGGGAGATGGCGCGGCGCCTTCACTTTGCGCCCCAGCAAGTTTTTCCACCGCCACCGCCAGCAGCCGGCTCCAAAGCTTCCGCCACTACCGCCATGTGGATTTTAATACTACAGGGGAAATTGGGACACAGGAGCTACCGTTGCTGCCGCACCTGCCTCCGCCCATGAGAATGGGAATCCACCAAAATCAGAGGTCACTACGCCCCAGGCTCAGAGAGAGTGTGGCTTCAGAATTTAGCCTCTGTGTCCATAGCAGCTCCGCTTCTGCACCAAAGGAGACACCATTGAGGGGGAACTCTCCACCCACAGCCATCTCAGCCTGCCCACAACCTTCCCAGAACACCCGCCGTGCTGGTGAGGAGCCGGCACAGCGCCTTCTGTTAGCAGCCCTGGCGAGTCCTCCCTCAGCCGCCGAATGGGCGAGCCGAAGCTCCCACCACTGCCGCCATGTGAACTTTAAAACTACAGTGGAAATTGAACCACAGGAGCGACCGTCGCTGCCGCAAAGGCCACCACCACCCGCCACTGCCACCGCGAATAAAGGAAATCCACCAAGAACAGAGCTCACTAGGCCTGTTCTCGGGCTTCTACTATATACATAATATGGTTTAATCCCAATTTTACCCAAAAAATACACATATAGAATGTGGATGATTTTTATCTTCAATAAACTTTTATCTTTAATAAGGTGATTTTTATCTTCAACAAACTTTTATATTTAAATATCTATCAATTTACACTGTTTAAAGATGATCCTAAGGTTAAACATGAGATGAATACACAAAACACATTGAGAAAGTAAAATATCATTGTTATGCCCAGATTTCAAGATCCCCAAGGACCACCAGGGAGCCGAGTCCGATGTAAAAAACAAAAGAGCCTTTTTTTTATCCCATGCCAGCATGGGCTCCCATCTCCAGCAATCACCAGCTCAAGCGCGCGCGCGCGCGAGAGAGAGAGAGAGAGAGAGAGAGAGAGCCTTGGTAGGCAGGGGCTTGTTAAAGCAGTGGGCAGGAGGGAGGGCGTTTGTGGTCCTGTTGATTGGTCAGGGGGCAGGACACCCATGGGCACTGTGCAGGTTGCCTAATTTAGACTGAGTCCACTTCCCTGTTCTCCTATTGGCAGGTTTACAGGGAAGGGCAGCAGGAGGAGTTGCAGAACAGCAGGTACAGCACAAAAGAAACAGTATAGAAGGACAATTTAATTTAGCTCTATCATTCCCCCTTGTCATGAGACTTATAGGCCCAATCTTGGGCCGATTGGTGAGGAAGTCTTCCTAGATCACGGAGGGGTCTGCTGGCCAAACGTGGGTGTGATGGACCCAGGTTGAGATGCTGGCTACTTTGAGGACAGGTATGTCAGTACCATGACATAGGGGCCCTTCCAACATGGCTGGAGGGTCTCCTGGCAGTGTCTTCTGACGTAGACCTGTCCCCGGGCTTATGCTGATGAGGAGTCAGGGCTGGGCTGGTCTCATAGATAGACCGTATCTCAAGGCCTGGACTGGTGTCAGCACTGATAACTCTCTAGTCCACGGCCTCTCTGGAAGTATGCTCCAACATTCTCACTCTCTAACAATCCTATGCATTTTTCCATTCATCATTTCTATTACGATGAGTTCTTCTGTGAAGTCTCTTGGTTCAGGAAGGCAAGCCAGCTTATTCCATGTAACTTTTCCCTTAGAGAATTAAAAGTCTAGTAATAGACCTGACCATTTTGTAGTCAAACATTGTTTTTAAATATATGGTACAGACATGATAAGGTGTGATGAACCTTTGTTAAACTATAATGTGTATATAATAGAACAATGTTGGATTATTATGACGCATGAAAGACTCCACAGTTTGTATTAGCATAATAGCCACTTTATTTTCTTTAATTAGTTCTGTGATTTATTGTGAATCGCTCCACCAAGACAGCGCTCTGAGAAACCAAGCAAGCTGTCCCCGCGGCCACAGCCGATCCGCAGGCAGGTGGGCGGCCTTTCCAAAGGGTGTCCAGCAGGACGAGCTGTCTCCTTCTGCAACTGGCATGCAGGCTGTGACGGAAGAGGAACAATGTCAGGTTCTTTGTGAACCGCTTTCCACAGTCACTTAGGTGCTGACCCTCCCCCAGTGCCTCACCTTTCAGTGATCTCAGTGAGGGTCGCCCTTCCTTCTAGGCAGCTTGGGGCCGGGGAACCCGCAGCAGAGCAGCCGGAGGAAGGTCTGGCAGGCCCGCCTGGCCCGGCCCGGCCGCCCCGGGGTGTGGGCCTCGGCGGGGGCGGCGGGGCTGCCCTCCTGGGGGGGCCTGGCGGGGGCGGCTGCGGGCGGGGCCGGGGCCTTTGTGACGAAGTCTCTGCCGCCCTGGCGGGGGGCCGGGGGCGCCAGGGGCTCCAGGCGGGGCGGAGGGGACGCCGCCCCCGAGTCGGGGGGCCGGTAGGGCCTCACCTGGACGGTGCGGCCCGGCATCCGGCCCGCGGCGGGCATCCTCTCCGCCCTGAGGCGGAGGAGGCGGTAGGTGCCCATGGCGCGGTCGAAGCGCCACTGGGCCACCGAGTCCCGCACCGCCTCCTCCGCGAAGCCCAGGCCCCGCATCTGCTCCAGCACCAGCGGGTCCAGGCGGGGCCGCGGCGTCCACGGCGGCTCGCGGTAGGGCTGCAGGGGGCGCCTGTGCCCCACGTTGAGCCAGGGCAGGCGCATGGCCTCCTCCAGGCTGGGCCTCTGGTCGGGGTCGAGCGTCAGCAGCCTCCGCAGGAAGCTCCGGCCCGGCCCCGACAGGAAGCGCGGGGGCGCGTAGAGCCCGGCCAGGACGCGGGCCCGCACCTGCCGGAAGTCGCGCCCCGGGAACGGCGGCCGCCCCGTCAGCGCCACGTGCAGCGAGGCCCCCAGGCTCCACACGTCCGCCTTGGTGGGCTCGTAGGGCTGGAACCGCATCACCTCGGGGGCCATGTAGTACGGGGTGCCGCAGTACGTGCTCACCTTCTGGTCGGGGCACACGTGCCGGCTGAGCCCGAAGTCCGCCAGCTTGGCGGTCATGTCGGGCTCCAGCAGGATGTTGTGCGGCTTCACGTCGCGGTGCGCGAACCCGCGCTGGTGGCAGTACTGCAGGGCCGAGACCACCTGGCGGAACACCTTGCGCGCCCGGCCCTCCGAGAGGCGGCCGTGCGTGCGCAGGTGGTCCTGGAGGTCCCCGCCCCGCACGTGCTCCAGAACCAGGTGCACCCGGCGCCGGTCCGGGCTGACGAGGATCTCCATCAGCTGGCTGATGTTGGGGTGGTTCATCTCTTTCAGGCATCTCCTCTCTCTGTTCGAATTCGGGAAGCAACGCCGGGCGAGGGTCTTCACCACGACCTCGGTGCCGGTGGGCCGATGTGTGGCCAACCGGACCGTGGCGCAGCAGCCCCCGCCCAGGGGTTTTCCAAAGACATAGTCGCCAATGCAGCGCTCCTCACAGGTAGAGGGGGCTGAAGAGGCATCAGAATCAGACATCCACGACAGGATAGAAGGGGCTTTTGCCATCGCAAACTCCCGAGTCCCACAGGTCACCAATACAAGCTTCCTGCGCTATCCACGGACAAAGTCCGCAGCCCCGGCAGGGCCCTATTTATAGGACGGGTTTGCGATTCCCTCACACTGGCACCTTGTGAGGTCGGAGCAACACATGGACAATCCCGGCTGGGGATGAACCATAGCGGTTTTTCTCCTTTTAAGGTCACATGACCCTTAACGTGGACAATCCCGGCTGGGGCTGAACCATAGCGGTTTTTCTCCTTTTAAGGTCACATGGCCCTTAACATGGACAATCCCGGCTGGGGATGAACCATAGCGGTTTTTCTCCTTTTAAGGTCACATGACCCTTAAACTCTCTGAGAAACAAAAAGACACACACTTTTGCTTATTTGGGATATTATGTTGATATTTATTTTACTAGAAATAAAAATATATGTAGGTGCGCACGCACTTATTCTCATGCTCCAGTTATCAGTTCAAATATCACCTACTTAGTTCTCAGTTCCCATATCCCTGATCCATCCATTCCTAATTAACTCACTCAGGCCATCAAGTTTGTCATCTTCATAGCACTGACCACAGAGGGGCTGATTTTTGTTTACTGTCCGTCTCTCCCAGGAAGGAAGGAGCATGATTAGTGTGTTCCCTGAGTCTAGCACAGTGAGTGGCAACAAAGTAAGTGTTTAATGTTTGTTCACTGGATTAACAGAAGAGTTTGTGGTAACAAAATATGGCAGAGTACTTAAAGGGATTCATAAAATATCTTAAAAAACAGACATGTTCTGTCCTCACACAGCTTTTGGGGCAGTTAAGATAGGACCAAGGAGGGCTGAGGTCTGCGTTTCTAGGTACGTGGCTGCTCAGTGAGACGGAGGAAAAGCCGGCAGGTAGGAGCCTCACTAAATTTGGACCGGCAGTAAGGCTGCAAGGTATGTTTACATTTTGAATACCCATTTCCAGATGCCTCAAAAGACTTCTCTGGATGAAAGAATGTCTACAGGGGTACAAAGGGTGGGGTAATATGTTGGGGCAAATTCTACCCTTTATGGAGGCAGAGAGGGAGCAGGCAGGCTTGAGGACACATTGGGGAGCCTCTGGCATACTCTATTTCAAACTAACCTAAGAAAAATCCCTACGTTCAGTACACTGAGTGTTTTAATCACACGTATGTTATTCTAGTAATCATTTTCCTTTAATAGTTCCCAAAGTCTCAGCTTTGTGTCAAGGGAATCTTTAGAGGGATTAGCCTGTGAGCTTCTCCCTCTAGAACACTTTTGTTTGTTCATTTTTACCTTCTGCTGTGATACTCGGCTCCTAAATATGATAGTCTTTGCTGCTGAGCTGATTGGGACCCAAATGGGGGACATTTCATCAATTCTAAGCAGATGTTTACAAGTTACAGTCAGAGATTACAATAAATTCAAAGAGAGTTAGGAGGGGCGTACAATAAGTGTGAGGTGTAAAGTAGTAATTCTGCCATAAAATAAAAACAGGGCTCTGTGGGAATAGGGAGAAAGGCGCTGATAATGCTGCCGCTGGGTCAGAGAAAGGTCCAGGACAGTTTTTCTGCGAATCACTTTCTCTAGTTTCTAAGAGAAACAATGGTCAGGGAGGCCGGATACTATAACTTAAAAGAGTATTAACAGCAGTATCCAGGTTTTCAGGGAGTTGAGTTTTTTGCTCTGTTTGTCGGTCAGTTTCAGAATGTGCCACAGCAGCTCACCATCCATTTCTTACATTGGTATAAGTTCATGTATGGAATTGCAACATACCTCTGCTGTTTCATTCTCTTTCTAGCTTAACAGAAAGATAGTCTTAAACCTCTGGATAATCCTACATTGCAGCTACTTTATTTTTTAAAACAAAGCCTTGTGTGTGTGTGTGTGTGTGTGTAAGGCAAATGGAGAGCAAATTAGGATAAAAAGTGAACCCAACACATTTTTACTTGAATTTTTAAAAAATTGGGTTTGAGGGAAAAGGTATTATACCCAAGGAAAAAACATGCACCCACAAAATTGATCTTCAGAAAGCTCAAGCCCATGTCCTTCATTTTATTGGCATTATGCTCTAATCAACCAATGAATTAAGAGATGAGAGTCCATTTCAATCAGTTGTGGTCACAATGAAGCCAAATGCCTTTGTCCGAAGTGGCAGCTTTCTAAAGGCCGGAGAGCATCTTAAAATGCTTTCTTTCAGACTACTTCTTGGCCACCTGCCTTGGCATCCCTGGAGGGAGTCACTTCTGTCCTCTGCCTTCATTCAGAGGGTGTCTGGAAGGTAGGAGGCGCTGTTTATACACATGCGCACCCGGAGGGAAGAGGCTCCCCAGCTGGCCATCTGACTGCAGGCAGAACCTGGCATCTCTTGCTTTATCCTCTGCTGCTTACCCTGCCACCATGTGTCTGGTACCAGGCACACGAAATTATGAATAAAGGAATAATTGGCTCAGCCTCCACAGTGCTCACTGAGTGCTTACTGAATAATTGAGAGCTCCTTGGAATGTTAAGATTGATTTTTCTATCAGTGTTTGAAATTTTATATAGTAAGTACAGAAATAAGACTCGTTGACAAAATATTTTCCTTAAATACATATAGATTTATTCCCCTCCCTTACCAAATAAACTCTCACCGCACTAGCCTTCATGCCAATCCTCAACTGTGCTAAACTTAACTGTTTGTGTCAGGACCAATGCATTAGAAGAAATAATCACTTTCAACATATTTTGCATTTAAATGAACACTGTTAACAAATACTGAAATATCTCTTGAAAGATGGGATGTGTTTTTGGAGGGAAACAGGCCTGTTTGGACAGTGGCCTGGTATTTTTCTTAAATCATTCCTTTTTGAACTGGTGTTTACCTTGGAGAGGTTAAAGTAAAAAACGTTTTTGACACTTGTTAATGTGAGAAGGAAGGGTTTTTTCAGGACTATATTTCTATATGAGGCAAGACAGTTGCAATAGAGGAGAAAGACCAGACTCAACTCCAAATACAGACAAGACAGCTGGGGATTTATAGCTAACAAGAGGAATTGAGGCTCAGTGGATGGAAATTACTAAGAGGAGACATCAAAGATAGGGGGTTCTTGCTAAACCAATTGAATAGGATTCTTGCTGAAGACAGGCCAAGGACTAATATATCAAAGGTGGAAGATGAGATCATTGGTCACATATCTAGGGTGATCACATATCAAGGGTGAGGATTCTCTCTAAACTGATTTAAGAGTCTTGCTCAAACTGTACTTGGCAGCTGAGGACCTAGCATGGACATGGTCTAGTAGTAAACTGGACTCAGAGGAGCCTGCCTACAGTTTGGTCGATGAAAGAGTCTTTGTCTGTAGTCATTTTCTTGGCCTATTGAGCACCTCTGTGCACCAAACCAACAGACCAGAGTGGTGGCTATTGGTGATTTCTGAGCAGGGCACTCATTATGACTTCAACTGCAGCTGTCAAGCATTGTTGATGATTTTGAATACATGTACTGGCCCCGCCCTACGTCCTGCGTGCAGCCAGTTCACTTTCATAGGAGCTGTTCTGTTTTCCTTATGCTATTTCAAGCTGCTGTTAGTATTCTTTACTCCAACTATATATACACCCTTTTATTCTTTTTCCTTTTTAAATTAAATTTTCAAAAAATGGATGCACTTGGTTTACATTTCACAAAGTCAAATGGTCATAATTGGGGGACTTCTCTTCTTTAAAAAAATATATTTTATTGATTTTTTTACAGAGAGTAAAGGAGAGGGATAGAGATTAGAAACATTGATGAGAGGAACATCGATCAGCTGCCTCCTGCACGCCCCCTACTGGTGACGTGCCTGCAACCAAAGTAAGTGCCCTTGACCAGAATCAACCTGGGACCCTTCAGTCAGCTCTATCCATTGAGCCAAACCGGTTAGGGCAGCACTTCTCTTCTTGCTTGTAGTTTAGACTGGATGCAGAGGCTGTCTTCAAATAGTTCCACAATGCAGAAAGTGTGCACATTTAGATTATTGGGTTATTTAATTCTAAAGCCACTGTATAAACAAATCTGACCAAAAGCAACTTATATAAAGGCAATATATACGCTCAGCTATTTTCCTTTCTGGTTCTCTGTATTCCTCTCCTTCCAGGGCTGCCTCCAGTTCTTTCATTCCATGCCCTTAACTGAGCTTCACTCTCACACTCAACTCCCTTCTAGACTGTAATAGAGAAAAGGCCTGAAGGATTCCACCGGAAAGTGACTAGAGATCTACATATTTCAAGTCATGTGCACTCTAGAGAAGTTATCTCAGGCAATGTGGAATAAACTGAAGTGAAATTATTTTTAAGCAATAGGAGATGATAGCAGCCCCTTAAATCACAGCTTACTGGCCAAACCTGTGACTATGACTCTACTTATGACCCTGACCATAATATTTTAAAGACAATTTGGCCAATGCCTAGTTTTTTCTTTTATTCTTTTTTTTTTTTCTGTAGAAGACTGTGAGCTCCTTGAAATCAGGATTCATGCTTCCTCACTTGTGTATTCACTACAGAGCTATCTTACTCAATATGTTTGTTGAATTATAAGCTTAAACAAGGCCCTTAAAATCTCTCTCATTCAAAAGTAGGAAAAGCACAAACTATCTAAAATTGTTCTTTAATTTGCCATGATTTATTTTAGAATATAGATCAGTAGAGTATTTTCATTATTATTATTTTCTCTCTTTTTAAAGATTTTTTTCTAGTTTTTATTTTTTATTAAATAAATCTTTATAGTTCAGATTATTACAGATGTTCCTCTTTTTTCCCCCCATAGCTCCCCATCACTGTCTTCATCCATAGGTGTTAAGATTTTTGTCCAATCTCTTCCTGCACCTCTCACACCATCTTCCCTCTGAGAATTGTCAGTCCACTCCCTTTCCATCTCCATGATTCTATTATATTCATCAGTCCATTTTGTTCATCAGATTTTTATTTACTTGATTTTAGATTCTCTTGTTGGTAGGTATGTATTCCTTATTTTGTTCATAATTTTTATCTTTACCTTCTACTTCTTCTTCTTCTTCTTCTTCTTCTTCTTCTTCTTCTTCTTCTTGTAACAGTTTTCTCTTGCTGCTTTCAAGATTCTCTCTCTGTCTTTTGCTCTTGGCATTTTAATTATGATGTGTCTTGGTGTGGAATCCTCTTTGGATTCCTCTTGTTTGGGGTTCTCTGTGCTTCATGGACTTGTAAGTCTATTTCTTTCACCAGGTAGGGACAATTTTCTGTCATTATTTCTTCATTTCAAATCAAACATGCATCATGAATTGCTTGATTGATTTTGTAAAACTCAGATATTATAACTTGGAAATTAAAAAAACAGACTTTATGTCAAAAATAGTTTTTATTTAAACTTTTAAAAGATAAATATTACACTTACCTTTTAATTTTGGTGTTTTACATAAGTTTCTATGAAAAAGGGGTTCTGTTTATAATGACATTTTAAAATAACTTATTTTTGTCTGTGCTCTCCAAATGTTTTTTGGTCATATAACCGTTAAGTGTAAAATTTTATAACATTCTCTAATGTGTACTAGTATATGCTAGCTTTCTTAAATAACAAATATCAACTAGTGTACTCATATTTTATATACATTATAAAACTAACCGCTCTCCCAGAAATATCCTAAAGAATGATGTAAAAATAAATATAAATTCTAAATTTTTTGTCTTGACTTCATTGGATCATCTTATATACTTGAGGTTCTTGTCCCATGATTTTCAGTACTTCAAGTATGAACTACTTTCTGCTTTGTTATCTGTTTCAGGTTATTGATTTATGGTGATGACTACTCTTATACTCTACAGAGATGTGTTCAAAGGCCATTTTCTTTGAGACATGCTTATTCATTTTCATGTACACCTACACAAAGGTCATTTTTGTTGAGGTGTGCTCCTTCATTTGATATTTATTTGTAAATATTTGTGCACCATTGCATGACTGTTACATTTTTACCTGCCATAAATTTTAGATAAGAAGCTTTAGGAAACATTTGTGTTAGCCATGAGGAATGATGAATCAAAGAGGTGACTGAACAGAAAACTATTTTTACCACAAGTATTACCACCCACCACCTGCTCCTAGAAAATGATTTCCCACATTGAGAAGGTATAGAAAACTCTGGAAAGAGCATTTATTCTAAATTAGCTGTTATTTCATGGGATAAGGAAATAAGAAAGACACAGCTAAAACCTACATATGTATCTGACAAACAATTGCAAAACTGTTTCCGCCATAACACTCATAAGGTAAATAAATTATTAGATCTTGGAGGGCAGGGCTACTGTTCATTCTTTTTTTTTATTTATTTTTATGTTTAAAATATATTTTATTGACTTTTTTACAGAGAGAAAGGGAGAGAGATAGAGAGTTAGAAACATCGATGAGAGAGAAACATCCATCAGCTGCCTCCTGCACACCCTCTACTAGGGATCTGTCTGAAACCAAGGTACATGCCCTTGACCAGAATCCAACCTGGAACCCTAGAGTACCTAGGCCGACACTCTATCCTCTGAGCTAAACTGGTTAGGGCAGTATTGTTCATTCTTATGTGTTCTAATGTGCTTTTGCAGAAACCGGAGCTCAACTGTTTGTTGATTGAATGTTAGTGGATTAATAAGTGAATGAGAATCTATACCTTTTTCCCAAATTCAGTACAAGTAATTTTGGTTACGACTAACAACCTGAATTTCTTAGTACATATAAACTACAAAAAGTTATGTATGCTCTTAGAAGTCTCAGTTTTCATGATTCTAAATCTTCACTACATTACATATAGTTTCATATATTTGTACTTCCCTCAAACTCTATGTTAATAGAAACTCAATGATTACAGTCTAACTTCTGACATTTTTAAAACACTTTTGTCCATGGGGTGCTGTATTATGGCTGTGTTCACATTTCTCCTACATTAGATATATTGAATTTCCTACATATATGGTTATGATTTTCATTAAATTGCCAACTTTTCATATATTATTTATTTAAATATTTTTTTCTGCCTGCTCCCCTCCCCCCTTTCCCACACACACTCCAGGGAATCCAATTTCATGCTATATAATAAAAGCCTAATGTGCTAAGTGTCTGGTCAACTGGTTGGCCATTCAACCAATCAAAGTGTAACATGCTAATAATGATATGCTAAGATGGCTCAACCCCTCACTATGACATACACTGACCACCAGGGAGCAGGTGACTGATCTACCAGTTATTATGACATGCACTGACTACCAGGGGGAAGACACTCTGACCAGTAGGTTAGCTTGCTGCTGGGGGTCCCACCAATCTCGGCTGAGTGAGAGGGTCTGGACATGCCCTGGAGCACTCCTGCAATCTCTTCCTGGCTGGCCAACCTCCCACATCTCTCCCTGGCCTTGATCATGCACTGGTGGGGTCCCTAGGCCTGACCTGTACCCTCTCGCAACCTGGGACTCCTTGTTGGATGTCAGAGAGCCAGTTTTGGCCCAATCCCGCAAGGAGAGTGCTAACTAGCCAGAAGCTGGGCTCACAACTGCCCAGTGCAGCCATGGTGCAGGAGCCTCTTCTGCCTCCGTTGCAGTGCTAAAGATGTCCAGCTGATGGTTTAGGCTTGCTCTTCCTTTCCCCCATTTCTCCCACCCCTCCAGCAGACCTAAGCTGTCAGTGGAACATCCCACAAGGGCTCTCGGATTGCGAGAGGACACAGGCCAGGCTGAGGGACCGCCCCTCCCCCTCGAGTGCACACATTTCATGCACTAGGCCTATAGCATATATATAGTAGGCCATTTTTGCCAACATAGATTTTAAAAATTGCACAGCATACTCAGATGACCATTTATAAAGGTACCATGTAGACAGAAATAATGTGTTTGTTTAGTTTAGGGGAGGAAAAACCCTTATGTTTTAAAAAATTAAAAAAATTCCAATAATGTATTAGACAAAAAGTCACTAAAAATTTATAAAAAATTCATCAGTTCATGTAATCCCATATAATTAATTCTTGTTCTGCTTGATTTGGGATTAGCAGTTTCAAGGGTTTTCACAAAACATCAGAGTAAAACAAAAATTATCTGTGGTTGACAAAAGACTTAAAATGGTGTGGTTGGAAGTCTGATGAGACTTTTAAAATTTCTAGAAATTTTACACAATTTCTGAACACATATTAATAGCATTTACCCATAAAAATGTAACTCAAGTAACTGTTAAATATCGTTTTCATTTGACATGCTTCCCATGTAATTTAACATACCAAATAAACATGAATAGTTTAATATTTCTCTCTTTATAAGGACAGGGAATAAGTCTTTGAGATTTCCCAGAGGCCATCTGGGAAATCTCGAAATCAGTTTAAGGTTAAGAACAACTTTCGTTAGAATTTGGTTTTGGGAAGCGGTAAAAAAACATTGAAAGGTTTGAACACTGATTAAATAGGATAACAGGTTAGTGTGAAACAATACTTGAGTTATTTATTCAACTGAAGTGACAATAAAAGAATTCAGATACACAACCGCCTTTAGGCTAAGAACAAGTGTAGTATCCAAGGCAAATACGGGAAGCAACACACGAGGAAAAAACCAAATCTCTTTGTTTTTTGTTTTTGTATTTGTTTTTGTTTAATTTTATTTTATTAAGGTATTATCTGTGTACATAGCTTAACATTGCCCCCCCTCCCATTTTTGCCCTCCCTCCCCAGAGTTCTGTGTTTGTTGGTTGTATTTATGTTCATGCATACCAGTCCCTCGGTTGTTCTCCTATCTCCCCCCAGGTCTCCCTCCCCTCCCCGCTGTCACTTGAAAATCTGCTTGTTTTATGGTGACCATCTCAGGACCATATGAATAGAGTCCGCTGCTCCTCTGGTTTTCACCGCCCCTTCCCCTGGGTCCCACTGCTTCCCCTGGGACACACGGCTCGCCCGGGGCACACTGCACCCTGGGACACTCGGCTCACCCGGGGCACTCGGCCCCCTGGGACACTCGGCTCACCCGGGGCACTCGGCCCCCTGGGACACTCGGCTCACCCGGGGCACTTGGCCCCCTGGGACACTCGGCTCACCCGGGGCACAGGGCCCCTCTAGTGTGTTGGGGTCTCATATTGGAGGCGCCGCGCTAGCTGCTCGCTAGCATGGCGGGCAGGCTGGCACAGCTGCAGTTAGATGGCTGCAGGCGGGGGGACTACCCTCAAAGGTGTCTCGTTCGGTGTGGGAGCGGAGCAGCTGCAGACATGGAGGCTAAGTTCTGAGGTCGCCCACTCCCTGAGCCCAAGGCGTGGTGAGCTGTTCTTGTTGGATTTCCTTTATTTGTGGCGGCAGTGGCAGGTGGTGGTGCCAGGTGCAGCAGTGACGGTCGCTCCTGTGGTTCAATTACCACTGTAGTTTTAAAGTTCACAGTGGAGGCGAGAGCTTCGGCCTGGCCATGCGGCATCGGAGGAAGGGCTCACCTGGGCGACTAATAGAAGGCACCGTGCCATTTCCTCACCAGCGCCATCCATCTCCCTCCCAGCATGGTGGGTGTGCTGGGAAGATTGTGGGCAGGCTGTGATGGCTGCATGGGGAGTCCGCCCTCAATAGTGTCCTCTTTGGTGCGGATGTGGAGCTGCTATGGATGCAGAGGCTAATTTCTGAAGCCACACTCTCTGTGAGCCCGGGGCGTAGTGAGCTCTGATTTTGGTGGATTCCCATTATTGGGGGCGGCAGTGGGGGCGGCAACGATGGTAGCTCCTGTGGCTCAATGTCCCCTGTAGTTTTAAAATCCGCATGGCAGTGTCTGATGCTTTGGCCTGGCCATGAGGCAGCGGAGAGAGGATTCTCCGGGGCTGCCAACGGAAGGCGCAGCGCCAGCACAGCGCGCGAGAAGGCCTGGCAGAGCAGGCCGCAGGCGGTAGCAGCGGTGGCCACGGGATCCACGGGTGTGGCGCAAAGGCAGGGCCCAGCTGGTCGCGGGCGGTGGCGGAGAGTCCCGCTGGCGCGCGCTAAGGCAAAGCCAAGCCGGTCGTGGGCGGTGGCAGAGAGACCCTGTGATGTCTTAGTCTTTCAGACTTAGTGGAACGCAGCACCACAAATATTGGCCAGCTCAGTGCTGCCCCTCTACAGGTGACAGTAGGGGCATCCTCACCTTGGTAGGCCTTTGCTCTTGGAGGTCTTAACCAGTGGAAGGCAGCACGGTACAGAACTGCCCCACCTTCTCAGTCCTCCGGACCGAATCTCTTTGAACGTTGAAAAGATTCGGTTTTCTGTAAGTAATCAAAGAACTGATAAAGGAAGGACATGAAGTACAGGTGATTATCCTGAAAGAATTCAGGCACAAAATTCTTGTTTCATAAGCAAGTTCGTTAACGGGTAAAGAGAAATCCTTTTAAAACTTTATTTTATTTATTTTAATTTTCCAGCACTATTTATCCCCTCTATGCCCTCTTTACCTCCAGCACAGCCCTCCCCTGCCCCAATTACCACACTATTGTCCAGAGAAATCTTTTATTTCAATAGAGAGAAAATTATATTCTAGTATTGCATAGGCACACTATCATTATTAAAGCTTATCTAGAAAACCCTTTAATAAATTAAATCAGTTATCACCAGCTTGACTACATAAGATAAAATTCCTCATTTTTTCCCTCCCTTCCTTTCTCTTTCTCTCTTTTCCTCACTTTCTATACCTATTTAGGTTTTATCCTTTATCCTCTTTTTTTCTAGTCTTAAATAACCTTTAAATAACCTCTAAATTAGGACAAAAGACTCTTCTTCTTCTTCTTCTTCTTCTTCTTCTTCTTCTTCTAATTCTTCTTCTGTCTTTTTATTTATTTATTTATTTATTTATTTATTTTTAATAAATCTATATTGTTGAAAGTATTATTTTCACATTACCCCCGACTACCCCCCTCTTACCCCAATCCTTTACCACCCTATTGTCTGTATCTGTGGGTTATGCATATCATATTTCTATATGCTTAATCAAAATGTTTCCTCAGCCCAGCCAGTGTTGCTCAGTGGTTGAGCATTGACCTATGAACCAGGAGGTCACGGTTTGATTCTGGTCAGGGCACATGCTCCTGCTACAGGTTTGATCGCCAGTGTGGGGCATACAGGAGGCAGCCAATCAATGTTTCTCTCTCATCATTAATATTTCTATCTCTCTCCCTCTTCTTCATCTCTGATATCAATAAAAATATTTTTTATAAAATTCACCCTCATACTTCAAACCATTTGCTACCAAACAATAAATCTTAATTTCCTTGCAAAAATGAAAGAAACAAAGAAGTTAAAAAGTTAAACATGTGGCTTTTTCCCTGCCATATTAACATATATTAAGCAAATCATTTTTATTGTATGTTTTGTTCTTAGGTTGAAGTTACAATTTTATAATCTCAAATATCTAGCAGAGATAAGCTTATTTGACTAGCCTTACATATTTTATTTTCTCCAAGCCAATTAAAAAGAACTCTTTTACAAGTTAGTTTTTAGAAATAAATCTGGAGGGAGAAAATATTACATAAATAACATACCTACAAGCACAGACAGTTGCAAACAGAGACCTCAGAGCTTTTATTTTAAAAGCCACAATAATACAGGTCCAATAATACAAAACTCAACTAGCTTGGAAATGAATGGTTGGATCTAAGTGGTGTTTGTGGCAGAGGGAACAAGTTAAGTTTACCTACTCCGATGACTGAGGCTCTTTACCAATATTTGTGGAGAAGACTTGGAAAATTTTTATTTGTCTTTAATAGGTAATCTTATGGAGTCTGTGGACTAAAAATTTGACCGAGGGAGCCTATGGGTATATAAAGTAGCAGGTGGTTTTTTAAACGCCCCTTCTACCCCCTGTCTTGGGGTTGCTTTAACCAGCACCTATCTGTTAGGATGCTTACATTTTAAAGACACAAAAAGACTAATATTTCCACAGGACTGAGAAAGGAAGTAGGTTTTATCTAAGAAGGAGCTCAGGGACGTAGTTGCCTGTTACCTGAAATCTAGGGCACTAACTATTTAAGGTGTTTTTTGGGGTTTTTTAAAGTATGAGTTCAATGAATTTTTTTTCCAGCGAAGGCCCATAATACAGGTGCCCTACCCCACCCCCCCAAAAAAAATGTATACACACTGAGAATAATTATAAGGACAGAATACATTTTATTTTTAAATGTAATAGAATATGCAGCTATCAGTTATTAAAGTGTGTATACATTTTTTATTGTTGTTAATCATCACACAAGGATATTTTCCCATAGATTTTTAGAGAGAGTGGATGGGAGCGGGAGAGACACAGTGACAGAAACAATGAAGTGAGAGAGACAATTTATTGGTTGCCTCCTGCACACTCCTGTCCAGGGCTAGAATCAAGCCTGCAACCAAGGTTCATGCCCTTGACCAGAGTCAAACCTTCAGTTCGTGGTCCAATGCACTATCCACTGAGCCAAACCTTGCTAGGGTAAAGTGTGTATACATCTTTGGGGGACACACTGTATGGGAAGTCCTTGACCTAATGGGGTCAACTTTCAGAGTAAGGAACAATAAATGAAGTCTTTACTGCATTTTCTGGGTCTTTTTGAAAGCAATTTCCGGGCTACCAGTACTTATGTAAGTTTCACACCTGCTTCAGTATCACTGGCAGTTTTGACATTTGTGTTAAGCTTGTTCTCCATCTCCTAAAATTGTTAAGGAAGTGTTTTGGGGTTTTCATGTTTTTGTTTTGTTTATTTGTTTGTTTTTGCATTTTTTAAATTAAATTAATAGGGGTGATTGGGTTAAAAAATTATATGGGTTTCAAGTGTACAATTCTATGGTATATCATCTGTATATTGTATTGTGTGCTCAACCACTCAAAGCCAAATCTTCTTTCACTATATATATATGTATATACTAGAGGCCCAATGCACAAAATTTGTGCAAGGGGCTGGGCTCTTGCAGCAGCACTGGCTGCCTCATGGCCCACTCCCCACCCCACTGGTCATTCTGGAAGGTGGTTCTGCCATCCTGTCTAACTAGCATATTAGGTCTTTATTGTTTATAATCTACATAATAAACAGCTAAGCCACCATTATAGTGGACCAACCGGAACAACTGATCACTATGATGTGCACAGACCACCAGGGGGTAGACGTTCAATGCCAGAGTCAGTGCACTCCCACAGGGGGAGTGACACTCAGCCAAACGCCAGGCTCATTGCTGGCTAGTGCAACAGCCTAGCCTGCAGCCTAGGCTGAGGGACCCCCACTGCACCAGGCCTTTTATTTATAATAAAATGCTAATATGCAAATTGTCCCCTCTACCAGGAGTTCAACCAGCAGGCAGGCCAGCCAATTGCCCATGTCCCCTCCCCCAGGCCAAGCTGGCTGGACCCCACTCATGCAAGAATTCATGCACCAGGCCTACACACACACACACACACACACACACACACTGGGGGCCCAGATTATTATGCCTTCAAAGATCATAATAATAATAATAATTATATATATAAAATTGTAGAGAAACAGGAAGGGAAAGGGATAGAGAGAGAAACATCAATGAGAGAGACATATCACTGATTGGCTGTCTCCTGCATGCCCCCTACTGGGGATCGAGTTTAGAACTCAGCCATGTACCCTGATCAGGAATTGAACCAGTGGCTTCTTAGTTCCTGGGTCCAAGCTCAACCGCTGAGCCACACCAGCCAGGCTGTCACCACATATTTGACCCCTTTACTCTTGGCTAATCCTCCCTTCCCCCTCCCCTCTGGCAACCACCACTCTGTTGCCCGTGTCTAGGGGTTTCTGTTTGCCTTGTTTGTTCACTTGTTGCTTCCAGTTTTACACCCCACATATGGTTCTTGACTTTTTCTGTCTGACTTATTTCACTTAGCATGATATTCTCAAGATCTATGCATGTAGTTGCCAATGGCAGTATTTCATCTTTTCGTACCACTGAGTACTTTTCCATTGTGTGTACTTACCACATTCTTATCCAAGCATCTACTGAAGGATACTTCGTTTCTGTGTCTTGGCCACCGTGAATAATCCTATAATGAATATAAGGGTGCATATATCTTTGTGAATAAATGTTTTCAAAATTCTTGGGCAGATACCCAGGATAGAGGTTGTGGGGTTATATGTAACTCTATTAATTTTTTTGAGGAGACTCCATACCTGTTTCCATGGTGTCTGTACAATTTACATTCCTACCAGCAGTGAAGGAGGGTTCTTTTTTCTCCACAGCCTCTCAACACTTTTTACTAGTTCTTGTTGATAGCAGCCATTCTAACAGGTGTGAAGTAGTATCCATTGTAGTTTTGATTTGCATTTCACTAATAACCAGTGACACTGAACATCTTTTCATATAGCTATTGGCCATTTTTATGTCTTCTTGGGAGAGGTGTCTGTTCAGGTCCTCTGCCTGTTTTTTTATTTCTATTGTTTGTTTGTTTGGTGTTGAGTTGTATGTGTTCTTTACATATTTTGTATATTAAATATTAACCCCTTGTCAGAGCTGTTTTTTATATATATCTTCTCCCATTCAGGTCCACACCCCCTCCCGCAGCCACACACACACACACACACACACACACACACACACACACACACTTTCTAAGGCATTCTTCTATATCTATCTTCCTCCTTCCCTCCTTCCCTCCCTCCCTCCTTTCTTTCCTTCCTTCTCTCTCTTCCTCCTTTCTTATTTGCTTTTCTCTCTCTTTCTCTCCCTCCTTCTCTCTTTTTCTCTCCCTTCTTCCTTTCCTTCTTTCTTTCTCTTTCTTTCCGTCTTTCTCTCTTCCTTCCTTCCTTCCTTCCTTTCTTTCTTTCTTTCTTTCTTTCTTTCTTTCTTTCTTTCTTTCTTTCTTTCTTTCTTTCTTCCTTTCTTTCTTTTTTTCTTTCTTTCCCTCACTTCCTCCTCCTCCCCCTTCCCTCCCCTCCCCTCCCCTCTCATTTCTTCTTCTTCTTCTTCTTCTTCTTCTTCTTCTTCTTCTTCTTCTTCTTCTTCTTCTTCTTCTTCTTCTTTCTCTCTCTCTCTCTCTCTCTCTCTCTCTCTCTCTCTCTCTCTCTCTCTCTCTCTCTCTCTCTCTCTCCCCTTTCTTCCAATAGAACATTTGTTTAGGATAAGAGCTCCTTCAAAATTCTTTTAGATGTGAAAGGCCAGATCTTCAAAGATGTACCTATTTCAATTGTGACTACATACCAATAAGCCTTTTATGTCTTATTCATGGACACAAGAGTTGTCTCTAAAGAGTGTATAAAAGATGCAGAGCCGTTCCAAAGATAGCCTAAGAAAGCAAAGACTTCATTGTCACAGGTAGTAAAGAAACTTCTATCTGCCACAAAGTGACACATCTTAAAACACAGACCCATTCATCTGTGTTCAGGAAAGTAGATACTGGATTGGGAATTTTTCCAGCACAAACAAGGCAACAAAGGTAGACATGACAATGGTTCTTTATATACTTGGACTCTTTATTAACATAAACTCTCCAGCTTGGCGGGCATGGCTCAGTGGTTGAGTTTCAACATATGAACCAGAAGGTGATGGTTTGATTCCCTGTCAGGGTACATGCCCAGGTTCCAGGTTCTATTCCCAGTGTTAAGCATGCGGAAGGCAGCTGATCAATAATTCTCTCTCATCATTGATGTTTCTTTCTCTCCCTCTTCCTTCCTCCCTATTTCAAATATATAAATATAAATATATATACATGTATATTTTAAAAAGGCATACTCAACAGAAAGCTGGCACATTTGGACAAAGAGAATCCTGCTTTTCACGCCTTAGGTTCCTAGACAGCAGGGTAGCTGACTGCCTGATGCAAGCTTGACAGTGAACGCACCTCCCGACCTGAAAGTGGCAGAAACCAGAGAGTATTCTCACTGGCTACAAAGCCAAGTTTTTGGTACGTAAAATGAGAGAAATGAAGATGCTCATCTTATGATTTTCACTTTTATGAAAAATGACACAAAAGACAGAGACAAAAGAAAATCTGTTTCTGGCAAGCTAGGAATCAATAACCTATGAATGCCCCAAAGCAAATTTATAAGAGTCATAATTCAAGATCTATTTTTACAAATAGTTTTCTCCTGCCATTATAAATTTGGAAAGGAAGAGACAAGGAGAAATGTTTATCCTCCTCTTTTGACTAGTCCGATATGGGACACTGACATGGTAAGAATTCTCACCTTCTGTTGTCTGTTGTCACGTATCCCATATCTCAACTGCAGGCCCTAGCGGGAGAGGACTGCCCCAATCTTTTAATGTCCCATCCTCATTGCCAGAAACTGTACAGGAGGAAAAACATCCCTTCCCTTCCACCCTTTTAGGGTTTCAGCTGGGACTTTGTAACAAAAGAAAGATTAACAAGAAAAGATAAACATGTTTATGAACATGCACATCTCATATATGCTTGGGGAGAAATGCAGGTGTGAGTAACTCCAAGAGGTGGTTAGCACTTGGGTTTTCATAGCATCTTCACCAAGAACAATACATCTCTAGAGAAATGACAAGACAGAGGAAAAGAGCCTTAGTCTTCCAAGGTCAGTGAACCGGGGGAAGCTAAACATATGGGGAACTAACAGAAGATAATAGCCAGGCAGTAAAGTTTGTTATGTGCTGCCTCAAGGCTGACCAGCATCTATTATTGTAGGTTATTAACGGCTGTACAATTTCCTGTTCTCCTTCAGGGACATAGTATAGAGAGCTTTTTGTGGGTCTGTTTCTTTGTATAATTGCCTTCAGCTCAAAATAATCCTTCAGGCAAAGGGGCAGGTTTTCAAGTGGCATATTCTGCTATTCTGTAGATTTGATTATAAAGTTGCCCAACTTTATAATGACCTGTTTGTTTTAACATGGAAATCTGAGGGAAGGCATTGTTGATAAGGTGTTAGGGATGTTATTCACGTGAGGCTTATTTATTTAAAAAATCATAGTAATAAAAAAATTAAAGTAGACCGGCTGGTGTGGCTCAGTGGTTGACCTATGAGGTCACGGTTCAATTCCTGGTCAGGGCACATGCCTGGGTTAAGGGCTCGAACCTGTGAGGTGTGCAGGAGGCAGCTGATCAGTGATTCTCTCTCATCATTGATGTTTCTACTTCTCTCTCCCTCTCTGAAGTCAATAAATTTTTTTACAAAAACATTGAAGTAGAAATCTGGCTGGGTAACATCATGTGCTGCTATGTACCTATTAAAACGACAGACAAGTTGTCATGTCCTTTTATGCAGAGTACATAAAATAATTTCAAATTGAAAAAGATGAAAACAGCATAGTGAATGCACACAAAACAATTTAACAAAATGAACAGTAATGAATAATCAGAGCTCATTTTCGGTTTGTGTAAAGTGTTTGATTGTGGTGTGTTTTGTTTTGTTTTTTTCTTTAGAGTTGCTAAAATTCATAAAAATAAGAGAAAGTTCCTGTTTTGAAAACAGTGCTAATACCAATTCTTCCTGAGCAGCTCTTTAAACAATACCATTTCATCAATTTCCTGCAGACTAATTCTTTTAACCTTGAGAAGTCACTGAACCAAAAAATTGTTCCCGAATTCCACATACCTCAAGGGGTGGAGACTCCCAACCACTAGAAGAAGGAAGTTAAAGGGGGTTAAATATGGGGCCAGCCTGCCCTGGCCAGCTGAGCTCTCTGCTTCACAGTCAACATGAAGGCTCTTCTGACTCTGGGGCTTCTCCTCCTCTCTGTGGCCGTCCAGGCCAAGGTCTATGAGAGGTGTGAGCTGGCCAGGACCATGAAAAGACTTGGGCTGGATGGCTACAGAGGAGTGAGCCTGGCAAACTGTAAGTTACCTCTCCACACTGCCAAAGAGCCAGCCAGCTGTGCAACAGATACTGAAGGAGGAGGATAATGAGAAAGGGGCTTTGCATGAATGGGCTTCTTTAAAAAAGTTAGTTGAGGATTCGTATACTTAAAATGGTTTTAAAAATATATATCAACTTGTTTCCTTTAGACCCAGAAATGCACATGAAGGGATGAGGGCACGGAGTGCAGAATTCTGCACCATTCTAAATAAACCACCGCCCATTGTTCTCTTCTGCCAAGTGCTGCCAAGCCCGCCACTTGCCTCAGACTCGGTGGGCATGTAGGCTGACTGTTCGTTTGCGCACCTGAGCAGTCTCTGCCAGGTGTTTGGTACTTGACTCCAGCTATTTCCCACGTGGACCTTGGGCCCCGGGAGCCTAGAATAATGCGGCATTTTTCTCTTTCCTAGTTCCCCTGCATGCCATGAAGCTTTCATAGCACAGTTTTGTTTTTTCAATTATGTTGAAATCTCAATACAGGGGCAGAAGGAACCTGTTTCCCCTCAATCACTGTTTATGCCAGGATCCCTGAAATGCAGCACGAAATGCCATTTTATTATTCTTATTCACTCTGGTTGCTTAACTGTTTTCTTTTTTTTCTATTGAACCCAAGATGCGCCTGTGTGAAAGTTACTTTGTATTTTAGCCCCCTTTTGTCAATGTAATCACTGTATGTTTAGGTTGAATTCAAACCCTTCCCCTTAATAACTATTTTTGAATGCATGAGTGAATAGTTTGATGGATATATGGATGGACTATGAAACAGTCTTTCCTGTCCTATATATTTATACTTATAAAGTAAGTCATTAGTAAAATAAAATTAGCTATATGGATCTGATTATGGTATGCAGTATATGTCATATGGCGTTGCTATTTATTACTAAAAGCATGTTCTTTTCAGGGATGTGTTTGGCCAGATGGGAAAGTAGTTACAACACACGAGCTACAAACTACAATCCTGGAAGCAAAAGCACTGATTATGGGATATTTCAGATCAATAGCCGCTACTGGTGTAATGATGGCAAAACCCCAGGAGCAGTGAACGCCTGTGGTATATCCTGCAGCGGTAAGAGAACGTAGCATTTAAGTGATGGCACAGGACCCATCTGATTATGCTTACAAGAATAGAGATTCAATACAAATCAAAAGGTTTTCAAAAATTCAACAGGGACCTAGAAAAACTCCATCTCGCCCTGGCTGGGTGGCTCAATTGGTTGGAGCATCATCCCATACAACAAAAGGTTTCAGGTTTGAGTCCTCATCAGGGCACATAGCTAGGTTGTGGGTTCAATCCCTAGTTGGGGTGTGTATGGGAGGCAACCAATTAATGTTTCTCTCTTTCTCTAAAATAAATAATAATAATAATAATAATAATAAAGCACATATCCTCAGGTGAGGATTAAAAAGAAAGAGGTTGCCCTGGCTGGTTTGGCTCAGTGGATAGTGCCTTGGCTTGTGGACTGAAAGGTTGCTTGTTCTATTCCAGTCAAGGGCATGTACCTTGGTTTCGGGCACATCCCTAGTGGGGGTGTGCAGGAGGCAGCTGATCCAAGTTTCTCTCTCATCCATGTTTCTAACTCTCTATCCCTCTCCTTTCCTCTCTGTAAAAAATCAATAGAATATATTTATTTTAAAAACACAGGTGACTCTGCCTTTAAAAAACAAAATAAAATCATAAAAATGAAAATATTGGTGAAGTATTATAAAACTGATATCGTTAAATTTCTAAATGTTAAAATTCTAATAGAAAAGATTAGTCTTAGAATATTCTTTTGTATCCAGTTAATTTATTTTAAAAATATTTTGTATTATTTAATAATCTGTGGTTACTGAATAAAATTCTTACTACCAAGAGATTTATGACTACTAGTAACTTTTGGTATATATTGTTCTAGATAGAATACATATCAATCATATATGTGAATATAAAGCTATGTCATGTACAAATATACCTACACACAAACATGTACATAATGTGTGGTGTTTTTTATGGTTATTTATTATTATTATTACTGACTTTAGAGAGAGAGAAGGGAGAGGGAGAAACATCAATGTGAGAAACATGGATCGGCTGCCTCCTGCACTCTCCCTATTGGGGATTAAGGCCACAACCTGGGCATGTATCCTGACTAGGAATCCAACCATGATCTCCTGGTTCATGGGTTGATGCTCAACCAGTGAGCCACACCGGCCAGGCATGTGTGTTTTAACAAAAATGAAATTGTACTCTTATACTACTTTACAATTTGTTCTTTATCACACAAAATTATTTATATGTTAACAAACACCAGCCTTTATTATTTTAGCCTAAGAGAATAAAATGGGTAAACCTAAACTTAAAATGAAATGTCTGTGAAAGTTGTCTTCATTCCTCACCACCTGTTTTTCAGTTTTGCTTCAAGATGACATCTCTCAAGCTGTAACCTGTGCAAAGAGGGTTGTCAGGGATCCACAAGGCATCAAAGCATGGTATGTGTAAGCGTTAAAGGGGAAAGCTTTTTTGCCCTGTGTTAGGAGAGAGGTGAGAGATTTTCAAGGACGTTACTGAGAACTGAAAGTTTCAACTTTAGACATATGCTAAGGAAAGTCTCTTAGAAGCTATCTATTTTTAAGGGATTCAGAATATTTTTCTCTTACTTCTCCATTAATTTTGGGGGTTTCTAAAATTTTTAAGATTCTCCACACTCTACTAGTTCCTCGTGCTATTTTGAAATGTTTGGGATGAGGTAAATGTAGAATGCACTTTGCAGTGGCTGTTAGGGAGTGCACGTGACTCTCGTGGTCAGCATACTATGCTGTAGCCAGGGCTTTGGGAAGAAGTGAAGTATTTGGTGTCCATATGTCCATTTAATAAGTAGAAATACCTGGATCTATCAATAGCCTGTATTTCATAGAGTTGTAGTTAAAAGTTTGTCCTCACAAAGGACTTGATGTATGTCTATCACAATGAAGATGTACTTTATTTAACCTTATCACCATTTTTTTTCACCTTTCCCTACAGGGTGGCCTGGAGAAATCGTTGCCAAAACAACGATCTCGGTCAGTATGTCCAGGGCTGTGGAGTGTAACTGGACAGCTTTCCTTCTTCAGCTCCTCATTTGTCTCCTTTTCATATCAAGGGAGTAGCAGTTGAGTAAAAGGTCACACTTCTTTCAAATAAACAATGTTTTTACAGAAGCAGGAGCAAAATGTGGTCTTTCTTCTAAGAGGCTAATGTTGTCTAACGTGTTCATTACTGGGTAGTAAGTCTACAACTTGTTTCAGTGTGCTGATGGAGCTAAGGCTGGTGAAAATTTACCTAAAATCTTATTACCAAATACGTCTCCAGTACATTCAGTTCTTAATCAAAGACTTCATCTTGAATGGCACCAGTATTCCTCCATATCTGATAAATATATAACAATAGACTATCTTAAAACACAATGACCTAGGACAAACTCTTAGCTGAGTTGGCATTTGAGGTGTTCATTTGTTCGTTCGTCTGCAAAAACAATAAATTCTTTGTTGGGCAATATCAAATTGACAAAGGAACAGGATGCCAAATAGCTGAAAATGGACACAGCCTGCATTAAGAATATTGTTTTTATTAAGTGTGATTTTTGGTTTAAATGCTTTCTTAGAAATGTTACAGCTTTAAAATGAACTCACAATTTATATCAATCTACTTTAGCCCTTTGAAAAACTTTTTTATAATCTTGCTAATCATGAAGATATATCAAGAAGGATTAGATTAGCTGTTGCTGTTTCTTAACTTTATAAGCTTCGATTCATGCATTATGACTAAAGCTGGAGACAGATGAGCTTGAGAGTATTGAAATAATTGCTAATTACCATCAGAGTGAACTTATCAAGTTATAAAAAAAATAAACATTTTCACTAAAAGACTGATACCTTGTCTTATTCAGTGTGAAAAAATATGACTTAGCCCTCTTTAATATATCCTTATACCTCACCTGTACCCAAACAAGTTATATTGCTGGGGACAAAACAAAACACACAGGCAGGCTGAAAGATCTCACTTTAAATTCATAACCACACCTGGCTAGTGTGGCTCAGTGATTGAGCATCGACCCATGAACCTAGAGGTCAGGGTTCAATTCCCTGTCAGGGCTGATGCTTGGGTTTTGAGCTTTATCCAAAGTAGTGGGCATGCAGGAGGCAACCAATCAGTGATTCTATTTCGTTGTTGATGTTTCTCTTCCTCTCCCTCTGTCTGAAATGAATAAAAATACATTTGAATTCATAACCACAAATCTCAGATGGCCCTCAAGTCTGCCAGGCCATCTTAGTCACCTGCCCGCGATCCTTCTGGATTGGTGTCCCCACTCTCCAAAATGACTATTACTATTTTACTGCCCTTCCTCTCTCCTCAAAGCCGTAGCACAGGTGCCTGACCACTCACCTCTGCCCATCTCTGCTCTCAGTATTGGCCGTAGAGAACACTGAAAGAGGAAATAATCTCATACAAAATTCTCCCCTAGCAAAGTGCCTAGGTCTGTGGTTGGCAAATGGGTCTCTCGAGCCACATGCAGCCCTTTGGCCCCTTGGGTATGGCTCTTCCACAAAATACTATGGCTTGGGTGAATCTATTTTGAAGAAGTGGCATTAGAAAAAGTTTACAAAATTTGGCTCTCAAAAGAAATTTCAATCGTTGTACTGTTGATATTTGGCTCTGTTGACTAATGTGTTTGCTGGCCACTGGAAATGGCTTCTTGCCCTGCTGTCACCGGGATGAAGGGCCTCTGCTCCTGCCAATGACAGTGTCTCCACATGCAGTCTCCATCTCATCCCTCTCACTGCTCCAAGGTAGGCTGTTTCCTGCATCCTGGGTCTCACCCTCTTTGCAATTGCCCCACCATTGTGCAAACTGCCCTAATAAAACCTCCATTACAAATAACTCTCTATTGAGTCTACATAGCCCTCTCACTGTGCTCCCTTTTGCAACAACACTTCTGAGGTTGGATATCTATACTCACCAGTCCCACTCACCTCCCATTCTCTTTTTCACTGTTTTTATCTGATGGTTTTTGAAAAGGCAAAAGAGGAATGAGGTAAAGAACACAGATTGAAGGATTGATTTTAAACTGGAAAAAGATTCCCTCTAATTGAGAAGTACATCCCTATCCTGTTTGGCTCAGTGGATAGGAGGTCAGCCTGCGAATCAAAGGGTCCTGAGTTGGATTCTGGTTCCGGTCAAGGGCACGTACCTTGGTTGCAGGTTCCTTCCTTCCTAGACTAGGGGCAACCAATTGACGTGTTTCAGTGACATGGACATTTCTGTCTTCCCCTCCCTCTTCCACGCTCCCTAAAAATTGGGTGAGGATTAACAACCACCAAAAAAGAAGGACAGATGGCCTTGGCCGGTGTGCTGGGGTTAGAGTGCCAGCCTGAGCACAAGAGGATCGCAGGTTCGAGGGACCCGGGGTCAAGGGCCCTGCGCTCATCTGCACAGTGGTTAGTACTACAGAAAGGCAATGGGGTGGACGTCCTGTTATGCATCTTGGATTGCAAACTGAGTAGAAAAGGAAGAGGGAGATAAATGAGAAATAAGCGGTGCAAGCACTGAGATCTGAATGCAGACAAAGAAAAGTGTGCGTGGGCGAGATTTCATGACCTTGATTTCAGAATCAGAACGCTTTGGCGGCGACAAAGGATTGCCCCAAAAGCCATTTCTCAGCCACCACGAAGCCAAGGTGTCTGGGCGGGTGACAGGCCAAAGGGAGAGACTCCCTGGTCCCTGAGGCGCCTGGAGGCAGAAGGCCCCGCCCACCGCGCGGCGGCGGCCCGCGCGTGCGCAGTGCGCCGGTGCTCCTCGCGCCTGCGCACGGCGCCCCGCGCCCCTCTGGTTCTGCTCGGCGCCCGCGAGCTGAACGGGCTTCGGGTTCGGCACCGCCGGCGAGTGGCGGGGCCGCTCCTCCGTCTGCGCGAGCGCCGGCGACTCGCCCTGCCGCGGCCAGCAACCGTCCGTCCGGCCCGCGCTGGAGGAGCGGCGCCTGTGAGGGCTGCGGCGACCCTGCCGGCCTCGGTCTCTTTCCCGGCGGCGGCGGCTTCTTCCGCGGGACAATATGTTCCAGAGAATGGCCGGATTTGGGCCTGACTCCGGCGGCAGAGTGAAGGTCAGCGCCCGCCCGCGCCGGTGCCCCCTGCGCGGCGACGGGAGGGCCGCGGGCTCCCCCGAGGCTTCAGGGCGGGAGCGAGTCAGGTTCCCCGAGGGAGCGTCTGTGTGTGACGGCGCCCCAACCTCATGGCGCCCCCCCTGCCTCCGTCCCCCCCAGAAAAAGAAACTGGGTGCTGGTGGGGCGAGCACGCCGGTCGCCGTTTCCCGGGAAACCAGCCTCTCCGCGGTCCTGGGAGCGGCCTGCGCGGTCGCCGATCGGCCGGGTGGCGCCCCCTGGCGGGAGGGCGGTGACACAGCAGGTGTGGGAGCGCCTCCGCCTGCCCAGCACCAAGGCTCAGCTTCACCCGTTCTCTCCCTGCAGCGCCTCACACGGGCGGGTCACCCATCGCTTTTGCCAGGACCGGGGACTGGCAGGGGGAGGCAGACAGCCGCCCAGGCTCAGGGTGTCGCCGAAGCCCCGGCGGAGATGTTAGCCAGGGCATCAGAGCACATGGCCTGGCTCCTAAGGGACGTGGACATTGGCTGCTTCTGTTTTCAGCCCAAGTTACCAGGGAGCCTAACGGAGGGTTTGACATGGGGACGTGGCCCTGCCGCCTTCTCACAGCCCCTCGGCACGTTAATTTTTAAGGCAGGACCAACTGGTTCCCAGTACAACACCCGTTTCTACCCCCTTACGATGTTTATTTATTCCAGAAAGGAAATTTTTCTTTAAAAAGGTATTACAGAAAAAAGAAAGAAAAGAAATTACCCACTTTTGCCCTGATCTAGTTAATAGGTTTTTAAGAAGTTCTTTTGTGGAGTCCCAACCCCACAAGCATAACCTGGAGCAGCTAACCTGAGAGGCCCTGAATAAGGGCTGGGAGGATGGGCTCCATGGGGTCTGAGCTCTATAAGAAGATCCTCGGAGAATGCAAGGCAGTCACAACTGTTGATCTCTACGTGCCAGGAAGAGAAAATGGCGGAAGAGCAGATGGGCGGTTTCTGAGTCTTGTCCCGAGGAAGAGAGAGAGAGCAGCGGAGGATCGCGCTAGGAGTGCTGGTCAACAAGCCAGGAGACAGGCAAACACCAGAGGAAATTTGGGGTCTGCTGATCAGGCAGCCCCCAACAGTTGACCACCCGCGGCTGGGTCCCTTACCGGAGATACTTGCCAGTGTGCACGGGGAGATCTCACCATCTTGGAAGGGAGGAGGTTCGAGTCAGAGGCCTGATTATCCACAGCCCCAAGGAACACCAACTGAACATAATCGGCGCGAACCCTTGATCTCAGAGGAGCTCAGATTTCGCAGCGATCCAGTGGGTGAGTTCCCCTTGGCCCGGTAGTTCTGACTGAGTTCCACTCGGCGCAGCAACCCCCCCAGCACCAGCTCGCGCGCACCAGCTCACGTGCACCAGCTCGCGCGCAGCGCCAGGAGCACAGAGGCTGAAGGACTGGGCCTGGATTTGCAGGAAGCCCCAGGGTCTTCAGTTGGAGGCGCGCCTGTCTGTGGACTGGGCTCCTAGGAGAGGGGATATCTGGGGAGCAGCACATCTGGATCTGAATCCAAGAAGTGTCCACAGAGATACAGGGGAGTACAGACAGCTCGGGACCGCCCCACCCCCAGCCCTCCATAGACCAGAGACACAGAGAGAGGGGGGAAAAAGATAGAAAGGCTTTAGAGTCCTGGAAGTCATCCAGAAACACTGCCACCCAGAGGCTAAAGCACATATGGTCTCTAGATCGGCCTAAAAATCAGGACTTGTAATCAACACGGAGGAACAGTGAAACACAGGGATCTGCAACTACCGCCCAGACGGGGAACAGGCGTGCCAGACAGAACAACACAGAAACTGAATGACCTTCATTACAGCAAATTTTGTTTAATTTTCAATTTTTACTTTTTAACTGTTTAATTTTTGTTTTTTACCTACTTTAATTGCAAAGTTTACTCAAGAAATTTTTTCATCTTCCCTCACTTGACTTTACCTTTTTAATTAATTCATTTTTTATAGGTAATCAACATTATTACTACTACTATTTTACCTTTTTTATGTTTTTTATCTTATTTTCTTTTGTTTATTTTTATTACTACTTTTTAAGTGACATATTATAATCCTTTTTTTTTCTTTTTTTTTTCTTTCTCTTTTTCTTCTTTTTCTTTCTTTTCTCTTTTTTTCCCCTTTGGGATTACTATTCAAAAGACTATTTATACCTTTCCTTCTCCAACGCTCTATTCTAACTCAACCCTACCTTTATGCCATCATTCTCTTCCTAACCCTTTCCCTTTGGTGCCCTGCTTATCTTAACTCTTTACTGCTCTAGATTTTCCCTATTTTTTTCTATTTATCCCCTCCTAAATTTCACCCTTCCAGTGTATATCTAACCCCCAACCCCCTACTCCAAGTCCATTCGCACCTACCTTGTCACTGTCCTTAAAAAAAAAAAAATCCTTCACTCTACCCATTTGTAGTTGTATGCTAAATGCTAACTATATCAAAGTTTTATGCTTTTTTGTAAGATTGGTTTGCTTATTCTGTTTATTTGATTGTATGATTTTGTTAGCTAGGTTCTAGTCACCTTTATTGGAGGATATTAATATTGCAAACGCTTTTCTGTTCAGTGCCTTGTGTGTTGTACCTGGTTGTGTTGTATTTTGTATCTTTAAATCTAAGCAGGAGAGAGAGAACTACATAAACAGGCGTCCTAAAAAGATAGATCATGGGGAGGCTAAGAAACAACCCGCCTATGAAAGAAAATCAGCCATCACCAGAAAATGAAGTAAACGATTTAGAGGCAAGCAACCTACCAGAGCAAGAATTCAGAGTAATGATCATGGGATGGCTAAAAAGAATGGAAGACAAATTTGACAATATGAGTAAGACCCAAGAGGAAATGAAGAAGAACCAAGAAGAAATGAAAAATGACATAGCTACTGTAAAGAACTCAATAGAAAGCATCAAAAGTAGGCTAGATGAAGCAGAGGACCGGATCAGTGAGCTAGAAGACAAGATGGAAAAAAATACCCAATTAGAGCAGCTTTTAGAAAAAAAAATTAAAAAGCAGGAAGAGAGCCTACGGGAACTTTGGGACATTACAAAGCAAAACAATATTAGAATAATAGGGGTTCCAGAAGGAAAGGAAACAGAGGAAGGCATAGAAAAACTGTTTCAAGATATAATGACAGAAAACTTTCCTGAGATAGAGAAGAAAAAAACCATACAAATACAAGAAGCTCGTAGAGTCCCAAGCAAAAGGAATCCCCAAAGACCAACAGCTAGGCACATTATAATTAAAGTGCAAAACAACAACGACAAAGCAAGAATCTTAAAAGCAGCTAGAGAGAGACAGAAGGTTACATATAAAGGAACCCCCATCAGACTAGCAACTGATTTCTCCACAGAAACTCATCAGGCCAGAAGGGAATGGGATGAAATATACAAAGTCATGCAAAGGAAGGGTCTGAATCCAAGAATACTGTACCCAGCAAGGCTATCAATCAAGATTGAAAATGAAATCAAGAGCTTCACAGACAAAAAAAGACTAAAGGAATTTATCTCCACCAAACCAGCAATGCAAGAAATGCTAAAGGGTTTACTGTAAAAATGAAGAAATAGGAAGCAAAGAAGGAACACAGGGGTATAGAATAAAAATGGCATCAAATACCTACTTATCAATAATAACTTTAAATGTAAATGGTTTAAATGCCCCAATCAAAAGACATAGGGTAACAGAATGGATAAGAAAGCAAGACCCATATATCTGCTGTCTACAAGAAACACATTTCAGGAAAAAAGATGCACACAGGCTGAGGGTGAAGGGATGGAAAAAGATTTTCCAGGCGAACGGAAATGAAAAAAAGGCTGGGGTAGCAATACTTATATCTGACAAATTAGATCTCAAAGTGAAGGACATAAAAAGAGATATTGAAGGCCACTTCATTATACTAAAGGGAGCAATCCAACAAGAAGAAATAACCCTGGTAAACATATATGCACCCAATACGGGAGCACCCAAATACATAAAGAAACTGCTGGAGGACATTAAGGGAGAGATTAATAGCAATGCAATCATAGTAGGAGATTTTAATACTCCACTGTCACCTCTGGACAAATCATCTAAACAAAAAATCAGTAAAGAAACGTCAATCCTAAATGACGTACTAGACCAGATGGAATTAATCGACATCTTCAGAACATTTCATCCCAAAGCCACAGAATATACATTCTTCTCAAGTGCACACGGGTCATTCTCAAATATAGACCACATGTTGGGACATAGTCAAAGTCTCTTCAAATTCAAGAAGATAGAAATCTTATCAAGCATTTTCTCAGATCATAGTGCCATAAAATTGGAAATCAACTACAATAATAATAAGCCAAAGAAATTAAACACATGGAGACTAAATAGCATGCTATTGAACAAAGACTGGCTTAACAGAGAAATCAAGGAAGAAATAAAAAACATCATGGCAACTAATGACAATGAAAACACAACAATCCAAAATCTATGGGATACAACAAAAGCTGTTTTGAGAGGGAAGTTCATATCCCTACAAGCCTATTGCAAAAAACAAGAAAGAATGGTAACAAATTATCTAACCCTACAACTCAAACAGTTAGAAAAAGAACAGCAAGAAAGGCCCACTGTAAGCAGAAGGAAGGAAATAATAAAAATCAGAGCGGAGATTAACGACATAGAGACCAAAGACACAATACATAAGATCAACAAAACCAAGAGCTGGTTCTTTGAACGGATAAACAAGATTGATGAGCCTCTAGCCAGGCTAACCAAGAAACAAAGAGAGAGGACCCAAATAAACAAAATCAGAAATGAAAGAGGTGAAATAACAACAGACCCAGCCGAAATACAAAGGATTGTTACAAAATACTATGAACAACTCTATTCCAACAAACTGGACAACCTGGAGGAAATGGACATATTCCTAGAAAAATACAACCTTCCAAAACTCAATCAGGAAGAATCTAAAAATCTCAATAGACCAATAACTTGGGAAGAAACTGAAGCAGTCATCAAAAAGCTTCCAGCAAACAAAAGCCCAGGGCCAGATGGCTTCACAGAAGAGTTTTACCAAACATTCAAGGAAGAACTAAAACCTATCCTCCTCAGACTTTTCCAAAAAATTCAAGAGGAAGGAACACTGCCAAACTCCTTTTATGAAGCCAGCATCACCCTAATACCAAAACCAGATAAAAAGTTCTTTTCTATCATATTGTTTTCACATAATTTTAACTCTATACCGTGTTTACAACTATCATACATGGTGCTTTAATGTCATGTGTAAAGAGGGAGTTCTTTGAAAATGTCAAAAGCTACTGAAAAAAGTTTTTAAATATATATCTTATTGATTTTTTTTTACGGAGAGGGAGAGGGATAGAGAGTTAGAAACATCTGTGAGAGAGAAACATGGATCAGCTGCCTCCTGGGGATGTGCCCTCAACCAAGGTACATGCCTTTGACTGCAATCAAATCTGGGACCCTTGAATCTGCAGGCGGACGCTCTAGCTACTGAGCCACACCGGTCAGGGTAAAAGCTATAGAAATTTAATGCAAGGAGAAAGATGCCAGGTAAACTGATAAATATACACATTTTGCCTAGACTTTAAAAAAAATAATTTTTATTGATTTTTTTACGGAGAGAAAGAGAGAGGGATAGAGAGTTAGATACATCCATGAGAGAGAATCATCTATCAGCTGCCTCTTGCACACCCCCTACTGGGGATGTGCCCGCAACCAAGGTACATGCCCTTCACCGGAATCGATCCTGGGACCTTTAAGTCTACAGGACTACTCTCTAGAGTCTATCCACTGAGCCAAACCGGTTTTGGCTTGCCCAGACTTTTTAGACAAGGTTTTGAACTGATAGGAACATACTAGAAAAGTAGGGTAAAAAAGGGTTAAAATAGATTTGGAGAAGAATTCACAGAACTTTCAATACATGTAATCATGTTAGTTTCTGAAAGTTTGTAAGTTTAAGTCCCAAGTGACTTAAACTGTAGCCCTCAAATGCTTTTCAACAAACACTGGCGTGAGTTAGTCATGTGAGGCTTAAAACCAGTGATTTGCAACCTTTCTTGGTTCATAGCACACATAAACTAATTACTAAAATTCTGTGGCCCACCAAAACTATATATTTTGATGGTCTGACCAAAAAAAAAGGGGGAAGTGGGTATAATTTTGATTCATTCACACTGGCTTTTGTTGTATTGGGTGTTGTCATTTTGTTGATAATCAAGAGGAAAGAGCTCAGTGCCCCTGGCTAAATAGTTAGGTATCGCATGTTCTAAAATTTCTTGCAGCATGCTAGTCGAAAATTACTGCTTTAAGCTCAGGGACTTACTTCTCCTCCTCACTCATTGTTATGTGGTTTTGTAGGCATCTTTTTCCAATTCAGATGCATTTTATCCAGGTAGAAAGCCTGTTGACAGATGAGCCCTGTTTTTATCATTGAGGAACTCGGCAAGTTCCTGCCCACACCACAGCAGCCATGGGATCTCTTAGCCACTCACCAAGTCAGCGCTCCTTATTCTCACTCATTCAGGCCTTGAACCCGAGGCCCCGTCTGCCGATGCCACAAAAGCGTCAGTAGCACTTGCTGTGATTATTTATGTTCTTATACAAACGGCTTGCCTTCTTCTGGACTAACTTTAGGCTAATAGGTATTGAATTTATTTGTTACTTATTCAGCCACAATTAATAGTTTTTCATTTGTTCACTGCCTTCCCTCGTTTCTTCTTAGTTACATTGGCACAGCACTTATCACATGTGTATATCATGCTCTTTGACCTTCAGATACATTCTTACCGTTGAACAATTGATCTGAAATTTAGCATTTTGTCTCCACTTGAAATTTTTTCCCTCCTCCATCATAATCTGTCAACACTCACTGCCTTTACACTCACCAAGATGTGATGAGAAACATGTATGTTCATCTCAGAAATTAGCTCAAATGTAGGAAGCATGGCTATTCAGCTACCCTATGTCTTTACAATTAAAGTGGTTATTGATAGGTACATAGTTATTGCCATTTTATTCATATTTATGTTTTTTTTCCTCATTGGGGGACAGGACTAATAATTACAGAAATAAGAGAAAGATAAGCAACAAAGCTAACATTCGTAATTGAAGTTCTCAGTAGAAAATCAACAATTCCCTCAATGGAAGACTCAAATCTATACATTGAAAAGGCACATTTTGCACTAGGAAATATTGACCCAGAATGATGAGAACGAAGAGAGCTGTCTTTGCAGCAATGGCAGAGCAGATGTCTTGGGCCTGCTCTCTCATTAAAAACACCCAAAAAGCTGGAGAAATTATACAGGGGCGGGCAAAAGTAAGTTTACCGTTGTCAGTATGAGAAATGTTTATTACTATATTATTTATTATAATTATTGTATGATTTATTATTATTAACCTACTTTTGCTCACCCAAGTATATCTGTTTGAAAATATCAGAAAGCAAGCAATGCATAAGGATTTATGGGATTAAAATCTGTAATGAGGCTGCCCACATGGGGGCAGCCTTACACAGGCTATCAGAGCGAGAGTTAGAGAGAGAGAGAGAGAGAGAGAGAGAGAGAGAGAGAGAGAGAGAGAGAGAATGAGCACTTGGGGGTGTGGGTGTGTGTGAGGGGGGTGAGAGTCCCAAGTATCCATAGGAAAGGAGAGATGAGCTTGACATTTGAGACTGCTTCTGCCAGTCCTGAAAGTAGAGGCCAAGAGGTCTAGAAGCTAAACACAGTTTTTAACAGACGCATGGGGCTGTCTGAAGGGATACAAATTAGGGTTGAGGGCTGCAAGGAAAAATTAGACAACTCAGGTTTTAATTTGAAATGAGAAAGAGTTCATCCAGATTCAAACGCTCTCAATCCCTGTTTGGATTAAAAGGGACTACAAGTGACTAATGTCTACCTGCCTGGCAGAAGCAAAAGTAAGTTATCGAGGAGAACAACATCGTCCAGATCTTTGAACTGTCTACAGTTCGTAAAGGGTGATCTGTGGCTCAGTTCAAAATAACCTGACTTGCCAAGACAAGATGTGGACAAAAGCCAAGAGAAATGACCATGGAAACAGGTCGATATGGGATCTGATGCCCTAAGCCAGGGGCCAGCAAACATGCCCACAGGCCAAATCCAGCCCTCCACCTGGTTTTGTAAATAAAGCCTCATTGAGTCACAGCCACACTCATCCTTATGAGTATGTCTGTGGCTGCTTTTGTACTGTTATCAGCATAGTAACATTGTAGGCTAAATAAGTATTCTCTATTATAATCAGATAAAATCCTATCCATCCATGCTTCTATCTAAATCTTTAAGTTAACACCTAATGAATAAAACAAAATGTTAAAAATTGCTAGGAAAGTGACCACAACAGATTTGTGCAAGATGGAAAAGAACCCTGAGCTCCAAAGCCTAAAGTATTTGCTGTATGGCCCTTTACAGAAGAAGTTTATTATCCTCCCAATCTAAGCAGCTACTTCAATAATAGTGGAATAGTAAACAGAGAACCGACATAGCCAACAACTGGAAAAGATAATAAAATAGATAAACCTAATGAGGCTCATAATAGAGGGACAGAGACTGAGGTGAAGGTACAACTAATCGAGCCATGGGCAAACTATGGCCCATGGGCTGGATCAGGCCCGATCGGCTGTTCTATCCGGCCTGAGGAGCTGAAAGAGCGGAGGGTTCTCTTGCTCTCCCCTTCGCTCCTTCACCAGCAGCCCAAGATGAGAGTGCCAGCATGGTCAGGTTGCTTTTGTTCTGGCCCTCAGGTCCAGTTTAAGAACCCATTGTGGCCCTCGAGTCAAAAAGTTTGCCCATCCCTGATTACTAATCAGTCTAAGCCTTAGGAATTGAAGGGGGAAATTAACAGCAATTCTGCATAAATGAGTAAAAGAGCACTTAACAAGTAAATATGCTAATAAACTTAATTTGTATTCATTGGAAGAACTATCGTTGCTGTTGAAAGTCTTACAGATGTCCCTGGTTTCTCCCCATTGGCCCTCTCCATCCCACTCATTGGAAAAATTCTTAGGGCAACACCAACTTACCATAAATGTCAAGCCTTAGCTGGCTTGGCTCAGTGGATAGAGCATCCGCCTATGGACTGAAGGGTCCTGGGTTTGATTCCAGTCAAGGGCACATGCCTGGGTTGTGGGCTGGATGCCTAATAGGGGATGTGCAGGAGGAGACCAGTCAATGATTCCCTCTCATCATTGGTTTCTATTTCTCACCCCTCTACCTTCCTCTCTGAAATCAATAAAAGTATATATTTTTTTTAAATGAAAAAAAGGCCGAAACCGAAAAAAAGGCTCAGTGGTAGAGCGTCGTTCTGCGGACTGAAAAGTCCCAGGTTCGATTCCGGTCAAGGGCATGTACATTGGTTGCAGGCACGTCTCCCGTAGGGGGTGTGCAAGAGGCAGCTGGTCAATGTTTCTCTCTCATTGACGTTTCTAGCTCTCTATCTCTCTCTCTCTTTCTCTCTGTACAATATCAATAAAAATATTTTATTTTAAAAAAGGGAAAAAAGTGAGTAGTTCTTTGTCTATTAAATAAATTGAATTTCATAATTCCACAAAGAAAACAAGAGGTGAATTCATTCAAACATTCAAGGAAGAAGTAACACCAATTACAAAAACTTCTCAGAATAGAAAAGGGTAATCTGGCCTCAACTGAGCAGAGTGAGGAGTGAATCCATGCAACGGCACATGGCTTGCAGTAAAAAAAATTAATGAGCAATGTCCTGGAAGCAACAATCTTGACAGGAACTTTCAAAGGTGAAGATGTCCTCATTCCTCAAATTCCTATGATCCCAACGGATATGGCATTTCAATTCCCAATTCGATTGGCGTTGGCAATCACCATCAACAAAGCTCAGGGCCAGTCTTTAGAGTTGTGCTGTTCAGATCTAGACCCGGATTATTTCTCACATGGACAATTATATGTTGTGTGTTCTAGAGTCAGCAAACCAGACAATCTCTATTACTGCACAGGCATTGGAACAACAAAAATTATTGTATATCCACAAGCATTGTGAAATTAAACATATTAGAAATGCGTGCTTTCTCCTTTCTTTTTCATTTAACCAGACTGAGCCACAGCATCCCGTGTCCGGGTACAAAATATAAATATATAATAAATGGAATCAAAATGGCTTTTTAAAATACTGTATCACTTAAAAATGACAAAAAAATAAATAAATGGAATAATTTATGAAACTGACAGGAGAACAGGCAAATGTTTCTTCAACTTTTACAGGTGAGAAGCAACTAGAAACTTTGACTCCAGGGCCAGAAACCACTTTTTAAAAAAATGTTTTATAAATAACAAATGATGTTTGCAGCATTAAGTAAATTTCTGACAGGAAATAGCTTCTATTTTGACTATGCATTGATGAGAACCTAATCTGCTTCCAATTTTCCCAGAGGGTCTTGTGACTGTCCACTTGAAACCTTGTTTCTTCCCGGGCCCGTGTATTCACGGTACTGAGTGTGGTAGGACATGCTGTGCAATGGAACTTCCATTCCTGCACCTTCTTGCTACGATGACAGATGCGTGGCACAGTGGATAACAAGGGCATCTCTGGAATTCATTTCTGACACCAGGTTGACCAGCAATAACTTAACTGTATGGAAGGATTGCCATCCACATCACTCTGTGGAGTCTACTCTCCCTTAACCATAACCCCAGAATGCTGACAGCCACACGTCCCCTTCTGCCTCCCCCACACATCACACACAAGAGAAGCCAGTGGAGAGGGATTTGGAGTGCAAAGAAACAGCAATATTAGCTGTTTGAAGTTACATCTCATTTTAGCAGTTTTTACAAAAACATATGACCATGTAAACTCCCTTAGATCCCCTCCTATGGCCTTGTGAAAGGCCGATGCTAGTGAGGGACCCCAAATCTTAAATTTCATTAGCTTTGTTGTTTAATCTGTCCATTTTATACCATCTGCACATGGTATAAAATTCAGATGGTGCGGAAGGAAAATACAATGTAAAGTTTCTTCTATACAAGTCCCTCAGCCACCACTTCTCTTTCCTGAAGGCGATAAATGTGTTCGGTTCCCTGTGTCCTCCCTGAAATATTATGCATGGATAAGCATTTGGTGTTGAAATATTATCAAAGCTCCCCTGTCTGTTCTTAAACAAATATTAGCCTGTTATATACGATGTCTTGCACCTTACTGTTTTTAGATACGTTTACTGAGATAGAGATCATACACCACACAATTCATCCATTTAAAGTGTGTGATTCAGTGGTTTTTCGTATATTCACAGCTATGTTTATTTGCCATCAATGTTAATTTCAGAACATTTTCATCTCCTCAGAATAAACCAGATACCCTTTAGCTGTCACCCACCAATTCTCTTACCCCTTTTCGGGCCAAGCCTTAGGCAACCACTAATCTACTTTTGTTCACTGTATATTGCCTTGGTCCGGACATTTTGTGTGAATGGAATCATATAACATGTGGTCCTGGTGGCAGACCTCTCTCACTTAGCAGAGTATTTCAAGGTTCATCCTGGTATCAGTACTTGCACTGGTAAGCACATGTACTGATCATCAGCACATTTCTGTCTTCTCTCTCTTTTACTTGGTAAGCCTAGCAGAGGTTCATCAATTTTGTTGGTGTTTTCAAAGAATCAGGTTTTTGTTTCATTGATTTACTCTCATTGATTTTCCTGTTTTCAGTTTCACTAATTTCTGCTTGAATTTGTATTATTTCCTTTCCTCTGCTCATATTAGGCTTAAAATGTTCTTCTTTCTCTAGTTTGCTAAGGTTGAAGCTAAGACTTTTGAAAAATTTTAGATCTTCTCTACTAATATATGTATTTGATACTATAAATTTTACTCCAAACCCTGTTCTTGCTACATCCCATAAATTTTGATAAGCTGTATTTTTAAATTTTTTCTTTAAAAAATTATTTGCCTTAATTCTCACCCAAGGATTTTTAAAATTTATTTTGATTTTAGAGAGTTGGGGAAGGAGTAAAAAGGGAGAGGGAGAGGGAGAGACAGAGAAACATTGATGCAAGAGAGAAACATGCTATGTGCCCTGATCAGTGGTTGAGCCTACAACCTTCGTGTATCCAGTTAATGCTTTAACTGAGTTACCTGGCCTGCTCTTGTTATGAGCTATTTTGATTTGTAAGTGGAGGGCCTCACTTAACAAACAGCAAGAATTATTTTTTGTTTACAGTTTTGCAACATCTGTGCCCTTTTTTAAGGTTATACAACAAAATAAATAAGGAAAAAGGAAAAAAAAAACAATGTTGAGTTTTAAGCAACCTACAATGTGTCCAGGAGAAAATGTAAAGACGATAGGTATGTTTTCATCCCACCTTATTTTAGCTTTTTCTTAAAATGGCAGCTCGTCCAGTTTATCTATGGACACCTGGCAATTAGATAATTCTCATTTGCCCGTGTTTTTCACAGCAGCTTAGCATGTCAAAATAATTCTATTGAAAGATTTTTTCCATAAAAGGGAAGAGAAGGAAGAGGGTTTTACTTTCAGGAAAGTTTAACAAATATAGGAGTCTTTCAGCATATATGGCAAAACTATTTGTCATCAATAAATTATGTTCATAATAACTTTCTGTTTATTTTGAAATAATTATAAATTCACAGACATTCACAGAAAATGTACAGAGGACTCCAGTGAATGCTTCCTCCAGTCTCCTTCAGTGTTCATATCTTATGGAACTATAACACAGCATCCAAGTCAAGAAATTCATATTGATACAATCTATAGAGCTTATTTAAATTTCACCAGTTACTTTGTGTGGGCGTGAGTGTGTGTGTGTATGTGTGTGTGAGTATGTGTGCCCCAAGCTATTTTTTCATATGTGGAACCTTGGATAATCACCACCACAATCAAAATGTTCAACTCTACCCATCACCACAAGACTCCTTTCTGTCACCACTTTATAGCCACAACCATCTTCTCCTCCCCAATCCTAACCCTATCCCCTGGCAACCAATAACCTATTCTCCATCTCTATTATGTGACTAGAGGCCTGGTACACAAAATTTGTGTGTGGGTAGTGTCCGTAGGCCTGGCTGGTGATCAGGGCCAATTGGGGCCTCTGGCTGCTGGCTGGGGCCTGCCTTCATTCCATGCCGCCCCCTACTGGTCAGTGCACATCATAGCGAGTGATTGAACTCAGTCTCCTGGTCACACTCCTGAGGGGACACTTTGCATGTTAGCCTTTTATATAGAGAGATTTCACAAATGTTAAATACGTGGAAGCATCCAGCATGTATACTTTTGAGATTGGCTTTTTTCATTTGGCATAATTTCCTTGTGGTTCCTCTAAGATGTGTGTATCCACAGTTTGTTCCTTTCCCATTGCTGAGTTGTACCCCTTGGTATGGACATCACATGGTTTGTTTAACCTTAGTCACCCATTAGAAGAAATTTGGACAGTTTACAGTTTGTGGCTATTAAGAATTAAGCTGCTATAAACATTCATGTACAAGTTACTATGTGGAAATAAGACATTTCTCTGGGATAAATACCCAAGTGTGGATTTCTGGGTTGTATAATTAGTCCATGGTTAATTTTGAAAAAAATTGCTGGGGTGTTTTCCAGAGAGACTGTAATATCTTACATTTCTATCAGCAATGGATGAGTGATCCATTTTCCCTGCATATTTGCCAGCATTTGGTGTTATCGCTATTTTTAATTTTTGTCATTCTCATATGTGTGTGCTGATATCTTGTTGTAATTTTAATGTGCTTTCTCTAGTGGCTAACATTGTTCAAAATCCTTTCAAGTGTTTATTTCCAACCAGTATATCCTCTTTGGTGAAATTGTGTCTTTTCTGTGTCACGTCCAATTTTATAACTAGATTACCTTTTGATGTCGAGTATTGAATGTTATTTATATATTCTAGATTAACAGTTTTAAAAATGTGTTATTTCAGAGAGAGGAAGAGAAAGAGAGAGATGCTTAACAGAGAGCGATAGATGTAAATACTTATGAGAGACAAACATCAATCGGTTCCCTTCCAAATGCCCCAACTGGGGATCAATCCCAAAATCTGGGTTTGTCCTCTCACCGGGAATCAAACTAGTGACCTTCTGATGCATGGGATGATGAATCAACAACTGAGCCTCACCACTGGGCTAGAGTAAGGCTTTTGTCTGGTATGTGATTTGAAAATGCTCTCTCCTAATCCCTGTTTTTAGTCCTCAATCAAGGACATGTTTTTATTGATTTGGGAGAGGGAAGGAGGGAGAGAAAGTCAGAGAGATAGAGATGATAGATAGATAGATAGATAGATAGATGATAGATAGATGGATAGATAGATAGATAGATAGATAGTTTGGTTGCCTCCCATTCGAACGCTGACCAAGGAGCAAACTCGAAACCTGGGTATGAGCCCTGACCAGAAATCAAACCGCCACCTCTTTGTGTACGGGAAGAATGTGTTTGGGACAAAATTCCAACCGAGCCACACTGGCCAGGACTCTAACTTGACCAAGCAGGGCTCTGCTGCTGCCATGTGGAGTTTAAAACTACGGTGAAACCGGACCTGCTGTAGACGCTGCCGCAGGGAATGAGGGAAGCCAGACCTTGCTCCGCCCCGGGGCCCAAGGACTGGGCCAGCCTGCCAGCCATGGAAACCAGGGAGCTGATATGGGACCTTCGCAGCGCCTTCAGCGCCTGCCCACAACCATCCCGAGGAGCCGGCCTGTGGCCAGCTCAGCCCAGTCTCCGCATGCACTTTAGTGGTGGGGAGCTGGTGCGGTGCCTTCCTTTTGCGACACCTGGTGAGTCCTTGTGTCGCCGCCGCGGCCCACAGCCGGCTAAGCCCGGTCTCCGCGCGCCATGCTGGCAAAGAGATGGCACGGTGTCTCCCGGCCCTCGGCCAACTTGGCCCGGCCACTGCGCACTGTGCTGGTGGGGAGATGGCGCGGCGCCTTCACTTTGCGCCCCAGCAAGTTTTTCCACCGCCACCGCCAGCAGCCGGCTCCAAAGCTTCCGCCACTACCGCCATGTGGATTTTAATACTACAGGGGAAATTGGGACACAGGAGCTACCGTTGCTGCCGCACCTGCCTCCGCCCATGAGAATGGGAATCCACCAAAATCAGAGGTCACTACGCCCCAGGCTCAGAGAGAGTGTGGCTTCAGAATTTAGCCTCTGTGTCCATAGCAGCTCCGCTTCTGCACCAAAGGAGACACCATTGAGGGGGAACTCTCCACCCACAGCCATCTCAGCCTGCCCACAACCTTCCCAGAACACCCGCCGTGCTGGTGAGGAGCCGGCACAGCGCCTTCTGTTAGCAGCCCTGGCGAGTCCTCCCTCAGCCGCCGAATGGGCGAGCCGAAGCTCCCACCACTGCCGCCATGTGAACTTTAAAACTACAGTGGAAATTGAACCACAGGAGCGACCGTCGCTGCCGCACAGGTCACTGCCACCCGCCACTGCCACCGCGAATAAAGGAAATCCACTAAGAACAGAGCTCACTAGGCCTGTTCTCGGGCTTCTACTATATACATAATATGGTTTAATCCCAATTTTACCCAAAAAATACACATATAGAATGTGGATGATTTTTATCTTCAATAAACTTTTATCTTTAATAAGGTGATTTTTATCTTCAACAAACTTTTATATTTAAATATCTATCAATTTACACTGTTTAAAGATGATCCTAAGGTTAAACATGAGATGAATACACAAAACACATTGAGAAAGTAAAATATCATTGTTATGCCCAGATTTCAAGATCCCCAAGGACCACCAGGGAGCCGAGTCCGATGTAAAAAACAAAAGAGCCTTTTTTTTATCCCATGCCAGCATGGGCTCCCATCTCCAGCAATCACCAGCTCAAGCGCGCGCGCGCGCGCGCGAGAGAGAGAGAGAGAGAGAGAGAGAGAGCCTTGGTAGGCAGGGGCTTGTTAAAGCAGTGGGCAGGAGGGAGGGCGTTTGTGGTCCTGTTGATTGGTCAGGGGGCAGGACACCCATGGGCACTGTGCAGGTTGCCTAATTTAGACTGAGTCCACTTCCCTGTTCTCCTATTGGCAGGTTTACAGGGAAGGGCAGCAGGAGGAGTTGCAGAACAGCAGGTACAGCACAAAAGAAACAGTATAGAAGGACAATTTAATTTAGCTCTATCATTCCCCCTTGTCATGAGACTTATAGGCCCAATCTTGGGCCGATTGGTGAGGAAGTCTTCCTAGATCACGGAGGGGTCTGCTGGCCAAACGTGGGTGTGATGGACCCAGGTTGAGATGCTGGCTACTTTGAGGACAGGTATGTCAGTACCATGACATAGGGGCCCTTCCAACATGGCTGGAGGGTCTCCTGGCAGTGTCTTCTGACGTAGACCTGTCCCCGGGCTTATGCTGATGAGGAGTCAGGGCTGGGCCGGTCTCATAGATAGACCGTATCTCAAGGCCTGGACTGGTGTCAGCACTGATAACTCTCTAGTCCACGGCCTCTCTGGAAGTATGCTCCAACATTCTCACTCTCTAACAATCCTATGCATTTTTCCATTCATCATTTCTATTACGATGAGTTCTTCTGTGAAGTCTCTTGGTTCAGGAAGGCAAGCCAGCTTATTCCATGTAACTTTTCCCTTAGAGAATTAAAAGTCTAGTAATAGACCTGACCATTTTGTAGTCAAACATTGTTTTTAAATATATGGTACAGACATGATAAGGTGTGATGAACCTTTGTTAAACTATAATGTGTATATAATAGAACAATGTTGGATTATTATGACGCATGAAAGACTCCACAGTTTGTATTAGCATAATAGCCACTTTATTTTCTTTAATTAGTTCTGTGATTTATTGTGAATCGCTCCACCAAGACAGCGCTCTGAGAAACCAAGCAAGCTGTCCCCGCGGCCACAGCCGATCCGCAGGCAGGTGGGCGGCCTTTCCAAAGGGTGTCCAGCAGGACGAGCTGTCTCCTTCTGCAACTGGCATGCAGGCTGTGACGGAAGAGGAACAATGTCAGGTTCTTTGTGAACCGCTTTCCACAGTCACTTAGGTGCTGACCCTCCCCCAGTGCCTCACCTTTCAGTGATCTCAGTGAGGGTCGCCCTTCCTTCTAGGCAGCTTGGGGCCGGGGAACCCGCAGCAGAGCAGCCGGAGGAAGGTCTGGCAGGCCCGCCTGGCCCGGCCCGGCCGCCCGGGGGTGTGGGCCTCGGCGGGGGCGGCGGGGCTGCCCTCCTGGGGGGGCCTGGCGGGGGCGGCTGCGGGCGGGGCCGGGGCCTTTGTGACGAAGTCTCTGCCGCCCTGGCGGGGGGCCGGGGGCGCCAGGGGCTCCAGGCGGGGCGGAGGGGACGCCGCCCCCGAGTCGGGGGGCCGGTAGGGCCTCACCTGGACGGTGCGGCCCGGCATCCGGCCCGCGGCGGGCATCCTCTCCGCCCTGAGGCGGAGGAGGCGGTAGGTGCCCATGGCGCGGTCGAAGCGCCACTGGGCCACCGAGTCCCGCACCGCCTCCTCCGCGAAGCCCAGGCCCCGCATCTGCTCCAGCACCAGCGGGTCCAGGCGGGGCCGCGGCGTCCACGGCGGCTCGCGGTAGGGCTGCAGGGGGCGCCTGTGCCCCACGTTGAGCCAGGGCAGGCGCATGGCCTCCTCCAGGCTGGGCCTCTGGTCGGGGTCGAGCGTCAGCAGCCTCCGCAGGAAGCTCCGGCCCGGCCCCGACAGGAAGCGCGGGGGCGCGTAGAGCCCGGCCAGGACGCGGGCCCGCACCTGCCGGAAGTCGCGCCCCGGGAACGGCGGCCGCCCCGTCAGCGCCACGTGCAGCGAGGCCCCCAGGCTCCACACGTCCGCCTTGGTGGGCTCGTAGGGCTGGAACCGCATCACCTCGGGGGCCATGTAGTACGGGGTGCCGCAGTACGTGCTCACCTTCTGGTCGGGGCACACGTGCCGGCTGAGCCCGAAGTCCGCCAGCTTGGCGGTCATGTCGGGCTCCAGCAGGATGTTGTGCGGCTTCACGTCGCGGTGCGCGAACCCGCGCTGGTGGCAGTACTGCAGGGCCGAGACCACCTGGCGGAACACCTTGCGCGCCCGGCCCTCCGAGAGGCGGCCGTGCGTGCGCAGGTGGTCCTGGAGGTCCCCGCCCCGCACGTGCTCCAGAACCAGGTGCACCCGCCTCCGGTCCGGGCTGACGAGGATCTCCATCAGCTGGCTGATGTTGGGGTGGTTCATCTCTTTCAGGCATCTCCTCTCTCTGTTCGAATTCGGGAAGCAACGCCGGGCGAGGGTCTTCACCACGACCTCGGTGCCGGTGGGCCGATGTGTGGCCAACCGGACCGTGGCGCAGCAGCCCCCGCCCAGGGGTTTTCCAAAGACATAGTCGCCAATGCAGCGCTCCTCACAGGTAGAGGGGGCTGAAGAGGCATCAGAATCAGACATCCACGACAGGATAGAAGGGGCTTTTGCCATCGCAAACTCCCGAGTCCCACAGGTCACCAATACAAGCTTCCTGCGCTATCCACGGACAAAGTCCGCAGCCCCGGCAGGGCCCTATTTATAGGACGGGTTTGCGATTCCCTCACACTGGCACCTTGTGAGGTCGGAGCAACACATGGACAATCCCGGCTGGGGATGAACCATAGCGGTTTTTCTCCTTTTAAGGTCACATGACCCTTAACGTGGACAATCCCGGCTGGGGCTGAACCATAGCGGTTTTTCTCCTTTTAAGGTCACATGGCCCTTAACATGGACAATCCCGGCTGGGGATGAACCATAGCGGTTTTTCTCCTTTTAAGGTCACATGACCCTTAAACTCTCTGAGAAACAAAAAGACACACACTTTTGCTTATTTGGGATATTATGTTGATATTTATTTTACTAGAAATAAAAATATATGTAGGTGCACACGCACGCAAAAGAAAAGTCTGACTTATTCTCATGCTCCAGTTATCAGTTCAAATATCACCTACTTAGTTCTCAGTTCCCATATCCCTGATCCATCCATTCCTAATTAACTCACTCAGGCCATCAAGTTTGTCATCTTCATAGCACTGACCACAGTGGGGCTGATTTTTGTTTACTGTCCGTCTCTCCCAGGAAGGAAGGAGCATGACTAGCGTGTTCCCTGAGTCTAGCACAGTGAGTGGCAACAAAGTAAGTGTTTCATGTTTGTTCACTGGATTAACAGAAGAGTTTGTGGTAACAAAATATGGCCAAATACTTAAAGGGATTCATAAAATATCTTAAAAAACAGACATGTTCTGTCCTCACACAGCTTTTGGGGCAGTTAAGATAGGACCAAGGAGGGCTGAGGTCTGCGTTTCTAGGTACGTGGCTGCTCAGTGAGACGGAGGAAAAGCCGGCAGGTAGGAGCCTCACTAAATTTGGACCGGCAGTAAGGCTGCAAGGTATGTTTACATTTTGAATACCCATTTCCAGATGCCTCAAAAGACTTCTCTGGATGAAAGAATGTCTACAGGGGTACAAAGGGTGGGGTAATATGTTGGGGCAAATTCTACCCTTTATGGAGGAAGAGAGGGAGCAGGCAGGCTTGAGGACACATTGGGGAGCCTCTGGCATACTCTATTTCAAACTAACCTAAGACAAATCCCTACGTTCAGTACACTGTTTTAATCACATGTATGTTATTCTAGTAATCATTTTCCTTTAATAGTTCCCAAAGTCTCAGCTTTGTGTCAAGGGAATCTTTAGAGGGATTAGCCTGTGAGCTTCTCCCTCTAGAACACTTTTGTTTGTTCATTTTTACCTTCTGCTGTGATACTGGGCTCCTAAATATGATAGTATTTGCTGCTGAGCTGATTGGGACCCAAATGGGGGACATTTCATCAATTCTAAGCAGATGTTTACAAGTTACAGTCAGAGATTACAATAAACTCAAAGAGAGTTAGGAGGGGCGTACAATAAGTGTGAGGTGTAAAGTAGTAATTCTGCCATAAAATAAAAACAGGGCTCTGTGGGAATACGGGGAAAGGAGCTGATAATGCTGCCACTGGGTCAGAGCAAGATCCAGGACAGTGTTTCTGCGAATCACTTTCTCTAGTTTCTAAGAGAAACAATGGTCAGGGAGGCCAGATACTATAACTTGAAAGAGTATTAACAGCAGTATCCAGGTTTTCAGGGAGTTGAGATTTTGCCCTGTTTGTGGGTCAGTTTCAGAATGTGCCACAGCAGCTCACCATCCATTTCTTTCATTGGTATAACTTCATGTATGGAATTGCAACATACCTCTGCTGTTTCATTCTCTTTCTAGCTTAACAGAAAGATAGTCTTAAACCTCTGGATAATCCTACATTGCAGCTACTTTATTTTTTAAAACAAAGCCGTGTGTGTGTGTGTGTGTGTGTAAGGCAAATGGAGAGCAAATTAGGACAAAAAGTGAACCCAACACATTTTTACTTGAATTTTTAAAAAATTGGGCTTGAGGGAAAAGGTATTATACCCAGGGATAAAACATGCACCCACAAAATTTATCTTCAGAAAGCTCAAGCCCATGTCCTTCATTTTATTGGTATTATGCTCTAGTCAACCAATGAATTAAGAGATTAGAGGCCATTTCAATCAACTGTGGTCACAATGAAGCCAATGCCTTTGTCCGAAGTGGCAGCTTTCTAAAGGCCGGAAGCATCTTAAAATGCTTTCTTTCAGACTGCTTCTTGGCCACCTGCCTTGGCATCCCTGGAGGGAGTCACTTAACTTCTGTCCTCTGCCTTCATTCAGAGGGTGTCTGGAAGGTAGGAGGCGCTGTTTATACACATGCGCACCCGGAGGGAAGAGGCTCCCCCCAGCTGGCCCTCTGACTGCAGGCAGAACCTGGCATCTCTTGCTTTATCCTCTGCTGCTTACCCTGCCACCATGTGTCTGGTACCAGGCACACGAAATTATGAATAAAGGAATAATTGGCTCAGCCTCCACAGTGCTCACTGAGTGCTTACTGAATAATTGAGAGCTCCTTGGAATGTTAAGATTGATTTTTCTATCAGTGTTTGAAATTTTATATAGTAAGCACAGAAATAAGACTCGTTGACAAAATATTTTCCTTAAATACATATAGATTTATTCCCCTCCCTTACCAAATAAACTCTCACCGTACTAGCCTTCATGCCAATCCTCAACTGTGCTAAACTTAACTGTTTGTGCCAGGACCAATGCATTAAAAGAAATAATCACTTTCAACATATTTTGCATTTAAATGAACACTGTTAACAAATACTGAAATATCTCTTGAAAGATGGGATGTGTTTTTGGAGGGAAACAGGCCTGTTTGGACAGTGGCCTGGTATTTTTCTTAAATCATTCCTTTTTGAACTGGTGTTTACCTTGGAGAGGTTAAAGTAAAAAACGTTTTTGACACTTGTTAATGTGAGAAGGAAGGCTTTTTTTTCGGGACTATATTTCTATATGAGGCAAGACAGTTGCAATAGAGGAGAAAGACCAGACTCAACTCCAAATACAGACAAGACAGCTGGGGATTTATAGCTAACAAGAGGAATTGAGGCTCAGTGGATGGAAATTACTAAGAGGAGACATCAAAGGTAGGGGGTTCTTGCTAAACCAATTGAACAGGATTCTTGCTGAAGACAGGCCAAGGACTAATATATCAAAGGTGGAAGATGAGATCATTGGTCACATATCTAGGGTGATCACATATCAAGGGTGAGGATTCTCTCTAAACTGATTTAAGAGTCTTGCTCAAACTGTACTTGGCAGCTGAGGACCTAGCATGGACATGGTCTAATAGTAAACTGGACTCAGAGGAGCCTGCCTACAGTTTGGTCGATGAAAGAGTCTTTGTCTGCAGTCATTTTCTTGGCCTATTGAGCACCTCTGTGCACCAAACCAACAGACCAGAGTGGTGGCTATTGGTGATTTGTGAGCAGGGCACTCATTATGACTTAAACTGCAGCTGTCAAGCATTGTTGATGATTTTGAATACATGTACTGGCCCCTCCCTACATCCTGCGTGCAGCCAGTTCGCTTTCATAGGAGCTGTTCTGTTTTCCTTATGCTATTTCAAGCTGCTGTTAGTATTCTTTACTCCAACTTTATATACACCCTTTTATTCTTTTTCCTTTTTAAATTAAATTTTCAAAAAATGGATGCACTTGGTTTACATTTCACAAAGTCAAATGGTCATAACTGGGGGACTTCTCTTCTTTTTTTTTTTTTAAATATATTTTATTGATTTTTTTACAGAGAGTAAAGGAGAGGGATAGAGATTAGAAACAGTGATGAGAGGAACATGGATCAGCTGCCTCCTGCACGCCCTCTACTGGTGACGTGCCTGCAACCAAAGTAAGTGCCCTTGACCAGAATCAACCTGGGACCCTTCAGTCAGCTCTTATCCATTGAGCCAAACCGGTTAGGGCAGCACTTCTCTTCTTGCAGTTTAGACTGGATGCAGAGGCTGTCTTCAAATAGTTCCACAATGCAGAAAGTGTGCACATTTAGATTATTGGGTTATTTAATTCTAAAGCCACTGTATAAACAAATCTGACCAAAAGCAACTTATATAAAGGCAATATATACCCTCAGCTATTTTCCTTTCTGGTTCTCTGTATTCCTCTCCTTCCAGGGCTGCCTCCAGTTCTTTCATTCCATGCCCTTAACTGAGCTTCACTCTCACACTCAACTCCCTTCTAGACTGTAAGAGAGAAAAGGCCTGAAGGATTCCACCGGAAAGTGACTAGAGATCTACATATTTCAAGTCATGTGCACTCTAGAGTAGTTATCTCAGGCAATGTGGAATAAACTGAAGTGAAATTATTTTTAAGCAATAGGAGATGATAGCAGCCCCTTAAATCACAGCTTACTGGCCAAACCTGTGACTATGACTCTACTTATGACCCTGACCATAATATTTTAAAGAGAATTTGGCCAATGCCTAGTTTTTTCTTTTATTCTTTTTTTTTTCTGTAGAAGACTGTGAGCTCCTTGAAATCAGGATTCATGCTTCCTCACTTGTGTATTCACTACAGAGCTATCTTACTCCATATGTTTGTTGAATTATAAGCTTAAACAAGGCCCTTAAAATCTCTCTCATTCAAAAGTAGGAAAAGCACAAACTGTCTAAAATTGTTCTTTCATTTGCCATGATTTATTTTAGAATATAGATCAGTAGGGTATTTTCATTATTATTATTTTCTCTCTTTTTTTAGATTTTTTCTAGTTTTTATTTTTTATTAAATAAATCTTTATAGTTCAGATTATTACAGATGTTCCTCTTTTTTCCCCCCATAGCTCCCCATCACTGTCTTCATCCATAGGTGTTAAGATTTTTATCCAATCTCTTCCTGCACCTCTCACACCATCTTCCCCCTGAGAATTGTCAGTCTACTCCCTTTCCATCTCCCTGATTCTATTATATTCATCAGTCCATTTTGTTCATCAGATTTTTATTTACTTGATTTTAGATTCACTTGTTGGTAGGTATGTATTCGTTATTTTGTTCATAATTTTTATCTTTACCTTCTAGTTCTTCTTCTTCTTCTTCTTCTTCTTCTTCTTCTTCTTCTTCTTCTCCTTCTCCTTCTCCTTCTCCTTCTCCTTCTCCTTCTCCTTCTTCTTCTTTTAACAGTTTTCTCTTGCTGCTTTCAAGATTCTCTCTCTGTCTTTTGCTCTTGGCATTTTAATTATGATGTGTCTTGGTGTGGAATCCTCTTTGGATTCCTCTTGTTTGGGGTTCTCTGTGCTTCATGGACTTGTAAGTCTATTTCTTTCACCAGGTAGGGACAATTTTCTGTCATTATTTCTTCATTTCAAATCAAACATGCATCATGAATTGCTTGATTGATTTTGTAAAACTCAAATATTATAACTTGGAAATTGAAAAAACAGACTTTATGTCAAAAATAGTTTTTATTTAAACTTTCAAAAGATAAATATTACACTTACCTTTTAATTTTGGTGTTTTACATAAGTTTCTATGAAAAAGGGGTTCTGTTTATAATGACATTTTAAAATAACATTTTTGTCTGTGCTCTCCAAATGTTTTTTGGTCACTCAACCGTTAAGTGTAAAATTTTATAACATTCCCTAATGTGTACTAGTATATGCTAGCTTTCTTAAATAACAAATATCAACTAGTGTACTCATATTTTATATACATTATAAAACTAACCCCTCTCCCAGAAATATCCTAAAGAATGATGTAAAAATAAATATAAATTCTAACAATTTTTGTCTTGACTTCATTGGATCATCTTATATACTTGAGGTTCTTGTCCCATGATTTTCAGTACTTCAAGTATGAACTACTTTCTGCTTTGCTATCTGTTTCAGGTTATTGATTTATGGTGATGACTACACTTATACTATACAGAGATGTGTTCAAAGGCCATTTTCTTTGAGACATGCTTATTCATTTTCATGTACACCTACACAAAGGTCATTTTTCTTGAGGTGTGCTCCTTCATTTGATATTTGTTTGTAAATATTTTTGCACCATTGCATAACTGTTACATTTTTACCTGCCATAAATTTTAGATAAGAAGCTTTAGGAAACATTTGTGTTAGCCATGAGGAATGATGAATCAAAGAGGTGACTGAACAGAAAACTATTTTTACCACAAGTATTACCACCCACCACCTGCTCCTAGAAAATGATTTCCCACATTGAGAAGGTATAGAAAACTCTGGAAAGAGCATTTATTCTAAATTAGCTGTTATTTCACGGGATCAGGAAATAAGAAAGACACAGCTAAAACCTACATATGTATCTGACAAACAATTGCAAAACTGTTTCAGCCATAACACTCATAAGGTAAATAAATTATTAGATCTTGGAGGGTGGAGCTAGTGTTCATTTTTATTTATTTTTATTTTTAAAATATATTTTATTGACTTTTTTACAGAGAGAAAGGGAGAGAGATAGAGAGTTAGAAACATCGATGAGAGAGAAACATCCATCAGCTGCCTCCTGCACACCCTCTACTAGGGATCTGTCTGAAACCAAGGTACATGCCCTTGACCAGAATCCAACCTGGAACCCTTGAGTACCTAGGCCGACACTATCCTCTGAGCTAAACTGGTTAGGGCAGTATTGTTCATTCTTATGTGTTCTAATGTGCTTTTGCAGAAACCGGAGCTCAACTGTTTGTTGACTGAATGTTAGTGGATTAATAAGTGAATGAGAATCTATACCTTTTCCCAAATTCAGTACAAGTAATTTTGGTTACGACTAACAACCTGAATTTCTTAGTACATATAAACTACAAAAAGTTATGTATGCTCTTAGAAGTCTCAGTTTTCATGATTCTAAATCTTCACTACATTACATATAGCTTCATATATTTGTACTTCCCTCAAACTCTATGTTAATAGGAACTCAATGATTACAGTCTAACTTTTGACATTTTTAAAACACTTTTGTCCATGGGGTGCTATATTATGGCTGTGTTCACATTTCTCCTATATTAGATATATTGAATTTCCTACATATATGGTTATGATTTTCATTAAATTGCCAACTTTTCATATATTATTTATTTAAATATTTTTTTTTTGCCTGCTCCCCTCTCCCCTTCCCCACACACACTCCAGGGAATCCAATTTCATGCTATATAATAAAAGCCTAATGTGCTAAGTGTCTGGTCAACTGGTTGGCCATTCAACCAATCAAAGTGTAACATGCTAATAATGATATGCTAAGATGGCTCAACCCCTCACTATGACATATACTGACCACCAGGGAGCCGGTGACTGATCTACCAGTTACTATGACATGCACTGACTACCAGGGGGAAGACACTCTGACCAGTAGGTTAGCTTGCTGCTGGGGGTCCCACCAATCTCGGCTGAGTGAGAGGGTCCGGTCATGCCCTGGAGCACTCCTGCAATCTCTTCCTGGCTGGCCAACCTCCCACATCTCTCCCTGGCCTTGATCATGCACTGGTGGGGTCCCTCGGCCTGACCTGCACCCTCTCGCAACCTGGGACTCCTTGTTGGATGTCAGAGAGCCAGTTTTGGCCCAATCCCACAAGGAGAGTGCTAACTGGCCAGAAGCTGGGCTCACAACTGCCCAGTGCAGCCATGGTGGCAGGAGCCTCTTCTGCCTCCGTGGCAGTGCTAAAGATGTCCAACTGATGGTTTAGGCTTGCTCTTCCTTTCCCCCACTTCTCCCACCCCTCCAGCAGACCTAAGCTGTCAGTGGAACATCCCACAAGGGCTCTCGGATTGCGAGAGGGCACAGGCCGGGCTGAGGGACCGCCCCTCCCCCTCGAGTGCACACATTTCATGCACTGGGCCTATAGCATATATATAGTAGGCCATTTTTGCCAACATAGATTTTAAAAATTGCACAGCATCTTCAGATGACCATTTTTAAAGGAATGATATAAACTTGGCTGTAGGTGACTCTTCCTTATTTGCCTAAATCACCTCTCCACACACGCTTCCCCAAATAAAAGGAACTGCACTAATCTCCATAACCCTGGCCAGAGATTCATTCTCCCTGAAGCTCAGCTTCCTCCTAAGATGACAATAATGCACTAATGTTTACTTTACAGATTTGTTAAGATTCTAGCAAATTTAAATAGTCAAGAAATGAGAACTTCTCCTCTTTCCCTCCCTAGTTCGTTCTCCTCTCTAAATAACAAAAACAAGTTATTATAAAGTAACCAGCACAAATCAACTGATACAGACTGAGCACGTATATTGTCCTACAGATGATCCTAAGTCAGCCATGGGCAAACTATGGCCCTCAGGCCGGATCCTGCCCGTTCAGCTGTTCTCTCCGTCCCACGGAGCTGAAAGAGAGCGGAGGGTCCCCTTCTCTCCCCTCCACTCCTTCACCAGCAGCCCAAGATGAGAGTGCCAGCATGGTCAGGTTACTTTTGTTCCAGCCCCCCGGTCCAGTTTAACAACCCATTGTGGCCCTCAAGTCAAAAAGTTTGCCCACCCCTGTGACCTAAGTGCTTCTGAGTATGAACTCATGATTCTATGACTTCAATGGATTTGAGAAAAATCCCAGACTTAATATATCACATGCCATTAGCACTTACAAGAAAAACCACTTCATTGTCTGGATAAACCAAGAATCCAGATGGACAAGATAAGATGAGATTTTATCACAGTTGAATCAGTGTCCTACTAGAATAAGAAGGAGAGAAATCAGAGAATACCTTCATGGCATCTAATTATTAGTTAATTTTAGAAAAAAATTTTTTGAGGGTTTTTTTTTTCTTGTATTTTCTTTTTTTAAAAATTATATTTTATTAAGGTATTATCGGTGTACATAGCTTGCCATTGCCCCCCCCCACCTCCCATTTATGCCCTCCCTCCCCAGAGTTCTGTGTTCGTTGGTTGTACTTATGTTCATGCATACCAGTCCCTCAGTTGTTCTCCTATCTCCCCCCAGGTCTCCTTCCCCTCCCCGCTGTCATTTGACAATCTGCTTGTTTTGTGGTGACCCTGTCAGTACCCCATGAATAGAATCCGCTCCTCATTTGGCAGTCTGCTTGTTTTATGGTGACTATCTCAGGACCATATGAATAGAGTCCGCTCCTCCGCTGGTTTTCACCGCCCCTTCCCCTGGGTCCCACTGCTTCCCCTGGGACACACGGCTTGCCCGGGGCACACAGCCCCCTGGGACACTCGGCTCACCCGGGGCACTCGGCCCCATGGGACACACGGCTCACCCGGGGCATTCGGCCCCCTGGGACACTCGGCTCACCAGGGTAATTTTAGAAATTTTTGAGGGGGGGATAAAAAGATACCAATTGGAAAGACCAATATTAACAACTGATCATGATAAGAAGAAGGGTACGGGGGGGGGGGAGGGATAAAATAAAGTATTGATCACAGTAATCAATAGTAATGCATTTAATGAGAGAAAGGACACATAGATCAATGGAATGGAACAGAGAGCCCAGAAATAGAATCACAAATATGCCCAGTATTGCTGAAACAGGTTTGGCTCAGTGGATAGAGCGTCGGCCTGTGAACTCAAGGGTGCCAGGTTCGATTCCGGTAAAGAGCATGTACCTTAGTTGGGGGCACATCCCCCGTAGGGGGTGTGCAAGAGGCAGCTGATCAATAATTCTCTCTCATCAATGTTTCTAACTCTCTATCCCTCTCTCTTCCTCTCTGTAAAAAATCAATAAAATATATTTATTTTTTTAAATCTTTATTGCTCAGATTATTACAATTGTTTCTCCTTTTTCTCCCCCATAGCTCCCCTCCACCCGATTCCCACCCTACCCTTTGCCCTTACACCCACCCATTGTCCTCATCCATAGGTTATATGATTTTAACCCAGTCTCCTTCTATACCCCCACACCCCTTTCACCCTGATAATTATCAATCCATTCCCTTTCTTTGCCCCTGATTCTATTATATTCACCAGTTTATTCTATTCCTCAGATTTTTAATTCACTTGATCTTCTTCATCTTCTTAAGTAATACATTTCAGCATTTCATATAAAGAAAAATACTCTGAGACACATCATTATCAATATGCTAAGGGTAAAGGACAAAAAGAAGATCTTACAAGCAGCAAGATAAAAGCAGTTGGTTACCCATAAGGGAGCACCATTATGACTATCAGCTGATTTCTCAACAGAAACCATGCAGGCCAGAGGGAGTGGCAAGAAATATTCAAAGTGATGAATACAAAGAACCTACAATCAAGATTACTGTATCCAGAAAAGTTATCATTCAGAATTGAAGGACAGATAAAGAGCTTCACAGATAAGAAAAAGTTAAAGGAGTTCATCACCACCAAACCAGTATTATATAAAAAATATATATTTTTTTAAATATGCCCAGGATTTTTGACAAAAAATGCAAATGTAATCCAATGGAGGAAGATTAGCCTTTTCAAGGGATGGTGCTGGAATAGTTGTCAAAAAAAAAAAAAAAAAGAAGAAGAAGAAAAAAACTTAAACCTAAACCTCACACTTTATGAAAAAACCCCAAAAACATTAAAAATGATGAACTTGTAGAAAAGAACACAAGAGAGACTCTTTGAGACCTACAACTAGGTAGAGTTCTTAGACTTCACACCAAAAGCCTAATTTATAAGAGAGAAAATTAGATAAGTTGGACCACATTAAAATAAAAAATGTTTGCTCTGCAAACGGCTCTATTCAAAGGATGAAAAGACAAATTGGAGTCCTGGCCAGTGTGGCTCGGTTGGAGTTTTGTCCCAAACACATTCTTCCCGTACACAAAGAGGTGGCCGTTTGATTTCTGGTCAGGGCTCATACCCAGGTTTCGGGGTCGCTCCTTGGTCAGCTTTCGAATGGGAGGCAACCAAACTATCTATCACTCTATCTCTCTATCTCTCTATCTATCTATCTATCTATCTATCTATCTATCTATCTATCTATCATCTATCATCTCTATCTCTCTGACTTTCTCTCCCTCCTTCCTTCTCTCAAATCAATAAAAACATGTCCTTGATTGAGGACTAAAAACAGGAATTAGGAGAGAGCATTTTCAAATCACATACCAGAAAAAAGCCTTACTCTAGCCCAGTGGTGAGGCTCAGTTGTTGATGCATCATCCCTGGCATCAGAAGGTCACTAGTTTGATTCCTGGTTAGAGGACAAACCCAGATTTCGGGATTCATCCCCAGTCAGGGCATTTGGGAGGGAACCGATTGATGTTTGTCTCTCATCAATATTGACATATATCGCTCTCTGTCAAACATCTCTCTCTTTCTCTTCCTCTCTCTGAAATAAACAAAAACACATTTTTAAAACTGTTATACTAGGATATATAAATAACATTCAATACTCGACATCAAAAGATAATCTAGTTATAAAATTGGACGTGACACAGAAAAGACACAATTTCACCAAAGAGGATATACTGTTGGGAAATAAACACCTGAAAGGATTTTGAACAATGTTAGCCATTAGTGAAATGCGCATTAAAATTACAACAAGATATCAGCACATACATATGAGAATGGCAAAAATTAAAAATAGCAATAACACCAAATGCTGGCAAAGATGCAGGGGAAATGGATCACTCATCCATTGCTGATAGAAATGTAAGATATTACACTCTCTCTGGAAAACAGCCCAGCAATTTTTTTCAAAATTAACCCTGGACTAATTATACAACCCAGAAATCCACACTTGGGTATTTATCCCAGAGAAATGTCTTATTTCCACATAAGAACTTGTACATGAATGTTTATAGAAGCTTAATTCTTAATAGTCACAAACTGTAAACTGTCCAAATTTCTTCTAATGGGTGACTAAGGTTAAACAAACCGTGGATGTCCACACCAAGGGATACTACTCAGCAATGGGAAAGGAACAAACTGTGGATACACACATCTTGGAGGAACCACAAGGAAATTATGCCAAATGAAAAAAGCCAATCTCAAAAGTATACATGCTGGATTCTTCCACGTATTTAACATTTGTGAAATCTCTATATATAAAAGGCTAACATGCAAAGTGTCCCCTCAGGAGTGTGACCAGGAGACTAAGAGTTCAATCACTCGCTATGATGTGCATTGACCAGTAGGGGGCGGCGTGGAATGAAGGCAGGCCCCAGCCAGCAGCCAGAGGCCCCAATTGGCCCTGATCACCAGCCAGGCCTAGGGACCCTACCCACACACAAATTTTGTGCACCAGGCCTCTAGTCACATAATAGAGATGGAGAATAGGGTATTGGTTGCCAGGGGATAGGGTTAGGGCTGGGAAGGAGAAGATGGTTGTGGCTATAAAGTGGTGACAGAAAGGAGTCTGGTGGTTATGGGTAGAGTTGAACATTTTGATTGTGGTGGTGATTATCCAAGGTTCCACATATGAAAAAATAGCATGGGGCACACATTCTCTCTCTCTCTCTCTCTCTCTCTCTCTCTCTCTCTCTCTCTCACACACACACACACACACACACACACACACACAAAGTAACTGGTGAAATTTAAATAAGCTCTATAGATTGTATCAATATCAATTTCTTGACTTTATGTTGTGCTGTAGTTGTGCAAGATAAAAACACTGGAGGAGACTGGAAGAAGAGTGCACAGGAGTCCTCTGTACATTTTCTGTGAATGTGTATGAATTTTTAATTATTTAAAAATAAACAGAAAATTATTATGAACATAATTTATTTATGACAGTTTTGCCATTTATACTGAAAAGACTCCTATATTTGTTAAACTTTCCTGAAAGTAAAACCCTCTTCCTTCTCTCCCCTTTTATGGAAAAAAAATCTTTCAAAAGAATTATTTTGACATTCTAAGCTGGTGTGGAAAACACGGGCAAATGAGAATTATCTAATTGCCAGGTGTCCAAAGATAAACTGGACGAGCTGCCATTTTAAGAAAACGCTAAAATAAGGTGGAATGAAAACGTACCTATCATCTTTACATTTTCTCCTGGACACATTGTAGGTTGCTTAAAACTCAACATTGTTTTTTTCCTTTTTACTTATTTTGTTGTATAACCTTAAAAAAGGGCACAGATGATGCAAAATTGTAAACAATAAATAATTGTTGTTGTTTGTTAAGTGAGGCCCTCCACTTACAAATCAAAATAGGTCATAACAAGAGCTGGCCAGGTAACTCAGTTAAAGCATCAACTGGATACACGATGGTTGTAGGTTCAATCCCTGATCTGGGCACATACAATGTTTCTCTCTTGCATCAATGTTTCTCTGTCTCTCCCTCTCCCCCTTCCATTTTACTCCTTCCCCGACCCTCTAAAATCAAAATAAATTTTAAAAATCCTTGGGTGAGAATTAAGGCAAATGATTTTTTAAAGAAAAAATTTAAAAATACAGCTTATCAAAATTTATGGGATGTAGCAAGAACAGGGTTTGGAGTAAAATTTATAGTATCAAATACATATATTAGTAGAGAAGATCTAAAATTTTTCAAAAGTCTTAGCTTCCACCTTAGCAAACTAGAGAAAGAAGAACATTTTAAGCCTAATATAAGCAGAGGAAAGGAAATAATACAAATTCAAGCAGAAACCAGTGAAACTGAAAACAGGAAAATACAGAGTAAATCAATGAAACAAAAACCTGATTCTTTGAAAAGACCAACAAAATTGATGAACCTCTGCTAGGCTTACCAAGTAAAAGAGAGAGAAGACACAAATGTGCTGATGATCAGTACATGTGCTAACCAGTGCAAGTACTGATACCAGGATGAACCTTGAAACACTCTGCTAAGTGAGAGAGGTCTGCCACCAGGACCACATGTTATATGATTCCATTCACACAAAATGTCCGGACCAAGGCAATATACAGAGAACAAAAGTAGATTAGTGGTTGCCTAAGGCTTGGCCCGAAAAGGGGTAAGAGAATTGGTGGGTGACAGCTAAAGGGTATCTGGTTTATTCTGAGGGGATGAAAATGTTCTGAAATTAACATTGATGGCAGATAAACATAGCTGTGAATATACAAAAAACCATTGAATCACACACTTTAAATGGATGAATTGTGTGGTGTATGATCTCTATCTCAGTAAACGTATCTAAAAACAGTAAGGTGCAAGACATCGTATATAACAGGCTAATATTTGTTTGAGAACAGACAGGGGAGCATTGATAAATATTTCAACATCAAATGCTTATTCATGCATAATATTTCAGGGAGGACACAGGGAACCGAACACATTTATTGCCTTCAGGGAAGAGAAGTGGTGGCTGAGGGACTTGTATGGAAGAGACTTTACATTGTAATATCCTTCCACGCCGTTTGAATTTTATACCATGTGCAGATGGTATAAAATAGACAGATTAAACACAAAGCTAATGAAATTTAAGATTTGGGGCCCTTTACTTGCAAGGGCCTTTCATAAGGTCCCTTAAGGGTGTTTACATGATCATATGTTTTTGTAAGAACCGCTAAAATGAGATGTGTTAACTTCAAACAGCTAATATTGCTGTTTCTTTCACTCCAATTTCCCCTCCATTGGCTTCTCTTATGTGTGATGTGTGGGGGAGGCAGAAGGGGACGTGTGGCTGTCAGCATTCTGGGGGTATGGTTAAGGGAGAGTAGATTCCACAGAGTGATGTGGACGGCAATCCTTCCATGCAGTTAAGTTATTGCTGGCCAACCTGGTGTCAGAAATGAATTCCAGAGATACCCTTGTTATCCACTGTGCCACGCATCTGTCATCATAGCAAGAAGGTGCAGGAATGGAAGTTCTATTGCACAGCATGTCCTATCACACTCAGAACCGTGAATACACGGGCCCGGGAAGAAAACAAGGTTTGAAGTGGATAGTCACAAGACCCTCTGGGAACATTGGAAGCAGATTAGGTTCTCATCAATGCATAGTCAAAATAGAAGCTCTTTCCTGTCAGAAATTTACTTAATGCTGCAAACATCATTTGTTATTTATAAAACTTTTTTTTTTTAAAGTGGTTTCTGGCCCTGAAGTCAAAGTTTCTAGTTGCTTCTCACCTGTAAAAGTTGAAGAAACATTTGCCTATTCTCCTGTGAGTTTCATAAATTATTCCATTTAATCATTTTTTTGGTCATTTTTAAGTGATACGGTATTTTAAAAAGCCATTTTGATTCCATTTATTTATTTATTTTATTTATTTTTTAAGATGCACGAATCACATGGTTTATTTACCAGAGTCCTGGTGGTTTCCAGAAGCCAAGGCAAGCCACCTGAAGATCCACGCCAGACACACACACTGGACAGGAACACGCCGCGCCAGCGCTTCGGTCACAATTGAGGCCTCAGAGATTTGGCTCACTGGCAGTGACAGCGCACTCAGGCAGAGCTTCGAACAGCAGCTGGTGGAGGGGCCTTTCGTGGTCTCTGACCACTGCCTCCAGGTCCCTTCTTTTATGGCCATTTCTGGATGTTCCCTTGTTCCTTCTGGGTGTAACCAATGGGTCTTCCGTGTGTCTTATCGGGGGTCTCACAGGCTACTTGTTTACAACGTTAGAGAGTAACACAGGTTAGGGCGTTCACATTTGGGGTAAGCGTGTTTACAACTTTAAAGATTAGCACCTGTTAGGGCGTTCACCCACACTCAGGGTTACAACTTCAAAGTATGCACTCTAAGTCAGTTATGCTATGCTTAATTCACACAAAATAAACACTGTCACTCAAGTTTAAATCACACATGTATAAACCACACATCACACTAATATAACTATAACACTGGTTTTGTTGTTTATCTGGGCCTGGAGCTGAAATACAAGTGAGGCCTAGATGTTATTTATTTATTTATTTATTTATTTATTTATTTTTGGTTTTATTTTTTTTAACTAAATCTTTATTGTTCATATTACAAATGTTCCTCATCCCCCCCCCCCAATTGCTCCCCTACACCAAGTTTCCATTCAATTCTCTGCCCTTTCTCCATCCCCCATTGTCCTCATCCATAGGTGTTTATGTTCAGTCTCTTCCCCCCCATCCCCATTTTCCCGGGAATCATCAGTCCACTCCCCTTCCATACCTCTGATTCTATTATATTCACCAGTTAATATTGTTCATCATGATTTTTACTTCCCTTGGTTTTTAGACTCACTTGTTGATAGTTACGTGTTTGTTCATAATTTTTCTTTATTTTCTTCCTCTTCCTAAAGAACCCCTTTTAGCAATTCATATAATCCTGGCTCGGCAGTGATGAATTCCTTTAGCTTAAATTTATTTGTGAAGCTCTTTACCTGGCCTTCGATTCTGAGTGATAGCTTTGCTGGGTAGAGTATTTTTGGCTGTAGGTTCTTGTTATTCATCACCTTGAATATTTCTTTTTTTTTTTTTTTATAAATCTTGATTGTTCATATTATTACAAATGTTCCTCATTCCCTCACTCCATTGCTCCCCCCACCAAGTTCCCATTCAACTCTCTGCCCTTTTCCCATCCCCCATTGTCCTCATCCATAGGTGCAGTTTATGTTCAGTCTCTTCCCCCCATCCCCATTTCCCCGGGAATCATCAATCCACGCCCCTTCCATACCTCTGATTCTATTATATTCACCCGTTAATATTGTTCATCATGATTTTTACTTCCCTTGGTTTTTAGACTCACTTGTTGATAGTTACGTGCCTGTTCATAATTTTTATCTTTATTTTCTTCCTCTTCTTAAAGAACCCCTTTTAGCAATTCATATAATTCTGGCTTGGCAGTGATGAACTCCTTTAGCTTAAATTTATTTGTGAAGCTCTTTATCTGGCCTTCGATTCTGAGTGATAGCTTTGCTGGGTAGAGTATTTTTGGCTGTAGGTTCTTGTTATTCATCACCTTGAATATTTCTTGCCATTCCCATCTGGCCTGCATGGTTTCTGTTGAGAAATCAGCTGACAGTCATATGGGTGCCCCTTTATAGGTAACTACCTGCTTTTGTCTTGCTGCTTTTAATATTCTCCCTTTATCTTTAGCTCTTGGAATTTTAATTATGATGTGTCTTGGTGTGGTCCTCTTTGGATTCCTTTTGTTTGGGGTTCTGTGTGCTTCCTGTACGTGTAAGTCTATTTCTTTCCCCAGATGGGGGAAGTTTTCTGTCACTATTTCTTTCAATATGTTTTCAGTATCTTGCTCTCTGTCATCTTCTGGGACACCCATAATTCTGATGTTGGTTCGCTTCTGAAGTTGTCCCAGAGGTTTCTCACACCATCTTCAACTTTCTGGATTCTCTTGTCTTCTTGCTTCTGCGGAGGAGTGTCCTCTGGCTCTTTGTGTTCCAAATCTTGGACTTGATTCTTGCAATCTTCTAATCTGTTTTTAGGACTCTGTATAATATTTTTTATTTCAGAGAATGTATTCTTTATTTCTAGTTGTTCCCTTTTCATATCCTCATAGGTCTCATTTATTTTATCAGCCTTTTCTAAGAGATTGTTGAACATCCTTATAAGCGTGGTTTTGAACTCTATATCCAGTCGCTTTTTGTCCTCCATTTCTTTCGTTTGTGGTCTGTTTCCTCGTCTCTGCATTTTCGCTTCTTCCCTGAGTTGGTAGGTTGGGAGGATCAGCTGTGACTATGCCAGGAGACAACCTTATTCCACTAGACTTGGAAACCTGCAAAAGCCTCTGTGCTCAGCTTGGATCGGGCAGTTTCAGGGTGGAACCTACAGCCTTGGCTTCCGGTTAGCCCCGCCTTCTGAGGTTCCTGAGTCTCAGTGTACCTCAGTGTCCTTTGGTACTAGCTGCAAGAACCTCTGAGAGAAAGGCACCCTAGAGCTTCACCTGCTACCAGACAGTGTAGTCTCTCCCCCAACAAGCCCACAACTGGGGTTCAGAGCAGTTGGAGGTGGGGTTAAGAACAGTCCGGAGCTTATGTCTCCTTCTTGCTAGGGCAATCTCGCGGCCCAAACCAGGTCTGTCCTCCGTGCATGCAATGTGCGCGACTCAGGGGCTCTGCTTTTCGCCGCTCCCCTGAGTTTCTGTCTTACAGCCCAGATTCCCCCTGTATGAGGCTGGAGCCCGAGGGTCTTGCCCAGGACTGGGGTTCAGTGCAGTCAGAACTGGGGCTCAGCACATTCCTGAGCTTTTGAGTCCTTCTCGCTGGGGCAATTCAGCAGCTCAGTGAACAGTCCCATCTCTGTGCGCAATGTGTGCGATTCCGGGGCTCTGCACTTCGCGCTCCGCTGAGCTTCCGCCTTACAGCCCAGTTTCCCTCTGTATGAGCCTGGACCCCAGGGTCTCACACAGAACTGGGGTTCAGTGCAGTCCGAGTTGGGGTTCAGCACGGTCCGGAGCTTTTATCTCCTTCCCACTAGGGAATGCCAGCCAGGCATTCAGCCGCCCCACCTCTCCGGCTCCGTCCTCTCCCCGCGCACACACCATGCCTCCGTACCTTAGGCTTTTACAGCTCCTCTGGTTTTCCTTCTGGTTTTCTTTCCTTCTAGTTGTAGAATTCCCAGTCAACTTTCCTGTAGTTCTGGATAGTGTCCACTCTATATTTTAGTTGTAGTTTTTGAAATTGTTGAGTGAGGCTGCAGTTAGGCTTTTACCTCTGCCGCCCTCTTGTTGTGAATCCCCATTTATTTTCTTTTAATATATATATATATATACTGTACCCGGCCACGCGCTGCTGTGGCAAAATCTGGTTAAATGAAAAAGAAAGAAAAGAGAAAGCACGCGTTTCTAATATGGTTAATTTCACAATGCTTGTGGGTATAATTTTTGTTGTTCCATTGCCTGTGCAGAAATGGAGATTGTCTGGTTTGCTGACTCTAGAACACACAACATATAATTGTCCATGTGAGAAGCAATCCATGTCTAGATCTAAACAGCACAATTCAAAAGATTGGCCCTGAGCTTTGTTGAAGGTGATTGCCAACGCCAATCGAATTGGGAATTGCATTCTCTAAATTGAAATGCCATATCCATTGGGATCATAGGAATTCGAGGAATGAGGACATCTTCACCTTTGAGAGTTCCTGTCAAGATTGTTGCTTCCAGGACGTTGCTCATTAATTTTTTTTTTTTTTTTTTTTTTTTTTTTTTTTTTTTTTTTTTTTACTGCAAGCCATGTGCGGTTGCATGGATTCCCTCCTCACTCTGCTCAGTTGAGGTCAGATTATCCTTTTCTACTCTCTGAGAGGTTTTTGTAATTGGTGTTACTTCTTCCTTGAATGTTTGAATGAATTCACCTCTTCTTTTCTTTATGGGATTATGAAATTCAATTTCTTTAAAAGACAAAGAACTACTCACTTTTTTTCTTTTTTAAAAAAATATACTTTTATTGATTTCAGAGAGGAAGGTAGAAGGGTGAGAGATAGAAACCAATGATGAGAGAGAATCATTGACTGGTCTCCTCCTGCACATCCCCTACTAGGCATCCAGCCCACAACCCAGGCATGTGCCCTTGACTGGAATCAAACCCAGGACCCTTCAGTCCATAGGCGGATGCTCTATCCACTGAGCCAAGCCAGCTAGGGCTTGACATTTATGGTAAGTTGGTGTTGCCCTAAGAATTTTTCCAATGAATGGGATGGAGAGGGCCAATGGGGAGAAACCAGGGACATCTGTAAGACTTTCAACAGCAAATATAAATAGTTCTTCCAATGAACACAAATTAAGTTTATTAGCATATTTACTTGTTAAATGCTCTTTTACTCATTTATGCAGAATTGTTGTTAATTTCCCCCTTCAATTCCTAAGGCTTAGACTGATTAGTAATCAGGGGTGGGCAAACTTTTTGACTCGAGGGCCACAATGGATTCTTAAACTGGACCGGAGGGCCGGAACAAAATCAACCTGACCATGCTGGCACTCTCATCTTGGGCTGCTGAAGGAGCGGAGGGGAGAGCAAGAGAACCCTCCGCTCTTTGGGCTCCGCGGGCCAGATAGAACAGCCAAACGGACCGGATCCAGCCCGTGGACCATAGTTTACCCATGGCTGGATCAGCTGTATGTTCGCCTCAGTCTCTGTCCCTCTATTATGAGCCTCATTAGCTTTATCTATTTTATTATCTTTTCCAGTTGTTGGCTATGTTGGTTCTCTGTTTCCTATTCCACTATTATTGAAGTAGCTGCTTAGATTGGGGGGATAATAAACTTCTGTAAAGGGCCAGACAGCAATTACTTTAGGCTTTGGAGCTCAGGGTTCTTTTCCATCTTGCACAAATCTGTATGTGGTCACTTTCCTAGCAATTTTTAACATTTTGTTTTATTCATTAGGTGTTAAATATTTAGATAGAAGCATGGATGGATAGGATTTTATCTGATTATAATAGAGAATACTTATTTAGCCTACAATGTTACTATGCTGATAACAGTACAAAAGCAGCCACAGACATACTCATAAGGATGAGTGTGGCTGTGACTCAATGAGCCTTTATTTACAAAACCAGGTGGAGGGCTGGATTTGGCCTGTGGGCATGTTTGCTGGCCCCTGGCTTAGAGCATCAGATCCTGTATAGACCTGTTTCCATGGTCATTTCTCTTGGCTTTTGTCCACATCTTGTCTTGGCAAGTCAGGTTGTTTTGAACTGAGCCACAGATCACCCTTGACGAACTGTAGACAGTTCAAAGATCTGGACGATGTTGTTCTCCTCGATAACTTCCTTTTGCTTCTGCCAGGCAGGTAGACATTAGTCACTTGTAGTCCCTTTTAATCCAAACAGGGATTGAGAGCGTTTGAATCTGGATGAACTCTTTCTCATTTCAAATTAAAACCTGAGTTGTCTAATTTTTCTTTGCAGCCCTCAACCCTAATTTTTATCCCTTCAGACAGCCCCATGCGTCTGTTAAAAACTGTGTTTAGCTTCTAGACCTCTTGGCCTCTACTTTCAGGACTGGCAGAAGCAGTCTCAAATGTCAAGCTCATCTCTCCTTTCCTATGGACACTTGGGACTCTCACCTCCATCACAAACACACACACACACACACACACACACACACACACAGGGCACTGAGCTCTTTCCTCCTGATTATCAAATAAAAAAATGACAACACCCAATACAACAAAAGCCACCCAGTGTGAATGAATCAAAATTATACCCACTCACCTTTTTTTTGGTCAGACCAGCAAGATAGTTTTGGTGGGCCACAAAATTTTAGTAATTAGTTTATGTGTGCTATGAGCCAAAAAAGGTTGCAAATCACTGGTTTTAAGCCTCACATGACTAACTCACGCCAGTGTTTGTTGAAAAGCATTTGAGGGCTACAGTTTAAGTCACTTGAAACTTAAACTTATAAACTTTCAGAAACTAACATGATTACATGTACTGAAAGTTCTATGAATTCTTCTCCAAATCTACTTTAACCCTAGTTTTCTAGTATGTTCCTATCAGTTCAAAACCTTGCCCAAAAAGTCTGGGCAAGACAAACCTGTTTGGCTCAGTGGATAGACTCTACAGCGTAGGCCTGTGGCTGAAAGGTCCCAGGTTCAATTCCTGGCGGCGGCGGCTTCTTCCGTGGGACAATATGTTCAAGAGAATGGCCGAATTTGGGCCTGACTCCAGCGGCAGAGTGAAGGTCAGCGCCCGCCCCCGCAGGCCCCCCCTGCGCGGCGAGGGGGTATGCAAGAGGCAGCTGATCGATGATTTTCTCTCATCGATGTTTCTAACTCTCTATCCCTTTCTCTCCGAAAAAAAATCAATAAAAAATATTTTTTGAAAAGTCTAGGCAAAATTTGTATATTTATCAGTTTACCTGGCATTTTTCTCCTTACATTAAATTTCAAATAGCTTTTGCCCTGACCGCTGTGGCTCAGTAGCTAGAGCGACCGACTGCAGATTCAAGGGTCCCAGACTTGATTCCAGTCAAAGGCATGTACCTTGGTTGAGGGCACATCCCCAGGAGGCAGCTGATCCATGTTTCTCTCTCACGGATGTTTCTAACTCTCTATTCCTCTCCCTCTCTCTAAAAAAATCAATAAAATATATATTTAAAAACTTTTTTCAGTAGCTTTTGACATTTTCAAAGAACTCCCTCTTTACACATGACATTAAAGCACCATGTATGATAGTTGTAAAAACGGTATAGAGTTAAAATTATGTGAAAACAATATAACAGAAAAGAACTTCTTAAAAACCTACTAACTAGATCAGTGGAAAAGTGGGTAATTTCTTTTCATTCTTTCTTTTTTTGTAATTTCTTTTTAAAGAAAAATTTCCTTTCTGAAATAAATAAACATCGTAAGGGGGTAGAAACGGGTGTTGTACTGGGAACCAGTTGTTCCTGCCTTAAAAATTAACGTGCCGAGGGGCTGTGAGAAGGCGGCAGGGACACGTCCCCATGTCAAACCCTCCGTTAGGCTCCCTGGTAACTTGGGCTGAAAACAGAAGCAGCCAATGTCCACGTCCCTTACGAGCCAGGCCATGTGCTCTGATGCCCTGGCTAACATCTCCGCCGGGGCTTCGGCGACACCCTGAGCCTGGGCGGCTGTCTGCCTCCCCCTGCCAGTCCCCGGTCCTGGCAAATGCGATGGGTGACCCGCCCGTGTGAGGCGCTGCAGGGAGAGAACGGGTGAAGCTGAGCCTTGGTGCTGGGCAGGCGGAGGCGCTCCCACACCTGCTGTGTCACCGCCCTCCCGGCAGGGGGCGGCACCCGGCGACCGGCCACCGCGCCGGCCGCTCCCAGGACCGCGGAGAGGCTGGTTTCCCAGGAAACGGCGTCCGGCGTGCTCGCCCCACCAGCACCCAGTTTCTTTTTCTGGGGGGACGGACGGAAAGGGGGCGCCATGAGGTTGGGGCGCCGTCAGGCACAGACGCCCCCTCGGGGAATGACTCGCTCCCGCCCTGAAGCCTCGGGGGAGCCCGCGGCCCTCCCGTCGCCGCGCAGGGGGACCGGCGCGGGCGGGCGCTGACCTTCACTCTGCCGCCGGAGTCAGGCCCAAATCCGGCCATTCTCTGGAACATATTGTCCCACGGAAGAAGCCGCCGCCGCCGGGAAAGAGACCGAGGCCAGCAGGGTCGCCGCAGCCCTCACGGGCGCCGCTCCTCCAGCGCGGGCCGGACGGACGGCTTCTGGCCGAGGCAGGGCGAGTCGCCGGCGCTCGCGCAGACGGAGGAGCGGCCCCGCCACTCGCCGGCGGTGCCGAACCCGAAGCCCGTTCAGCCGCGGGCGCCGAGCGGAACCCGAGGGGGGTACGCCGCCGCCGCCATCGCCCCCGCGCGGTGGGCGGGGCCTTCTGCCTCCCGGAGCCTCAGGGACCAGGGAGTCTCTCCCTTTGGCCTGTCACCCGCCCAGACACCTGGGCTTCGTGGTGGCTGAGAAATGGCTTTTGGGGCAATCCTTTGTCGCCGCCAAAGCGTTCTGATTCTGAAAACAAGGTCATGAAATCTCGCCCACGCACAGCTTTTCTTTGCATTCAGATCTCAGTGCTTGCACCGCTTATTTCTCATTTATCTCCCTCTTCCTTTTCTACTCAGTTTGCAATCCACGATGCATAACAGGACGTCCACCCCATTGCCTTTCTGTAGTACTAACTGCTGTGCAGATGAGCGCAGGGCCCTGGACCCCGGGTCCCTCGAACCTGCGATCCTCTTGTGCTCAGGCTGGCACTCTAACCCCAGCACACCGGCCAAGGCCATCTGTCCTTCTTTTTTGGTGGTTGTTAATACTCACCCAATTTTTAGGGGGCGTGGAAGAGAGAGGGGAAGACAGAGAAATGTCCATGTGAGTGAAACACGTCAATTGGTTGCCCCTGGTCTGGGAAGAAAGGAACCTGCAACCAAGGTACATGCCCTTGACCAGAACCAGAATCCAACTCAGGACCCTTGGATTCGCAGGCTGACCTCCTATCCACTGAGCCGAACAAGATAGGGATGTACTTCTCAATTAGAGGGAATCTTTTTCCAGTTTAAAATCAATCCTTCAATCTGTGTTCTTTACCTCATTCCTTTTTTGCCTTTTCAAAAACCATCAGATAAAAACAGCGAAAAAGAGAATGGAAGGTGAGTGGGACTAGTGAGTATAGATATCCAACCTCAGAAGTGTTGCTACAAAGGGGAGCAGAGTTAGAAGACTATGTAGGCTCAATAGAGAGTTATTTGTAATGGAGGTTTTAGGGCAGTTTGCACAATGGTGGGGCAATTGCAAAGAGAGAGAGACCCAGGATTCAGGAAACAGCCTACCTTGGAGCAGTGAGAGGGCTGAGATGGAGATAGCATGTGGAGACACTGTCATTGGCAGGAGCAGAGGCCCTTCATCCCGGTGACAGCAGGGCAAGAAGAAGGAAAGGGCCTAGACCAGTGGTTGGCAAACACATTAGTCAACAGAGCCAAATATCAACAGTACAACGATTGAAATTTCTTTTGAGAGCGAAATTTTTTAACCTTTTTCTAATGCCACTTCTTTAAAATAGATTCACCCAAGCCATAGTATTTTGTGGAAGAGCCATACCCAAGGGGCAAAGGGCTGCATGTGGCTCAAGAGCCCCATTTGCCAACCACAGACCTAGGCACTTTCCTAGGGGAGAATTTTGTATGAGATTGTTTCCTCTTTCAGTGTTCTCTGCGGCCAATACTGAGAGCAGAGATGGGCAGAGGTGAGTGGTCAGGCACCTGTGCTACGGCTTTGAGGAGAGAGGAAGGGCAGTAAAATAGTAACAGTCATTTTGGAGAGTGGGGACACCAATCCAGAAGGATTGCAGGCAGGTGACTAAGATGGCCTGGCAGACTTGAGGGCCATCTGAGATTTGTGGTTATGAATTCAAATGTATTTTTATTCATTTCAGACAGAGGGAGAGGAAGAGAAACATCAACAACGAAATAGAATCACTGATTTGTTGCCTCCTGCATGCCCACTACTTTGGATAAAGCTCAAAACCCAAGCATGAGCCCTGACAGGGAATTGAACCCGGACATCCTGGTTCATGGGTCGATGCTCAATCATTGAGCCACACTAGCCAGGTGTGGTTATGAATTTAAAGTGAGATCTGTCAGCCTGCCTGTGTGTTTTGTTTTTTCCCCAGCAATATAACTTGTTTGGGAACAGGTGAGGTATAAGGATATATTAAAGAGGGCTAAGTCATATTTTTTCACACTGAATAAGACAAGGTATCAGTCTTTTAGTGAAAGTGTTTATTTTTTTATAACTTGATAAGTTCACTCTGATGGTAATTAGCAATTATTTCAATACTTTCAAGCTCATCTGTCTCCAGCTTTAGTCATAATGCATGAATCTAAGCTTATAAAGTTAAGAAACAGCAACAGCTAATCTAATCCTTCTTGATATATCTTCATGATTAGCAAGATTATAAAAAAGTTTTTCAAAGGGCTAAAGTAGATTGATATAAATGGTGAGTTCATTTTAAAGCTGTAACATTTCTAAGAAAGCATTTAAACCAAAAATCACACTTAATAAAGACAATATTCTTAATGCAGGCTGTGTCCATTTTCAGCTATTTGGCATCCTGTTCCTTTGTCAATTTGATATTGCCCAACAGAGAATTTATTGTTTTTGCAGACGAACGAACAAATGAACACATCAAATGCCAACTCAGCTAAGATTTTTTCCTAGGTCATTGTGTTTTAAGATAGTCTATTGTTATATATTTATCAGATATGGAGGAATACTGGTGCCATTCAAGATGAAGTCTTTAATTAAGAACTGAATGTACTGGAGACGTATTTGGTAATAAGATTTTAGGTAAATTTTCACCAGCCTTAGCTCCATCAGCACACTGAAACACGTTGTAGACTTACTACCCAGTAATGAACACGTTAGACAACATTAGCCTCTTAGAAGAAAGACCACATTTTGCTCCTGCTTCTGTAAAAACATTGTTTATTTGAAAGAAGTGTGACCTTTTACTCAACTGCTGCTCCCTTGATAGAAAATGAGACAAATGAGGAGCTGAAGAAGGAAAGCTGTCCAGTTACACTCCACAGCCCTGGACATACTGAGTGAGATCTTTGTTTTGGCAACGATTTGTCCAGGCCACCCTGTAGGGAAAGGTGAAAAAAATGGTGATAAGGTTAAAGTACATCTTCGTTGTGATAGACATACACCAAATCCTTTGTGAGGACAAACTTTTAACTAAAATTATATGAACTACAGGCTATTGATAGATCCAGGTATTTCTACTTATTAAATGGACATATGCACACCAAATACTTCACTTCTTCCCAAAGCCCTGGCTACAGCATAGTATGCTGACCACGAGAGTCACGTGCATTCCCTAACAGCCACTGCAAAGTGCATTCTACATTTACCTCATTCCAAACATTTCAAAATAGCACAAGGAACTAGTAGAGTGTGGAGAATCTTAAAAATTCTAGAAACCCCCCAAATTAATGGAGAAAAATATTCTGAATCCCTTAAAATAGATAGCTTCTAAGAGACCTTCCTTAGCATATGTCTAAAGCTGAAACTTTCAGTTCACAGTGGCGTCCTTGAAAATCTTCTCTCACCTCTCTCCTAACACAGCAAAAAAGCTTTCCCCTTTAACGCTTACACATACCATGCTTTGATGCCTTGTGGATCCCTGACAACCCTCTTTGCACAGGTTACAGCTTGAGAGATGTCATCTTGAAGCAAAACTGAAAAACAGGTGGTGAGGAATGAAGACAACTTTCACAGACATTTCATTTTAAGTTTAGGTTTACCCGTTTTATTCTCTTAGGCTAAAATAATAAAGGCTGGTGTTTGTTAACATATAAATAATTTTGTGTGATAAAGAACAAATTGTAAAGTAGTATAAGAGTACAATTTCATTTCTGTTAAAACACACTTGCCTAGCCGGTGTGGCTCACTGGTTGAGCATCAACCCATGAACCAGGAGATCATGATTGGATTCCTAGTCAGGATACATGCCCAGGTTGTGGCCTTAATCCCCAATAGGGAGAGTGCAGGAGGCCGCCAATCCATGTTTCTCACATTGATGTTTCTCCCTCTCTCTTCTCTCTCTCCAAAGTCAGTAATAATAATAAAAAATAATCATAAAAAACACCACACATTATGTACATGTTTGTGTGTAGGTATATTTGTACATGACATAGCTTTATATTCACATATATGATTGATATGTATTCTATCTAGAACAATATATACCAAAAGTTACTAGTAGTCATAAATGTCTTGGTAGTAAGAATTTTATTCAGTAACCACAGATTATTATATAATACAAAATATTTTTAAAATAAATTAACTGGATACAAAAGAATATTCTAAGAATAATCTTTTCTATTAGAATTTTAACATTTAGAAATTTAACGATATCAGTTTTATAATACTTCAATATTTTCATTTTTATGATTTTATTTTGTTTTTTAAAGGCAGAGTCACCTGTTGTTTTTTTTAAAATAAATATATTCTATTGATTTTTTTACAGAGAGGAAAGGAGAGGGATAGAGAGTTAGAAACATGGATGAGAGAGAAACTTGGATCACCTGCCTCCTGCACACCGCCACTAGGGATGTGCCTGAAACCAAGGTACATGCCCTTGATCGGATTAGAACCAGTGACCTTTCAGTCCACAAGCCAAGGCACTATCCACTGAGCCAAACCAGTCAGGGCAACCTCTTTCTTTTTAATCCTTACCTGAGGATATGTGTTTTATTATTATTTATTTTAGAGAAAGAGAGAAACATTAATTGGTTGCCTCCCATATACACCCCAACTAGGGATTGAACTCACAACCTAGCTATGTGCTCTGATGAGGACTCAAACCTGAAACCTTTTGTTGTATGGGATGATGCTCCAACCAACTGAGCCACCCAGCCAGGGCAAGATGGAGTTTTTCTAGGTCCCTGTTGAATTTTTGAAAACGTTTTCATTTGTATTGAATCTCTGTTCTTGTAAGCATAACCAGATGGTTCCTGTGCCATCACTTAAATGCCACGTTCTCTTACCGCTGCAGGATATACCACAGCCGTTCACTGCTCCTGGGGTTTTGCCATCATTACACCAGTAGCGGCTATTGATCTGAAATATCCCATAATCAGTGCTTTTGCTTCCAGGATTGTAGTTTGTAGCTAGTGTGTTGTAACTACTTTCCCATTTGGCCAAACACATCCCTGAAAAGAACATGCTTTTAGTAATAAATAGCAACGCCATATGACATATACTGCATACCATAATCACATCCATATAGCTAATTTTATCTTACTAATGACTTACTTTGTAAGTATAACGATATAGGACAGGAAAGACTGTTTCATAGTCCATCCATATATGCATCAAACTATTCACTCATGCATTCAAAAATAGTTATTAAGGGGAAGGGTTTAAATTCAACCTAAACATACAGTGATAACATTGACAAAAAGGGGCTAAAATACAAAGTAACTTTTACACAGGCGCATCTTGGGTTCAATAGAAAAAAAATAAAAACAGTTAATCAACCAGAGCGAATAAGAATGATAAAATGGCATTTCATGCTGCATTTCAGGGATCCTGACATAAACAGTAATTGAGGGGAAATAGGTTCCTTCTGCCCCTGTATTGAGATTTCAACATAATTGAAAAAACCAAACTGTGATATGAAAGCTTCATGGCATGCAGGGGAACTAGGAAAGAGAAAAATGCGGCATTATTCTAGGATCCTGGTCCACGTGGGAAATAGCTGGAGTCAAGTACCAAACACCTGGCAGAGACTGCTCAGGTGCGCAAACGAACAGTCAGCCTACATGTCCACCGAGTCTGAGGCAAGTGGCGGGCTTGGCAGCACTTGGCAGAAGAGTACAATGGGCGGTGGTTTATTTAGAATGGTGGAGAATTCTGCACTCCGTGCCCTCATCCCTTCATCTGGCATTTCTGGTTCTAAAGGAAACAAGTTGATATATTTTTTAAAACCATTATAAATATACGAATCCTCAACTAACTTTTTTAAAGAAGCCCATACACACAAAGCCCCTTTCTCATTATCCTCCTCCATTAGTATCTGTTGCACAGCTGGCTGGCTCTTTGGCAGTGTGGAGAGGTAACTTACAGTTTGCCAGGCTCACTCCTCTGTAGCCATCCAGCCCAAGTCTTTTCAGGGTCCTGGCCAGCTCACACCTCTCATAGACCTTGGCCTGGACGGCCACAGAGAGGAGGAGAAGCCCCAGAGTCAGGAGAGCCTTCATGTTGACTGTGAAGCAGAGAGCTCAGCTGGCCAGGGCAGGCTGGCCCCATATTTAACCCCTTTTAACTTCCTTCTTCTAGTGGTTGGGAGGCTCCGCCCCTTGAGGTATGTGGAATTCGGGAACAATTTTTTGGTTCAGTGACTTCTCAAGGTTAAAAGAATTAGTCTGCAGGAAATTGATGAAATGGTATTGTTTAAATAGCTGGCTCAGGAAGAATTGGTATTAGCACTGTTTTCAAAACAGGAACTTTCTCTTATTTTTATGAATTTTAGCAACTCTAAAGAAAAAAAACAAAACAAAACACACCACAATCAAACACTTTACACAAACCGAAAATGAGCTCTGATTATTCATTACTGTTCATTTTGTTAAATTGTTTTGTGTGCATTCACTATGCTGTTTTCATCTTTTTCAATTTGAAATTATTTTATGTACTCTGCATAAAAGGACATGACAACTTGTCTGTCGTTTTAATAGGTACATAGCAGCACATGATGTTACCCAGCCAGATTTCTACTTCAACGTTTTTTGTAAAAAAATTTTTTTTATTGATTTCAGAGAGGGAGAGAGAAGTAGAAACATCAATGATGAGAGAGAATCACTGATCAGCTGCCTCCTGCACACCTCACAGGATCGAGCCCTTAACCCAGGCATGTGCCCTGACCAGGAATTGAACCGTGACCTCATAGGTCAACCACTGAGCCCCGCCAGCCGGTCTAATTTAATTTTTTTATTACTATGATTTTTTAAATAAATAAGCCTCATGTGAATAACATCCCTAACACCTTATCAACAATGCCTTACCTCAGATTTCCATGTTAAAACATACAGGTCATTATAAAGTTGGGCAACTTTATAATCAAATCTACAGAATAGCAGAATATGCCACTGGAAAACCTGCCCCTTTGCCTGAAGGATTATTTTGAGCTGAAGGCAATTACAAAGAAACAGACCCACAAAAAGCTCTCTATACTATGTCCCTGAAGGAGAACAGGAAATTGTACAGCCGTTAATAACCTACAATAATAGATGCTTTTCAGCCTTGAGGCAGCACATAACAAACTTTACTGACTGGCTCTTATCTTCTGTTAGTTCTCCATATGTTTAGCTTCTCCCGGTTCACTGACCTTGGAAGACTAAGGCTCTTTTCCTCTGTCTTATCATTTCTCTAGAGATGTATTGTTCTTGGTGAAGATGCTATGAAAACCCAAGTGCTAACCACCTCTTGGAGTTACTCACACCTGCATTTCTCCCCAAGCATATATGAGATGTGCATGTTCATAAACATGTTTATCTTTTCTTGTTAATCTGTCCTTTGTTACAAAGTCCCAGCTGAAACCCTAAAAGGGTGGAAGGGAAGGGATTTTTTTCCTCCTGTACAGTTTCTGGCAATGAGGATGGGACATTAAAAGACTGGGGCAGTCCTCTCCCCCTAGGGCCTGCAGTTGAGATATGGGATACGTGACAACAGACAACAGAAGGTGAGAATTCTTACCATGTCAGTGTCCCATATCGGACTAATCAAAAGAGGAGGATAGACATTTTTTCTTGTCTCTTCCTTTCCAAATTTATAATGGCAGGAGAAAACTATTTGTAAAAATAGATCTTTAATTATGACTCTTATAAATTTGCTTTGGGGCATTCATAGGTTATTGATTCCTAGCTTGCCAGAAACAGATTTTCTTCTATCTCTGTCTTTTGTGTCATTTTTCATAAAAATGAAAATCCTAAGATGAGCACCTTCATTTGTCTCATTTTACGTACCAAAAACTTGGCTTTGTAGCCAGTGAGAATACTCTCTGGTTTCTGCCACTTTCAGGTGGGGAGGTGAGTTCACTGTCAAGCTTGCATCAGGCAGTCAGCTACCCTGCTGTCTAGGAACCTAAGGCGTGAAAAGCAGGATTCTCTTTGTCCAAATGTGTGAAAGAAAGAAAGGAAGGAAGGAAGGAAGGAAGGAAGGAAGGAAGGAAGGAAGGAAGGAAGGACGGAGGAAGGAAGGAAGGAAGGAAGGAAGGAAGGAAGGAAGGAAGGAAGGAAGGAAGGAAGGAACAAAGAAACAAAGAAAGAAAGAAGGAAAGGAGGAAGGGAGAGAGAAAGAGAGAAGGGGGGAGAGAAAGAGAGTGAGAAGCAAATAAGAAAGGAGGAAGAGAGAGAGAGAGAAGGAAGGAAAGAAAGGAGGAAGAGAGGGAGGGAAGGAGGGAGGAAGATAGATATAGAAGAATGCCTTTGAAAGTGTGTGTGTGTGTGTGTGTGTGTGTGTGTGTGTGTGTGTGTGGCTGGGGGAGGGGGTGTGGACCCAAATGGGAGAAGATATTTATAAAAAACAGCTCTGACAAGGGGTTAATATTTAATATACAAAACATGTAAAGAATTCATACAACTCAACGCCAAACAAACAAACAAACAAAAGAAATAAAAAACAGGAAGAGGACCTGAACAGAGACCTCTCCCAAGAAGACATACAAATGGCCGATAGCTATATGAAAAGATGTTCAATGTCACTGGTTATTAGTGAAATGCATATCAAAACGACAATGGATACCACTTCACACCTGTTAGAATGGCTGCTATCAACAAGAACTAGTAAAAAGTGTTGAGAGGCTGTGGAGAAAAAAGAACCCTCCTTCACTGCTGGTAGGAATGTAAACTGTACAGACACTATGGAAACAGGTATGGAGTCTCCTCAAAAAAATTAATAGAGTTACATATAACCCCCCAACCCCTCTTTTGGGTATCTACCCAAGAATTTTGAAAAGATTTATTCACAAAGATATATGTACCCTTATATTCATTATAGGATTATTCATGGTGGCCAAGACACAGAGACGAAGTATCCTTCAGTAGATGCTTGGATAAGAATGTGGTAAATACACACAATGGAAAAGTACTCAGCGGTACGAAAAGATGAAATACTGCCATTGGCAACAACATGCATAGATCTTGAGAATATCATGCTAAGTGAAATAAGTCAGACAGAAAAAGTCAAGAACCATATGTGGGGTGTAAAACTGGAAGCAACAAGTGAACAAACAAGGCAAACAAACTCCTAGACACGGGCAACAGAATGGTGGTTGCCAGAGGGAAGGGGGAAGGGAGGATTAGCCAAGAGTAAAGGGGTCAAATATGTGGTGACAGCCTGGCTGGTGTGGCTCAGCGGTTGAGCTTGGACCCAGGAACTAAGAAGCCACTGGTTCAATTCCTGATCAGGGTACATGACTGAGTTCTAAACTCAATCCCCAGTAGGGGGCATGCAGGAGACAGCCAATCAGTGATATGTCTCTCTCATTGATGTTTCTCTCTCTATCCCTTTCCCTTTCTGTTTCTCTTCAAAGATTATTATGATCTTTGAAGGCATAATAATCTGGGCCCCCAGTGTGTGTGTTTGTGTGTGTGTGTGTGTGTGTGTGTGTGTGTGTGTGTGTGTGTGTAGGTCTGGTGCATGAATTCTTGCATGAGTGGGGTCCAGGGGGAAGGGACATGGGCAGTTGGCTGGCCTGCCTGCTGGTTGAACTCCTGGTAGAGGGGACAATTTGCATATTAGCCTTTAATTATAAATAAAAGGCCTGGTACAATGGGGGTCCCTCAGCCTAGGCTGCAGGCTAGGCTGTTGCACTAGCCAGCAATGAGCCTGGCGCTTGGCTGAGTGTCACTCCCCCTGTGGGAGTGCACTGACTCTGGCATTGAACGTCTACCCCCTGGTGGTCTGTGCGCATCATAGTGATCAGTTGTTCTGGTTGTTCCACTGTAATGGTCGCTTACCTTTTATTATGTAGATTGTAAACAATAAAGACCTAATATGCTAGTTAGACAGGATGGCAGAACCACCTTCCAGAATGACCAGTGGGGTGGGGAGTGGGCCATGAGGCAGCCAGTGCTGCTGAAGAGCCCAGCCCCTTGCACAAATTTTGTGCATTGGGCCTCTAGTATATATATATATATATATATATATATATATATATATATATAGTGACAGAAGATTTGACTTTGAGTGGTTGAGCACACAATACAATATACAGATGATATACCATAGAATTGTACACTTGAAACACATATAATTTTTTAACCCAATCACCCCTATTAATTTAATTTTTAAAATGCAAAAACAAACAAACAAATAAACATGAAAACCCCAAAACATGTCCTTAACAATTTTAGGAGGTGGAGAACAAGCTTAATACAAATGTCAAAACTGCAAGTGATACTGAAGCAAGTGTGAAACTTTCGTAAGTACAGGTAGCCCGGAAATTGCTTTCAAAAAGACCCAGAAAATGCAGCAAAGACTTTATTTATTGTTCCTTACTCTGAAAGTTGACCCCATTAGGTCCAGGACTTCCCATACAGTGTGTCCCCCTAAAATGTCTACACACTTTACCCTAGCAAGGTTTGGCTCAGTGGATAGTGCATTGGCCCACGAACTGAAGGTTTGACTCTGGTCAAGGGCATGAACCTTGGTTGCAGGCTTGATTCTAGCCCTGGACAGGGGTGTGCAGGAGGCAACCAATAAATTGTCTCTCTCACTTCATTGTTTCTGTCACTGTGTCTCTCCCGCTCCCATCCACTCTCTCTAAAAATCTATGGGAAAATATCCTTGGGTGATGATGAACAACAACAATAAAAAATGTATGCACACTTTAATAACTGATAGCTGCATATTCTACAACATTTGAAAATAAAATGTATTCTGCCCTTATAATTATTCTCAGTGTGTATACATTTTTTTTTGGGGGGGGGTAGGGCACCTGTATTATGGGCCTTCGCTGGAAAAAAAATTCATTGAACTCATACTTTAAAAAAAACCAAAAGCACCTTAAATAGTTAGTGCCCTAGATTTCTGGTAACAGGCGACTACGTCCCTGAGCTCCTTCTTAGATAAAACCTACGTCTTTTCTCAGTCCTGTGGAAATATTAGTCTTTTTGTGTCTTTAAAATGTAAGCATCTTAACAGATAAATGCTGGTTAAAGCAACCCCCAAGACAGGGGGTAGAAGGGGCGTATAAAAAACCAACTGCTACTTTATATTCCCATAGGCTCCCTCAGTCAAATTTTTAGTCCACAGACTCCATAAGATTACCTATTAAAGACAAATGAAAATTTTCCAAGTCTTCTCCACAAATATTGGTCAAGAGCTTCAGTCATCGGAGTAGGTAAACTTAACTTGTTCCATCTGCCACAAACACCACTTAGATCCAACCATTCATTTCCAAGCTAGTTGAGTTTTGTATTATTAGACCTGTATTATTGTGGCTTTTAAAATAAAAGCTCTGAGGTCTCTGTTTGCATCTGTCTGTGCTTGTAGGTATGTTATTTGTGCAATATTTTTCTCCCTCCAGATTTATTTCTAAAAACTAACTTGTAAAACAGTTCTTTTTAATTGGCTTGGAGAAAATAAAATATTTAAGGCTAGTCGAGTAAGCTTATCTCTGCTAGATATTTGAGATTATAAAGTTGTAACTGCAACCTAAGAACAAAACATACAATAAAAATGATTTGCTTAATATATGTTAATATGGCAGTGGAAAAAGCCACATGTTTAACTTTTTAACTTCTTTGTTTCTTTCATTTTTGCAAGAAAACTAAGATTTATTTTTTGGTAGCAAAAGGTTTGAAGTATGAGGGTGAATTTTATAAAAAATAGTTTTATTGATATCAGAGATGAAGAAGAGGGAGAGAGATAGAAATATTAATGATGAGAGAGAAACATTGATTGGCTGCCTCCTGTATGCCCCACACTGGGGATCAAACCTGTAGCAGGAGCATGTGCCCTGACCAGAATCAAACTGTGACCTCCTGGTTCATAGGTCAATGCTCAACCACTGAGCAACACTGGCTGGGCTGAGGATACATTTTGATTAAGCATATAGGAATATTATATGCATAACCCACAGATACAGACAATAGGGTGGTAAAGGATTGGGGTAAGAGGGGGGTAGTCTGGGGTAATGTGAAAATAAGGGACATATATAATACTTTCAACAATAAAGATTTATTAAAAATAAATAAATAAATAAAAATACAGAAGAAGAAAAAGAAGAAGAAGGTAATTTTGTCCTAATTTAGAGGTTATTTAAAGGTTATTTAAGACTAGAAAAATAGAGGATAAAGGATAAAACCTAAATAGGTAGAGAAAGTGAGGAAGAGAGAGAGAAAGAGAAAGGAAGGGAGGGAAAAAGGGAGGAATTTTATCTTGTGTAGTCAAGCTGGTGAAAACTGATTTAATTTATTAGAGGGTTTTTTAGATAAGCTTTAATAATGATAGTGTGCCTATGCAAAACTAGAATATAATTCTCTCTCTATTGAAATAAAAGATTTCTCTGGACAACAGTGTGGTAATTGGGGCAGGGGAGGGCTGTGCTGGAGGTAAAGAGGGCATAGAGGGGATAAATAGTGCTGGAAAATTAAAATAAATAAAATAAAGTTTTAAAAAGATTTCTCTTTACCCGTTAACTAACTTGCCTGTGAAACAAGAATTCTGTGCCTGAATTCTTTCAGGATAATCACCTGTACTTCATGTCCTTCCTTTATCGTTTCCTTGATTACTTACGGAAAACCGAATCTTTTCAGTGTTCAAAGAGATTAGGTTTTTTCCTGGTGTATTACTTCCTATTTGCTTTGGATACTACACTTGTTCTTAGCCAAAAGGCGACTGTGTATCTGAATTCTTTTATTGTCACTTCAGTTGAATAAATAACTCAAGTATTGTTTCACACTAACCTGTGATCCTGTTTAATCAGTGTTCAATCCTTTCAATGTTTTTTTACACCTTCCCAAAACCAAATTCTAACGAAAGTTGTTCTTAACCTAAAACTGAGTTCGAGATTTCCCAGATGGCCTCTGGGAAATCTCAAAGACTTGTTCCCTGTCCTTATAAAGAGAGAAATATTAAACTAATCATGTTTATTTCATATGTTAAATTACATGGGAAGCATGCCAAATGAAAACGATATTTAACAGTTTCTTGAGTTACATTTTTATGGGTAAATGCTATTAATATGTGTTCAGAAATTGTGTAAAATTTCTAGAATTTAAAAGTCTCATCAGACTTCTAACCACACCATTTTAAGTCTTTTGTCAACCAGAGATAATTTTTGTTTTACTCTGATGTTTTGTGAAAACCCTTGAAACTGCTAAACCCAAATCAAGCAGAACAAGAATTAATTGTATGGGATTACATGAACTGATGAATTTTTTATAACTTTTTAATGACTTTTTGTCTAATACATTATTGGCATTTTTTAAATTTTTTAAAACATAAGGGTTTTTCCTCCCGTAAAGTATACAAAGACATTATTTCTGTCTACATGTTACCTTTAAAAATGGTCATCTGAGTATGCTGTGCAATTTTTAAAATCTATGTTGGCAAAAATGGCCTACTATATATATGCTATAGGCCCAGTGCATGAAATGTGTGCACTCGAGGGGGAGGGGCGGTCCCTCAGCCCGGCCTGTGCCCTCTCGCAATCCGAGAGCCCTTGTGGGATGTTCCACTGACAGCTTAGGTCAGCTGAAGGGGTGGGAGAAGTGGGGGAAAGGAAGAGCAAGCCTAAGCCATCAGCTGGACATCTTTAGCACTGCAACGGAGGCAGAAGAGGCTCCTGCACCATGGCTGCACTGGGCAGTTGTGAGCCCAGCTTCTGGCTAGTTAGCACTCTCCTTGTGGGATTGGGCCAAAACTGGCTCTCTGACATCCAACAAGGAGTCCCAGGTTGCGAGAGGGTACAGGTCAGGCCTAGGGACCCCACCAGTGCATGATCAAGGCCAGGGAGAGATGTGGGAGGTTGGCCAGCCAGGAAGAGATTGCAGGAGTGCTCCAGGGCGTGTCCAGACCGTCTCACTCAGCCCAGATTGGTGGGACCCCCAGCAGCAAGCTAATCTACTGGTCAGAGTGTCTTCCCCCTGGTAGTCAGTGCATGTCATAGTGACTGGTAGATCAGTCACCTGCTCCCTGGTGGTCAGTGTATGTCATAGTGAGGGGTTGAGCCATCTTAGCATATCATTATTAGCATGTTACACTTTGATTGGTTGAATGGCCAACCAGTTGACCAGACACTTAGCATATTAGGCTTTTATTATATAGGATGTAATTGGATTCCCTGGAGTGTATGTGGGGAAGGGGTGAGGGGAGCAGGCAGAAAAAAAATATTTAAATAAATAATATATGAAAATTTGGCAATTTAATGAAAATCATAACCACATATGTAGGAAATTCAATATATCTAATGTAGGAGAAATGTGAACAAAGCCATAATACAGCACCCCATGGACAAAAGTGTTTTAAAAATGTCAGAAGTTAGACTGTAATCATTGAGTTTCTATTAACATAGAGTTTGAGGGAAGTACAAATATATGAAACTATATGTAATGTAGTGAAGATTTAGAATCATGAAAACTGAGACTTCTAAGAGCATACATAACTTTTTGTAGTTTATATGTACTAAGAAATTCAGGTTGTTAGTCGTAACCAAAATTACTTGTACTGAATTTGGGAAAAAGGTATAGATTCTCATTCACTGATTAATCCACTAACATTCAATCAACAAACAGTTGAGCTCCGGTTTCTGCAAAAGTACATTAGGACACATAAGAATGAACAACACTGCCCTAACCAGTTTAGCTCAGAGGATAGAGTGTCGGCCTAGGTACTCAAGGGTTCCAGGTTCGATTCTGGTCAAGGGCATGTACCTTGGTTTCAGACAGATCCCTAGTAGAGGGTGTGCAGGAGGCAGCTGATTGATGTTTCTCTCTCATCGATGTTTCTAACTCTCTATCTCTCTCCCTTTCTCTCTGTAAAAAAGTCAATAAAATATATTTTAAAAATAAAAATAAATAACCAAGATCTAATAATTTATTTACCTTATGAGTGTTATGACGGAAACAGTTTTGCAATTGTTTGTCAGATACATATGTAGGTTTTAGCTGTGTCTTTCTTATTTCCTTATCCCATGAAATAACAGCTAATTTAGAATAAATGCTCTTTCCAGAGTTTTCTATACCTTCTCAATGTGGGAAATTATTTTGTAGGAGCAGGTGGTGGGTGGTAATACTTGTGGTAAAAATAGTTTTCTGTTCAGTCACCTCTTTGATACATCATTCCTCATCACTAACACAAACGTTTCCTAAAGCTTCTTATCTAAAATTTATGGCAGGTGAAAATGTAACAGTCATGCAATGGTGCACAAATATTTACAAACAAATATCAAATGAAGGAGCACACCTCAACAAAAATGACCTTTGTGTAGGTGTACATGAAAATGAATAAGCATGTCTCAAAGAAAATGGCCTTTGAACACATCTCTGTATAGTATAAGAGTAGTCATCACCATAAATCAATAACCTGAAACAGATAACAAAGCAGAAAGTAGTTCATACTTGAAGTACTGAAAATCATGGGACAAGAACCTCAAGTATATAAGATGATCCAATGAAGTCAAGACAAAAATTGTTAGAGTTTATATTTATTTTTACATCATTCTTTAGGATATTTCTGGGAGAGGGGTTAGTTTTATAATGTATATAAAATATGAGTACACTAGTTGATATTTGTTATTTAAGAAAGCTAGCATATACTAGTACACATTAGGGAATGTTATAAAATTTTACACTTAATGGTTGTATGACCAAAAAACATTTGGAGAGCACAGACAAAAATAAGTTATTTTAAAATATCATTATAAACAGAACTCCCTTTTCATAGAAACTTATGTAAAACACCAAAATTAAAAGGTAAGTGTAATATTTATTTTTTAAAAGTTTAAATAAAACTATTTTTGACATAAAGTCTGTTTTTTCAATTTCCAAGTTATAATATCTGAGTTTTACAAAATCAATCAAGCAATTCATGATGCATGTTTGATTTGAAATGAAGAAATAATGACAGAAAATTGTCCCTACCTGGTGAAAGAAATAGACTTACAAGTCCATGAAGCACAGAGAACCCCAAGCAAGAGGAATCCAAAGAGGATTCCACACCAAGACACATCATAATTAAAATGCCAAGAGCAAAAGACAGAGAGAGAATCTTGAAAGCAGCAAGAGAAAACTGTTACAAGAAGAAGAAGAAGAAGAAGAAGAAGAAGAAGAAGAAGAAGAACAACTAGAAGGTAAAGATAAAAATTATGAACAAAATAAGGAATACATACCTACCAACAAGTGAATCTAAAATCAAGTAAATAAAAATCTGATGAACAAAGTGGACTGATGAATATAATAGAATCATGGAGATGGAATGGGAGTGAACTGACAATTCTCAGGGGGAAGATGGTGTGAGAGGTGCAGGAAGAGATTGGACAAAAATCTTAACACCTATGGATGAAGACAGTGGTGGGGAGCTATGGGGGGAAAAAAAAGGAACATCTGTAATAATCTGAACTATAAAGATTTATTTAATAAAAATTAAAACTAGAAAAAAATCTTTAAAAAGAGAGAAAATAATAATAATGAAAATACCCTACTGATCTATATTCTAAAATAAATCATGGCAAATTAAAGAACAATTTTAGATAGTTTGTGCTTTTCCTACTTTTGAATGAGAGAGATTTTAAGGGCCTTGTTTAAGCTTATAATTCAACAAACATATTGAGTAAGATAGCTCTGTAGTGAATACAAAAGTGAGGAAGCATGAATCCTGATTTCAAGGAGCTCACAGTCTTCTACAGAAAAAAAAAAAGAATAAAAGAAAAAACTAGGCATTGGCCAAATTGTCTTTAAAATATTATGGTCAGGGTCATAAGTAGAGTCATAGTCACAGGTTTGGCCAGTAAGCTGTGATTTAAGGGGCTGCTATCATCTCCTATTGCTTAAAAATAATTTCACTTCAGTTTATTCCACATTGCCTGAGATAACTACTCTAGAGTGCACATGACTTGAAATATGTAGATCTCTAAGTCACTTTCCGGTGGAATCCTTCAGGCCTTTTCTCTCTTACAGTCTAGAAGGGAGTTGACTGTGAAAGTGAAGCTCAGTTAAGGGCATGGAATGAAAGAACTGGAGGCAGCCCTGGAAGGAGAGGAATACAGAGAACCAGAAAGGAAAATAGCTGAGGGTATATATTGCCTTTATATAAGTTGCTTTTGGTCAGATTTGTTTATACAGTGGCTTTAGAATTAAATAACCCAATAATCTAAATGTGCACACTTTCTGCATTGTGGAACTATTTGAAGACAGCCTCTGCATTCAGTCTAAACTGCAAGAAGAGAAGTGCTGCCCTAACCGGTTTGGCTCACTGGATAGAGCTGACTGAAGGGTCCCAGGTTGATTCTGGTCAAGGGCACTTACTTTGGTTGCAGGCACGTCACCAGTAGGGGGCGTGCAGGAGGCAGCTGATCGATGTTCCTCTCATCACTGTTTCTAATCTCTATCCCTCTCCTTTACTCTCTGTAAAAAAATCAATAAAATATATATTTTTTTTTAAAAAGAAGAGAAGTCCCCCAATTATGACCATTTGACTTTGTGAAATGTAAACCAAGTGCATCCATTTTTTGAAAATTTAATTTAAAAAGGAAAAAGAATAAAAGGGTGTATATGTAGTTGGAGTAAAGAATACTAACAGCAGCTTGAAATAGCATAAGGAAAACAGAACAGCTCCTATGAAAGCGAACTGGCTGCACGCAGGATGTAGGGAGGGGCCAGTACATGTATTCAAAATCATCAACAATGCTTGACAGCTGCAGTTTAAGTCATAATGAGTGCCCTGCTCACAAATCACCAATAGCCACCACTCTGGTCTGTTGGTTTGGTGCACAGAGGTGCTCAATAGGCCAAGAAAATGACTGCAGACAAAGACTCTTTCATCGACCAAACTGTAGGCAGGCTCCTCTGAGTCCAGTTTACTACTAGACCATGTCCATGCTAGGTCCTCAGCTGCCAAGTACAGTTTGAGCAAGACTCTTAAATCAGTTTAGAGAGAATCCTCACCCTTGATATGTGATCACCCTAGATATGTGACCAATGATCTCATCTTCCACCTTTGATATATTAGTCCTTGGCCTGCCTTCAGCAAGAATCCTGTTCAATAGGTTTAGCAAGAACTCCCTACCTTTGATGTCTCCTCTTAGTAATTTCCATCCACTGAGCCTCAATTCTTCTTGTTAGCTATAAATCCCCAGCTGTCTTGTCTGTATTTGGAGTTGAGTCTGGTCTTTCTCCTCTATTGCAACTGTCTTGCCTCATATAGAAATATAGTCCCGAAAAAAGCCTTCCTTCTCACATTAACAAGTGTCAAAAACATTTTTTTACTTTAACCTCTCCAAGGTAAACACCAGTTCAAAAAGGAATGATTTAAGAAAAATACCAGGCCACTGTCCAAACAGGCCTGTTTCCCTCCAAAAACACATCCCATCTATCAAGAGATATTTCAGTATTTGTTAACAGTGTTCATTTAAATGTAAAATATGTTGAAAGTGATTATTTCTTTTAATGCATTGGTCCTGACACAAAAAGTTAAGTTTGGCACAGTTGAGGATTGGCATGAAGGCTAGTGCGGTGAGAGTTTACTTGGTAAGGGAGGGGAATAAATCTATATATATTTAAGGAAAATATTTTGTCAATGAGTCTTATTTCTGTGCTTACTAAATAAAATTTCAAACACTGATAGAAAAATCAATCTTAACATTCCAAGGAGCTCTCAATTATTCAGTAAGCACTCAGTGAACACTGTGGAGGCTGAGCCAATTATTCCTTTATTCATAATTTCGTGTGCCTGGTCCCAGACACACGGTGGCAGGGTAAGCAGCAGAGGATAAAGCAAGAGATGCCAGGTTCTGCCTGCAGTCACAGGGCCAGCTGGGGAGCCTCTTCCCTCCGGGTGCGGATGTGTATAAACAGCGCCTCCTACCTTCCAGACACCCTCTGAATGAAGGCAGAGGACAGAAGTTAAGTGACTCCCTCCAGGGATGCCAAGGCAGGTGGCCAAGAAGCAGTCTGAAAGAAAGCATTTTAAGATGCTCTCCGGCCTTTAGAAAGCTGCCACTTCGGACGAAGGCATTTGGCTTCATTGTGACCACAACTGATTGAAATGGCCTCTCATCTCTTAATTCATTGGTTGATTAGAGCATAATGCCAATAAAATGAAGGACATGGGCTTGAGCTTTCTGAAGATCAATTTTGTGGGTGCATGTTTTATCCTTGGGTATAATACCTTTTCCCTCAAGCCCAATTTTTTTAAAAAAATCAAGTAAAAATGTGTTGGGTTCACTTTTTATCCTAATTTGCTCTCCATTTGCCTTACATACACACAGACACACACACACACACACACACACACACACACACACGGCTTTGTTTTAAAAAATAAAGTAGCTGCAATGTAGGATTATCCAGAGGTTTAAGACTATCTTTCTGTTAAGCTAGAAAGAGAATGAAACAGCAGAGGTATGTTGCAATTCCATACATGAACTTATACCAATGAAAGAAATGGATGGTGAGCTGCTGTAGCACATTCTGAAACTGACCCACAAACAGGGCAAAAAACTCAACTTCCTGAAAACCTGGATACTGCTGTTAAAACTCTTTCAAGTTATAGTATCCGGCCTCCCTGACCATTGTTTCTCTTAGAAACTAGAGAAAGTGATTCGCAGAAAAACTGTCCTGGACCTTTCTCTGACCCAGCGGCAGCATTATCAGCGCCTTTCTCCCTATTCCCACAGAGCCCTGTTTTTATTTTATGGCAGAATTACTACTTTACACCTCACACTTATTGTACACCCCTCCTAACTCTCTTTGAGTTTATTGTAATCTCTGACTGTAACTTGTAAACATCTGCTTAGAATTGATGAAATGTCCCCCATTTGGGTCCCAATCAGCTCAGCAGCAAAGACTATCATATTTAGGAGCCCAGTATCACAGCAGAAGGTAAAAATGAACAAACAAAAGTGTTCTAGAGGGAGAAGCTCACAGGCTAATTCCTCTAAAGATTCCCTTGACACAAAGCTGAGACTTTGGGAACTATTAAAGGAAAATGATTACTAGAATAACATACATGTGATTAAAACACTCAGTGTACTGAACGTAGGGATTTGTCTTAGGTTAGTTTGAAATAGAGTATGCCAGAGGCTCCCCAATGTGTCCTCAAGCCTGCCTGCTCCCTCTCTGCCTCCATAAAGGGTAGAATTTGCCCCAACATATTACCCCACCCTTTGTACCCCTGTAGACATTCTTTCATCCAGAGAAGTCTTTTGAGTCATCTGGAAATGGGTATTCAAAATGTAAAAATAACTTGCAGCCTTACTGCAGGTCCAGATTGAGTGAGGCTCCTACCTGCCGGCTTTTCCTCCGTCTCACTGAGCAGCCACGTACCTAGAAACGCAGACCTCAGCCCTCCTTGGTCCTATCTTAACTGCCCCAATAGCTGTGTGAGGACAGAACATGTCTGTTTTTTAAGATATTTTATGAATCCCTTTGATTAAGTACTTGGCCATATTTTGTTACCACAAACTCTTCTGTTAATCCAGTGAACAAACATTAAACACTTACTTTGTTGCCACTCACTGTGCTAGACTCAGGGAACACACTAGTCATGCTCCTTCCTTCCTGGGAGAGACGGACAGTAAACAAAAATCAGCCCCACTGTGGTCAGTGCTATGAAGATGACAAACTTGATGGCCTGAGTGAGTTAAATAGGAATGGATGGATCAGGGATATGGGAACTGAGAACTAAGTAGGTGGTGATATTTGAACTGATAACTGGAGCATGAGAATAAGTCAGACTTTTCTTTTGCGTGCGTGTGCACCTACATATATTTTTATTTCTAGTAAAATAAATATCAACATAATATCCCAAATAAGCAAAAGTGTGTGTCTTTTTGTTTCTCAGAGAGTTTAAGGGTCATGTGACCTTAAAAGGAGAAAAACCGCTATGGTTCATCCCCAGCCGGGATTGTCCATGTTAAGGGCCATGTGACCTTAAAAGGAGAAAAACCGCTATGGTTCAGCCCCAGCCGGGATTGTCCACGTTAAGGGTCATGTGACCTTAAAAGGAGAAAAACCGCTATGGTTCATCCCCAGCCGGGATTGTCCATGTGTTGCTCCGACCTCACAAGGTGCCAGTGTGAGGGAATCGCAAACCCGTCCTATAAATAGGGCCCTGCCGGGGCTGCGGACTTTGTCCGTGGATAGCGCAGGAAGCTTGTATTGGTGACCTGTGGGACTCGGGAGTTTGCGATGGCAAAAGCCCCTTCTATCCTGTCGTGGATGTCTGATTCTGATGCCTCTTCAGCCCCCTCTACCTGTGAGGAGCGCTGCATTGGCGACTATGTCTTTGGAAAACCCCTGGGCGGGGGCTGCTGCGCCACGGTCCGGTTGGCCACACATCGGCCCACCGGCACCGAGGTCGTGGTGAAGACCCTCGCCCGGCGTTGCTTCCCGAATTCGAACAGAGAGAGGAGATGCCTGAAAGAGATGAACCACCCCAACATCAGCCAGCTGATGGAGATCCTCGTCAGCCCGGACCGGAGGCGGGTGCACCTGGTTCTGGAGCACGTGCGGGGCGGGGACCTCCAGGACCACCTGCGCACGCACGGCCGCCTCTCGGAGGGCCGGGCGCGCAAGGTGTTCCGCCAGGTGGTCTCGGCCCTGCAGTACTGCCACCAGCGCGGGTTCGCGCACCGCGACGTGAAGCCTCACAACATCCTGCTGGAGCCCGACATGACCGCCAAGCTGGCGGACTTCGGGCTCAGCCGGCACGTGTGCCCCGACCAGAAGGTGAGCACGTACTGCGGCACCCCGTACTACATGGCCCCCGAGGTGATGCGGTTCCAGCCCTACGAGCCCACCAAGGCGGACGTGTGGAGCCTGGGGGCCTCGCTGCACGTGGCGCTGACGGGGCGGCCGCCGTTCCCGGGGCGCGACTTCCGGCAGGTGCGGGCCCGCGTCCTGGCCGGGCTCTACGCGCCCCCGCGCTTCCTGTCGGGGCCGGGCCGGAGCTTCCTGCGGAGGCTGCTGACGCTCGACCCCGACCAGAGGCCCAGCCTGGAGGAGGCCATGCGCCTGCCCTGGCTCAACGTGGGGCACAGGCGCCCCCTGCAGCCCTACCGCGAGCCGCCGTGGACGCCGCGGCCCCGCCTGGACCCGCTGGTGCTGGAGCAGATGCGGGGCCTGGGCTTCGCGGAGGAGGCGGTGCGGGACTCGGTGGCCCAGTGGCGCTTCGACCGCGCCATGGGCACCTACCGCCTCCTCCGCCTCAGGGCGGAGAGGATGCCCGCCGCGGGCCGGATGCCGGGCCGCACCGTCCAGGTGAGGCCCTACCGGCCCCCCGACTCGGGGGCGGCGTCCCCTCCGCCCCGCCTGGAGCCCCTGGCGCCCCCGGCCCCCCGCCAGGGCGGCAGAGACTTCGTCACAAAGGCCCCGGCCCCGCCCGCAGCCGCCCCCGCCAGGCCCCCCCAGGAGGGCAGCCCCGCCGCCCCCGCCGAGGCCCACACCCCCGGGCGGCCGGGCCGGGCCAGGCGGGCCTGCCAGACCTTCCTCCGGCTGCTCTGCTGCGGGTTCCCCGGCCCCAAGCTGCCTAGAAGGAAGGGCGACCCTCACTGAGATCACTGAAAGGTGAGGCACTGGGGGAGGGTCAGCACCTAAGTGACTGTGGAAAGCGGTTCACAAAGAACCTGACATTGTTCCTCTTCCGTCACAGCCTGCATGCCAGTTGCAGAAGGAGACAGCTCGTCCTGCTGGACACCCTTTGGAAAGGCCGCCCACCTGCCTGCGGATCGGCTGTGGCCGCGGTGACAGCTTGCTTGGTTTCTCAGAGCGCTGTCTTGGTGGAGCGATTCACAATAAATCACAGAACTATTTAATAAAATAAAGAGTCTAATATGCTAATACAAACTGTGGATTCTTTAATGCGTCATAATCCAACATTGTTCTATTATGTATACATTATAGTTTAACAAATGCCCATCACACCTTATCATGTCTGTACCATATATTTAAAAACAATGTTTGACTACAAAATGGTCAGGTCTATTACTAGACTTTTAATTCTCTAAGGGAAAAGTTACATGGAATAAGCTGGCTTGCCTTCCTGAACCAAGAGACTTCACAGAAGAACTCATCGTAATAGAAATGATGAATGGAAAAATGCATAGGATTGTTAGAGAGTGAGAATGTTGGAGCATACTTCCAGAGAGGCCGTGGACTAGAGAGTTATCAGTGCTGACACCAGTCCAGGCCTTGAGATACGGTCTATCTATGAGACCGGCCCAGCCCTGACTCCTCATCAGCATAAGCCCGGGGACTGGGTCTACGTCAGAAGACACTGCAAGGAGCCCCTCCAGCCATGTTGGAAGGGCCCCTATGTCATGGTACTGACGACCCCCCCTGTCCTCAAAGTAGCCAGCATCTCAACCTGGGTCCATCACACCCCTTTCGGCCAGCAGACCCCTCCGTGATCCAGGAAGACTTCCTCACCAATCGGCCCATGATTGGGCCTATAAGTCTCATGACAAGGGGGAATGATAGAGCTAAATTGTCCTTCTATACTGTTTCTTTTGTGCTGTACCTGCTGTTCTGCAACTCCTCCTGCTGCCCTTCCCTGTAAACCTGCCAATAGGAGAACAGGGAAGTGGACTCAGTCTAAATTAGGCAACCTGCACAGTGCCCATGGGCGTCCTGCCCCCTGACCAATCAACAGGACCACAAACGCCCCCCCTCCTGCCCACTGCTTTAACAAGCCCCTGCCTACCAAGGCGCGCTCTCTCTCTCTCTCTCTCTCTCTCTCTCTCTCTCTCTCTCTCTCCCTCCCTCTCTCTCTCTCTCGCCCTTGAGCTGGTGATTGCTGGAGATGGGAGCCCACGCTGGCATGGAATAAAAAAAAGGCTCTTTTGTGTTTTACATCGGACTCGGCTCCCTGGTGGTCCTTGGGGATCTTGAAATCTGGGCATAACAATGATATTTTACTTTCTCAATGTGTTTTGTGTATTCATCTCATGTTTAACCTTAGGATCATCTTTAAACAGTGTAAATTGATAGATATTTAAATATAAAAGTTTGTTGAAGCTTAAAATCACCTTATTAAAGATAAAAGTTTATTGAAGATAAAAATCATCCACATTCTATATGTGTATTTTTTGGGTAAAATTGGGATTAAACCATATTATGTATATAGTAGAAGCCCGAGAACAGGCCTAGTGAGCTCTGTTCTCGGTGGATTTCCTTTATTTGCCGTGGCGGTTGCGGTGGCGGGTGGTGGTGGCCTTTGCAGCAGCGACGGTCGCTCCTGTGGTTCAATTTCCACTGTAGTTTTAAAGTTCACATGGCGGCAGTGGTGGGAGCTTCGGCTCGGCCATTCGGCGGCTGAGGGAGGACTCGCCAGGGCTGCTAACAGAAGGCGCCGTGCCGGCTCCTCACCAGCACGGCGGGTGTTCTGGGAAGGTTGTGGGCAGGCTGAGATGGCTGTGGGTGGAGAGTTCCCCCTCAAGGGTGTCTCCTTTGGTGCAGAAGCGGAGCTGCTGTGGACACAGAGGCTAAATTCTGAAGCCACACTCTCTCTGAGCCTGGGGCATAGTGACCTCTGATTTTGGTGGATTCCCATTCTCATGGGCGGAGGCAGGTGCGGCAGCGATGGTAGCTCCTGTGTCTCAATTTCCCCTGTAGTATTAAAATCCACATGGCGGTAGTGGCGGAAGCTTTGGAGCCGGCTGCTGGCGGTGGCGGCGGAAAAACTTGCTGGGGCGCAAAGTGAAGGCGCCGCGCCATCTCCCCACCAGCACAGTGCGCAGTGGCCGGGCCGAGTTGGCCGAGGGCCGGGAGACACCGCGCCATCTCTTTGCCAGCATGGCGCGCGGAGACCGGGCTGAGCCGGCTGCGGGCCGCGGCGGCGACACAAGGACTCACCAGGTGTCGCAAAAGGAAGGCACCGCACCAGCTCCCCACCACTAAGGTGCATGCGGAGACTGGGCCGAGCTGGCCACAGGCCGGCTCCTCGGGATGGTTGTGGGCAGGCGCTGAAGGCGCGGCGAAGGTCCCATATCAGCTCCCTGGTTTCCATGGCTGGCAGGCTGGCCCAGTCCTTTGGCCCCGGGGCGGAGCAAGGTCTGGCTTCCCTCATTCCCTGCGGCAGCGTCTACAGCAGGTCCGGTTTCACCGTAGTTTTAAACTCCACATGGCAGCAGCAGAGCCCTGCTTGGTCTCTAGTTGTAGCCTTCCCATTTCTGGGCCGAGCTGGCTGCGGGCGGGGAGATACTGCGCGATCGCTTCGCCAGCACAGCAAGCGTGGGGGCTGGGCCGAGCTGTCGACAGACAGGGAGACGCTGCGCCCGCTCCTCTCCAGCACAGCGGGTGGGCTGGGATGCCTGCGGTCCGGGATGGTTGCGGGCAGGGAGGTCGCGCTCAAGGAATTCTCGTCCAGGCAGGAGCCGAAGGCGCTGCGGAGGCCCGCATCAGGTCCCATGGAGGTCGGCAGGGCTGGCCCAGTCCCTGGGCCCCGGGGCGGAGCGAGGTCTGGCTCCACATGGCAGCAGCAGTGTCCTGCTTTGTGCCTAGTTGTAGTCTTCCCATTTAGCCAGCTTTCCTGTGTGTCTGGTGCGATCCCTTTCAATTTTAGCTGTAGTTTTTTTCCATTGTTGAGGAGGTGGCAGCTTAGGAGACTTCCTAGGCCGCCATCTCTCAGCATTTCATATAAAGAAAAATACTCCGAGACACATCATTATCAATATGCTAAGGGTAAAGGACAAAAAAGAAGATCTTACAAGCAGCAAGATAAAAGCAGTTGGTTACCTATAAGGGAGCACCCAAAGGACTATCAGCTGATTTCTCAACAGAAACCATGCAGGCCAGAGGGAGTGGCAAGAAATATTCAAAGTGATGAATACAAAGAACCTACAACCAAGATTACTGTATCCAGCAAAGTTATCATTCAGAATTGAAGGACAGATAAAGAGGTTCACAGATAAGAAAAAGTTAAAGGAGTTCATCACCACCAAACCAGTATTATATGAAATATATATATTTTTAAAATATGCCCAGTTTTTTTGACAAAAAATGCAAATGTAATCCAATGGAGGGAGATTAGCCTTTTCAAGGGATGGTGCTGGAATAGTTGTCAAAAAAAGAAAAGAACTTAAACCTAATCCTCACACTTTATGCAAAAAACCCCAAAAACATTAAAAATGATGAACTGACAGAAAAGAACACAAGAGAGACTCTTTGAGACGTACAACTAGGTAGAGTTCTTAGACTTCACACCAAAAGCCTAATTTATAAGAGAGAAAATTAGATAAGTTGGACCACATTAAAATAAAAAATGTTTGCTCTGCAAAAGGCTCTATTCAAAGGATGAAAAGACAAGTTAGAGTCCTGGCCAGTGTGGCTCGGTTGGAGTTTTGTCCCAAACACATTCTTCCCGTACACAAAGAGGTGGCGGTTTGATTTCTGGTCAGGGCTCATACCCAGGTTTCGAGTTTGCTCCTTGGTCAGCGTTCGAATGGGAGGCAACCAAACTATCTATCTATCTATCCATCTATCTATCTATCATCTCTATCTCTCTGACTTTCTCTCCCTCCCTCCCTCTCCCAAATCAATAAAAACATGTCCTTGATTGAGGACTAAAAACAGGGATTAGGAGAGAGCATTTTCAAATCACATACCAGACAAAAGCCTTACTCTAGCCCAGTGGTGAGGCTCAGTTGTTGATGCATCATCCCTTGCATCAGAAGGTCACTAGTTTGATTCCCGGTGAGAGGACAAACCCAGATTTTGGGATTGATCCCCAGTCGCGGCATTTGGAAGGGAACCGACTGATGTTTGTCTCTCATAAGTATTTACATCTATCACTCTCTGTTAAGCATCTCTCTCTTTCTCTTCCTCTCTCTGAAATAACACATTTTTAAAACTGTTATACTAGAATATATAAATAACATTCAATACTCGACATCAAAAGGTAATCTAGTTATAAAATTGGACGTGACACAGAAAAGACACAATTTCACCAAAGAGGATATACTGGTTGGAAATAAACACTTGAAAGGATTTTGAACAATGTTAGCCACTAGAGAAAGCACATTAAAATTACAACAAGATATCAGCACACACATATGAGAATGGCAAAAATTAAAAATAGCAATAATAGCAAATGCTGGAAAACATGCAGGGAAAATGGATCACTCATCCATTGCTGATAGAAATGTAAGATATTACATTCTCTCTGGAAAACAGCCCAGCAATTTTTTTCAAAATTAACCATGGACTAATTATACAACCCAGAAATCCACACTTGGGTATTTATCCCAGAGAAATGTCTTATTTCCACATAGTAACTTGTACATGAATGTTTATAGCAGCTTAATTCTTGATAGCCACAAACTGTAAACTGTCCAAATTTCTTCTAATGGGTGACTAAGGTTAAACAAACCATGTGATGTCCACACCAAGGGATACAACTCAGCAATGGGAAAGGAACAAACTGTGGATACACACATCTTGGAGGAACCACAAGGAAATTATGCCAAATGAATAAAGCCAATCTCAAAAGTATACATGCAGGATGCTTCCACTTATTTAACATTTGTGAAATCTCTATATATAAAAGGCTAACATGCAAAGTGTCCCCTCAGGAGTGTGACCAGGAAACTAAGAGTTCAATCACTCGCTATGATGTGCACTGACCAGTAGGGGGCAGCATGGAATGAAGGCAGGCCCCAGCCAGCAGCCAGAGGCCCCAATTGGCCCTGATCACCAGCCAGGCCTACGGACACTACCCACACACAAATTTTGTGCACCAGGCCTCTAGTCACATAATAGAGATGGAGAATAGGTTATTGGTTGCCAGGGGATAGGGTTAGGATTGGGGAGGAGAAGATGGTTGTGGCTATAAAGTGGTGACAGAAAGGAGTCTGGTGGTGATGTGTAGAGTTGAACATTTTGATTGTGGTGGTGATTATCCAAGGTTCCACATATGAAAAAATAGCTTGGGGCACACATACTCACACACACATACACACACACACTCACGCCCACACAAAGTAACTGGTGAAATTTAAATAAGCTCTATAGATTGTATCAATATCAATTTCTTGACTTGGATGCTGTGCTATAGTTCCATAAGATATGAACACTGAAGGAGACTGGAGGAAGCATGCACTGGAGTCCTCTGTACATTTTCTGTGAATGTCTGTGAATTTATAATTATTTCAAAATAAACAGAAAGTTATTATGAACATAATTTATTGATGACAAATAGTTTTGCCATATATGCTGAAAAGACTCCTATATTTGTTAAACTTTCCTGAAAGTAAAACCCTCTTCCTTCTCTTCCCTTTTATGGAAAAAATCTTTCAATAGAATTATTTTGACATGCTAAGCTGCTGTGAAAAACACGGGCAAATGAGAATTATCTAATTGCCAGGTGTCCATAGATAAACTGGACGAGCTGCCATTTTAAGAAAAAGCTAAAATAAGGTGGGATGAAAACATACCTATCGTCTTTACATTTTCTCCTGGACACATTGTAGGTTGCTTAAAACTCAACATTGTTTTTTTTTTCCTTTTTCCTTATTTATTTTGTTGTATAACCTTAAAAAAGGGCACAGATGTTGCAAAATTGTAAACAAAAAATAATTGTTGCTGTTTGTTAAGTGAGGCCCTCCACTTACAAATCAAAATAGCTCATAACAAGAGCAGGCCAGGTAACTCAGTTAAAGCATTAACTGGATACACGAAGGTTGTAGGCTCAACCCCTGATCAGGGCACATAGCATGTTTCTCTCTTGCATCAATGTTTCTCTGTCTCTCCCTCTCCCTCTCCCTTTTTACTCCTTCCCCAACTCTCTAAAATGAAAATAAATTTTAAAAAATCCTTGGGTGAGAATTAAGGCAAATAATTTTTTAAAGAAAAAATTTAAAAATACAGCTTATCAAAATTTATGGGATGTAGCAAGAACAGGGTTTGGAGTAAAATTTATAGTATCAAATACATATATTAGTAGAGAAGATCTAAAATTTTTCAAAAGTCTTAGCTTCCACCTTAGCAAACTAGAGAAAGAAGAACATTTTAAGCCTAATATGAGCAGAGGAAAGGAAATAATACAAATTCAAGCAGAAATTAGTGAAACTGAAAACAGGAAAATATAGAGTAAATCAATGAAACAAAAACCTGATTCTTTGAAAACACCAACAAAATTGATGAACCTCTGCTAGGCTTACCAAGTAAAAGAGAGAGAAGACAGAAATGTGCTGATGATCAGTACATGTGCTTACCAGTGCAAGTACTGATACCAGGATGAACCTTGAAATACTCTAAGTGAGAGAGGTCTGCCACCAGGACCACATGTTATATGATTCCATTCACACAAAATGTCCGGACCAAGGCAATATACAGAGAACAAAAGTAGATTAGTGGTTGCCTAAGGCTTGGCCCGAAAAGGGGTAAGAGAATTGGTGGGTGACAGCTAAAGGGTATCTGGTTTATTCTGAGGAGATGAAAATGTTCTGAAATTAACATTGATGGCAAATAAACATAGCTGTGAATATATGAAAAACCATTGAGTCACACACTTTAAATGGATGAATTGTATAGTGTATGATCTCTATCTCAGTAAAGGTATCTAAAAACAGTAAGGTGCAAGACATCGTATATAACAGGTTAATATTTGTTTAAGAACAGACAGGGGAGCTTTGATAATATTTCAACACCAAATGCTTATCCATGCATAATATTTCAGGGAGGACACAGGGAACCGAACACATTTATCGCCTTCAGGAAAGAGAAGTGGTGGCTGAGGGACTTGTATAGAAGAAACTTTACATTGTATTTTCCTTCTGCACCATCTGAATTTTATACCATGTGCAGATGGTATAAAATGGACAGATTAAACAACAAAGCTAATGAAATTTAAGATTTGGGGTCCCTCACTAGCATCGGCCTTTCATAAGGCCATAGGAGGGGATCTAAGGGAGTTTACATGGTCATATGTTTTTGTAAAAACTGCTAAAATGAGATGTAACTTCAAACAGCTAATATTGCTGTTTCTTTGCACTCCAAATCCCTCTCCACTGGCTTCTCTTATGTGTGATGTGTGGGGGAGGCAGAAGGAGAACTTGGCTGTCAGCATTCTGGGGGCATGGTTAAGGGAGAGTAGACTCCACAGAGTGATGTGGATGGCAATCCTTCCATGCAGTTAAGTTATTGCTGGTCAACCTGGCGTCAGAAATGAATTCCAGAGATACCCTTGTTATCCACTGTGCCACGCATCTGTCATCGTAGCAAGAAGGTGCAGGAATGGAAGTTCCATTGCACAGCATGTCCTACCACACTCAGTACCGTGAATACACGGGCCCGGGAAGAAAACAAGGTTTGAAGTGGATAGTCACAAGACCCTCTGGGAAAATTGGAAGCAGAGGATTAGGTTCTCATCAATGCACAGTCAAAATAGAAGCTCTTTCCTGTCAGAAATTTACTTAATGCTGCAAACATCAGTTGTTATTTATAAAACATTTTTTTAAAGTGGTTTCTGGCCCTGGAGTCAAAGTTTCTAGTTGCTTCTCACCTGTAAAAGTTGAAGAAACATTTGCCTGTTCTCCTGTCAGTTTCATAAATTATTCCATTTAATTATTTTTTTGTCATTTTTAAGTGATACAGTATTTTAAAAAGCCATTTTGATTCCATTTATTATATATTTATATGTTGTACCTGGACACGGGCTGCTGTGGCTCAGTCTGGTTAAATGAAAAAAAAAGAAAAGAGAAAGCACGCTTTTCTAATATGTTTAATTTCACAATTCTTGTGGGTATACAATAATTTTTGTTGTTGCATTGCCTGTGCAGAAATAGAGATTGTCTGGTTTGCTGACTCTAGAACACACAACATATAATTGTCCATGTGAGAAATAATCCGGGTCTAGATCTGAACAGCACAATTCTAAAGATTGGCCCTGGGCTTTGTTGAAGGTGATTGCCAACGCCAATCGAATTGGGACTTGAAATGCCATATCCGTTGGGATCATAGGAATTTGAGGAATGAGGACATCTTCACCTTTGAAAGTTCCTGTCAAGATTGTTGCTTCCAGGACATTGCTCATTAATTTTTTTTACTGCAAGCCATGTGCCATTGTATGGATTCCCTCCTCACTCTGCTCAGTTGAGGCCAGATTACCCTTTTCTATTCTGAGAAGTTTTTGTAATTGGTATTACTTCTTCCGTGAATGTTTGAATGAATTCACCTCTGGTTTTCTTTGTGGAATTATGAAATTCAATTTATTTAATACACAAAGGACTACTCACTTTTTTCCCTTTTAAAAAATATTTTTATTGATATTTTACAGAGAGAAAGGGAGAGAGATAGAGAGCTAGAAACGTCAATGAGAGAGAAACATTGACCAGCTGCCTCTTGCACACCCCCTACTGGGGACGTGCCTGCAACCAATGTACATGCCCTTGACCGGAATCGAACCTGGGACTTTTCAGTCCGCAGAACAACGCTCTACCACTGAGCCTTTTTTCGGTTTCGGCCTTTTTTTCCTTTTTTAAAAAAATATACTTTTATTAATTTCAGAGAGGAAGGTAGAGGGGTGAAAATAGAAACCGATGATGAGAGGGAATCATTGACTGGTCTCCTCCTGCACATCCCCTACTAGGCATCCAGCCCACAACCCAGGCATGTGCCCTTGACTGGAATCAAACCCAGGACCCTTCAGTCCATAGGCAGATGCTCTATCCACTGAGACAAGCCAGCTAGGGCTTGACATTTATGGTAAGTTGGTGTTGCCCTAAGAATTTTTCCAATAAGTGGGATGGAGAGGGCCAATGGGGAGAAACCAGGGACATCTGTAAGACTTTCAACAGCAACGATAAATAGTTCTTCCAATGAATACAAATTAAGTTTATTAGCATATTTACTTGTTAAATGCTCTTTTACTCATTTATGCAGAATTGCTGTTAATTTCCCCCTTCAATTCCTAAGGCTTAGACTGATTAGTAATCAGGGATGGGCAAACTTTTTGACTCGAGGGCCACAATGGGTTCTTAAACTGGACCTGAGGGCCAGAACAAATGCAATCTGACCATGCTGGCACTCTCATCTTGGGCTGCTGGTGAAGGAGCGGAGGGGAGAGCAAGAGAACCCTCCGCTCTTTGGGCTCCGAGGGCCAGATAGAACAGCCAAACGGGCCTGATCCAGCCCGTGGGCCATAGTTTGCCCATGGCTCGATTAGTTGTACCTTCACCTCAGTCTCTGTCCCTCAATTATGAGCCTCATTAGGTTTATCTATTTTATTATCTTTTCCAGTTGTTGGCTATGTTGGTTCTCTGTTTACTATTCCACTATTATTGAAGTAGCTGCTTAGATTGGGAGGATAATAAACTTCTTCTGTAAAGGGCCAGACAGCAATTACTTTAGGCTTTGGAGCTCAGGGTTCTTTTCCATCTTGCACAAATCTGTTGTGGTCACTTTCCTAGCAATTTTTAACATTTTGTTTTATTCATTAGGTGATAACTTCAAGATTTAGATAGAAGCATGGATGGATAGGATTTTATCTGATTATAATAGAGAATACTTATTTAGCCTACAATGTTACTATGCTGTTAACAGTACAAAAGAAGCCACAGACATACACATAAGGATGAGTGTGGCTGTGACTCAATGAGCCTTTATTTACAAAACCAGGTGGAGGGCTGGATTTGGCCTGTGGGCATGTTTGCTGGCCCCTGGCTTAGGGCATCAGATCCCATATAGACCTGTTTCCATGGTCATTTCTCTTGGCTTTTGTCCACATCTTGTCTTAGCAAGTCAGGTTATTTTGAACTGAGCCACAGATCACCCTTGACGAACTGTAGACAGTTCAAAGATCTGGACGATGTTGTTCTCCTTGATAACTTCCTTTTGCTTCTGCCAGGCAGGTAGACATTAGTCACTTGTAGTCCCTTTTAATCCAAACAGGGATTGAGATCATTTGAATCTGGATGAACTCTTTCTCATTTCAAATTAAAACCTGAGTTGTCTAATTTTTCCTTGCAGCCCTCAACCCTAATTTTTATCCCTTCAGACAGCCCCATGCGTCTGTTAAAAACTGTGTTTAGCTTCTAGACCTCTTGGCCTCTACTTTCAGGACTGGCAGAAGCAGTCTCAAATGGCAAGCTCATCTCTCCTTTCCTATGGACACTTGGGACTCTCACCCCCCTCACACACACACACACACCCCAAGTGCTCATTCTCTCTCTCTCTCTCTCTCTCTCTCTCTCTCTCTCTCTCTCTCTCAAGTGCTCATTCTCTCTCTCTCTCTCTCTCTCTCTCTCTCTCTCTCTCTCTCTCTCTCTCTCTCTCTCCACACACACACACACCCCCAAGTGCTCATTCTCTCTCTCTCTCTCTCTCTCTCTTTCTAACTCTCACTCTGATAGCCTGTGTAAGGCTGCCCCCACGTGGGCAGCCTCATCACAGATTTTAATCCCATAAATCCTTATGCATTGTTTGCTTTCTGATATTTTCAAACAGATATACAGGGGTGGACAAAAGTAGGTTAATAATAATAAATCATACAATAATTATAATAGATAAATAATATAGTAATAAACATTTCCCATACTGACAACTGTAAACTTATTTTGCCCACTCCTGTATAATTTCTCCAGCCTTTTGGGTGTTTTTAATGAGAGAGCAGGCCCAAGACATCTGCTCTGCCATTGCTGCAAAGAGAGCTCTCTTCATTCTCATCATTCTGGGTCAATATTTCCTAGTGCAAAATGTGCCTTTTCAATGTATAGATTTGAGTCTTTCATTGAGGAAATTGTTGATTTTCTACTTAGAACTTCAATTACGAATGTTAGCTTTGTTGCTCATCTTTCTCTTATTTCTGTAATTATTAATCCTGCCGCCCAATGAGGAAAAAAACATAAATATGAATAAAATGGCAATAACTATGTACCTATCAATAACCACTTTAATTGTAAAGACATAGGGTAGCTGAGTAGCCATGCTTCCTACATTTGAGCTAATTTCTGAGATGAACATACATGTTTCTCATCACATCTTGGTGAGTGTAAAGGTAGTGAGTGTTGACAGATTATGATGGAGGAGAGAAAAAATTTCAAGTGGAGACAAAATGCTAAATTTCAGATCAATTGTTCAACGGTAAGAATGTATCTGAAGGTCAAAGAGCAAGATATACACATGTGATAGGTGCTGTGCCAATGTAACTAAGAAGAAACGAGGAAGGCAATGAACAAATGAAAAACTATTAATTGTGCCTGAATAAGTAAAAAATAAATTCAATACCTATTAGCCTAAAGTTAGTCCAGAAGAAGGCAAGCTGTTTGTATAAGAACGTAAATAATCACAGCAAGTGATACTGACGCTTTTGTGGCATCGGCAGACGGGGCCTCGGCTTCAAGGTTTGAATGAGTGAGAATAAGGAGCGCTGACTTGGTGAGTGGCTAAGAGATCCCATGGCTGCTGTGGTGTGGGCAGGAACTTGCCGAGTTCCTCAATGATAGAAACAGGGCTCATCTGTCAACAGGCTTTCTACCTGGATAAAATGCATCTAAATTGGAAAAAGATGCCTACAAAACCACATAACAATGAGTGAGGAGGAGAAGTAAGTACTGAGTTTAAAGCAGTAATTTTCAACTATCATGATGCAAGAAATTTTAGAACATGCGATACCTAACTATTTAGCCAGGGGCAATGAGCTCTTTCCTCTTTTTAATTTTATTTTATTAAGTTATTTTCTGTGTACATAGTTTACCATTGCCACCCCTCACCTCCCATTTATGCCCTCCCTCCCCAGAGTTCTGTGTTCATTGGTTGTACTTATGTTCATGCCTACCAGTCCCTCGGTTGTTCTCCTATCTCCCCCCAGGTCTCCTTCCCCTCCCCGCTGTCATTTGACAATCTGCTTGTTTTATGGTGACCATCTCAGGACCCCATGAATAAAATCTGCTCCTCATTTGGCAGTCTGCTTGTATTATGGTGACTATCTCAGGACCATATGAATAGAGTCAGCTCCTCCTCTGGTTTTCACCGCCCCTTCCCTTGTGTCCCACTGCTTCCCCTGGGACACTCGGCTCACCCGGCGCCCTGGGACACTCGGCTCACCCGGGGCACTCGGCACCCTAGGACACTCGGCTCACCCGGGGCACTCGGCCCCCTTGGACACTCGGCTCACCCGGGGCACTCGGCCCCCTTGGACTCTCGGCTCACCCGGGGCACTCGGCCCCCTGGGACACTCGGTTCACCCGGGGCTCTCGGCCCCCTGGGACAGTCAGCTCACCCGGGGGACTCGGCCCCATGGGACACTCGGCTCACCCGGGACACCCTTCCCCTTTGGGGGGTATGGCTTACCCGGGGCACATGGCCCCCTGGGACACTCGGCTCACCCGGGGCACTCGGCCCCCTGGGATACTCGGCTCACCCGGGGCACTCGGCCCCCTGGGACACACGGCTCACCCGGGACACCCTTCCCCTTAGGGGGGTACGGCTTAACCGGGGCATATGGCCCCCTGGGACACTCGGCTCACCCGGGGCACTCGGCCCCCTGGGACACTCGGCTCACCCGGGGCACTCGGCCCCCTGGGACACTCGGCTCACCCGGGGCACTCGGCCCCATGGGACACGTGGCTCACCCGGGGCACTCGGCCCCATGGGACACTCGGCTCACCCGGGGCACACGGCCCCTCTAGGGTGTTGGGGTTGCATATTGGAGGCGCCGCGCTAGCTCCTTGCTAGCATGGGGGGCAGGCTGGGACAGCTGCAGTTGGGCTGAGATGGTTGCAGGCGGGGGGACCACCTTCAAATGTGTCTCGTTCGGTGTGGGAGCGGAGCAGCTGCAGACATGGAGGCTAAGTTCTGAGGTTGCCCACTCCCTGAGCCCAAGGCGTGGTGAGCTCTGTTTTTGGTGGATTTCCTTTATTCTCGGCGGCAGTGGCGGGTGGCAGTGCCAGGTGCAATATTGACGGTCGCTCCTGTGGTTCAATTACCACTGTAGTTTTAAAGTTCATATGGCGGTGGTGGTGAGAGCTTTGGCTTGGCCATGTGGCATCGGAGGATGGGCTCGCCTGGGTGGGTAATGGAAGACACTGGGCCATTTCCTCACCAGCGCGCTCCATATCCCTCCCTTCATGGTGGGTGTGCTGGGAAGATTGTGGGCGGGCTGTGATGGCTGCATGGGGAGAGTCCGCCCTCAATGGTGTCCTCTTTGTTGCGGATGTGGAGCTGCTGTGGATGCAGAGGCTAATTTCTGAAGCCACACTCTCTATGAGCCCGGTGTGTAGTGAGCTCTGATTTCGGTGGATTCCCATTCTTGGGGGCTGCGGTGGGTGCGGCAGCGATGGTAGCTCCTGTGGCTCAATTTCCCCTGTAGTTTTAAAATCCGCATGGTGGTAGTGTCTGATGCTTTGGCCTGGCCATGTGGCAGCGGAGAGAGGATTCTCCGGGTCTGCCAATGGAAGGCCCAGCGCCAGCACAGCGCGCGCGAAGGCCTGGCAGAGCAGGCTGCGGGCGGTGGCCGGGAGTCCCCGTGATGTCTTAGTCTTTCAGACTTAGTGGAATGCTTCCCCTGAGCCAGGACAAGCAGCACCACCACCACAAATATTGGCCAGCTCAGTGCTGCCCCTCTACAGGTGACAGTAGGGGCATCCTCACCTCGGTAGGCCTTTGCTCTTGGAGGTCTTAACCAGTGGAAGGCAGCATGGAACAGAACTGCCCCACCTTCTCAGTCCTCCTCTCGCCGTAATTTTAAACTCCACATGGCAACTGCGGCGCCCTGCTTGGTGTCTAGTTGTAGCCTTCCCATTTCTGGGCCGAGCTGGTTGTGCGGGAGGGGAGACTCTGCGCCCGCTCCTCTCTAGCACTGTGGGCGGGCTGGGAGGTCGTGCTCACGGGCTTCTCGTCCAGGCAGGAGCCAAAGGCGCGGCGAAGGCGCGGCAGCAGCGGCGGTGGCGGCTGCGTAGGCCCCCATCAGCTCCTGTAGTGGCGGCAGGGCTGGCCCACTCCCTGGGCCCCGGGGTGGAGCGAGGTCTGGCTTCCCTCATTCCCGGCAGCAGCGGCTCCGGCAGGTTCAGTTTCGCTGTAGTTTTAAACTCCACATAGCAGCAGCAACGTCCTGCTTGTTGTCTAGTTGTAGCCTTCCCATTTTGCCAGCTTTCCTGTGGGTCTGGTGCGATCCCTTTTGGTTTTATCTGTTGTTTTTTTCCAAATTGTTGAGGAGATGGCGGCCCAGGATACTGCCGCCATCTTGCTTCGGTCTCTCTTTCCTCTTGATTATCAACAAAATGACAACACCCAATACAACAAAAGCCACCCAGTGTGAATGAATCAAAATTATACCCCCCCCCGCCCTTTTTTTTTGGTCAGACCAGCAAAATATATAGTTTTGGTGGGCCACAGAATTTTAGTAATTAGTTTATGTGTGCTATGAGCCAAAAAAGGTTGCAAATCACTGGTTTTAAGCCTCACATGACTAACTCACGCCAGTGTTTGTTGAAAAGCATTTGAGGGCTACAGTTTAAGTCACTTGGGACTTAAACTTACAAACTTTCAGAAACTAACATGATTACATGTATTGAAAGTTCTGTGAATTCTTCTCCAAATCTATTTTAACCCTTTTTTAACCCGAGTTTTCTAGTATGTTCCTATCAGTTCAAAACCTTGTCCAAAAAGTCTGGGCAAGCCAAAACCGGTTTGGCTCAGTGGATAGACTCTAGAGCGTAGGCCTGTGGACTTAAAGGTACAAGGTTCGATTCTGGTCAAGGGTATGTACCTTGGTTGAGGGCACATTCCCAGGAGGCAGCTGATCCATGTCTCTCTCTTATGGATGTTTCTAACTCTCTATCCCTCTCCCTCTCTGTAAAAAAAAATCAATAAGATATATATTTAAAAACTTTTTTCAGTAGCTTTTGACATTTTCAAAGAACTCCCTCTTTACACATGACATTAAAGCACCATGTATGATAGTTGTAAACACGGTATAGAGTTAAAATTATGTGAAAACAATATGACAGAAAAGAACTTTTTAAAAACCTATTAACTAGATCGATGCAAAAGTGGGTAATTTCTTTTCTTTCTTTCTTTTTTCTGTAATATCTTTTTAAAGAAAAATTTTCTTTCTGGAATAAATAAACATCATAAGGGGGTAGAAACGGGTGTTGTACTGGGAGCCAGTTGGTCCTGCCTTAAAAATTAACGTGCCGAGGGGCTGTGAGAAGGCGGCAGGGCCACGTCCCCATGTCAAACCCTCCGTTAGGCTCCCTGGTAACTTGGGCTGAAAACAGAAGCAGCCAATGTCCACGTCCCTTAGGAGCCAGGCCATGTGCTCTGATGCCCTGGCTAACATCTCCGCCGGGGCTTCGGCGACACCCTGAGGCTGGGCGGGCTGTCTGCCTCCCCCTGCCAGTCCCCGGTCCTGGCAAATGCGATGGGTGACCGCCTGTGTGAGGCGCTGCAGGGAGAGAACGGGTGAAGCTGAGCCTTGGTGCTGGGCAGGCGGAGGCGCTCCCACACCTGCTGTGTCACCGCTCTCCCGGCAGGGGGCGCCACCCGGCCGACCGGCGACCGCGCAGGCCGCTCCCAGGACCGCGGAGAGGCTGGTTTCCCGGGAAACGGCGTCCGGCGTGCTCGCCCCACCAGCACCCAGTTTCTTTTTCCGGGGGGGACAGAGAAGGGGGCGCCATGAGGTTGGGGCGCCGTCACACACAGACGCCCCCTCGGGGAATCTGACTCGCTCCCGCCCTGAAGCCTCGGGGGAGCCCGCGGCCCTCCCGTCGCCGCGCAGGGGGCACCGGCGCGGGCGGGCGCTGACCTTCACTCTGCCGCAGGAGTCAGGCCCAAATCCGGCCATTCTCTGGAACATATTGTCCCACGGAAGAAGCCGCCGCCGCCGGGAAAGAGACCGAGGCCGGCAGGGTCGCCGCAGCCCTCACAGGCGCCGCTCCTCCAGCGCGGCCCGGACGGACGGTTTCTGGCCGAGGCAGGGCGAGTCGCCGGCGCTCGCGCAGACGGAGGAGCGGCCCCGCCACTCGCCGGCGGTGCCGAACCCGAAGCCCGTTCAGCCCGCGGGCGCCGAGCGGAACCCGAGGGGCGCGAAGAGCACAGGCGCACTGCGCACGCGCGGGCCGCCGCCGCGCGGTGGGCGGGGCCTTCTGCCTCCAGGCGCCTCAGGGACCAGGGAGTCTCTCCCTTTTGCCTGTCACCCGCCCAGACGCCTTGGCTTCCTGGTGGCTGAGAAATGGCTTTTGGGGCAATCCTTTGTCGCCGCCAAAGCGTTCTAATTCTGAAATCAAGGTCATGAAATCTCGCCCACGCACAACTTTTCTTTGTCAGCATTCAGATCTCAGTGCTTGCACCGCTTATTTCTCATTTATCTCCCTCTTCCTTTTCTACTCAGTTTGCAATCCAAGATGCATAACTGGACGTCCACCCCATTGCCTTTCTGTAGTACTAACTACTGTGCAGATGAGCGCAGGGCCCTTGACCCCAGGGCCCTCGAACCTGCGATTCTCTTGTGCTCAGGCTGGCACTCTAACCCCAGCACACCGGCCAAGGCCATCTGTCCTTCTTTTTTGGTGGTTGTTAATCCTCACCAGAGGATCAATTGATTTTTAGGGAGCGTGGAAGAGAGAGGGGAAGACAGACATGTCCATGTGAGTGAAACAGGTCAATTGGACCTGGACTGGGGAGGAAGGAACCTGCAAAGTATGTGCCCTTGACCGGAACCAGAATTGAATTCCTCAGGACCCTTTGATCCGCAGGCTGATGTCCTATCCACTGAGCCCAACCGGATAGGGCTGCACTTCTCAATCAGGGTAAATCTTTTTCCAGTTTAAAATCAATCCTTCAGTCTGTGTTTCTCAGCTCATTACTTTTTGCCTTTTCAAGGATTTTGCCCCAGCAACCACCCCCAATCTGCCCCATATTTTCAACTTTCCTTCTTTGGTACTTTCCCATAAGAAGAGTTAAGCAAGCTTAAAACTCACACCTGTCAAAAGGACTAGTACAGCTGAAGCCGGTTTGGCTCAGTGGATAGAGCCTCAGTCTTCGGAATGAAGGGTCCCAGGATCAATTCTGGTCAAGGTCATGTGCATTGGTTGCGGGCACATCCCTGGTAGGGGGTGTGCAGAAGGCAGCTGGTCCATGTTTCTCTCTCATCGTTATTTCTAGCTCTCTATCCCTCTCCCTTCCTCAATAATCAATAGAATATATATTTTTTAAAAGGACTAGTATCAAAAATTCAACAAACAAGTATTGACAACAATGTGGGAAAAAAAGGATCTTGTACATTGTTGGTGGAATTGTAAATTCATGTAGCCATTATGGAAAACAGTATGGATATGCCTCAAAACAAAAATAGAACTGCCATGATCCCAGTTCTGGGTGTTTATCTGAAGACAACAAAAATAATCATTTGAAAAGATATGTACACCACTATGTTCATTGCAGCATTATTTACAGATGAATGGATAAAGAAAATGTGATATATTACATATGCATATATTACTGAGCAATAAAAAAGAATGAAATCTTCCGATTAGCAACAACATGGAAGACCTAGAGGATATTATGCTAAGTGAAATGAATCTAACAGAGAAAGACAAATACTCTATGATTTCACTTACAGGTGGAACTTAAAAAGATAAAACAAATTAACAAAACCAAATTGAAACAGACTCATACATACAGAGAACAACAATCTGATGGTTGCCAGAGGGGAGGCAGATGAGAGGTAAACGTTGGGTGAAGAAGGCGAAGGGAAACAAGAGATACAAACTGGCAGTTATAAAATTAATAAGTCATGTCAAGTACAGCATAGGGCAGTGTTTCCCAAACTTCTCTTGTGATGAGAATCACCTGGTGGAGTTGTTAAAATACAGATTCCTGAGTCCCAACTAAGAAGTGCTAAACTAGAATTTTGGGGAACATATAGGTAAAATTGTATACTTAACTAGTGCTCTAAGCTTAGAACCATCACAAAGATGGCTGCACCCACAGCTGAGGCCACGTTCCCAGAAGGAGCCTTAATGAGCAATCAGCAGGGATCTGAGGCTACGTCCTTCCCCACCCCCATGGGGCCTAACAGGGCATCTCAGGTCGCATCCCCCCCACCCGGCAGGGCTTGACAGGGGACCTCAAGGTGCACTTCTAGTCTGGTGCTGGGCTAGGGGACCTCAGGCTGCTCCCCAGCCCCAACGCCAGGCTGGGGAATCTCAGGCTGTGCCCTCCCACCAGATGGGACTTGACAGGGGACTTCAGGCCTCACCCCCAACCAGCGAGGCTTGACAGGGGATCTCGGGCCATGTCCCCCACCTGGTAAGGCTTGACAGAGGACCGCAAGGTGAGCCCCCGCCCCGGACTGGGCTGGGGGACCTCAGGCCACGCCCCCCATACTGGCACTGGGCCAGAGGACCTGAGGCTACACCCCCTGCCCAGCAGGGCTTGACGAGGGTGAGACTGGCCAGGTCTGGATCTCACCCAACTTTGAGGCGCATGTGGGTGGGTGGGGACTTGACTCTGGGTCCCATGGTGAGTCCCAGACTCTGACAGGAGGAAGGTTTTCATATACATTTTACTAGTTTTATTTCATCTCTGACACTTCCATTATAGATAAAGGGCAAATAGCAATATTAAATTATTTCCTTTAATTAATCCCCTTCTAATATGCACGAATTTTGTGCACTGGATCACTAGTATAGTTAATAATATTCTAATAACAGTGTGGTAACTAAACGTATTGTGGTGATCATATAATAAGGTATATAAATGTTGAATCATTAGGTTGTACCCCTGAAACTAATATACTATTGTATGTCAACTATGTTTTAATAAAAATAAATTAACTAATTGAATTTTAAAATGGTAAAAAAGCAACCCATACATTTTTAATCTTGCATATGTCTATCTCTATATTGTCCCTTCAATGTCAAATGCCTTTGATGTCAAAGATATAACCCAAAATAAGTCAACAAAATGGTAGATTAGAGAAAAAAAAACTTAAAAACAAGCCCAAATTATTATTATAATATCAGATAAAATAAGAAGTATTAAATCTGACACAAACCACAGTAAAAAAGAACAGAAAACAAAAAAAAAACAAAGCTATTGGAAATTAAAAATATGACAGCAGAAATGAAAACATTGGATGATAATATCAAAGAAAATTCCCAGAAAGTTGAGCAAAAGACAAAGAAAATAAAAAATAAATATAGGAAATAAAAGATAAGAAAATCTGTGTGTAGGAGAAACCAAGATGGTGGCATAAGGTAAACACCTAAATGTAGCCTACCACAACAATTTTAAAATTACAAATGGAAAACAGAGCGGACATTGTCCAGAACCTACAGAAAGCTGGCTGAGTGGAAGCTCTACCAACTAGAAGAGACAAGGATGCAGAGCCTCAGGAGGTGTGGAGGTGCGGAGATCCGTGAGCGTGGAAAGGGTGGGTAGCTGAATGGGCTGCTGGCTTACTCGAGGCATACACGGAGAGGGTAGGCAGCTAATGCTCGGCTAGCTTTCTCGTTTGGGAGGAAAATAAAACTTCCCGATTGCACTGATAGCCAGCTCCAGTCAGGGAGAAATTGGGCTGTTGGGCAGCGGGGAAAAACCCGAGGGCAGCCCTCTCTCAGAGGCGCGCACAGCCAGCAGCCATTACTTCGGGACTCAGTGAAAAGGACCCTCTTAGGGTGGGGCTGATGGGAAACTAAAGCTTGTCTGCACCACCCTGAGACCCCACCCCATCCAAGCTGAGCACAGAAGCCTCCCAGTGGCTGGGTTTCTTGTTCTGGAGGAAAAAAAAAAACCTCCCAACTGTACTGATAGCCAGCTCTGGTCAGGGAGAAACTGACTGTCAGGCAGCAGGTGAAACTTGAGAGCAGCCTTCTCTCAGAGACGCCTGCAGCCAGCAGCCATTACTGCAGGACTCAGCAAACAGGACCTTCTTAGGGCGGGGCTGATGGGAAACCAAAGCTTGTGTGCACCACCCTGAGACTCCACCCCATCCAAGCTGAGCACAGAAGCCCTCCTAGCTGAGACACTGCTGATCCTCATAGCCAATTGGCTTGGAGATCAACTCTCCCCAGTGATACCAACAATAAGCAAGGCTTAACTACAACAAGACTGCACACACAGCCCACAAAGGGCTGCACCAACAGGGTCCACCACAGGTAACTGGGGAAGCTGAACTACTTACTGGGCTCTGCTAGGACACCTAGCTTGCAAAGCCACTCCATCAACTCAGGGAAGCAGCTAAAATGCAGAGACAATGAGGCAGGCCACAAATGAAGGAAATGGAGAAAAGCAAAAGAAGGGATATAGAGTTCAAAACCACAGTTATAAGGTTTTTCAAAAATTTCCTAGAAAAAGCGAATTAATTAAATGAGACATTTGAGGATATGAAAAGGGATCAACTAGAAATTAAGCATACACTGACTGAAATAAAAAATATTATTCAGAAACCTAAAAGCAGACTAGAAGACATCCCTGAAAATAAGACCTAGCGCATCTTTGGGAGCAAAAATTAATGTAAGACACTGTCTTATTTTCAGGAAAACAGGGTAATACATAGAAACAAACACAGGGAAACAGTGAAAATTTGAAGACAAAGAAACATGTCACAAACGAAAATACAAAAGAAATTGCCAAAAAAAGAACTAGATGGAATGGAAGCAACAAATTATCAGGTACAGAGTTCAAAACAATGGTTATAAGGATGCCCAAGGTATTTAGTGATAACATCAAGGAACTTAGTGGCAACTTCAAGGAACTTTGAGAGAACATCAATGACATAAAAAGGACCGATAAAAATGAAGCACACACTACCTGAAGTGAAGAGTAATTTCAGGGAATCAATAGTAGAGGACACCAAGATTCAAATCAGCAATTGGGCATATGAGGAAGCAAAAACCATCCCATCAGAACAGCAAAAAGAGAATGGGAGGTGAGGAGTGGGACTGGTGAGTATAGATAACCAACCTCAGAAGTGTTGCTGCAAAAGGGAGCAGAGTTAGATGACTATGTAGGCTCAATAGAGAGTCATTTGTAATGGAGGTTTTAGGGCAGTTTGCACAATGGTGGGGCAATTGCAGAGAGGGTGAGACCCAGGATGCAGGAAACAGCCTACCTTGGAGCAGTGAGAGGGATGAGATGGAGACTGCATGTGGAGACACTGCCATTGGCAGGAGTAGAGGCCCTTCATCCCGGTGACAGCAGAGGAAGAAGGAAGGAAGGACCTAGGGGAAGGTGTGGGCCCTGACAAGGGGAGAATTTTGTATGAGATTGTTTCCTCGTTCAGTGTTCTCTGCGGCCAATACTGAGAGCAGAGATGGGCAGAAGGTGAGTGGTCAGGCACCTGTGCTACGGCTTTGAGGAGAGAGGAAGGGCAGTAAAATAGTAATAGTCATTTTGGAGAGTGGGGACACCAATCCAGAAGGATTGCAGGCAGGTGACTAAGATGGCCTGGCAGACTTGAGGGCCATCTGAGATTTGTGGTTATGAATTCAAATGTATTTTTATTCATTTCAGACAGAGGGAGAGGGAGAGAAACATCAATGGTGAGATAGAATCATTAATAGGCTGCCACCTGTATGCCCCCTACTGTAGATCAAGCCAATAACCCAAGCATGAACCCTGACAGGGAATTGAGCCCTGATCTCCTGGTTCATGGGTCAACACTCAGTCACTGAGCCACACTGGCCAGGTGTGGTTATGAATTTAAAGTGAGATCTGTCAGCATGCCTGTGGGTTGTTGCTTTTTCCCAGCAATATAACCTGTTTGGGTACAGGTGAGGTATAAGGATATATTAAAGAGGGCTAAGTCATTTTTTTTCCACAAAAGAGAAAGACAAGGTATAAGTCCTTTAGTGAAAATGTTTATTTCTTTTTACAACATGATAAGATCACACTGGTGGTTAATTAGCAATTATTTTAGTACTTTCAAGCTTATCTGCATCCAGTTTTAGTCATAATGCATGAATCTAAGCTTATAAAGTTAATAAACAGCAACAGCTAATCTAATCCTTCTTGATATTCCTTCATGATTAGCAAGATGCATAAAAAGAGTTCTTTAAAGGGCTAACGTAGATGGATATATAAATTGTGAGTTCATTTTCAAAGCTGTATAAAAGTAACATTTCTTCAAAAAAGCATTTAAACCAAAAATCACACTTAATAAAAACAATATTCTTAATGCAGGCTGTGTCCATTTTCAGCTATTTGGCATTCTGTTCCTTTGTCAATTTGATATTGCCCAACAAAGAATGGTTATCTTTTACTGTTTGGGAGATGAACAGATGAACACATCAAATGCCTACTCAGCTGAGATTTTGCCCAAGGTCAATGTGCTTTAAGATAGTCTATTGTTACATATTTATCAGATATCGAGGAATACTGGTGTCATTCGAGATGAAGTCTTTGATTAAGAACTGAATGTACTGGAGACGTATTTGGTAATAAGATTTTAGGTGAATTTTCACCAGCCTTAGCTCCATCAGCACACTGAAACACGTTGTAGACTTACTACCCAGTAATGAACACGTTAGACAACATTAGCCTCTTAGAAGAAAGACCATACTTTGCTCCTGCTTCTGTAAAAACATTGTTTATTTGAAAGAAGTGTGACCTTTTACTCAACTGCTGCTCCCTTGATAGAAAAATGAGACAAATGAGGAGCTGAAGAAGGAAAGCTGTCCAGTTACACTCCACAGCCCTGGACATACTGAGTGAGATCTCGGTTTTGGCAACGATTTCTCCAGGCCACCCTGTAGGGAAAGGTGAAACAAATGGTGAGAAGGTTAAAGCATACCTTCATCGTGATAGACGTACATCAAATCCTTTGTGAGGACAAACTATTTTAACACTATATGAAATACAGTTTATTAGATCCAGGCATTGCTATTTATTAAATGGAGATATGTACACCAAATACTTCACTTCTCCCCAAAGCCCTGGCTACAGCATAGTATGCTGACCACGAGAGTCACGTGCATTCCCTAACAGCCACTGCAAAGTGCATTCTACATTTACCTCATTCCAAACATTTCAAAATAGCACAAGGAACTGGTAGAGTGTGGAGAATCTTAAAAATTCTAGAAATCCCTCCAAATTAATGGAGGAGTAAGAGAAAAATATTCTGAATCCCTTAAAATAGATAGCTTCTAAGAGACTTTGCTTAGCCTATGTCTAAAGCTACTACGGTACTTTCATTTCTCAGTAGCATACTGTTGTCCTTGAAAATCTTCTCTCACCTCTCTCCTAACACAGGGCAAAAAAGCTTTCCCCTTTAACGCTTACACATACCATGCTTTGATGCCTTGTGGATCCCTGACAACCCTCTTTGCACAGGTTACAGCTTGAGAGATGTCATCTTGAAGCAAAACTGAAAAACAGGTGGTGAGGAATGAAGACAACTTTCACAGACATTTCATTTTAAGTTTAGGTTTACCCATTTTATTCTTTTAGGTTCAGGAATGGACACTAAAATTCTTTTACACAAGTTATGCATCTGTGAATGTTGGGAGGAAACTCAGATACCAAAGTCATTGGAATTTCTAATATTATCAACTAATAGAGGCCCAGTGCACAAAATTTATGCACTCAGGAGTGTGTGTGTTGGGGGGGTGTCCCTCAGCCCGGACTGCACCCTCAGTCATCCTTAGCACTGCTGTGGAGCAGGACCAGGCTCCCACCACTGCTGCTGCACCAGCCAGCCATGAGCCCAGCTTCTGTCTGAGTAGCTCCTGTATTGAGCATCTGCCCCCTGGTGGTCAGTGCATGTCATAGTGACTATTCATTCTGCTATTGGGTTGATTTGCATGTTAGCCTTTTATCTAATAGGATGTGATAGATAGTTTTCTTTATAATAGGCCCTACTAGAAGAAAAAGAGTAACCTAGTAATTTTTAATCAGCAATTCTACTAGAAATTACCCCTAAAGAAATAAGAGCCCTAGCCAGTTTTTCTCAGTGGTTAGAGTGTCGACCTGCAGACCTGAAGGGTCAAAGGTTGAATTCACAGTCAAGGGCATGTATCTCGGTTGCAGGTTCGATCCATGGCTCTAGGCAGGGCATATTTGGGAGGCAACCAATCAGTGTGTCTCTCTCACATTGTTGTTTCTCTCTTTCTCTCACTCTCTCTTTCTCCTTCCCTCCACTCTATCTAAATAAATATATATATATGAAAAAAATCAATTTTTTCAAAAAATCAAATAAAAGAATAAAAATTTTTAAAAATTAATAAATGTAAAATAATAAAGGTTGGTATTTCTTAACATATAAATAATTTATATGTTAAGAACAAATTGTAAAGCAGTATCATAGTACAATTTCATTTTTGTTAAAACACATGTGCCTAGCCAGTGTGGTTCAGTGGTTGAGCATCAATCCATGAACCAGGAGATCATGGTTGGATTCCTGGTCAGGGTAGAGGAGGAGGAGGCATGCAGAAGGCAGCCAATCCATGTTTCTCACATTGTTTTTCCCTCTCTCTTCCTCTCTCTCCAAAATTGGTAATAATAATTAAAAAATAACAAAAAAAACCACACCACACATTATTTACATGTTTATATGTAGGTATATTTGTACATGACACAGCTTTATATTTATATATATTATTGATATCTATTTTATCTTGAACAATATATACCAAAAGTTACTAGTAGTCATAAATCTCTTGGTAGTAAGAATTTTTATTCAGTAACCACAGATTATTATATAATACAAAATATTTTTAAGATAAATTAACTGGCTACAAAAGAATATCTAAGAATAATCTTTTCTATTAGAATTTTAACATTTAACAACTTAATGTTATCAATTTTATAACACTTCAATATTTTCATTTTTATGAATTTATTTTATTTTTAAAAATCAGAGTCACCTCTTTTTTTTAATCCTCACCTGAGGATATGTGGCTTTTTTTTTTAATTTTAGAGAAATAAGGATAGAGAGAAAAAGAGAGAGAGAGAGAGAGAGAGAGAGAGAGAGAGAGAGAGAGAGAAACATTAATCAGTTGCCTTCCATACCCACCCCAACTAGGGATTGAACCCGCAACCTAGCTATGTGCCCTGATGAGGACTCAAACCTGAAACCTTTTGTTGTATGGGATGATGCTCCAACCAACTGAGCCACCAGCCAGGGCGAGATGGAGTTTTTCTAGGTCCCTGTTGAATTTTTGAAAACCTTTTCATTTGTATTGAATCTCTATTCTTGTAAGCATAACCAGATGGGTCCTGTGCCATCACTTAAATGCTACGTTCTCTTACCGCTGCAGGATATACCACAGGCGTTCACTGATCTTGGGGTTTTGCCATCATTACACCAGTAGCGGCTATTGATCTGAAATATCCCATAATCAGTGCTTCTATCTCCAGGATTGTAGTTTGTAGCTCGTGTGTTGTAACTACTTTCCCATCTGGCCAAACACATCCCTGAAAAGAACATGGTTTTAGTAATAAATAGCAACGCCATATGACATATACTACATACTATAATCAGATCTATATAGCTAATTTTATTTTACTAATGACTTACTTTGTATAGAATAGGAAAGACTGTTTCATAGTCCATCCATATATCCATCAAACTATTCACGCATGCATTCAAAAATAGTTATTAAGGAGAAGTGTTTGAATTCAACCTAAACATGCAGTGATAACATTGACAAAAAGGGGCTAAAATACAAGTAACTTTTATACAGGTCCATCTTGGATTGCATAGAAAAAAATGAACACAGTTAATCCACTAGAATGAGTAAGAATAATAAAATGGCATTTCATGCTGCATTTCAGGGATCCTGACATAAACAGTGATTGAGGGGAAATAGGTTCCTTCTGCCTCTGTATTGAGATTTCAACATAATTGAAAAAACCAAACTGTGCTATGAAAGCTTCATGGCATGCAGGGGAACTAGGAAAGAGAAAAATGCCGCATTATTCTAGGCTCCCGGGGCCCAAGGTCCACGTGGGAAATAGCTGGAGTCAAGTACCAAACACCTGGCAGAGACTGCTCAGGTGCGCAAACGAACAGTCAGCCTACATGCCCACCGAGTCTGAGGCAAGTGGCGGGCTTGGCAGCACTTGGCAGAAGAGAACAATGGGCGGTGGTTTATTTAGAATGGTGCAGAATTCTGCACTCCGTGCCCTCATCCCTTCATGTGGCATTTCTGGGTCTAAAGGGAACAAGTTGATATATTTTTTAAAACCATTATAAGTATACAAATCCTCAACTAAGTTTTTTAAAGAAGCCCATTCACGCCAAGCCCCTTTCTCATTATCCTCCTCCTTTAGTATCTGTTGCACAGCTGGCTGGCTCTTTGGCAGTACGGAGAGTTAACTTACAGTTTGCCAGGCTCACTCCTCTGTAGCCATCCAGCCCAAGTCTTTTCAGGGTCCTGGCCAGCTCACACCTCTCATAGACCTTGGCCTGGACGGCCACAGAGAGGAGGAGAAGCCCCAGAGTCAGGAGAGCCTTCATGTTGACTGTGAAGCAGAGAGCTCAGCTGGCCAGGGCAGGCTGGCCCCATATTTAACCCCCTTTAACTTCCTTCTTCTAGTGGTTTGGAGGCTCCGCCCCTTGAGGTATGTGGAAAACGGGAACAACTTTTTTGGTTCACTGACTTCAAAAAGTTAAAGGTATTAATCCACAGGAAATTGATGAAATAGTATTGTTTAAAGAGCTGCTCAGGAAGAATTGGTATTAGCACTGTTTCCAAAACAGGAACTTTCTCTTATTTTTATGAATTTTAGCACCTCTAAAGAAAAAAACACTTTACACAAACTGAAAATGAGCTCTGATTTTTCATTAACATTCATTTCATTAAATTGTTTTGTGTGCATTCACTATGCTGTTTTCATCATTTTTAACTTAAAATTGTTTTACATATTCTGTATAAAAGAACATGGCACCTTGTCTGTCATTTTAAGCCCTAACTGGTTTGGCTCAGTGGCTAGAGCATCAACCTGTGGATTCAAGGGTCCCAGCTTCCATTCCAGTCCTTGGTTGCAGGTACATAACCAGCAGGGAGTGTGCAGCAGGCAGCTGATCGATGTTTCTAACTCTATCCCTCTCCCTTCGTCTCTGTAAAAAATCAATAAAATGGAGAGAGAGAGAGAGAGAGAGAGAAAGAGAGAGAGAAGAATGTCTAAGCTTAGATAGTGTGTGTGTGTGTGTGTGTGTGTGTGTGTGTGTGTGTGTGTGTTGGGGGGTGAGGGGTGAATGGGAGAAGATATTTGCAAACAACAGCTCTGATAAGGGGTTAGTATTCAAAATATGTAAAGAACTCACATAACTCACACTAAACAAGCAATCCAAATAAAAAACAGGCAGATGACCTGAACAGACACCTCTCCCAAGAAGACATACAAATGGCCAATAGCTATATGAAAAGATGTTCAATGTCACTGGCTATTAGTGAAATGCAAATCAAAACGACAATGGATACCACTTCACACCTGTTAGAATGGCTGCTATCAACAAGAACTAGTAAAAAGTGTTGAGAGGCTGTGGAGAAAAAAGAACCCTCCTTCACTGTTGGTAGGAATGTAAACTGTACAGACACCATGGAAACAGGTATGGAGTCTCCTCAAAAAAATTAATAGAGTTACATATAACCCCACAACCCCTCTTCTGGGTATCTACCCAAGAATTTTGAAAACATTTATTCACAAAGATATATGTACCCTTATATTCATTATAGGATTATTCACGGTGGCCAAGACACAGAAACGAAGTATCCTTCAGTAGATGCTTGGATAAGAATGTGGTAAATACACACAATGGAAAAGTACTCAGCGGTACGAAAAGATGAAATACTGCCATTGGCAACAACATGCATAGATCTTGAGAATATCATGCTAAGTGAAATAAGTCAGACAGAAAAAGTCAAGAACCATATGACTTCTCATATGTGGGGTGTAAAACTGGAAGCAACAAGTGAACAAACAAGGCAAACAGAAACTCCTAGACACGGGCAACAGAATGGTGGTTGCCAGAGGGGAGGGGGAAGGGAGGATTAGCCAAGAGTAAAGGGGTCAGATATATGGTGACAGCCTAGCTGGTGTGGCTCAGCGGTTGAGCTTGGACCCAGGAACTAAGAAGCCACTGGTTCAATTCCTAGTAGGGGCACATGCCTGAGTGCCATACTCAATCCCCTGTAGGGGGCATGCAGGAGACAGCCTATTAATGATGTGTCTCTCTCATCGATGTTTCTATCTCTATCCCTCTCCCTTCCTGTGTCTCTAAAATTCAATAAAGGGGGCTTCAATATATATATAGTGACAGAAGATTTGACTTTGGTGAGCACACAATACAATATACAGATGATATATCAGAGAATTGTACACTTGAAGTCTATATAATTTTATTAACCCAATCATCACTATAAATTTAATTTTTTTAAAAATGCAACGAACAAACATATAAACAATCAAAACAAAACAAAAACATGAAAACCCCAAAACACTTCCTTAACAATTTCAGGAGGTGGAGATCAAGCTTAACACAAATGTCAAAACTGCAAGTGATACTGAAGCAGGTGTGAAACTTACATAAGTACTGGTAGCCCAGGAATTGCTTTCAGAAAGACCCAGAAAATGCAGCAAAGACTTCATTTATTGTTCCTTACTCTGTAAGCAGACCCCATAAGGTCCAGGACTTCTTATCCAGGGTGTCCCCAAGAAATGGATAGACACTTTAGCCCTAGCAGTGTTTGGCCCAGTGGATAGAGCCTTGGCCCACGGACTGAAGGGTCGCTGGTTTGACTCCGGTCAAGGGCATGTACCTTGGTTGCAGGCTTGATCCTAGTCCTGGTTGAGGGTGTGCAGGAGGCAACCAATAAATTGTCTCTCTCTCACATCGATGTTTCTGTTGCTGTGTCTCTCTCACTGCTGTCCACTCTCTCTAAAAATCTATGGGAAAATATCCTCAGGTGTCAATTAAAAACAACAATAAAAAATGTATACACACTTTAATAACTGATAGCTGCATTTTGTATTACATTTTGAAAATGAAATGTATTCAGTGTGTATACATTTTGGGGGGACACCTGTATTTTGGGCCTACACTGGGGAAAAAAAATTCATTGAACTCACATTTTAAAAAAACCCCAAAGCACCTTAAATAGTTAGTGCCCTAGGTTTCTGGTAACAGGCAACTACGTCCCTGAGTTCCTTCTTAGATAAAACCTACTTCTTTTCTCAGTCCTGTGGAAATATTAGTCTTTTTGTGTCTTTAAAATGTAAGCATCCTAACAGATAAGTGCTGGTTAAAGCAACCCCAAGACAGGGGGTAGAAGGGGCGTTTAAAAAACCAACTGCTACTTTATATTCCCATAGGCTCCCTCGGTCAAATTTTTAGTCCACAGGCTCCATAAGATTACCTATTAAAGACAAATAAAAATTTTCCAAGTCTTCTCCACAAATATTGGTAAAGAGCCTCAGTCATCTGAGTAGGTAAACTTAACTTGTTCCCTCTGCCACAAACACCACTTAGATCCAACCATTCATTTCCAAGCTAGTTGAGTTTTGTATTATTGGACCTGTATTATTGTGGCTTTTAAAATAAAAGCTCTGAGGTCTCTGTTTGCAACTGTCTGTGCTTGTAGGTATGTTATTTATGTAATATTTTCTCCCTCCAGATTTATTTCTAAAAACTAACTTGTAAAAGAGTTCTTTTTAATTGGCTTAGAGAAAATATAAGCACTTATAATATTTAAGGCTAGTCGAGTAAGCTTATCTCTGCTAGATATTTGAGATTATAAAATTGTAACTTCAACCTAAGAACAAAACATACAATAAAAATGATTTGCTTAATATATGTTAACATGGCAGGGGAAAAAAGCCACATGTTTAACTTTTTAACTTCTTTGTTTCTTTAATTTTTGCAAGGAAACTAAGATTTATTTTTGGTAGCAAAAGGTTTGAAGTATGAAGATGCATTTTGTAAAAAAATATTTTTATTGATTACACAGATGAAAGAGAGGGAGAGAGAGAGAGACAGAAATATTAATGATGAGAGAGAAACATTGATTGGCTGCCTCCTGTATGCCCCACACTGGGGATCGAATCTGTAGCAGGAGCATGTGCCCTGACCAGAATCAAACCATGACCTCCTGGTTCATAGGTCAACGCTCAACCACTGAGCCACACTGGCTGTGCTGAGGATACATTTTGGTTAAGCATATATGAATATGATATGCATCATCCGTATTGGGGTAAAAGGGGGGTAGTCGAGGGTAATGTGAAAATAAGGGACATATATAATACTTTTAACAATAAAGATTTATTAAAAATAAATAAATAAATAAATAAAAATACAAAAAAAGAAGAGTCATTTTGTCCTAATTTAGAGGTTATTTAAAGGTTATTTTAGACTAGAAAAAAAAGAGGATAAAGGATAAAACCTAAATAGGTATAGAAAGTGAGGAAAAAAGAGAGAGAGAGAAAGGGAGAGAAAAAGGAAGACATTCTTTAAAAAATATATATTTTATTGTTTTTTTTAAAGAGAGGAAAAGAGAGGGATAGAGAGTTAGAAACGTTGATGAGAGAGAAACATTGACCAGCTGCTTCCTGCACACTCCTTACTGGGGATGTGCCCACAACTAATGTACATGCCCGGAATCGAACCTGGGATCTTTCAGTCCACAGGCTGACACTCCATCCACTGAGCCAAACTGGTCTCGGCTTTTTTTTTTAAGCTTATTTTTTTTTAAGGATTTTTAATTGATTTTGATTTATTTATTTATTAAAGGGAGGAATTCTTATCTTGTGTGGTCAAGCTGGGTGAAAACTGAGTTAATTTATTTAAAGAGTTTTTTAGATAAGCCTTTTTAAAAAATGTATTTTATTGATTTTTTTACAGAGAGGAAGAGAGAAGGATAGAGCGTTAGAAACATCAATCAGCTGCCTCCTGCACACCTCCTACTGGGGATGTGCCCTTGACTGGAATTGAACCTGGGACCCTTGAGTCTACAGGCTGACACTCTATCCACTGAGCCAAACCGATTAGGGATAGATAAGCTTTAATAATGATAGTTTGCCTGTGCAAAACCAGAATTTAATTTTCTCTCTCTGTTACAATAAAAGATTTCTCTGGACAATTGTGGTAATTGGGGTGGAGGAGGACTGTGCTGGAGGTGGAAGAGGGCATAGAAGAGATAAATGGTGATGGAAAATTAAGTAAAATTTTAAAAGAGAGTTCTCTTTACCTGTTAACTAACTTGCCTGGGAATCAAGAATTCTATGCCTCATCTGTACTTCGTGTCCTTCCTTTATCAGGGCTTCGATTACTTACGGAAAAGCGAATCTTTTCAACGTTCAAAGAGATTAGGTTTTTTCCTGGTGTATTACTTCCTGTATTTGCCTTGGATACTACACTTGTTCTTAGCCAAAAGGCGATTGTGTATTTGAAATCTTTTATTGTCACTTCAGTTGAATAAATAACTCAAGTATTGTTTCACACTAACTTGTGATCCTGTTTAATCAGTATTCAAACTTTTCAATGTTTTTTTACAGCTTCCCAAAATCAAATTCTAACTAAAGTTGTTCTTGACCTTAAACTGACTTTAAGATTTCCCAAATGGCCTCTGGGAAATCACAAAGACTTGTTCTCTGTCCTTATAAAGAGAGAAATATTAAACTAATCAGGTTTATTTGATATGTGAAATTACATGGGAAGCATGTCAAATGAAAATGATATTTAACAGTTTCTTGAGTTACATTTTTATGGGTATATGTTATTAATATAAGTGTTCCAGAAATTGTGTAAAATTTCTAGAAATCTGATCTGTCTTGGTATAATGTTATCTGTCATAATTTCAGCTATCATCTTAAAATGCTGTATGTCAGAGAAATCACCAACTTTTTTTGTCAATTGCATTTAAATGAACTCTCATCAGATTGTAACCACACCATTTTAAGTCTTTTGTCAACCACAGATAATTTTTATTTTACTCTGATGTTTTGTGAAAACCCTTGAAACTGCTAACCCCAAATAAAGCAGAATAAGAATAATACCTAATAAAAAAGAAACATGCAAATTAACCATCACTCTGCTACACCCACAGCCAATCAGAGTGAGTATGCAAATTATCCCAACAAAGATGGGCATTGATTTGCATACGCAGGCATGGAGTTGAGTGAAGTTTGCTATGAGGGAGAGAGGGGCAGCGGAGGGAGCTACTGGAGTGGTGCTCCAGACAGAAGGGAGGACTTACCGGCTCCCAGTGGCTGGGAGTGAAGCCAGGGGAAGGAAGGTCTATTCTTGCATGAATATTGTGCAATGGGCCTCTAGTTAATTATATGAGCCCTAACCAGTTTGGCTCAGTGGAAAGAGCATTTGGCCTTGGATTCCCAGGTTTGATATAGTCAAGGACATTTACCTTGGTTATGGGCACATACCCACTAGGAGGTGTGTAGGAGGCAGCTGATCAATATTTCTTTCTCATTGATGTTTTTAACTTTCTGTCCCTCTCCCTTCCTCTCTGTAAAAAAAAAATCAATAAAATATTTTTAAAAGAATTAATTATACAAGATTACATGAACTGATGAAATTTTTATAACTTTTAATGACTTTTTGTCTAATACATTACTGGAATATTTTGTTTAAAATTTTATTTATTTATTTTAAAATATATTTTATTGATATTTTATAGAGAGGAAGAGAGAGATAGAGAGCCAGAAACGTCGATGGGAGAGAAACATCAACCAGCTGCCTCTTGCACACCCCCTACCGGGGATGTGCCCGTAGCCAATGTACATGCCCTTGGCCGGAATCCAACCCGGAACCTTTCAGTCCACAGACCAATGAAGATTTATTTAAAAAATAAAAAATAAGAAAGTTAGAAACATCAATGAGAGAGGAACATCGATCAACTGCTCTGTGCACACATCCCACCAGGGATGTGCCTGCAACCAAGGTACATGCCCTTGACCGGAATCAAACCCAGGACCCTTGAGTCCACAGGCCAACACTCTATCCACTGAGCCAAACCGGTTTCAACAAAACATATTTTTTTTAAAAAGAGATCAAACAGCCAATTAATAGGAACTCTTAAAAGAAATTGCAGAGGAAAAGGAAATATAAAATAAATTCACAGAACTGAAGGACACAAGTTCTCCAGATCAAAAGTGCCCAGTACAATGGTATGGAGTAAAATCCATAGCAATGCACATCATCATAAGGTTTCAGAAACCCAGGGGCAAAGAGAAAACTGAACATTTAAGGACAATGATACTCATCTCAGAATCCTACATCCAGTCAAACAGTCCATTGTGAGAGGAGGGAAGACAGACATCCTCAGATATGGAAGGACAGAAAACGTTGCCTCTTTGCACCTGTTACCAGGAAGGGTCTGAAGGATGTGTTCCATTTTAAAAAGAGCAAATAAGAGAGGAAACAGGGTTCTAACACAGAAGGGAAGGGGAGGGAATTACCAAACGAAGAAAGCAGTGCTGTCCCACGTTGACAGCTGTGTGGCAGGTGAGAGAGAGGCCGATCCTGACTGGAGCAAGAGAGAGCAGGCCCGGGAGTGAGGGTGAGTGTGGGCTTCCTGGGAAAACAGCAGAGGAGGCCTGAATGTCCAAACCCGCTGAGGAGGGATTGACAGCTCTGGCTGACATGCTGGGTAATGGATCAGTACACGAATAAGTATGTGGAAAGCTAAGCAAACATAAAAACAATGACTAATACCAAGAAAATGACTTAAGAATGGAAACACAACCAAATTACGCTATCATATTATACTCACCTGTGAGTGCGAATGTTTATAAACAGGAACAGGTCAATGGGAGAGAAAAGGGGACATGTGTCATACTTTCAACAATAAAGATTTTTTTTAAAATAAAAAAAAGAGGAACAGCAATGGCAGGGGGACTTGAGAGAGAGCTAATTTCCTTTTTTATTTTAAAATATATTTTATTGATTTTTTACAGAGAGGAAGAGAGAGGGATAGAGAGTCAGAAACATCGATGAGAGAGTCATGCTGCCTCTTGCACACCCCCTACTGGAGACGTGCCCGCAACCAAAGTACATGCTCTTGACCGGAATCGAACCCGGGACCCTTCAGTCCACAGGCAGCCGCTCCATCCACTGAGCCAAACCGGTCTCGGCAGAGAGAGCTAATTTTCATCTTCCTTGGTGGAGATAAGTAGAAAATGTCTATGACTGGAGAGTGAGAAGAGAAAGCCTTAGAGATGAAAGTGGTTTCCTGACAATGGCTCTTTGGTTCCATGATTCAGGTCTCCATTAACCCCGGAGGTAAGCCTCGGTGTTTCTTTTTCAGTGACTCCAACAATTGGGACAGACCTCTCTGTCTTCATGGTCTTTTTCACTATAATTTATGCCGTCACTACTATATATATATATATATATATATATATATATATATATATATGTAATTTTTTTTTTTTTTTACAGAGAGGAAGGGAGAGAGATAGAGTTAGAAACATCAATGTGAGAGAAATATCGATCAGCTGCTTCCTGCACACGCCCCACTGGGGATGTGCCCACAACCAAGGTACATGGCCCTTGACCGGAATCGAACCCGGGACCTTTCAGTTCGCAGGCCAACGCTCTATCCACTGAGCCAAACCGGTCCTGGCCATCACTACGTTTTGTCACTGTTTCTGCAATCCTCTTTTCTCTGTGAGCATTAAATAATTGAAATCACTTTTTGAGGAACATGAAAAACTGCATGGGGGGGAAAATGCCTTCTAAAATGACGGGCACCCGTCAATCAACATTGTCCGTCTCAATGAAGTAGGCTCTGGCATGGGTTGTGTCAAAGACCAGAAATCATCACTTGCCAGCGAAGCAATCTGTTTCCTTGGAGCCGCTGAGCCCCGTGGGGGAACCAGGCTGGGCAGCTGCACAGCTCCCATCCCTGTGGAGCTCGGCTCAGGGATGCAGAGAGCCTGGTCTCACCTCTGCTGAGGCAGCGTCGCTCCTGGGAGGTGCAGGGGTGGGTGAGCTGGGAGGGTGGGAGCTGAGGGCACAGGAGGAACAACACCTTGCACCTCTCCAGGGCTGAAAGGTCAAGGTCAAGTCCTTCCTCACTCAGCGAGTGGAGCTGCTGGAAATATGACCCCCGCGCTCCCCGCGCCTGCTCCCTGCGAGGCCGGCAGCCTGGCTGCGGGCCAGAGGGACCGCCCTGGGAACATTTCCTGCCTTCGGAGCAGGGCTTGACCCCTACCCAAAGGCTGAATAAATTGTGTTGGGTCCTGGGGTGCATGGGACGCTGACAAATGGTAAATAATCTGGGTCTGCCTAATTCAGACCAGTGTTTTCCCCCCCAAGCATCAGCGATCACTTTCTGTTCTTTTAGCTTTCAATGCTCCTGTCATTTAAACCCTCGCTCTTTGCAAAATAGCAGGATCATTTTTTTCCCCTGAGTCTCTTGACATGATCCAAATTGCAGAAATCATTTGACTTGTGCATTTCATTTACTCCATGGTCTTGCTGTTGTTGAGTGCTGCGTCAGGTTCAAACGCAGAGGAAATAATGAGACTTCACACACACCCCAGAGGAATTAATTCTACTGCAGCGCCAATCAACACCGTGCTGCACGTTACTGTGGTTGAAACCCACCACGCCGTCACTGGGCCTTAATACATAGCACTAGCCTGGTGGAATCTGTGTGCACCCTCCCACCAGTGACAGCGACTTTGCCCCTGCTGGCATCTGCCATGCGCTCGCCCTCTTCTCCGCCTTCACTCCTGCTCTTTCCTCCGCCTGCCATGCAGACGCTGGAAGAAGTGCGAGGATGTCTGGTGAAAACTGGGGAAGAGAAATGAGGCTGCAGGGGTGAGCAGAGCAGAGCAGCGCGATTTGAGATGTAATCCCCAAGACAATGAGAAGCTGTTCATAAGCATTGCACTGGAAAGTAACAGGATCAAAAGCTTAAAAAAGCCGAAACCGGTTTGGCTCAGGGGTAGAGCGTCGGCCTGCGGACTGAAAGATTCCGGGTTCGATTCCGGTCAAGGGCATGTACATCGGTTGCGGGCACATCCCCAGTAGTGGGTATGCAAGAGGCAGCTGGTCGATGTTTCTCTCTCATTGACGTTTCTAGCTCTCTATCTCTCTCCCTTCCTCTCTGTAAAATATCAATAAAATATTTTTTTTAAAAAAAAAGCTTTAAAAAAAATCACCCTAGACTGGATTTAGGGATTGCTTCCAGAGAGATGACAAGTAGCCCAGGCTGGGGTGGCTCAGTTGGTTGGAGTGTCATCCTATGCACCGAAAGGTTGCCGGTTGGATTCCCGGTCAGGACACACACCTAGGTTGCTGGTTCAGTCACCTGTTGGGGGTTCATATGGGAGGCGATCAATTGATGTTTCTCCCTCACATCAGTCTCTCTCTCTTTCTCTCTTTCTCTCTCTCTCTCTCTCTCTCTCTCTCTCTCTCTCTCTCTCTCTCTCTCTCCTCCTCCTCCTCCTCCTCCTCTCTCCAAAATATATATTTATATATTTTAAGTTACTAGTAATCCAGATGGCAGATGTTGGCGGGGTAGGGTTCAAGATACATTTAGGAGGTTTGACTCATCAAGATTGGTGATTACCCAGAGATAAAGGAAAAGGAAAAGATAAATGACACAGGCTTTTGTTTATGGAATGCTTATCAAGTTAGTTACTTAATAAACAAGGCCTGTCATTCTTGCAGGGGCCTTGAGGTAGGCATTATTCCCATTTACCGAGGAAAGACTATGTGTCCCAGAGGAGAGTTACTTGGCCACAGAAATACGCCTACTAAGGGGCAGAGTGGGGATTCCGGTTCAGGGCCATCCCAGGGTCTGTTCAGTGAACCATGATCACTTGTAAAAATTGAAGTGAAAAGAGGAGATATTCTATGGACATACTATAACTTCTTCACCTATCTCTTGTCTGATTTTAGTTCCTGCTAGAATCATGCAACCCCATTTTTATATATTTATTTTTAAAGTGAGTTTTCTCTAAGAGGTTGGTTTAATTCCAGGCAATGCCACTGAGCAATTAGAGACTGTCCTAAAAATCAATATGCTTGGTGTGTGAGCAACTGATAATTCTGGATGGCTTTTGATTTCTTTGTGAATACTTTCTGAACACGCTATTATTTCTGTTATCTTTAAGCTTTCAGGTCAACGCAAACAGAACTTTGGCTGGATCTCACTTCCCCTTTCATGTGATAAACAAATGTTTTCCTTCCCACTTTGGTCAAGTTACAAAAATCCCTCCTGAACTTACACAATAATTGGGCATTCAACATTGAGAAATTATAATGAAATAGCTAACTGATTTTTCAAATATGTGGCAATGTAATTTTGTTTGCAAAGAGATGGAAATGTTCCTACTTCCATTTCCTCTTTTCAGGAGAGTTCTCTGATTTCATTTCTTTATTAAGTAATATGTTTAGGTGTGAGGTTCTCTATGCTCTTTTTTTGTTTTGTTTTTTAATATATATTTTACAGAGAGGAAGGGAGAAGGATAGAGAGCTAAAACATCGATGAGAGAGAAACATCGACCAGCTGCCTCCTGCACACCCCCCACCGGGGATGTGCCCACAACCAATGTACATGCCCCTGACCGGAATCGAACCCGGGACCCTTGAGTCCGAAGGCCGACATTCTACCCATTGAGCCAAACCGGTTTCGGCCTCCATGCTCTTTACATCTGCGCCAATGCAACTGCATATTCATTAAATTTTTATTCGTTGAACTAAAAATTAGTGATTTCAATATTTTTTAAAATATATTTTTATTTATTTCAGAGAGAAAGAGAGAGGGAAATAGATTCATCAATAATAAGAAAGATTAAGACCTCCAAGAGCAAAGGCCTACCGAGGTGAGGATGCCCCTACTGTCACCTGTAGAGGGGCAGCACTGAGCTGGCCAATATTTGTGGTGGTGCTGCTTGTCCTGGCTCAGGGGAAGCATTCCACTAAGTCTGAAAGACTAAGACATCGCGGAGACTCTCCGCCACCGCCCACGACCGGCTCGGCCCTGCCTTTGCGCCACACCCGCGGATCCTGCGGCCTCCACCGCTGCCACCGCCCGCGGCCTGCTCTGCCAGGCCTTTGCGCGCGCTGTGCTGGCGCTGCGCCTTCCGTTGGCAGACCCGGAGAATCCTCTCTCCGCTGCCGCATGGCCAGGCCAAAGCATCAGACACTACCGCCATGCGGATTTTAAAACTACAGGGGAAATTGAGCCACAGGAGCTAACATCGCTGCTGCACCCACCGCCGCCCCCAAGAATGGGAATCTACCGAAATCAGAGCTCACTACGCCCCGGGCTCACAGAGAGTGTGGCTTCAGAAATTAGCCTCTGCATCCACAGCAGCTCCACATCCGCACCAAAGAGGACACCATTGAGGGCGGACTCTCCCCATGCAGCCATCACAGCCCGCCCACAATCTTCCCAGCACACCCACCATGCTGGGAGGGAGATGGAGCATGCTGGTGAGGAAATGGCACAGTGCCTTCCATTAGCCGCCCAGGCGAGCCCATCCTCCTATGCCACATGGCCAAGCCAAAGCTCTCGCCACCACCGCCATGTGAACTTTAAAACTACAGTGGTAATTGAACCACAGGAGCGACCGTCACTGCTGCACCTGGCATCGCCACCCGCCACTGCCGCCTCGAATAAAGGAAGTCCACCGAGAACAGAGCTCACCACGCCTTGGGCTCAGGGAGTGGGCGACCTCAGAACTTAGCCTCCATGTCTGCAGCTGCTCCGCTCCCACACCGAACGAGACACCTTTGAAGGTGGTCCCCTGGCCTGCAACCATCTCAGCCCAACTGCAGCTGTCCCAGCCTGCCCGCCATGCTAGCAAGGAGCTAGCGCAGCGCCTCCAATATGCGACCCCAACACCCTAGAGGGGCTCGGTGCCCCGGGTGAGCCGAGTGTCCCAGGGGGCCGAGTGCCCCGGGTGAGCCATATCCCCCAAAGGGGACGGGTGGCCCGGGTGAGCCGTGTGTCCCAGGGGGCTGTGTGCCCCGGGTGAGCCAAGGGTCCCAGGGTGCAGTGTGCCCCGGGCGAGCCGTGTGTCCCAGGGGAAGCAGTGGGACCCAGGGGAAGGGGCAGTGAAAACCAGAGGAGGAGCGGACTCTATTCATAGGGGCCTGAGATAGTCACCATAAAACAAGCAGACTGCCAAATGAGGAGCGGATTCTATTCATGGGGTCCTGAGATGGTCACCACAAAACAAGCAGATTGTCAAATGACAGCGGGGAGGGGAAGGAGACCTGGGGGAGATAGGAGAACAACCGAGGGACTGGTATGCATGAACATAAGTACAACCAACGAACACAGAACTCTGGGGAGGGAGGGCATAAATGGGAGGTGGGGGGGGGGGTAATGGTAAGCTATGTACACAGATAATACCTTAATAAAATATAATTTAAAAAAAATAAAAAAATAAAATAAAAATAAAAAAATAATAAGAAGAAAGAATCATCAATTGGCTGCATCCCTTATGCCCCTTACTGGGGATTGAGCCCACAACCCAGGCATGTGCCCTTGACCAGAATCGAAAACCCAGAACCCTTCAGTCTGCAGGCTGATGTTCTATCCACTGAGCAAAACCAGCTAGGGTGTGATTTCAATCTTTAAATTATCTCAATAACATTACAAAATGATGGAGGAGGAAAAAAATTGTTGAAAATAGAGGAATAAGAGCATACACTTAGGTTGTATTAATTTTCTCCCTTTTGACCAACCGAAACTTTATTTCTACCCTTGGCAAGCAAATAAGATAATATACTTTACTTCTTAAGAAAACAAAAGAGCCGAAACGGGTTTGGCTCAGTGGTAGAGCGTCGGTCTGCGGACTGAAAGGTCCCGGGTTCGATTCCGGTCAAGGGCATGTACATTGGTTGCGGGCACATCCCCGGTAGGGGGTGTGCAAGAGGCGGCTGTTCGATGTTTCTCTCTCATCGATGTTTCTAGCTCTCTATCTCTCTCCCTTCCTCTCTGTAAAAATATCAATAAAATATATTTAAAAAAAAAGAAAACAAAAGATTTTCAGAGAGGAAGGGAGAAGGAGAGAGAGAGAAACATCGATGTGAGAAAGATACATTGGTTGGCTGCCTCCTGCACACCCCATGTCGGGAATCTAGCCCACAACATGGGTATGGACCCTGACTGGGAATCGAACCGGCAACCTCTTGGTACATGGGACAATGCCCAACCAACTGAGCCATGCCAGCCAGGGCATGTGCTTAACATCTTGTTAGCAATAATTTATATGTATACATTTCATTGAAGATGATACTATTCTGTCTTTTGGCTTCACTCCAAGTTGTTTTGGATGCAGCCACACGACTTTCTCAGCCCTCACCCTCGGGTCAGTATTATACCTTTGTGAGGTAACTGATTGCTGGCGCGGGAATCAAATGGGATGTGAACTCACAAACATGGCTCCATTTCACACAGGTCTCACCGTGAGCTGACCCAAAGGTGATAGGACCCAGTACCAGTTTCTCATACATTTATTTTGGAAAACAGTTTGACAGCTGGTTCAAAATGATGTTCAATTAAAGAGTAACGTAGTAAGTGAGAAGTGTTATAAAAATATAGACTGGTTAACTGCTTTAAAAATGAATGTTTCAACATTTTAGCAAGTAAAAATATTTTAAAGTTGTTTTTTTAATGTGTTATCTTCTGAAATAGAAAAGTTAACACACATACACACATGAGTACTAATTTTGGGAATAAAACAAACCTAAATATACAAAAACTACACTTAAAATACCTTCCATATGTCAGAAAGTCAGTCACATTGCAAGCTAGGTACTGTGTAATGTGGTGTATGGAATTTGGTTGAGACCTGAATTTTATTATGGGACTCCTGACATGACTTTCCAAGTAGCCTCCAGTTTCTTCCCTCTCCCCCCCAACCCATTCTGCATCTGGAGCATGCCAGCCTTGAACTCAGGGGATCCAGTGTTTAGAACACATGTGTCAATCACATACCATCTATGACTTTATTGTCAATCACTGTGGTTTACTGTCATAATGTCTTTATAGTCATCATTATGAGCTCTCTGAGGCTTCCCCAGTGAGAAGCACGCTCAGATGTACAATGTATAGACATTTAGCAAAATTGCCAAATTCATGGTGGGAAAAAAAATGCATTTCACCTACAGTTAAGGTGTTGCTCTCTTCCCGTGACCACTTGTGTTAAAACAGGGTTCTGACATTACAAATGATGCAAGAAAGCACTACAAAGTTACATATAGAAAGCCAACCACAAATTGTGGAAGGGCGGACCTGTCAAACATGAGAAAGCAATTGCACAAGACAGCGTAGAATTTTAAAGAGAGAGAGGATAATTTTTTAATCAACGTTAACTCGGACCTCTAGAATAAAATTAGAAATAAGACCACATGCTTGAGACACAAGATCCCTTATGCCAGTGTAGGTTAAAACATTTTTTCAAGGTATAATTCGACACTTCATTTAAAGTTAGTAAGGAGGAAAATTGTTTTACTTCAATTGCCGAGAAATTATAGTACAGCAATTGCATTGTGGAAGAAGGTGCTGTGTAACACCTGGCTATACCGTTTAGTATTTTGCCCATTAATTAATTCAATAAATGATAAATGTTGACTGGATATCTTCTATGTAAGAGACGCTGTGTTGATGCTGAGGGTGAGCCCCAGGTGGAAAGGCATGGTTGTTCTCCCTACAAGACATGCAGACCTGCAGTTAGACCCAGCGAAACAGCTGCTTTAGCGGTGGTCTGTACAGAGTGCCGCGGAGCATGGGGGGACCCAGGTCTGTGGGGAGGAGGGAGGGAAGGCTTCACAGCATCCGGCTGAAGGAGACCTGGAGGGAGACAGGGTGCTGTGTCCTGGGCAGGGGGTAGGAGACTGCGGTGGAAACTTCAGGGCTCCCTCCCTCCTGCCAGGTTGCCCTCCTTTCGGGCTCAGCGGGGAGGATTAGATTCCCCCACCCCTACCCCTGGAGTGAGTGGCAGAGCTATGGGTGTAAGTGACCTGTGTCACCTCTAAGCTGAGGCACTTAATTGCTGGTGCAAAGCCCTCCCGTGCCCTTCGTCTGCCTTGGCAGCTGGGAAAAGCTGGGTGTGTCAGAAGGGGCAGCTCCCCTGGGGGACCCGCTAGAGCCTGGGTGCCCGAGAGACTGTGGAGAACAGACAGACCACTTGCTGAACCGTGGTAGAGGTCGTGACCCGAGCGAGGAATTAATCAATGTTAAGCCATTGACATGTTGGGGTTGTTCTGTTTTCCCAGCACTTCAGAGAGAGGCAAACATATTTAAAAGCAAAAGAAAGGGAGGCTAGATAAATATCCCATGTAAATGGATTCCTAGTAATGTATGTGGGCTTTGCCCTCAAGGACGCGGAGTATAACTTCCCGTTCCTTCTCTGTGGGCTGTGCACAGGGACCTCCTTCCAAACAGCACGGGGTGGGAGGGCGGGGAAGAGCCGTCTTCCAGCGGGAAAATGTAATCAACATTACTCAGCCATGAGTCTAAGGTCAATAGCAGCAGTGATAAGCCGATGGTATGTATTCTAGAAATAATGTGATAAAATGTGTGTTACCTCTATGGTCTTCTTCCCCAAAACGCATAACCCAGGCTTAATCATGAGGGGGGAAAAACATGAGAAAAATCCTAATGAATGGTTATTCTACAAAATATTTGATTAGTACTCCTCAAAACTGTCAAAGCCATCAGAAACAAGGAAAGCATAAAATACTGTTACAGCCGAGATGAACTAAGATATAAAGGACATGATAACTAAATGTAATATAGTGCCCTGGGTAGGATCCTGGAAAAGAAGAAGGACATTTGGGCCCTGGCTGGTTTGGCTCAGTGGATAGAGCATCAGTCAGCAAACTGAAAGGTCATGAGTTGGATTCCAGTCAAGGGCAGCACCTCAGGTGCAGGCTTGGTTCCTGATCCGGCTGGGATGTGGGCGGCAACAATCAATGTGTCTCTCACGTCGATGTTTCTCCCTCTCTCCCTCATCTCCACTCGCTCTAAAAAATCAATGGGAAAAATGTCCTCGGTCAGGATTTTAAAAAAATCACATTTGGTAAAAACTAAGGAAATCTGAATAAAGCATGAACTTTAATAATAACATCAATATGGATTCATTACTTTTAACAATGTCCCATACTGATGTAAGATGTTAATAATAGGGGAAAGTGGGTATGGGTGTACAGAAACTCTCTCTACTATCTTTGCACTTTTATGTAAATCTCAAACAACTGTAAAATAATTTTTTTAAAAAAAGAGAGAACATGCTGTGTTCTGAAAATTCAAAGCGGGAGTGGGAATTAAGAGTCTGGCTCAGTAGGCAAAAGATCTTTTATGCTATTCAAAAAAGATTCACTTTTTATTTATTTATTTTATTATTTTATTTTTGTTAATTCAAGAATATTTTCCCATTGATTTTTAGAGAGTGGAAGGGAGGGAGGGAGAGAGAGAGAGAAAGAGAGGGCTCTAAGAGAGACAGATTAATTGATTGCCTCCCACATGTGCCAGGGATTGAGCCTGCAACTGAAGTATGTTCTAGAGCTAAGATTCACTTTTTAAAATTATATATCCTTAGATCTATGGATGGGCTTTAGGAGTGTTGCAAAATCTCTGAATTATGTAAAATTATATTGTGTGTATGTATATATATGGATGTTTTTCTCTGAAGGAAGTCAAAAGCTTTATTTATTATTCATTTGTTCTTAAAAGCAAAGTATGTAAAATATGTTAATAATAAATGCTGAAGGCAATGTAGAAACTCTGAAATAGTCTGAACAAGAGAAATAACACAATTATATTTTTGTGTAAAAAAGATCACCCACCCTTTGGTAGTACAGTCTAAAGTGACTCTGTGTGTGTGTGTGTGTGTGTGTGTGTGTGTGTGTGTGTGTGTGTGTGTATAGAAAGAAGAAAGAATTAAAGGCAAGATGATAGTAAAGAAGTGATCTAACTCTTTTGATTGTGGTCCATCTTGTGGGAGTAAGAAATGATTCCATAGCTACTTTTATTTTACCTTGTCACTTTCCTGAGGAAAAACCACTGAGTCATCCCAATGAAACATCATTTTCTTAACCCAAAATTTGGTGGGATTATATATACATCTATTTTAGCATTAGAATTGTGTATGGTTACTATTTAAATAAAAATGTATATAGATCTTTAAAAATAACTATAAACCTGGAGCACTGTGGTACAAATCTACATTTATGGAAAGTTAAAATTAAAAAGCAACAAAAAAAAACAGGAACTGAAAATCATGACTGATAACAGGCTTCCTTTCTGAAGATTAGGGTAATTCCAACGACTCTTGTACAATAACATTGCATTCAGCCAGATTTCTTTGAAGAATGGAGTTTAACCAGTAAACCCTATTACTGTATACTTTTAATTTATTAATGCAAAATTTCAGTAATCCTTAGCAACTCACTTATGTGGTTATTAATAATTAAATCTTTATTGCATATGCAAATGAAAATATATGAAATTGTACATCAGTAGTCCTTAAAAATGAAAATAAGCTTTCATTTTTTAAAAATAATTTCATGGTCTCTTAGGAGTACTGTGGACTACAAACCATGCATTGAGAAACTGCTATTACATACTACAAGATAAATGAGGAAAAGGCTGAGCTAGAAGAATGCAAGATGTTCACAAGAGGCATAAAAGATATGAGGGATCAGAATCAGCAGAATTTTTTATTGCTTGGATGAGGAGATATAAGGTAGAGGGGGAAAGTTAGCTTGATTTGGGGGTTTCTGATGGGCCATTTATGAGGAATACAGGATGGTGGATAAACTTGGAGGAGAATAGGGTAAGTAGGAGATAGGTGATAAGTCCAATTTGGAATATGTTGTGCTTGAGAGCCCAAGATAGATGGATCCTTAGATCCTCCAGCTCAGAAAAAAAAAAAGGGTTCGGGATGGAGCAGTAAGCTCCTAAGTTAGGAAAGTGAGGCATTCATGTCATAGTTTGATTTCTCTAACATTTACAACAATAAATTGAAATTCCAATTTTAAAAATTCCATCATATCCCTGGAAATAAATATAGACAACCAGGATTGGGGAAGGGAGAAGTTAGACCAACTTAGAATCCCTGAGAGCCCTGGCGGGTGGCTCATTTGGTTAGAGCTTCCTCCGGATACACCAAGGTTGCATCTGTATGTAGGTCTTTTTTTTTTTTCTTTCTTTCTTTTTTAAATATATTTTATTGATTTTTTACAGAGAGGAAGAGAGGGGGATAGAGAGTTAGAAACATTGATGATAGAGAATCATCGATCAGCTGCCTCTTGCTGATGTGCCCACAACCAAGGTACATGCCCTTGACCGGAATCGAACCTGGGACCTTTCAGACCGCAGGCCGACGCTCTATCCACTGAGCCAAACCGGTTTCAGCTGTATGTAGGTCTTTAAGAATAACTTGTTGGTCCCTGGTCAGGGCAAATACAAAAATCAACCAATGAAGGCACAAATAAGTGGAACAACAAATCGATCTCTCTTTCTCTCTCTCTAAAAAAAATCAATCAATACAAAAAAAAAATAATAAGGTCTGTCGGGTCCTCGTTTCTAAGATGACAAAAAAAAGCCGAGGCTTGTGCAGTCTATTTGTTGTACCAACTGCACCTGATGGGTGCCCAAGGACAAGGCCATTAAGAAGTTTGTCATTCGACGGCCGAAACCGGTTTGGCTCAGTGGTAGAGCATCGGCCTGTGGACTGAAGGGTTCCAGGTTCGATTCAGGTCAAGGGCATGTACAATGTTTGTGGGCACATCCCCGGTAGGGGGTGTGCAGGAGGCAGCTGGTCGGTGTTTCTCTCTCATCGACGTTTCTAGCTCTCTATCCCTCTCCCTTCCTCTCTGTAAAATATCAATAAAATATATATTTTTTTTATAAAAAGAAGTTTGTCATTCGAAACATAGTAGAGGCCGCAGCCATCAGGAACACCTCCCCAGCGAGTGCCTCGACGCCTGTGTGCTTCCCAAGCTGTACGTGAAGCTGCATTCCTGTGTGAGCTGCCGTTCACAGCAAGGTGGTCAGGAATCATTCTCTTAAAGCCCGGAAGGACGACCACCCCACCCCGATTTAGACCTGTGGGTGCAGCCCCACGACCTCCACCAAAGCCCATGTAAGGAGCTAAGTCCTTAAGGAGCTAAGAAAAGTTCTCTGGAGGGAAAATAAGTGGAAATTATACTTTAAAAATAAATAAATAAAATACAAAATAAAATCATAAAAAGAATCCCCAAGGTCCAGCCAATGCAACTACCTGTGTGTGATTAGAAATTCTTGGTGAATGGCCAAAACCGGTTTGGCTCAGTGGAGAGATCATTGCCCTGTAGACTGAAGGGTCCCGGGTTCGATTCCGGTCAAGGGCATGTACCTTGGTTGCGGGCACATCCCCAGTAGGGGATGTGCAAGAGGCAGCTGATCTATGATTCTCTCTCATCGATGTTTCTAACTCTCTATCCCTCTCTTCCTCTCTGTAAAATATCAATAAAAAATATTTTTTTAAAAAGAAATTCTTGGTGAATGAAGTTTCTTTTCCACTGCCCGATTTCTTGAAATTATGTTCTATACATCTTTCTTTCTCCACACCAGACTCTTCCTCTTCAAAGCCTGGAATCTGAATCTCTGTTTATTTGTTACTGTCCTACTTTTCATGGGTGTGTATTTTAATTTTTCATGAGAAAAAAGTGCTGAGTCATGCCAATGAAACAAATTTTAAGTTTTTAACTGAAGAAAATTTTACGTATTTCTCTGTAGTCAACACAGGGCTAGACACACAGAATATATCCAGCACCCCAGAAAGTTCACTGTGCCTCCTTCCACTCAACATTTCTCCAAAGGCAGCCACACTTTTAATCTGTACTTCCATGTGTTTTTCCTGTTCTGGGCTTCAGAAAAATGAAATCAAAGAGCATATTTTTCTTCATGTGTGGCTCATCTCATACCATATTATGTCTTTGAGATTCGTTTATGTGTTGCCATTTTGTAATAATAGTTTATTTTAGTAATGTGCAATAGTACTTTGTATAAATATGCCACAATTTGTCCATTCTATTATTAATGACTTTTCCATTTTTGTAAATATGAATAAAGTTGCTATGAATATTCGTGCACATGTTTTGGGTAGACACATGCACTCTCTTCTCTTGAGTATTATCCAAGAAATGGAGTTGTTGGATCACATAGGGTAAGTGTTTGTCTAGCTTCCTTAAATTCTGTTAGTTTTCCAAAATAGTTGTGCATAATTAGACTCCACCAGCAATGATGAAAGTCCCCACTTCTCCACACTCTTGGTACTAGCAGAACTTTTCATTGCAGCCTATCTAGTGGGTAGGGAGTGGTATCTCATTGTTTTTGAAAAACAACTTTCTTGAGGTAGACTATGCATAAAATAAACTTCACATATTTAAAGTATACAAATTGATTGACATATGTATACACCCCTGGGGCATTTCTCTAGTTTGCTGTTGGGTGTTTGTACATTATTTTTTATTTCAGTCAGTGTATTTTTAATTTCTAGTTGGTTCTTTTCCATATTCTCAAGGGTCTCTCTCATATCTTCAAGGGTCTCACTAAATTTATTGGCCTTTTCTAGGAAATTCTTGAAAAACCTTATAACCGTGGTTTTGAACTCTATATCTAGTCTCTTGTTCTCCTCCATTTCTTTCATTTGTGTTCTGTTTCCTTGTCTCGGCATTTTCACTGCTTCCCTGAGTTGGTAGGGTGGCTTTGTGTGCTAAGGTGTCCTATATGGTTCAGTGGGTCAGCCTCCCAGTTACCTGAGGTGGACACTCTTGGTGCACCCCTTTGTGGACTGTGTGTACAGCTCTGTTGTAGTTAAGTCTTGATTGTTGTTGGTATCACTGTGAGGAACTGACCTCCAGGCCAATTGGCTGTGAGGATCAGCTGTGTCTACACCGGGAGACAGCCTAGTGCTGAGTTGTAAGAGTTCTTTATATACTCTAGAATAGATAAAAATTCTTTATCACATATTTGCTTTGTAAATATTGCCTTCTACACTGTGATCTGTGGCTTGTCTTTCAGTCTTCTAACCTCTTCTGAAGAAAAGCAGTTTTTAATTTTGATGAAGTCCAGTTTATCAATTTGTTATTTTATTGTGTTTTTAGAGCTGTATCTAAGGTCTAAAGATTTCCTCGTACTTTTTTCCCAGACATTTCATAGTTTTAAGTTTCACATTTAGGGCCATGATCCACTTAAGTTAATTTAGGGTTTTCTTTGTTCTTCAGTCTCGCCTCCTTCCATGCCTGGAGGTATCTTTCAGCCGTGCTGCTCACCCTCGGGCCTTTGCAGGGCAGCGGCCTTCTCTCCGTGAGGGTCCAGGATGCCTCAGAGGCCATGCTTCTCTCCCTACAACTCCCCGCTGTGACCCCTAAGCAAAGGCCACAGGAGAGAGGCAGACAGGTGAGGACGTGCTCTGTGGCTGGATGTCCTTGGCATTTTAGTCCGTCACTCTGGCCATATGTGGCCATTAAATGTGGGCTAACATTAAGCCCGTTTCTCTTACACCATCTTCAGCGGGTTCTTCTTGTTGGTCCAGTGACAAGAGCAGCTGAGGGTCTCTCCTCTCCTAGAAAAGCCTCATCACTTTGTGGAGTTTCCTTGCATTTCTCTGCTTTCCATGTTCCCTTGTCTCCAGCCGTCTAAAACGCTGTCTGGTTTACTGTGAGATCATCTTTTCTGGCTTTCTGCAATGAAATCAGAAGCAGAACTGAGATCTGTTCTTGATTTGAGAATTGTGGCTTTACAGAAAAAAACCACTCACGGTTAAGTTGATAACGAAAGTTCAGAGAGGGGAAGTGATTTGCCAAGGTGAAAACATAAGGTAGGAGCTGCTTAGCTCGCACTTTGCTAACGAAATGCCATATACTGGATGGAATGGACAAAAGAAGATTACTTCCTTATAGTTCTGAAGGCGGGAATTCCACGCTCGGTATGTCAGCATGGTCAGGGTCTGGTGAGGGCTCTCTTCCTGGCTTACATGCCCCCTCCCACGGCCCAGAAAGGGCTGATGCCTTTTCCTCTTCTGGAAAGGAAACCCGTTTTACTGGATGGGGATGGCACCCTTAAGATCTTAGTTAACCTCTACCACCTCCTGAAAGGCCCAATCTCCAAATACAGTCACATTGACTTCAACATGTGGATTTGGGGGAGACACAATTCAGTCCATTGTAGGAGCCCAAATGAATTATAACTGAGAGCAATCCTTCTAGAATCTACATTCTAGAATCTAGAGTGCAGACTGAGAAGGTCAAGGGACTCAAGGTCAAGTTATATTTTAAACCTGGGCTTTGGCATTGGAAAACCTTGAGGGTTTTTTCTGGCTCTGCATTAAAACTGTGGGATTTTGTGAAGGGTCTTGGATCCACTGAGCCGTTTCCTGAAGATGGGAGTTCAGTGACATGACTGAAGAGAAGCACCTATCTCTCTTGGTTGTACACGGGGGTTTTAATCTATGGAGGTGACAGAATGATGACACAGAGAAGCTAATGTCATTGAAAGAAGATTTTATTGTTGGCGTTTTGAAGAGAACAAGCCCATCACACCATACAGGGCCACGTAGGGGAGTCAGGAGGCAGAAGTGAGGAGAGCATGGACCCCAGACTTCATTGTGATTTCCAGGGGGAAGGGTGGGTCAGCTAGTTTGAATAAGTTCAGTGGGCTCTGGACCATCGGGGTGGTCTCCAGGTGTTTGGTGTCTGGCCCTGAGCTGTCTGGCTGTCCAGATTCAGGATGAAGTGAGAGTAAACAGGACAGGTACTCTCAACTGAGTCTCCTTGGACTCTTTGAACTTCAAAGAAAGCAGGACTTATAGAAGAAAGAACAGGATTTTCCGTTAACATGACCAAGTGGGACCTTAACTTGGAAAGCATCTCCGAATGGCAAAGCAGGAAGGACACATGGATAAATATTTTTCCTTTACAGCCTCATTCTACCTAAAGAGGTTATGCATGGATGAATTAGCCCCATCAGAGTCCACGGTTCCTGAGAATGATATAAACTTGGCTGTAGGTGCCTCTTATTTATTTGCCAAAATCACCTCTCCACACACGCTTCCCCAAATAAAAGAGATTGCACTAATCTCTATAACCCTGGCCAGTTATTCATTCTCCGAGAAGCTCAGCTTCCCCCTCTCCAAGATGACAGTAATGCACTAATGTTTATTTTGCAGCTTGTTAAGATAAGTGCTTCTGTGTATGAACTCGTGATTCTATGACTACAATGGACTTGAGAAAAATCCCAGACTTAATATATCACATGCCATTAGCACTTACAAGAAGAACCTCTTCATTGTCCGGATAAACCAAGAACCCAGATGGACAAGATAAGATGAGATTTTATCACAGTTGACTAAGTGTCCTACTAGAATAAGAATGAGAGAAGTCAGAAAATACCTTCATGGCATCTAATTATTAGTTAATTTTTTAGGAAAAATAAATAAATAAATAAATAAATAAATAAAGATACAAATTAGAAAGACCAATATTAAAAACTTATCATGGTAAGAAGGGTACGGGGGCGGGGGGGATAAATGGTGATGAGAAAAACAATAAAATAAAGTATTGATCACAGTAATCGTAATCATTGTAATGCATTGAATGAGAGAAAGGACACATAGATCAATAGAATGGAATAGAGAGCCCAGAAATAGATCCACAAATATGCCCAGTAATTTTTGACAAAAATGCAAAAGTAATTCAATGGAGGATGAATAGCCTTTTCAAGTGGCGGTGCTGGAATAGTTGGCCAAAAAAAAAAAAAAAAAAAAAGAACCTAAACCTCACACTTCATGCAAAAAACAAAAAAAATTAAAAAACACTAAAAATGGATCATGAACTTAAGTGTAAAACTTACAGAAAAGAACACAAGAGAGACTCTTTGAGACCTACGACTAGGTGAAGACTTCCTAGACTTCACACCAAAAGCCTAATTTATAAGAGAGAAAATTAGATAAGTTGGACCACATTAAAATAAAAAATGTTTGCTCTGCAAAAGGCACTATTCAAAGGATGAAAAGACAAATCAGAGTCCTGGCCAGTGTGGCTCGGTTGGAGTTTTGTCCCAAACACATTCTCCCTGTACACAAAGAGGTGGCGGTTTTGCTTTCTGATCAGGGCTCTTACCCAGGTTTTAGGTTTGATTCTTGGTCAGGGTTTGAATGAGAGGCAACCAACCAATCGATGTTTCTTTCTATCTATCTATCATCTATCTATCTTTCTATCTTTCTTTCTCTCTCTCAAATCAATAAAATCATGTTCTTAATTGAGGGCTAAAAAAAAAAAAAAAGAAGACAAATTAGGGATTAGGAGAGAGTATTTTCAAATCACTTATCAGACAAAGCCTTACTCTAGCCCACTGGTGTGGCTCAGTTGTTGATGCATCATCCCATGAATCAGAAGGTCACTAGTTTGATTCCCCATTTGAGCACAAACCCAGATTTTGGGTGTGATCCTGAGTGGAGACATGTGTGGGAGGAAACTGATTGATGTTTCTCTCTCATCAATATTTCCATCTTTTTCTCTCTGTCAAACATCTCTCTCTTTCTCTTCCTCTCTCTGAAATAAATAAAAACATCTTTTAAAAAACATTTATCTAGAATATATAAATAACCTTCAATACTCATCATCAAAAGACAATCTAATTAGAAAACTAGACTTGACACAGAAAAGACAGACAATTTCACCAAAGAGGATACACTGGTGGCAAATAAACACATGAAAGGGTTTTGAACATTGTTAGCCATTAGAGAAATGCACATTAAAATTACAATGAGCCCTAACCGGTTTGGCTCAGTGGATAGAGCATCGGCCTGCAGACTGAAGAGCCCCAGGTTCGATTCCGGTCAAGGGCATGTACCTTTGTTGTGGGCACATCCCTAGTAATAGGCATGCAGAAGGCAGCTGATTGATGATTCTCTCTCATCGATGTTTCTAACTCCCTATCCCTCTCATTTCCTTTCTGTAAAAAATCAATAAAATATATTTTTTTAATTATGATGAGATATCACATACACATGAGAATGGCAAAAATTGAAAATAGCAATAACAGCTGAAACCGGTTTGGCTCAGTGGTAGAGCATCGGTCTGCGGACTGAAAGGTCCCAGGTTCGATTCCGGTCAAGGGCATGTACCTTGGCTGCGGGCACATCCCCAATAGGGGGCAGCTGGTCGATGTTTCTCTCTCATCGACGTTTCTAGCTCTCTATCTCTCTCCCTTCCTCTCTGTAAAATATCAATAAAAAATATTTTTTTAAAAATAGCAATAACACCAAATGCTGACAAGGAAGCAGGGAAAATGGATCACTCATCCATTGCTCATAGAAATGTAAGTTTTACAGTCTCTCTGGAAAACAGCCCAGCAATTTTTTTCAAAATCAACCATGGACTAATTATATAACCCAGAAATCCACACTTGGGTATTTATCCCAGATAAATGTCTTATTTCCACATAATAACTTGTACATGAATGTTTATAGCAGCTTTATTCTTAATAGCCACAAACTGTAAACTGTCTAAATTTCTTCTAATGGGTGACTAAGGTTAAACAAACCGTGGGATGTCCACACCAAGGGATACTACTCAGCAATGGGAAAGGAACAAACTGTGGGTACACACATCTTCGAGGAACCTCAAGGAAATTATGCCAAATGAAAAAAGCCAATCTCAAAAGTATTCATGCTGGATGTTTCCATTTATTTAACATTTGTGAAATCTATATATATAAAAGGCTAACATGCAAAGTGTCCCCTCAGGAGTTCAACCAGGAGACGGGGAGTTCGATCACTCACTATAACGTGGGCTGGCCAGAAGGGGGCAGCATGGGATGAAGAAAGGCCCCCATAGGCCCTGATCACCAGCCAGGCCTAGGGACCCTACCTGTGCACAAATATCGTGCACCAGGCCTCCAGTAACATAATAGAGATGGAGAATAGGGTATTGGTTGCCAGGGGTTAGGGTTAGGGTTGGGAAGGAGAAGATGGTTGTGGCTATAAAGTGGTGAAAGAAAGGAGTCTTGTGGTGATGGGTACGGTCTTGATTGTGGTGGTGATTATCCAAGGTTCCACATATGAAAAAATAGCATGGGGCACACATACTCACACACACACACACACACACACACACACACACACACACACACACACAAAGTAACTGGTGAAATTTAAATAAGCTCTATAGATTGTATCAATATCAATTTCTTGACTTGGATGCTGTGCTGTAGTTGTGCAAGAGAGGAGACTTGAGGAAGAATGCACAGGAGTCCTCTGTACATTTTCTGTGAATGTCTATGAATTTATAATTATTTAAAAATAAAGAGTTAGAAAACTACTATGAACATAATTTATTTATGACAAATAGTTTTGCCAGACATACTGAAAAGACTTCTATATTTGTTAAACTTTTCCTGAGAGTAAAACCCTCTTCCTTCTCTTCCCTTTTATGGGAAAATCTTTCCATAGAATTATTTTGAAAATTTGAAGCTGGTGTGGAAAATACAGGCAAATGAGAATCATCTAATTGCCAGGTGTCCCTAGATAAACTGGGCAATCTGTCATTTTAAGAAAAAGCTAACAATAAGGTGGGATGAGAATGTACCTATCATCTTTACATTTTCTCCTGGACACATTGCAGGTTGCTTAGAACTCAACACTGTTTTTACTTTTGTTTTATTTATTTATTTTGCTGTATGACCTTAAAAAAGGACACAGATGTTGCAAAATGGTAAACAATAGATAACTGTTGTTGTTTTTTAAGTGACTCCCCCTGTGTACAAATTAAAATAGCTCCTAACAAGCCCAGGTTGGGTAGCTCATTTGGTTAGAGCATCATCTGGATACACCAAGACTGTAGGTTCAATCCCTGATTAGGGCACATACAATGTTTCTCTCTTGCATCAATGTTTCTCTCTCTCTCTCTCTCTCTCTCTCTCTCTCTCTCTTTCTCTCTCTCTCTCTCTCTCCCTTTCTCTCTTCATCCCCCCCCCATAATCAAAATTTTAAAATGTCCTTGGATGAAGATTAAGGCCAAAAAATTTTTAATGAATATTATAAAAATAGAGCTTATCAAAATTTATGGGATGTAACAAGAACAAGCTTAGAGAGAAATTTATAGCATCAAAATATATTGGTAGAGCCAAAACCGGTTTGGCTCAGTGGTAGAGCATCAGTCTGCGGACTGAAAGGTCCCGGGTTCGATTCCGGTCAAGGGCATGTACATTGGTTGCGGGCACATCCCTGGTAGGGGGTGTGCAAGAGGCAGCTGGTCGATGTTTCTCTCTCATTGACGTTTCTAGCTCTCTATCTCTCTCCCTTCCTCTCTGTAAAATATCAATAAAATATATTTTTAAAAAATATATATTGGTAGAGAAGATCTAAAATTTTTCAAAAAATCTTAGCTTCCACCTTAGCAAACTAGAGAAAGAAGAACATTTTAAGCCTAATGTAAACAGAGGAAAGGAAATAATATAAGTTCAAGCAGAAATCAGTGAAACTGAAAATAAGAAAATATAGAGTAAATCAATTAAACAAAAGCCTGATTATTTGAAAAGACCAACAAAATTGATGAACCTCTGCTAGGCTTACCAAGTAAATAGAGAGAAGACACAAATGTGCTGATGATCAGTACATGTGCTTACCAGTGCAAGTACTGATACCAGGATGAACCTTGAAACACTCTGCTAAGTGAGAGAGGTCAGCCACCAGGACCACATGTTATATGATTCCATTCACACAAAATGTCCGGACCAAGGCAATATACAGAGAACAAAAGTGGATTAGTGGTTGCCTAAGGCTGGGCCGGGAAAGGGGTAAGAGAATTGGTGGGTGACAGCTAAAGGGTATCTGGTTTATTCTGAGGGGATGAAAATGTTCTGAAATTAACATTGATGGCAGATAAACATAGCTGTGAATATACAAAAAACCACTGAATCACACACTTTAAATGGATGAATTGTGTGGTGTATGAAACAGCAGGGTTCAAGACATCATATATAGCCGAAACCGGTTTGGCTCAGTGGATAGAGCGTCGGCCTGCGGACTGAAAGGTCCCAGGTTTGATTCTGGTCAAGGGCATGTACTTTGGTTGCAGGCACATGCCCAGTAGGGGGTGTGCAGAAGGCAGCTGATCGATGATTCTCTCTCATCGATGTTTCTAACTCTATATCCCTTTCTCTTCCTCTCTGTAAAAAATCAATAAAAAAATATTTTTTAAATATATTTATTGATATTTTACAGAGAGGAAGGGAGAGATATAGAGAGCTAGAAACATTGATGAGAGAGAATCATCCATCAGCTGCCTCTTGCACCCCCTACCTGGATGTGCCGGAAGCCAAGGTACATGCCCTTGACCAGAATCGAACCTGGGACCTTTCAGTCCGAAGGCTGATGCTCTATCCACTGGGCCAAATAGGTTTCGGCTAAAATATATTTTTTAAAAGACATTATATACATATATATATATATATATATATATATATATATATATATATATATATATTCATATATAAAATCAGGCTAATATTTGTTTAAGAACAGACCGGGGAGAGTTGATCAAATATTTCAGCACCAAATGCTTATCCAAATATAATATTTCAGGGAGGACACAAGAAACTGAACAGATTTATTGCCTTCAGGGAAGAGAAGTGGTGGCTGAGGGACTTGTATGGAAGAGACTTTACATTGTATTTTCCTTCCGCACCATTTGAATTTTATACCATGTGCAGATATAAAATAGACAGATTAAACACAAAGCTAATGAAATTTAAGATTTGGGGCCCCTTACTTGCATCAGCCTTTCATAAGGCCCTAGGAGGGGACCTAAGGGTGTTTACATGGTCATATGTTTTTGTAAAAACTGAAAAAATGAGAAGTGTTAACTTCAAACAGCTAATATTGCTGTTTCTTTGCACTCCAAATTCCCCTCCATTGGCTTCTCCTTTTGTGTGATGTGTGGGGGAGGCAGAAGGGGACGTGTGGCTGTCAGCATTCTGGGGGCATGGTTAAGGGAGAATAGACTCCACAGAGTGATGTGGATGGCAATCCTTTCAAGCATTTAAGTTATTGCTGGTCAACCTGATGTCAGAAATGAATTCCAGAGATACCTTTATTATCCCCTGTGTCAACACATCTGGCATTATTGTAAGAAGGTGCAGTGATGGAAGTTCTATTGCACAATATGTCCTACCACACTCAGTACAGTAAATAGACAGGCACAGGAAGAAAATGAGGTTTGAGTGTATAGTCACAAGACCCTCTGGGGAAATTCTGTCCAGTTGTTGGGGGAATAACATTGGAAGCAGAGGATTAGGTTCTCATCGATGCGTAGTCAAAATAGAAGCTCTTTCCTATCAGAAGTTTCTCTAGACAAAAACTGGGCCCATTAGCGTTCACTTCTGTTTCCCTCCACACAGGAATCACAGTCCTGGCTGGTTGTTGTCCAATGTCTCAAAATAGTAATTTAAAAATATTTGTCTAGGAGAAACCAAGATGATGGCATAGATAAACAACTAAACTGCTGCCTTGCACAACAATATCAAAACTACAACTAAAAGACAAAATGGACACCATCCAGAATCACAGGAAAGCTGGCTGCATGGAAATTCTACAACTAGAAGGAAAGAGGAAAGCACATTGAGACTCAGAGGAGCTGCAAAAGGTTAAGGTATGAAGATGCACACGTGCGCTGAGAAGATTGACTGCTGAGTGCACAGGCAACTGAGTGTGCACCTGGCTTTCTAAAATGGAAGGGAGACAGAAGTTCCCAACTGCACTAAATTCCAGTTCTGGGCAAGTTTCTGGGAAACCAGACTCATTCAGGGAGAAACTGGACTATCTGAAACTCAAGGGTGGCTTTCTCTCAGAGGTGCTTGTAATAATTACCAAGGGACACTGAGACCCAAGGGCTTTATAGGGCAGGGCTGATGGGAAGCCAAGACTGTCTGCTTCACCCTGAGACTCCACCCCATCCAAGCTGAGCACAGAGGCTTTTGAAAGTCTTCTCCCATAAGGGTGTCTACAGCACAGAAGTTCTCCCACCATAGACACAGTTGATCCTCACAGCCAATTGGCCTGGAGGTTAATTCCTCCCAGTGATACCAACAACAATCAAGGCTTAACTACAAGACTGTGCACACAGCCCACAAAGGGTTGCACCAAAAGTGTCCACCTCAGGTAACTGGGGGAAGATAAACCTCTGGGCCATATAGGACACCTACCATACAAAGCTACTCTACCAACTCAGGGAAGCAGCCAAAATGCAAAGACAAAGAAACAGATCACAAATGAAAGAAATGAAGGAAAGCAAATGACTAGATAGAGAGTTCAAAACTACGGTTATAAGGTTTTTCAAGAATTTCCTAGAAAAGGCTGATAAATTTAGCAAGACCCTCGAGGATATGAAAAAGGACCAACTAGAAATTAAGCATACACTGACTGAAATAAAAAATATTATACACAGACCTAACAACAGACTAGAAGACCACAAGAATCAAGTCAAATATTTGAAATACAAAGAAGAAAAAACCCCAATAACAACAACAACAACAAAAAACACTCAACCAGAGAAGCAAAAAGAAAGAAGAATCCAAAAATTTGAAGATAGTGTAAGGAGCCTCTGGGACAACCTCAAGCATACCAATATCCGAATTATGGGGGTACCAAAAGAAGAGAGAGAGAATAAGATACTGAAAACCTATTTGAAGAAATAATGACTGAAAATTTCCTCCACCTGGTGGAAAAAATAGACTTACAAGCCCAGGAAGCACACAGTACCCCAAACAAAAGGAATCCAAAGAGGACCACACCAAGATACATCATAATTAAAATACCAAGAGCAAAAGATAAAGAGAGAATCTTGAAATCAGCAAGAGAAAAATAGCTAGTTACCTACAAGGGAGCACCCATACAATTGTAAGCTGATTTCTCAACAGAAACTATGCAGGCCATAAGGGAGTGGCAAGAGATATTCAAAGTGATGAATAGCAAAAACCTACAACCAAGATTACTTTACCCAGCAAAGTTATCATTTAGAATTGAAGGTCAGCTAAAGAGCTTCACAGACAAGAAAAAGTTAAAGGAGTTCATCACCACCAAACCAGGATTACATGGAATGCTGAAGGGTATTCTTTAAGATGAAGAAGAATTAAAAGGTAAAGGTAAAAATTATGAACAACAAAAAACATCAAATACATGCCTACCAACAAATGAATCTAAAAATCAAGTGAATAAAAAATCTGAAGAACAAAATGGACTGGTGAATATAATAGAATCAGGGACATAGAAAGGGAGTGGACTAACAATCCTCAGGGGGGAGGGGATCTCAGGGGTGCGGGAAGAGATTGGACAAAAATCTTACACCTATGGATAAAAACAGTGGCAGGGGTAAAAGCATGGTGTGGGGTGGGGAATCAAGTGGAGGGGAGCTATGGGGGGAAAATAGGAACACCTGTTAATAATCTGAACAATAAAGATTTATTATAAAAATAAATTTATGGTACTTACCTTATGGAAATGTTCCTTAATTTTGATTTGTTTGATTTTTCCTCATGATTAGATTCAGGTTGTTATCTTTGGCAAAAATACTATAGAATACTAAATCCTGCCTTTTATTATTTTGGATCTATACTCAGAATGGGGTTGCTGGATCATTTAATAATTCTATTTCCAGTTTTGTTCTGTTTTTAGAAACTTTCATGTTGATTTCCATAGTGACTGCAGCATTTCACATTCCCGCCAGCAGTGTACAAGGGCTCCAATTTCTCTACATCAACATTTGTTTTTAAATTAAATTAAAGTGGGGAGAGGTGGAGGAAGGTACGGGGGGTAATGAAAGGAGACTAGACTTTGGATGGTGAACTCACAATACATAGTACAAGTGATGTGTTGTGGAATTGGCACCTGGAACCTGTACAATTTTGTTAACCACTGTCACTCCAATAAATTCAAGAAAAATAAAAAAGTAGTTAATCCGAATGTTTATGAGGCAATGCTTCATTTTTGCTTTGATTTGCATCTCTCTAATGATTAGTGATATTGAGCATCTTCTCATATACTTGTTGGACAGTTGTCTGTCTTCTTTAGAGAAGTGTCTAGTCAAGTCCTTAGCTCATTCTTTTTATTTTTTTTTATTTTATTGATATTTTACAGAGAAGAAGGGAGAGAGATAGAGAGCTAAAAAAGTCGATGAGAGAAACATCGACCAGCTGCCTCCTGCACACCCCCTTACCGGGGATGTGCCCGCAACCAATGTACATGCCCTTGACCGGAATCGAACCCGGGACCTTTCAGTCCGCAGACCAATGCTCTATCACTGAGCCAAACCGGCTTCGGCCTTAGCTCATTCTTTAATCAGGTTAACTGCTTTTTTTTTTGTTTGTTTGTTTACATGTTAGCATTCTTTATATATTCTGGAAATTCATGCTTTATCATATTTATAATATCCTCCCATTCCATAGGTTATCTTTTCATTCTGTTGGCTATTTCCTTTAGTACTAGAATACATTAGTTTATAGGTTTGGTGTGGTCCCATTCATCTATTTTTGGTTTTATTTGCCTCTGCTTTTGGTGTCATATCCAAATCAATGCCAAATTCAATGTCATCAATTTTTTCTCCTAGGTTTTCATCTAAGAGTTTTAGGTTATGTAATTAGGACTTTCACCCATTTTTAGTTAAATTTTGTATATGGTGTAAGGTAAAGGTCCAACTTCATTCTTCTGCATGTGGATAGTCAGTTGTCCCAGCATGATTTTCTGAAGAGACTGTCCTTTCTCCATTGTGGATTAGGCACCCTTGTGAAGATCATTTGATCCTATACATGAGGGTTTATAGTATTTCTGGACTTTCCAGTCTGTTTCCGTGGTCTGTGTCTGCACTTTCACTTTTTTTATTGCCCAATTTGTTCCCAATTTGGCCATGTACCCACTCTACATTCTAGCTGGCTTCTGGGTCTTTCTGATATGTTTCTATCCTTCTTTGACAACTTCCTTGCTTCCTGGCAAGGATATTCTGTTCTTTCATTTTCCTGTGACTGTCTCAAATTCAACCATTTCTCTAAGGAGCCCTGATTCCTTTTAGTGGATATGACATGTAGAAGCCAAGATCTGGATGCTAGGTTCCATCTTGACATTAAAGTGTCATTGTTCCCAGGCTTCTCAGTGGGCAAACATATGAAATATATTTATGCACATAAAACTCCAATCCAAAACCACAGGGTTCATTCTAGTCGTCACCCTTTCTGTATTTTTAACTGTCTTCTCAGACAATGAGAAACCCATCTATTTTCAGCCTCCCATATGTGATTAATCTCTCATCTCCATTGCTCCCCCTCTTACCCACCCAGATATCTCCTCTTCCTGCTTGGGCTCTTCCTCCCCACACAAGGCCATCCCCCAGCATGGATGCCCTCCTCACCCAGACTGAGACAACCCACAACTGGCTTCCTTCACCTTTCTCAGGCTCTGAGTCCTGTGCCAGCATGCAGCCATCAGGACCCCTTCCCTCATTCACTTTGGACCTCCACATGGTCATGGGGGACATGGGGGACATGGGGGACTCTCACATCTTTCTTTCTCCCTCTCTCTCTCTTCTCTCTCTCTCTCTTTCTCTCTCTCTCTCTCCCCCCTGTCAGCCTATGTAAGGCTGCCCCCTTGTGGGCAGCTTCATCACCTCCCTTGAGCTCTGATTCTACATGCTGGGTTGGATAGACATGGATTCCCTCCTCACCCTGCTCAGTTGAGGCCAGATTAATCTTTTTATTCTCTAAAAGGATTTTGTAATTGGTGTTACTTCTTCCTTGAACATTTGAAAGAATTCACCTCTTGTTTTCTTTGTGGGATTATGAAATTCAATTTCTTTAATAGACAGAGGACTACTCACTTTTATTTTCTTTCTTTTTAAAAAATATACTTTTATTAATTTCAGAGAGGAAGGGAGAGGGGTGAGATATAGAAACATCAATGAATGATGAGAATCATTGATTGGCTACCTCCTGCACGTCCCCTACTGGGGATCCAACCCACAATCCAGCCATGTGCCCTTGACAGGAATCAAACCTGGGACCCTTCAGTCTACAGGACAATGCACTATCACTGAACCAAACTGGCTTCAGAAGAGCTTGTCATTTATGGTAAGTTGGTGTTGCCCTAAGAATTTTTCCAATGAGTGGGATGGAGAGGGCCAATGGGGGGAAACCATGGACATCTGTAAGACTTTCAACAGCAAATATAAATAGTTCTTCCAATGAACACAAATTTTTAAGTTTATTAGCATAATTTGTTTGTTAATGCTCTTATTTTTTCATGTATGCAGAATTTATGATATTTCCCCCCTTTGATTCCTCAGACTGGTTAATTGTGCCTTCGCCTCAGCCTCTGTCCCTCTACTATGAGCCTCATTAGGTTTATCTACTTTATTATCTTTTCCAGTTGTTGGCTATGTTGGTTCTCTGTTTACTATTTCACTATTATTGAAGTAGCTGCTTAGATTGAGGGATAATATTCCCTCCTAATATATCCTATCCTACCCCAGGCCTTGCAGCTTCCTGAACAGAGGATGGGGTTGCAGCCTGCTGATCCGGTCATGACATTACCCTGTAATGAGTAATTTGCATATTTCTCTATTATTAATATAGACTAGAGATCCAGTGCATGAAATTCATGCATGGGGGCAGGGTGTGTGTCCCTCAGCCCAGTCTGCACTCTCTCCAATCTGGGATTCAGTCAATTGAAAAATTAAAGGTGCTTATATAGGACTTGTAGCCATTGGCAGTTTCCAAGCTTTTAGGCATCTGGTCACACTTTAGTTTTTATGGCAGACTTGCAAAGAAGGGAGCTGTGGCCATCATCATCCCCAAGATTACAAGGGACTGGAGACAAGGCATGGGGGGAAGAACCCTGCGCCCTTGCCTCCCTCACTCCTGCCTCTCCTAAACCCTGAAGATGTCTGATCTCAGCTGAGGGCCGAGCTGCCCTTAGTTGTTAGTTGGGGAGTGGACCTTCCAAAGTCTGGAGTCAGGTGAACAGCACAAGTTTGGACAAGTAAGATCTGGGAATAGTCTCCTCCCATGGACTCTGGCCATATTTGCAGTCACACTCATGTTCTCTGTTAGCTTTGGGATTATGGGGATTAATTTCACCCCCTCTTCTCTGTCATCTCTCTGAGTGTGTGGCAGTGAACCAATCTCAAACCTAGAAGAGCCAAACCGGTCCCAGCTAGTCTCTTCCTCACAAGCTGTGAGTAAGAATGATTTGTGATGACTGGTGAAAAGAAACCTCACCTTCGTACAATAGAGTTGTAGCCACAGAGAAGATGTCCATTTGTAAACATAAATGCAGAAGAATCTTGGATTCTAAATTTTGGGGTGTCCCTGATTCTAAGATCCGGGGAGTCTGAGATTCTCAGATTATTATTACAGTAATAAAATTTGTTTCTAAGTCTCATGGATGTCTCTTTATGAAGAATTACAAAATGATGTTGTGCATTGTTAAAGGATGAAGTGCACACTTTGCCTGCCACTTATTTTATTAAATACATTTAAAAAAAAAAAACATGTCCTAGCTGGTTTGGCTCAGTGGATAGAGCATGGCCTATAGACAGAAGGGTCCCAGGTTTGATTCCAGTCAAGGGCATATACCTTGGTTGCAGACTTATCCGCAGCCTAGGCCCTGGTTGGGGCTTGTGCAGGAGGCAACCAACTGATGTGTTTCTCTCACATTCATGTTTCTGTCTTTTCCTCTCTCTTCCACTCTCCCTAAAAATCAATGGAAAAATATCCTTCAGTGAGGATTAAAAACACACACACACCAAACAAACAAACAAACAAAATAGATGGCTTGATGAATGGATGAAGGAATATACTGTGATAAAGCAAGTAGAATAACACTGATTATAGAATCTAGGTGGTGTCTTATTGTACAATTCTTTAAACTATTCTGTATATTTCCAAATCCTATATAATAAAAGACTAACATGCAAATCAACTGAACAGCTGAACAAATGTTTGCTATGATGCACAATGACCACCAGGGGGCAGACGCTCAATGCAGGAGCTGCCCCCTGGTGATCAGTGTGCTCCCACAGGGAGAGCGCTGCTCAGCTCACAGCTGGTGAGCACAGTAGCGGTAATAGTCAGACATCCCCTGAGGGCTCCTGGACTGCAAGAGGGCACAGGCAGGTCTGAGGGACCCATCGAGTGCACAAATTTCATGCACCAGGCCTCTAGTTGTCCTAATAAAAAAAAAATTTTTTTAAATGATGCTATTGGCTTCTGTCTCTTAGTGAAGACAGTTGCTTCATTTGGGACAGTTCATCAGTTGAGATTTTTCAAATGTTGGCAGAGTCAGCACTCAAGACTGGTAGGAGAGTGTAACAAAGCTTGACAAAGGCTTTCCCGGCAAAGATCCAAGATTAAAACTTTTGTTGCAGCCCAGCTGGTGTGGCTCAGTCTATCCAGGAACCAAGAGATTGCAGTACCATTCCCAGGCAGGGCCCAGGCCCAGGTTGCAGGCTAGGAGGGGGGAGGGGGAATGCAGGAGGCATCAAATCTATAATGTTTCTCTCTCATTGGTATTTCTATCTCTTCCTCTCTAAAAATCAATAAAAACATATTTTTTTAAAAAAAAGACTTTTGTTACAAGTGGTGGAAATCTAACTCAAACTAGTTTAAGTGAGAAAAAGAATATATATTTAGGAGCTTTGGGGCAGGTCAAGAGGCAGCTATGCTGGATTCAGGCTTTAAATAATACCTTTAAGATTTTGTTTTTCTCAATCTCTTTGCTCTTGTCTCTCCTTGATGTGATTGTCTAACAGGTTTTATTCATGTGGGGGTAGGAGAGTGGTTGGAAGTCTGAGGCTTACCTTGTCTGTAGGAGAAAAGATCACTCATTCCTTGTCATCCAGGAGGAATTGGTTCCAGACTCCCTGCAGTTACTGGAATCTGAGGGGGCTCAAGTCCTTTAGTTGGCCCTCTGTATCCCTGGGTTCCACGACCAATCGTAGTTGGTTGAATCCATGGATACAGAACTATGGATATGGAGGGACGGCTGTTCGTTCAAAATATTTTCTTCCTTCCCATGGTCCTTCTCTTAGGACAAGTCTATACTTCCCTTTCCCCCATAGTTTGATTGGTCATGTAACTTGCGTTGGCCATGACTGCTGTTGAAGGTACAGGGGTCAGCATTCCAGGAATTGCTCCTTCCTTCAGGGACAGGGGTCCAGGGGAGCCTTACTGTGGCTAGTTTGCAGGTGCTTCCATTCCTCATGTGATTTCCCTCCCTCAACCTTGTAAGTCAGTGTTTCCCAAACTTCTCTCATGATGAGAATCACCTGAATCCCAACTAAAAAGTGCTAAACTAGAATTCTTGGGAACATATAGGTAAAATTGTATACTTAACCTAGTGATCTGTAGTTTAACCACTCCCCCAGGTGATTCTCATCATGAGAGAAGTTAGGGAAACACTGCCTTAGGTGACTAGAGCATGCGGCTGAGGGGTTAAGAACTGAGCAGATTCTGTGGGTAGGTTACCCAGCTTCATTCCTGGTGAAAGAGGTTCTAGTGCAAATGAGAGTCCGCTGGATTCTGATTAAAACGCAAACTGCTGGAATTGTATATGTTCCTAAAAATTCTAGTTTACTTAACTAAGTATACAATTTTACCTATATACTTAACTAAGTATACAATTTTACCTATATGTTCCCAAAAATTCTAGTTTAGCACTTCTTTTTAAAAAAATATATTTTATTGATTTTTCACAGAGAGGAAGGGAGAGGGACAGAGAGTTAGAAACATCGATGAGAGAGAGACATCGACCAGCTGCCTCTTGCACACCCCCCACTGGGGATGCGCCCACAACCAAGGTACATGCCCTTGACCGGAATCGAACCCGGGACCCTTCAGTCCGCAGTCCGACGCTCTATCCACTGAGCCAAACCAGTTCTGGCCTAGTTTAGCACTTCTTAGTTGGGATTCAGGAATCTGTATTTTTAACAACTCCACCAGGTGATTCTCATCATGAGAGAAGTTTGGGAAACACTGGAATAAGTGGTCCTTTCATTAACGTCTCAATTGCCCTATTTGTGTGTGACTTACCTTTCCTGCTTGGATCCTGACTGGCACAGCATTCCATTGTATGGATGTACCACATTTTATTAGTCAGTCATCTAATGATGAGCATTTGGGTTATTTCTGATCTTTCACTATAAAAGCTGCAGCTAAAAAAAAAAAAAGCTTGCACATAGGTCATTTTGCACACGGTAGGCTAAATTATTGGCTGTGAAATCGCTGAGTCAAATGATACATTCCCTTATCCTTTTGGCTGATATTGTCAAACCACACTCAGAGGTTGTACCAGTTCATAGTCCCCCAGCAGTGGAGGAGAGTGAGGATTGGTTTTATTATTATTATTATTATTATTATTATTGATTTTAGAGAGGGAGAGAGAAAGGGAGGGACAAACATTGGTTGGTTGCCTCCTACATGCTGGGGATCAAACCAGAAACCTGGGTTTGTCCCCTGAATGGGAATTGAGCCGACAACCTTTTGATGCCTGGGAACGATGCTCAACTAACCGAGCCACACCAGCCAGAGTAGAACATATATATATATATTTTTTAAAGACATTTTTATTTTAAGACATTTTGAAATTCTATGTATAATGACGGTTAGTATTTCAAGTTGTTGGTACTGAGACCGTGGTTCCAAAGTTCTGTGTGTTGTTACGCCATGCATGGAAGATTGTCAAAGGTTCTCAGCCTCCTCCCGAAAGACGGTGCACGTGGATGGTCACGGTCTGAATGGGCACTTGATAGTATGTGTTTGTTATGAAACTCGGCATGGGATTTGGGGGTTTCCAGACACCCTCCCACCCCTACCCCTGGCCTGTGGGGAGCAACCAGACCTGGAACCCAAGCTGTCAACACAAATCTGATAAATGTTTGGAACACGATAACTGTGGTGTCTTATGAAACACACAGGGCTCTGGCGGTTTAATCACTTCACCTTTGATGTTTTTGTGTGTGTGCCTGTTTGTAGAACAGGCAGGGAAGAGTCCACTGGATCTGTTCCAAGTCTGGGCACTGCTACTTTTCAGTTGTGTAATTTGTGGGTGTGTCACTCAGTGACTCTGGAACTGAATGTCCTCACCCACAAAATGAGAATAATAGCAATCCAGCCGAAACCAGTTTGGCTCAGTGGATAGACGCAGGGGTGGGCAAACTTTCTGACTCGAGGGCCACAATGGGTTCTCAAACTGGACTGAAGGGCCAGAACAAAAGCAACCTGACCATGCTGGCACTCTCATCTTGGGCTGCTGGTGAAGGCGCGGAGGGGAGAGCAAGAGAACCCTCAGCTCTTTCGGCTCCGCGGGCCGGATAGAATAGCCAAACAGGCCAGATCCGGCCCGCAGGCCATAGTTTGCCCATGGCTGGGATAGAGTGTTGGCCTGCAGACTGAAAGGTCCCGGGTTCGATTCCGGTCAAGGGCATGTACTTTGGTTGCGGGCATGTCCCCAGGAGGGGGTGTGAAAGAGGCAGCTGATCGATGTTTCTCTCTCATCGACGTTTCTAACTCTCTATCCCTCTCATCTATCCCAGACACATTTCAGAGCTGAAGATTCTGGGATATTTGCATGTGTGAGGCCCTGAGCTTGGGATTTGAGGCCTCAGAGTGAGAAAAAAAATGCCGAAGTTGTGGAGTTTGGGGTGTTGGGAGAGAAGAATGAAAGAGTGAAGGGTATTGGAATAGACAGACCGAGTGGCTGTGCGTTTGGGGATCTTCTGCTGAGGAGGGGTGCAGGTTTAATGGTCTGAAGACTGGAGATTCAGAGGATGGGCCTGAAGGTCTGGAGGTGAGACCTATATGTGAGGAGTCCAGCGGGGCCGTGGAGTCAGCTCCTGACCCAGATGCTGGCCTGCTTCTGTTCTGGACATAATACCGATTCTTGATGCCCAGCATCCTCATTGGGACCTCTAAGCAGAGTCAAGATGGCATGCCCCAGGACTGCCCTTCTCTGGTTGGGAAAGGGAGAGACGACCAGAGCCACAGTTCAGTGGAAATTTCCACAGAACTTGAGAAGAGCAACTTATGGTCTCGGTTGGCAGAGGGCTGGGCCAGGACTTGGGAAATAGTAATGACAACTGCAGTATGGTACAAAAAATAAAAATAAAATAAAAATCCCAACTTTCCGAAGGGTTATAATTTACAGAGAGCCACAAGGACTCCCTGCCCAGATTCTTAGGGAAACCCACTAAGTTGATTGTATCATTTCTATTATTATTATTATTATTATTATTATTATTACGTATTGATGCTTCCCGTTTTATAGAGGGTAAGATGAGGGCAGAGAACAGAGTGGGCAGGGGGCACATATGTCTCTCCCGCTCTCCACTTTCACTCCCCCTTCTGGGATTGGGTTGCCACCAGTGGAAAGGTTGTACTTGAGGGTGTGTGTATTTTAGGGGTGATTCCTGGCTCAGCAGAGCTGCTATTAGCAGGCAGAGGGAACCATGACAGGAGAGATTTGGGTAAGCGTCAGTGCTGGGAACCGAGGGGGCCCTGAGATGCTGAGGCGGGGGAAGAGAAAGCATGAGTGACCGCTGCCCTTTCCTCACCGGCGTTCTTTCTTAACAGCAAGGACAGTCTCCCCTTGGTGGGCATGAATGTGGAGCTTGGGTCTGTGTGCAGGTCTCACGGAATCTGTACAAGAATGGGCTGGGTCATTGTCGTTCTTACTCTGCAGGTAAAACCAAGACTCCATAAAGCCACTTGCCGGAGGTCACAGGTAACAAGTGAGGAAGCTGGGCTTTGAATCCTCTCTCCTGTTTCCTCCATTGACCGGCCTCAGCCCCCCCCCCCTCCGCCCCCCTGGCGGCCAGGTGGAGACAAGGCTAGCAGCAGGTGGGTGCTGAGATTGGCATGGGCATCGGCAGGATCTGCTGGTGGCATCAGGGAGCCCTGGGACCGAGGGCCATCACGTTGGCATTGAGCTTGTTTCCAGGTAGACACTAGGGTGGCAAAGAAGTTGACACAGAACTTGAAGCCAGGAGAGCAGTGGTAGAGCACGGCTGGTGTCCAGAGGCTCTGAGAGTAGACCCAAGTGGCCATGGAGGCTGGCTTCCAGAGGCATCAGGGGGGCACCGTGTGGGCTCTGAGGTGGGTCCCAGCAGGCGCCAGGGCTTGGGTGGGGGACCCAGTCAGAGGGCTCATAGCCAGAATGGGGGTGCTAGGGGGCTGTAGGAGCCCAGAAATGGCACCTGGCACTTTGTAGGCTCAGGGTGAGGTTTGTAGGGCTAAGAAGGACTTTCCATGGAAGGACAGGGAGAGCTGTGAGGGAGACCTGCAGGCAGAGGAATGAGCTTGTGTAAAGGTGAGAGCCCCAAAGAGTAGGTAGGGTTGGGTGCTCTTAGAGTGTAGAGCTCTGGGGCTGCGATCACCCATGAACCTGGAGCCGTCAGCAGGAGTCAGGCCATATGGAGCCTCATGCAACTTGTTGGGGAGTTTGGATTCTGCCTAGAAGCAAAAGGAATCAACTATTTTCACTTAAAAAAAAAAAAAAAGACAGAGTCTATGGAGCCTTATTGAACGTTCTGTTAACACCGCCCTTGCTTTCCTTTGCACTCCATGGCCTGTATCAGGTAGCTCGAGCTGGCTTTGCCCGTTGGGGCCGCTGTTCAATGGCCTCCTTTGTATGTGCCCCGTGACCCGCGTCTCCTACTCTCATGGGGCGTGGGACCCGCCACGCCCACGGCACAGAAGTGGGTGTGTTTTCTGCGTTGTGCGCCATCGGAGGAATGAGCCCAGCTTCTTCTCTCTGCAGACACGCAGGTGGCCCCGTTTTGCTGTTGTGAAGCGCAGGGCTGCAGGTGCCCAGGGGTTCCTGGCGGCACCCAGCTGGGATTGCCATCCTGGATCCCACTCTGCGGGGACTGTCCCGCCAGCGGTGCGTGAGAGCGCCCGCCCGTGGCCACCTGCAGCAGCAGCATCTCCTGGCGAGGGTGAGCAGGCGCTGCTCGGCACCCACAGCGACCTCAGCTGACCCTCCCCTCGGACCCTCCGCTGCAGGGCCTGGGCTGACTGTAGTCCTGAGTCCAGGAACAGGGGAGCCTGCTGTTCTGGAACAAATCAGAGACCCCACAGACAACCTGTGGCGGGGGTTGTTGTATGAGACCACCTCTTCCCCTGCCCACACCTTCCAGAGGCACCGCCTCCAGGTAACTAAACAGAAGGTCCGCCCTAACCCGTTTGGCTCAGTGGATAGAGCATCGCCTGTGGACCAAAGGGTCCCAGGTTCGATTCCCGTCAAGGGCATGTACCTTGGTTGCAGGCACATCCCCAGTAGGGAGTGTGCAGGAGGCAGCTGATCGATGTTTCTCTCTTATCAATGTTTCTAACTCTCTATCCCTCTCCCTTCCTCTCTGTAAAAATCAATAAAATATATTAAAAACAAACAAACCAAACACCGGAAGGTCCTCCCTGCACCTGCAAAGACCATCTCCCGCGCTGACCTCCCCCCTGTGTTTGACGACATCAAATGTGTGCCCACGGGGCACTCTGCTGGGACACTCCTGGCTCCTTGATCCCTCCGTCCCTTCAGGTCTGGGCCCAGGGACCTTCTCTGACCACTTTTGTCGTCACAACTTGGAGATGAGGCACCACTGGGCAGAGGCCAAGGAGGCTGCTGAGCACCTTACAGTGCCTAGGACAGTCCCCATGGCAAAGCACAATCCGGCCCAAAGTGTGGTAGCATCAAGGCCGAGAAAGCCTGGTTTCCAGTGAGATGAGAGCGGGGCTAGGTGTTCTATGGAAGCATAGTAACCTCCGTCTTGGGTAAAAACTGCTGTTTAAAATGTAACCCTGCTCTTCTGGCTTCTGTAAATGTTTGCTTGCTTAAATGACGGGAAAAACCAGACTACCCCCCATTCCAGAGAGGCCATAAACTGTGCCCCGGACAGAGCTGTCAGTGCTGGCGCCAGGCCAGGCCTTGAGATATGGTCTCACGGCCTGTCCCAGCCCACAGGACTTCTTCTCAGGAGGTCCGGAAGTCTCATTCCAAATTTGGAAAGCAAAGGGCTGAAAAGCATATAAATAAGGGGGACTTCCACCATATTGGCCCCAGAATTTGAGAAGCAAGATTTTCCTCTGGGCTCGCTAGCGCTAGCGAACAGGACTCCAAATAAATCTGGCTTATTGATTATGGCATCTTCTGATTTACAATATGACACTACACACATTATGTAAGTTGGTCCTCATGGAGTGAGGTATTATCATCACGTCCACTTTACAGATGCGGAAACTGAGGCTCAGAGAGGAGAAGTGACCTTCGCAAGGTGCACGGCTCTCCAGTGGCAGAGGAAGCACTGGAATGGGAGTCTGCCTGACTCCGCCGCCCCACATGGTCTCTGGTTCCCCCTTCTCCCCCTCTTCCTTGTGACTGACTGCTGGCTTCCTGCCGCAGCAGACGGGGTGCCTGAACAAACCACCTGCCGGAGACCCGTGGTGTGGGGAGGGCCTGGGGTGACCTTGTTACTGCCCACAGTGGGGGTCTGGCTCCCCAGCCCCTGAGCTCCTCGTGGGTGGGCAGTGGAGAGCTGACAGGGGCAGGGTGCTGTCTGAGGCAGACACTGACTCCGGCCCAGGTCCGGACCTCCTCTGGGAGTTGGGAGCTGACAGCAGAGGGGACACGTGGGAGATGTGATATTCCTAAGCCAGAGGTGGGCTATGTGTGCCCAAGTTGAGGGCATCTATTTGCATCGTGTGAGTGTGTGTGTGAGTGTGTGTGAGTATGTGAGTGTGAGTGTGTATGTGAGTATGAGTGTGTATGTGTGTGTGTGTGTGAGTGTGTGTATGTGAGTGTGAGTGTGTGTATGAGTGTGTGTGTGTGTGTGTGAGAGAGAGAGAGAGAGAGAGAGAGAGAGAGAGAGAGAGAGATGCCAGGATATTACTAGCAATGACGAAGCTGCAAACTGCTATTTCTTTGTTCCCTGCAGCCTCTGAGCTCAGCACCCCACCTCTCCTGAGAGCAGAGGTCACCACAGGGGGGAGGGGCCCAGGCTCCCCCTCCCTGTCCCCTTACCCCAGCAGCTCCCCATGGTGTCAGCTGTCAGGGACACGGGTCCTCGGGCCTCGCCCCTCTGCCGGCCAGTCACCCGCAGGGCTGAACATTTACAGAAGCACCAGGCCATGTTTGCTTAAGCCTCGGGGTCACTGCGCACCCCTGCGCGCCACCTGTCGAGCCAGCGGTCTTCCCTGCAGGCCCAGAGCAGGAGATGTGGCAACAGTGACTCCATGTTGGACAGTGACTCCCTTGTTTCTGTTTGGAACAAAACTGATTGGGCAGGAGCTTGTCCTGGCCGAGGGCGGTGAGCGCTGTGGCTTCCTGGTCTGAGTGCCTGTGGGGAGGGCAGAGATGCATCTGGGGAGTCCAGTGGCCCCGCCTGGCTGGCCGCCCCCGGCTTTATCCGAGGCGATGGGGAGCTCTGGGCGGCATCTAAGCGGGGGAGGCCTGCTCGGGTGGAGGCAGCGTGGAAAAGGGGCAGGAGGGCCGGGTGGGGAGCCTGGTTGCGGGGAGAGGAGACCACGGCAAGTCTGAAAGTGGTGCAGGTCTAACTGGGGGCCGTGGGAAAGAAGGTCAGACACAGAGGCCCCAATATCTCCGCCAGGACCTCTCCTTTATTCATCTCTACAGCACAGGGGGGGCAGGGGGAGGTTTATTACCCCACCCCAGAGCAGCCCATGGGAGTGTGTGAGGGGGACGGGGGGGTCGGGGGGGGGGGAGGCATGATTATCTTTCCTGCTCCGAGGAACTCAAAAAATCTGCCCGTCCCCTCCCCACCCAAGGTAAATGGTGTCCTTGGCCACGCTGCCTGCCCTCGGGCCGTCTGGCCACCGGATGCAGAGAAGAAGGGCACACACGGGGGCTCTGCTGGGAGGAGGGAGGAGAGGGGCTGATGGGCGGGCAGGGGATGGGGGTGGGGAGAAGAAAGAAGATGGGGGAAGTGAACCCTCTAACCCTCGGCATAATCCCCAAAAGCAGAGGGAAAGTGGGGAGTGTGGAGACAGGGCCCAGTGGGACCACAGGCAGGACCTTCCATTCCCGGACAGATGTGGGCAGGAAGGCTTTCGGGGAAAACATTTGCCACGAGCGCTGGCGAGAAATGACTCGGGGTTGCACAACCGCAGGCGATCCTTGGGCTGCAGCGTGCGTGGGGCTTTCCTTCCTAAGCAGACAGGGCGGGCCACGTAAAAGAGGGAGCGAGCCACGGGCTCTCACGGCTGCAGCTCCTGTGGGATGGCAGGTGCAGGGGACCGGGTCCGGGAGACAATAGAGAGGGGCGGGGACTGTGGCAAAGCAGAGAGCAGCCCCGAAGGGAGCAGCCCAGGCCAGCTCCCTCGGCCTGCTGCCCCGGAGGAATACAGGTCTGGAGTGACCACCATTTCTGATTTTTTTCAAGCAACTTTAAAAAATGTGGATTTTTATACGGCGCGTCTGTAAACTGTGGTAGGTAGTTCGTGCTGCCTACTCTGCACGAGCAAACCCCGTCCGGCCACGGTGACACCCGTGTGCCCCTCTGCGCCAGGCCAACCTTGCCCGCAGCGGAAAAGGCACGTGGTGCTGCCTCCACGCGGGTCCAGGCGTGGCATCCACCCCCAGGTTCTACCGCTACGTGGATCCTTGGGCAAGCCCTCCTGTCTCTCCAGGCCTCGGTGGACCCACCTGTGTAACGGCAGATGATCTCGAAGGGCCCCTGCCAGCCAGAACGTATTCTCCTTTCTCAGCTTCCCCAGCTCACTGCTACCTTCCACTGAGTAAGGCCCTACTGTGTGCCGGGCCCTGGGCTGCTTCCCCCAAGATCGCACAACTATCCATACACCCAGACCTGCCTGCCGCCGAGGCCAGTGGCGTAGGCACCTCGTTCTCCTGTGTCCAGGGGAAGCCAGTCGTTAAAAACCCGGGCCATGCTCAGGGGAAGGGCAAGGTGGCCCTGCTTTTTTATATTTTATTTTTCTTTTTATTTTTTTAAATTTACTAAGGTATTATATGTGTACATAGCTTACCATTGCCCCCCACCTCACCTCCCATTCATGCCCTCCCTCCCCAGAGTTCTGTGTTCGTTGGTTGTACTTATGTTCATGCATACCAGTCCTTCGGTTGTTCTCTTATCTCCCCCCAGGTCTCCTTCCCCTCCCCGCTGTCATTTGACAATCTGCTTGTTTTATGGTGACTATCTCAGGATCTCATGAATAGAATCCGCTCCCCATTTGGCAGTCTGCTTGTTTTATGGTGGCTATCTCAGGACCACCCGAATAGAGTCCGCTCCTCCTCTGGTTCACCCCGCCCCTCCCCCTGGGTCCCACTGCTTCCCCTGGGACACACGGCTCACCCGGGGCACAGGGCCCCCTGGGACACATGGCTCACCCGGGGCACACGGCCCCCTTGGGGGTGGCCCTGCTTTTATTGCTGCTCTCCAACGTCCAGGAAACCCAGGCTGCACGTTTTGGTAGCTCCGGGCCAGTACGGGTTTGGGGGATTGATTCCAACCTTGCACAAGGCAGGGGACTTAACGAACGGTAAGGAAGGATGCTCTGGGAGGGCTGGGGCGGGGAGGGGGGTGCAGGGGGAAGAGGAGGGAGAGCAGCGGGTGGAAGGAGGCCTGGGAAAGTTCTCCCTGCAGAGACCTGGGAGTTAGGTGTGTGAGCGTGCCCAGGGCATGGCCCCTGGTAGGGGGCAGGGGACTCCTAGTGCCACCAGGCGACTGGACAGGAACAGGTAGGCCCAGCTCATGGAAGTGGCCCCCCACGTTGTATTGTCTTCGGTTACTTCACATTTCACCACTTTCTGTTCAGGTGATGAAATTGGAAACTAGGGTTCTCCTTCACCTCTTCTTCCATAAGCCCCAAACGCCACCCCGCGCCAAATTCCACAGCCCCCTGCCAAGCTCAGGACCCTGCCAGCTTCCCTGTGCCCGCACCGCTGCCCGCCTCCCAGGGTCTCCCGCCTCTTCCTCCTCCCGGTCTACTCCTCACAGCGCCCGGGCGATGTCCATCCGGGGCAGCCCTGGCCTCATCACTCCTCTGCTGAAACACCTGTTGGTTTTTACTTTTAAAAAATGGTTAAACCTCCCGTAAATAAACCCTCGCTGCTCTCCGTAACCTGCACATCGCGCCATGGGGCTCGCACACTCCGCCCAGCTCCTGGCCCGGCCCCTGTCCTTCAAATGCCCGGAGACCTGCTGGCTCTGGAGTCACACAGCCTGACCCGATTCCTCGATTCCCGGGTGACCTGCACTGAGCCCCACGCCGGGCCTCTGAGCGGTTTCATCCGTCAGCTGAGTTCAAGGGAGCGCCTTTCAGCTGGGAACCTCCAATCTCACGGAAAAGCGGGGAGAGTAAGGGGTTCATTTAGTCTCCTGACAATTTATCGGCCTCCGCGACTTTAACAGCAAATCAGACAGAGAGAGGCACTCACACATTTCAGCTTCTTTCCAAGTGGGTTATAAAATCAAGCCACAGCCCAAACCGGTTTGGCTCAGTGGATAGAGCATCGGCCTGCGGACTGAAAGGTCCCAGGTTCGATTCCGGTCAAGGGCATGTACCTTGGTTGCGGGCACATCCCCAGTGGAGGGTGTGCAAGAGGCAGCTGGTCAGTGATTCTCTCTCATCAATGCTTCTGACTTTCTATCCCTCTCTATTCCTCTCTGTAAAAAATCAATAAAATATATATATTTTATTAAAAAAATAATAATAAAATCAAGCCACAGAAGGTTTTGTTTTGTTCCAGTAGACCGGAAGGAGGAAGAGGCGGGAGACCCTGGGAGGCGGGCAGCGGTGCGGGCATGGGGAAGCTGGCAGGGTCCTGAGCTTGGCAGGGGGCTGTGGAATTTGGCGCAGGGTGGTGTTTGGGGCTTATGGAAGAAGAGGTGAAGGAGAACCCTAGTTTCCAATTTCATATATATATATATATATATATATATATATATATATATATATCTCACATATGTCTCCTTTTATATATTACATATGTCTCCTTTCCCCCTGATTGGCACCCCCCACTCCCACTCCCACCCAGAGGGCAAGTTCCCACCTCCCCAGTGTCCGTGTCCATTGGTTATGCTAATATGCACGCATACAAGTCCTTTGGTTGCTCTCTAACCTCCCCCTCCCCTGCCATCTCTCTGAGGTTGGACAGTCTGTTCAGTGCTACCGTGTCTCTATTTTTGTTCATCAGTTTATGTTGATCATTATATCTTTCTCCAGCTGGCTTATTTCGCTCAGCAGAATGCTCTCCAGTTCCAGCCATGCTGTTGCAAATGGTCAACATTCCTTCTTTTTTTTACAGCAGCGTAGCATTCCATTGTGTAGATGTACCACTGTTGTTTAATCCACGCACCTGCTGATGGGCACTTAGGCTGTTCCCAAATCTTAGCTATGGTGAATTGTGCTGCTATGAATATAGGGGTGCATATATCCTTTCTAGTTTCTTGGGATATATTCCAGGGGGGAGGGGAGTAGAAGGGATCACAATACCAGATATCAAGCTACATTACAAAGCCACTGTTCTCAAAACTGCCTGGTCCTAGCTCAAGAACAGCCATATAGACCTACGGGATAGAATCCAGAAATCGACCCAAGCCATTACACTCATTAATATTTGACAAAGGAGGCACGAACATACAATGGAATCAAGGCAGTCTCTTCAATAAATGGTGTTGGGAAAATTGGACAGATACATGCAGAAAAGTGCAACTAGACAACCAACTTACACCAAACACGAAAAATAAACTCAAAATGGATAAAGGACTTAAACGTAAGACAGGAAACCATAAAAACCATAAAAATCTTAGAGGAGTCCACAGGCAGCAAAATCTCAGACATTCATCAGGACAGCCCCTAGGGCAATGGAAACTAACAAGAAAATAAACAAATGCAACTACATCAAGATGTTTCACATTTTTGATGTTGCATAGTATGCCGTGTTATGCTGGCAGAAGCCTCATACTTCTGGGTGTTGACTGCATCTCTTGATCACATCAGTTTCCTTTGTGCTTGATTTAATTTTGTGTAGTAAAAAAAAAAATTGTGTTATTTTGTACAGTAACATGCTGTGCATGGCTGTGGCCTCGGAGTAAGTAGTAGGCTGTGCCATAGAGCCTAAGAGTGTAGTTGGCTAGACCAGAAATATTCAACCTTTTTTTTTATTTCATGGCACACATAAACTAATTACTAAAATTCTCTGGCACACCAAAAAACATATTATACTTTTTGCTAATCTGACAAAAAAAATAGATAACATTCTGATTCATTCACACTGGATAGCTATGGCTGTGTTGGCTGATGTCATTTTTTTATTTGACAATATAAGGGAAATGGTCAGTACCCCTAACTAAATAGTCAGGTACTGCATGTTTTAAAAATTCTTGCGGCACACCGGTTGAAAATCACTGGGCTAAACCATCTAGATTTGTGCCCTCTGTAATATTTTTACAACAAAATTGTCTAATGATGCATTTCTCAGAACATATCCCATCATTATGTGGCGTATGACTGGATTGCTATTATTTATTTATTTGTTTGTTTATTTATTTATTTATTAAATATATATGTGTCCACAGTCCCGGGCTGGCCCCTCAGGAGAAGCCACACATTCAGACTTGTTAATCTGCACTGGAATCCCTCCCTCTTCCATCGCTGGCTGCATCCCAAGCTAGGCGGGAACGTGGCAGAGGGCAGGGGGGGGGGTTAATAACTGGGAGGCAAAATGAGACAGTTATATAATCAGGACCAAAGGCCGCCTTCTCTCCCAAGTGGTATAAAGACAAGCCACCCCAGCCATCACCATGTGACTCACTCTCCCTGCCGTCATGCTGGCCTCGGGGCTGCTTCTGGCGGCTCTGCTGTCCTGCCTGACCATAATGGTCTTGATGTCCGTCTGGCGCCAAAGGAAGCTCTTCGGAAAGATGCCTCCTGGTCCCCGAGCTCTGCCCTTCATCGGGAACTACTTGCAGCTGAACCCAGAGCAGATGTACAACTCCCTCATGAAGGTGTCACGAGGCAGGGAGATGGGGGTCAGGGTGGGGTTGGGGGCCTGCCCGGTCTGGCTGAGACTTTGTGGCGGGGGATTGGCAAGGTTGGACTGAAATCTTAGGACCGAGGAGGCTGTTTTTAAAAATATATGTTTATATTGATACCAGAGAGAGAGAGAGAGGAAGGGCGAGGGAGAAAGAGAGACAAACATCACTGGAGTCCAAGTCCTGGGCGTGTGCCCTGGAATCAAGCTGCTGACCCCTCGGTGCACAGGACGACGCTCAAGCAACCGAGCCTCACCAGCCGGGGGGCGGGGGGGGGGGAGTTCTGAAGGGTTAGGACTGGGGTTCTAGCCAGGAAAGGCCAGACCTTGGGATGTTCAGTTCCTTGACTGTCAGAACTTGGGCAAAATGTGTCCCAGCCTGTGAGGGCCGGGCACAGAGTCCGTTGGGAGCCGGGGCGGCCCCCTCTCACACTGCCGCGCCTCCCCATCAGATCAGCGAGCGCTACGGCCCCGTGTTCACCGTCCACCTGGGCACTCGGAGGGTCGTGGTGCTGTGTGGACATGAGGCTGTCAAGGAGGCTCTGGTGGACCAGGCTGAGGAATTCAGTGGGCGAGGCGAGCAGGCCACCTTTGACTGGCTCTTCAACGGCTATGGTGAGGGGGACTCCGTGGGGGGTGTGGTCCAGCAGGCTTGATGGCCTCCATTTCCCAGCATTCTCCTCCCAACGAACCTCCCCACCCGAGGCTGAGGCAGAGCCCTGCCTCTGGTCCCCTCTGTCCCCCCTCCTGTGCATCCCCGTGTGCTCTCTGACGTGTCTTGGAGTTTCTGCCTCTCCCTGCTTCTCTCCGCCCTGTCTCCCAGTTCTCTCGCTAGGTATCTCTTCTTTCTCTGCATCTCTTAGAAGCTCTTGGGGTTTTTGCGTTGGAATCCTGGTCCTCTGTCTCCATGTGTCGTTTTGTCTTTTTCTCCTCAGCTTCTGTGCCTCCCCGTGTTTCTCTCTCCCTCTCCTTGCCTCTCTTTTTCCTTTGTCTTAGAATCTCACGTTAGTTCTGCTGCAAAATCCCCATGCCTCTGCCTCCGGGCATAAGCCTCCTCTCCCTTCCAGACCCTCTCCGTTTCTCTGTGCATATTTTTCTCTCTTCTCCAGCTCACTCTTAGAATCCTTCTCAATGTTCACTCCCACCTCCCAGCTCTCCACCACGTTTCTCACTTCCCCTCCTTCCCTCCTGCCTCTTCCTCTTCATGTGCGTGTCTCTGCATCTCTGTTTCTCTGCACACTCCTGTTGCCCCTTTCCTTCTGACTTTCTTCCAACTTGATCTCTCTCTCTCTCTTTCTCTATTTCTCTGACAGTGTTCTCTCTCTCTCCCCCCCCCCTCTTTCTCTCTTCTCTCTCTCCCCCCCTCTCTCTCTCTTCTCTCTCTCTCTCTCTCTCTCTCTCTCTCTCTCTCTCTCTCTCTCTCCCCCCCTCCCCTCTCCTTTCTGACCCCGCCCCTCTCTGGCCACTCCCCACCCCTACCTTGCCCCCCTAGGCGTGGTGTTCAGCAACGGGGAGCGCGCCAAGCAGCTCCGGCGCTTCTCCATCAGCACGCTGCGGGACTTCGGCCTGGGCAAGCGGGGCATCGAGGAGCGCATCCAGGAGGAGGCGGGCTTCCTCCTCGAGGCCTTGCGGGGCACAAGCGGTGAGCCCGGGACACCCCCCACACACCCCCCCACCCCCATCCCCCACCCCACCCCAGAGCAGAGGAGAACGCGCAACTGGCCTGGGAGGGGAACCAGGATGGGGAAGGCGTGGCTCGAATTCTCAGACTCTCAGCATCCAAGCTGACTCTCCCCCCAACCCCTTCTCTCCCCGCGCCCAGGTGCCTTCATCGACCCCACCTTCTTCCTGAGCCGAACTGTCTCCAATGTCATCAGCTCCATCGTCTTCGGGGACCGCTTTGACTATGAGGACAAGGAGTTCCTCTCGCTGCTGAGCATGATGCTGGGGAGCTTCCAGTTCACGGCCACGGCCACGGGGCAGGTAACCGGCCCGCCTGGCTCTGCGGCCCCTGCACAGCCGGCCGCCGCCTGCTCAACGGGCACCGGCGCCCCAGCCCCTCTCCTCCTGCAGGCCAGGGTCCCCCACACCACTGTTCTCCCTGGGACAGCAGAACAGGTGAGCAGGTGAATGCAGGACAGGTGCCCCCTCCCCAGTCTCCAGTACCTGGAATCTCGGCGGATCGTCCCCTAACCACAGAAGAAAGGGCAGGAAGGACCTCTGGGTGTGTGCCTCGGTCCCCTCATCTACCATTCAGTCCTTGGACGGGGGCCCGCACGCTGATCTCGCAGGAAAACTCAGACATCGGTTTCCATCCAGCCCCATCTAAATACCTAGACACCCAGCCCTAGTTGGTTTGGCTCAGTGGATAGAGCGTCGGCCTGCGGACTGAAAGGTCCCAGGTTCGATTCCGGTCAAGGGCATGTACCTTGGTGCGGGCACGAACCCCAGGAGGGAGTGTGCAGGAGGCAGCTGGTCGATGTTTCTCTCTCATCGATGTTTCTAACTCTCTATCCCTCTCCCTTCCTCTCTGTAAAAAAAAAAAAAAAAAAAAAAAAAAAAAAAAAAAATCAATAAAATATATATATTTAAAAATAAATAAATACCTAGACCCCATACAGGGGCCTGACCAGAGCCTCCCTTGCCCCGTGACAGGCCCCCCTCCCTTCAGGCGACGCCCACTGACGCTGTCCTCCCCCCCCCCCCCCCCCCAGCTCTATGAGATGTTCTCCTCGGTGATGAAGTACCTGCCGGGGCCTCAGCAGCAGGCGTTCAAGGAGCTCCAGGGGCTGGAGGCCTTTATCGCCAAGAAGGTGGAGCAGAACCGACGTACACTGGATCCCAACTCCCCGCGGGACTTCATCGACTCCTTCCTCATCCGCATGCAGGAGGTACCTGCCAGCAGCCGGGGAAAGAAGACCACAGCCTGGCAGAGGAGAATCAGGCGGGGGGACGGGGAGAGCAGAGGCTTGTTCAGATGACCCCCCACACCCCTCAGAACCCTCAGAACCCAAATTATAATTCACTTTTCTCCCCACTGAGCCTTCACCCATGGGCAGGACTTGTGAGTGCCAATCATCATAATAAGCACATCTATGCCACCTCCGTGCACCAGGCACTGTTTTAAGAACTTCACGGCACTCGCCTATTTGACACTCACACCAGCTCTTGGAGGAGGTTCTGCTACGACTCCAGTGTTACAAACGAGGACACTGAGGCCCAGAGAGTGTCAGTGCCACGCCAGAGGCCCGCAGGGAGGAAGCAGGGGAACCTAGCTCCAGCCCTGGTCTCCCGCACTGCAAGGCTGGTGCTTTTAGCCACCTTCCCTTACCTTTCCTTCCTTGGTTGTCAGAGACACCTGTGTGGACAGGTGACCTGGCTTTACTATGTGACATCGGAGGGCCCCCCCTCCTAACTGGATGGGCTTTGTGGAGTCTGAAGTTCAAGGGGAAAGGGTCAGGGAGTGGATTCTCCACGGTGAGCTTCAAGATTTTTTTCAGTGAAGGAGTAGGATGCTGTTGTTTAAAATCCGGTCTGTGTCTCAGAAAATGTCTCCCTTCAACTCTCTCTGGTGCATTCTACAAGGGTCTCTCTCGCTCCCTGTCTCTGTTCCTTCATGTCTAAATATTTATATAATTAAAAAGCAACGACGAAGTGGGTGATTAAGGAACAGATAGTCAGCTAGGTAAGGAGTGTGCGAAGGACATTTGGGTAGAGCCACCGGCCTGGGAAAGGGCCTGGCAGAACGAGGGGCCCTCGTCCCACCTTTGGTCCGGCTCTGTGAGAAGTGGGTCCAGAGCGGAAACCCCAGAAGGGCCCTGAAGGCATGGGGGAGTGGGCTTAGCCTGAAGCCATCTCTCTCTGCAGGAGCAAAAGCACCCCAACACAGAGTTCCACTTGAAGAACCTGGTACTGACCACGCTGAACCTTTTCTTCGCGGGCACCGAGACCGTCAGCACCACCCTGCGTTACGGTTTCCTGCTGCTCATGAAGCACCCAGATGTGGAGGGTAAGGCTGGAGGGGGCAGGGAAGTGAGGGCCACAGACCCTCACACTTCCTCTGAGCCCACTGCAATGTCCCCACCTCTCTCACATTCCTGCACCCTCAGACTATCCAGAGACTGGGTGATGGCACTTGCTAATGGTAGGGACCAGGCGCGTTTCGTTCGCTGTTAACAAATTGAAAATACCTGAACCGATTGGTAAATAGCTCCACCAAGTGCCCACTACCTGCCCCTCCAGACCATCCCCAGGACTCCTCCCTCACAGCTTCCCCCATGAGTCTGGCACATAGGTTGACAGGACCCTGCGCCAACCGTGCTGATGGCCAACCTCTGTTTCGAATGATCATATGAACGACCCAGTTGCACATATTTGGGCTGTCATTCCTGCCCCCAAGACCCCTAGACACCTAACCACATTCCCCCTTATCCCACAGCCAAGGTCCACGAGGAGATTGACCGGGTGGTTGGCAAAAACCGTCAGCCCAAGTTTGAGGACCGGACCAAGATGCCCTACACAGAGGCGGTGATCCACGAGATCCAGAGGTTCGGAGACATGATCCCCATGGGCGTGGCCCGCAGAGTCACCAAGGACACCAAGTTTCGGAACTTCCTCCTCCCGAAGGTGCTGCCCTTGCCCGGCCTAGAGGGACCCCCAACCTGCACCCTGTGACCCAGCACCCCACCCTCCTTAGAAGCTTCCCAGCCCTTGTCCCCCTCCCTCAACCACAGACTTCCCCAATCCATGTCCCTTCAACCTTCCCACTCAGACATGGGTTCCTGTAACCCACCCATATCTTGCCTCAGAGAATATGAATCCCATGTCCCCCAAATGTCCTGAGAGACATGAACTGCATGTACCCCAACGCTTCTACTTCAGGAGACACAGACCCCCATACTCCCCAAAATTCCTGTCTCAGGGACATAAATGTCACATCCCTCAAAGCTCCTCCCTCAGAGAGGACCCTGGCTCCCATTTCTCCTTTCCTAGAGCACCCACATTCCCCCTCTAACCCCATATGCTCTCAGCATACCTGTTCCCCCTTCACCTTGTCGAACCCTTCCTCCTCCCCACCAGGGCACTGAAGTGTTTCCAATGCTGGGCTCCGTACTAAGAGACCCCAAGTTCTTCTCCAACCCTGGAGATTTCAACCCCCAGCATTTCCTAGATGAGAAAGGGCAGTTCAAGAAGAACGATGCTTTTGTGCCATTCTCCATTGGTAAGAGACCGCTGTCTGCTGCCAAGCCACCCGTCACACCAACAGGGGCCTCCTTCATTCCAGCTCCCCTCTCTGAGATGTAGCCTAGGAGCTTTCTCCAGCTTGGAAGTCCCTCTTATTGTCCACCCTGCAGCCAACCAACTGTAGACCTCTTAACTAACACCTACCAAAGCTCAGGCAACAGGAAAGGGGTGATTGTACCTACTTCAGAGATGGGGGGAAATCAAGTCCCAGAGTGAGTCAGAGATTTGCCCAAGGTCACTTGAATTCTTCAGACTCCTAAGGAGATGATAGCACAGCAGCCATATGTGTATGTTTAGCGGGAGGGTCGTCTAAAATTCCCATTGCTACAGCCTACTGTAGCTCTCCCCCATCCCATGGACAAGGGAAACAGGCTCAGACAGGATCAGAGACTTCTCTGAAAGTCTCCAGGCCACGGATTCCGTCCCCTCCTCCCCGGGGAGAATGCAGCTGGAGGTCCAGAGAGGGGAGAGGTGGCCGTGAGAGTAGGCCTCACCTCCACCCTTCCCACCCTATCTTGTCAGGAAAGCGGTACTGCTTTGGAGAAGGCCTGGCTAGAATGGAGCTCTTCCTCTTTCTCACCACCATCATGCAGAACTTCCGCTTCAAGTCTCCGCAGTCACCCAAGGATATCGACGTGTCCCCGAAACTTGTGGGCTTTGCCACCATCCCACCAAACTACACCATGAGCTTCCTGCCACGCTGAGCTCCAGCGGCCACAGGGCAGGGCTAGTGGGAGGAGCAAGTGGGAGGGCGGGGCCTGGAGAGGTGGTACTAAGGATGGGGGTGAGGTGGAGGAAAGGAAAGTGCAAGGTGGATAGGAGAGTAAGAAGGAACAGACGTGTTCGAGATAGATCCTTCAGAGCTGGGATGCGATAAAGCGAAACCTTACACTATACCATAGTAATAATAATAATAATAGTAACAGCTATTACTTATTGAGCACATACTCTGTGTCAGCTCTGGGCTAAAAGTGTTACACGCTCACCTCCCTTAATGCTCACAGCCTTGTGAGATGGGAACTGTGTTCATACCTATTTTACAGGTGACACAGCTGAGGCTCAAAAAGTTTAAATCTCTATCTGAGATCCCACAGAACACAATAAGTGCTCAGCAAATACTCAAGCACAGACCTGCGCAGGGATGGCTATATGTAGCCCACTGTCCCTTGGGTAGATTCTTAAAGAGCACCCCTTCCTTTCAAGTAAAAAAAAAATTACAACTTAATATATCATTATACAATACTAGATGCCCAGTGCACAAAATTCGTGCATGGGGAGGGTCCCCTCAGCCCAGCCTACACCATCTCCAAACTGAGACCCCTCGGGGATATTCAACTGCCGGTTTAGGACTAAGCCAGCAGTTGGATATCCCTCTCACAATCCAGGACACCTGGTTCTTAACTGACCCCCACCCCCTGCTGTCCTGGTCACCCCCAACTACCTCCCATACCAGCCTGGTTGCCCCAACTGCCCCGCCCCCATTGGCCTGGTCATCCTTCACTACCCCCCTCTGCCAACCTGGTTGCCCCTCACTGGCCCCCCACCAGCCTGGTCACCCCCAAGTGTCCCAACCTGGTCACCCCACTCAGCCTGCTGTTTGGTCATTTGGTTGTCCCTCACTAACCCCCCTGCCAGCCTGGTGGCACATTACTGAGGAAACCCAAGCCTCCTGCTCACTCTGTGGCTACAGCTATCTTGGTTGGGTTAATTTGCATACTTGCTCCTGACTGGTTGGTGGATTTGGCTTGTGGGTGTGGCAGAGGTACAGTCAATTTGCATATTACTCTTTTATTAGATAGTATGATAATTATTTAGCCTACAATGTTACTATGCTGTTAACAGTACAAAAGCAGCCACAGACATACACATAAGGATGAGTGTGGCTGTGACTCAATGAGCCTTTATTTACAAAACCAGGTGGAGGGCTGGATATGGCCTGTGGGCATGTTTGCTGGCCCCTGGCTTAGGGCATCAGATCCCGTATAGACCTGTTTCCATGGTCATTTCTCTTGGCTTTTTTCCACATCTTATCTTGTGGCAAGTCAGGTTGTTTTGAACTGAGCCACAGATCACCCTTGACGAACTGTAGACAGTTCAAAGATCTGGACGATGTTGTTCTCCTCGATAACTTCCTTTTGCTTCTGCCAGGCAGGTAGACATTAGTCACTTGTAGTCCCTTTTAATCTGAACAGGGATTGAGATCATTTGTAGTGTCCCACATTTGAGTTCCAGTTTGTAGTGAACCCCTTTCATATCCTGTGAGGTTCAGGGTTTAGGTTCAGAGTTCAGGCTCTGGAAGAGGCTGCACACAAATGAAAAAGACTAGAAAATATGAATTTGGAAATATTGGAGGCCAGGCGGGAGCCCAACTCAAGGAATAGACTTCCTTTGCTCCTGCCTAGTGATCCCTTTTATTAAGACTATGGGATCCACCCATAGCCCAAGGCAGGCAATTTCAGTAATAGCCAATCAGCAAGAATTTGCATAAAACTAAAAGGTGGACATTGTTTTAGCTACCGTTGTCTCAACTAAACAGTGGGTGGTTGGCTCTGACCTTTCAGAGCTTCAAGGTTGACCAGCCTTCCAAGTTCCTTGTCCACACCTCTCTGCTAGTGAAGGCAATAGGCAGCTTCCAACAATTTGAATCTGGATGAACTCTTTCGCATTTCAAATTAAAACCTCAAGTATATAGCCGAAACCGGTTTGGCTCAGCGGTAGAGCATCGGTCTGCGGACTGAAAGGTCCCCGGTTCGATTCCGGCCAAGGGCATGTGCCTTGGTTGCGGGCACATCCCCGGTAGGGGGTGTGCAAGAGGCAGCTGGTTGATGTTTCTCTCTCATCGATGTTTCTAGCTCTCTATCTCTCTCTCTTCCTCTCTGTAAAATACCAATAAAATATATTTTTTTAAAACCTCAAGTGTATAATTTTTCCTTACAGCCCTCAACTCTAATTTTTGTCCCTTCAGCCCGATGCATCTGTTAAAAACTGTGTTTAGCTTCTAGACCTGTTGGCCTCTAGAAGAGGCAAAGGCGGTCTCACATGCCAAATTCATCTCTCCTTTCCTATGGACATTTGGAACATTCACACCGTCCCTCCCCCTGAGTATGTGCTCTCTTCTCTTCTCTTCTCTTCTCTTCTCTTCTCTTCTCTTCTCTTCTCTTCTCTTCTCTTCTCTTCTCTTCTCTTCTCTTCTCTTCTCTTCTCTTCTCTTCTCTTCTCTTCTCTTCTCTTCTCTTCTCTTCTCTTCTCTTCTCTTCTCTTCTCTCTCTCTCTCTCTCTCTCTCTCTCTCTCTCTCTCTCATACATTCCTATGGGCTCTGATAGCCTGTGTAAGGCTGCCCCCATGTGGACAGCTTCATCACAGATTTTAATCCCATGAATCCTTATGCATTGCTTGCTTTCTGATACTTTCAAACAGATACACAGGGGTGGGCAAAAGTAGGCCTGACGAGGCACATCATCAACACTAGCTCTCGTTTGTTAAACCTGCGGCAGGTCTCTAAAACAGGAACTGATCTAGTAGAACCTTCACCGAAACATACACCCAACACGTCCGACAATGAAGGCAGCGACACAGAGGTGTGTGGTCCAAACAGTCCTTCTAAACGGGGAAGCAGCACAGGAATAAAGTTAGTGAGGAAGGAGGGCGGTCTGGACGACAGCGTCTTCATTGCAGTTAAAGAAATTGGCCGTGACCTGTACAGGGGCTTGCCCACAGAGGAGAGGATGAAGAAAAACTGGAGTTCATGCTGGATAAACTGCAGAATGAAATTGACCAGGAGCTGGAGCATAACAACTCCCTTCGTAGAGAAGAAAAGGAGACGACCGATACAAGGAAGAAACCTCTTCTTTCTGCCGCTTTGGGTAAATCAGGTGAAAGACTCCAAGCTTCGACACTTCTTATGATCCACTACAGGGCAGGCATTGAAGATATCAAATCTTTAGAAAGCCTGACCTTAGATCAGCACCCCAAAAAATAGGCAAGTACCCAGATGACAGAGAGGAGGACTTTGATAATGAAATAACCCAGCCGATAAACACGCAGCCATTCAGCAGCATTTCAGAGGACTTGTTTGGCCCCTCGGAGTCTGTGTAACAGACCCACCTATTTAATCTCTCAAGCAGTTGGGGGAGCGTATCTAAAGAACCACAGATAGAACCACGTCTAACCCCCCTCATAATGCCCTCTGGCCTGCTTCTCCAGTCACTTGCTTGTGTTAATAAGAATGAAAAGGTTGTTCCAGCACAAACATGACCAGCTCACTAAATTGGTTGTTTCAGATTGCATTTATAGCTATGCTTTTTTTGGGTTTATACTTGGAATTTATTTTTACTAATTTATTTTTAACTTTTTCTAATTATGGAATTATGTAAGCTGACTTCATGTTTATGTATGCTGATGTCTCATTGTGCTATTTTTTTTCTTTTTTGAATTAGTGTTAAATTGGATACTGTCCAGATTCTTGTAATGTTTTTATTTCTATCACGGTTATAACAGATTGTTGCATGCCCAAATTGACGGCAACAATCATTGAGGGAACAGTTTTTGAATCTTACTTTGTGTTAGGAAGTTTGTCATGCTACTTGAGATTTTTATTATTTTGGGGTCCTGGGGGGTGCTTTTTGTTTTGTTTTTGCCAAATGTAACATGAAAGCAGACACTATGGCTTTAGTCAGTTAATGCTGATTTAGTAAAAAAAAAAAAAAAAAAATTACATATTAAAAAAAAAAAATCCTCACCCAAGGACTTTTTATTTTAAGAGAGGAAGAGAGTAACATCAGCTGAGAGAGAAACATCAATTGGTTGTTTCTTGCATGCCCACCACCATGATCAAACCTACAACCTAGGTTTGAGCCCTGACTGGGAACCAAGCCCACAATCCTTTTGGTGTATGGGATGACATTCGAACCAACTGAGCCACCCAGCTAGAGCTCTTTGTGATGTCTTTTAATGCACAGTTCTTAATTTAATGTATTCACACTTCAGACAGGAAGAGAGAGCGAGAGACAGAAACATCAATGATGAGAGAGCCTCATTGATCGGCTGCTTCCTGACTGGAATCGAACCTGTGACCTTTCAGTCCACAGGCCAATGCTCTACCCACTGAGCCAAACCAGCCAGGGCATCTAATTTTCTTATATGTAGATTTTCTCTCTCGATATTGTTCCAAAGTCTGTTTATCTATTCCTGCACCAAATCTGCCCTGTTATTGAAGGTCTTGGTATCTGGCAGGGAAAATTTTCCTCATCTCCTTCTTGGTTATCATTTGCCTTTAACTTCCTCATAAAGTTTAAAACCGGACCATCAAGTTCAATAACAAAGAAGCAAAGCTGCCGAGACCGGTTTGGCTCAGTGGATAGAGCGTCGGCCTGCGGACTGAAAGGTCCCGGGTTCGATTCCGGTCAAGGGCACGTACCTTGGTTGCGGGCACATCCCTGGTGGGGAGTGTGCAAGAGGCAGCTGGTTGATGTATCTCTCTCATCGACATTTCTAACTCTCTGTCCCTCTCAATTCCTCTCTGTGTAAAATCAATAAAATATATTTTTAAAAAAAATAAAAAAAAAAGAAGCAAAGCTCTTGGGATTTTTTAAAAAATATATTCTATTGATTTTTTTCAGAGGGAAGAGAGAGGGGTAGAGAGTTAGAAACATCAATGAGAGAGAATCATCTATCAGTTGCCTCTTTTACACCCCCTACTGGGGATGTGCCCGCAAACCAAGGTACATGCCCTCGACCAGAATCGAACCTGGGACCTTTCAGTCCGCAGGCCAATGCTCTTGGGATTTTAATTGGATTTGCATTAATGCTGCATCAAATTGTGGGGAACTGACATTTACAATACCAACTCTTCCTTCTTTTCATGAGCACGATAGGTCCCTTGATTTGGATATATATATAATTGGTTTCATAGAGGAGGGGAGAGGTAGAGATAGAAACATCAATGATGAGAGAGAATCATTGATGGGCTGCCTGTTACCTGCCCCTCTGGGGACTGAGCACACAACCCGGCACATGCCCCAACTGGGAGTCAAATACTTCTTCAAAGAAATGCTAATTATCTAAGTTAATTTTTTGTTTAGATACATACAAAATATGTGGGTAGAAAATACCTTCCCTTCAAATGACTTATTGTGTGCATTGAGCAAATATAGAAATATTTTCAGTATAAGGATGAAAACAAAAAAGGTCTTACTGATTTCATCAGAATAGCCAGAGAATTAATTCATTCATTCCATTTGACTATATTGTTGTGACTTAACAGACACTGATTTAGAAAAAAAATTTTTCAGATCCTTCTTGGTAATTGAAACTTGGCTTGGATCTTCTACTTCTTATATTTGTCCTTTATTGGTTGTATTACCATATTTTTCCATGTCTAAGACACTATCTTTATTTATATTTTATTGATTTTTACAGAGAGGAAGGGATAGGGATAAAGAGTCAGAAACATCGATGAGAGAAAAACATCGATCAGCCGCCTCCTGCACCGCCCCCCCCCCCCCCACTCGGGACATGCCTGCAACCAAGGCACATGCCCTTGAGCGGAATCAAATCCGGGACCCCTCAGTCCGCAGATGGATGCTCTTTCCACTGGGCCAAACTGGTTTTGGCTAAGACACTATCTTTTTTCTAAAATCATTAGACTGGGAACCGAAACAAGATGGCAGCCTAGGTAGCCTCCTAAGCTGCCGCCTCATCAACAATTTGGATAAAAACAACAGCTAAAATCGAAAGGGATCACATCAGACCCACAGGAAAGCTGGCGGAATGGGATGGCTACAACTAGAGACAAAGAAAACTGCTGCTGCCGCCATGTGGAGTTTAAAACTACGGTGGAACCGGACCCGCCGGAGCCGCTGCCGCCACCGCGAGTGAGGGAAGCCCACTGAGAGCGGAGGTCGCTCCGCACCGGGCCCAGGGAGTGGGCTGCTTCAGAGCCTGGCCTCTGCGTCCGAAACCATCCAGGCCTGCCCACCGTGGGAGCGAGGGAACCAGTGCCGGACCTTGGCCGCACCTTCCGCTCCCGCCTGGAACAAGATGCCTTGGAGCGTGGTCTCCCCGCCCGCATCCATCTCAGCCCGGCCTCCGTGCCTGCAGCCGTCCCAGCCCGCCGTGAGCGGTGGGTCCTGGGGGACCCATGTGCCCCGGGTGAGCCATGTGTCCCGGGAGAGCCATGTGCCCCTGGGGAGCCGTGTGCCCTGGGGAAGCGGTGAGACCCGGGGGGAGGGGGCAGTGTGAACCGGAGGAGGAGCAGATTCTATTCTTGTGGTCCTGAGACATTTGGACAGTCTGCAGCCTTTAGCTACAGAACACTCTGTTGTATTTCCCTACCAAAAAAAGAGAGAGAGAGAGAGAGAGAGAGAGAGAGAGAGAGAGAGAGAGAGAGAGAGAGTCCCACTTGAAATTCATATACGGAAAAAAGGAAAAGAGAAGGAAAAAAAAATCTGAGGAACAGAATAAAGTGGTGAATATAGTAGAATCAGGGGCAAAGGAGGGGAGTGGACTGATAATTATCAGGAGGATAAGGGGGTGGGGAAGCAGTGAGAGACTGGATTGAAATCGTATAACCAATGGATGAAGGCAATTGGGGTAGAGGGGGTAAGGGTAGAGGGTGGGAAGGGAACTGGGTGGTAGCGAGCTTTGGGGGAGAAAAAGGAGAAACAATTATAATAATCTGAGTAATAAAGATTTATTTAAAAAATAAAAAAATAAAAATAAATAAATAAATAAATAAAATCATTAGACTGAAAATCGAGGGGCATCTTATACGTGGAAGTCAGCCGAAGAGGGAACTGCACAGGTGCATAGCTGCCCACACCTTGTCAAACAGGCTTCCTCCAATCATGAACCCTTTTGTTACTGACATAAGCTGATGCCATAATTGGGGGTGGAGGTGGAGAGTGTGCAGACGCAATAGAACCTGAGTGTTTTGAGCCCTTAAATACACACACACACACACACACACACACACACACACACACACACACACGATGGTCTTACTCTGCAAAATTCAAACTGAATGTAATCAGCTATGCAAGAGAGCATGGAAATAGAGCTGCAGAGAGACAATTTGGACTGCCCCCCACTGAGTGTATAATCAGACAGTGGAGAAAACAGGAAAAATAACTTCTAAATGCCAAAAAAGGCCTTAGGAGAAAAACCAGCAAAATGTGCAAACTTGGAGCAGAGGCTTAAGACTTGGATTATGGAGCAGTGCCAGAGTAGCTCATGTGTGTCAACCAAGCTTATTTAATGTCAGGCAAGAATGTTTGCAAGAGAATAAACATTGTTGATTTTATAGGAAAGGCAAAATGGTGCTTCAATTTCACGAGTGAAGGGTTGGCCATGAGAACACGAACAAAGTTAGCTCAGAAAATGCCACCAGTTTATGAGGATGGTCTCACATATATAGAGACTCAGAAGACAGCAGTGATACAATGGAAGTTGAAGAAATTGATATGTCTGGAACTAGCAGTGATGAAGAGAGCAGTGATGCAACAGAGACTGAATAAAGTGAAAAAGTGATGCTGCATATTATATGACTGTTATGTAAATATTACTGCGGTAATTACTAAATAAAAATGTGTTGTTTTATGTTTAAAATATTTTTAATATACCTCTTTGGGATATTGATGATTTTTTATTGATTTTTTTACTGAGAGGAAGAGAGAGGGATAGAGAGCTAGAAAGATCAATGAGAGAAACATTGACCAGCTGCCTCCTGCACACCCCTTACTGGGGATGCGCCCACAACCAATGTACATGCCCTTGACCAGAATCGAACCTGTGACCTTTCAGTCTGCAGACTGATGCTCAATCCATGGAGTCAAACCGGTTTCGGCTATGTTTAAAATATTGATTTCTTAAGTTTGGGTTGGAAAATGGAGGGCATCTTATTCATGGAAAAATACAGTACTTTGGAATGAATAAATATAAGACCTATCCATTTCTTACATAAAGCTACCACTAGATGGCAGTACATAACACTTGAAAACATTGACAATATTTAACCCACTGTAAACATCACAAAATGCATAAATATACCAGTTTTCACTTTCAAAATTGTTATTTCTAGAAAGCACCCATTATTTTTTAAATATATTTTATTGATTTTTTTACAGAGAGGAAGAGAGAGGATTAGAAACATTGATGAGAGATAATCATCGATCAGCTGCCTCCCGCACCCCTCCCCCCCACTGGGGATGTGCCCGCAACCAAGGCACATGCCCTTGACTGGAATCGAACCTGGGATCCTTCAGTCCACAGGCCGATGCTCTATCCACTGAGCCAAACCGGTTTTGGCGAAACCGCCTATTATTGAAAAGAATATAGGTACCATATTTGCCGGCGTATAAGACGACTTTTTGGCCCTGAAAAATATGCCTCCAAGTGGGGGGTCGTCTTATACGCCAGGTACACTTCAGATAGACTGCCCATAGTGCTTGCCCCGTGCCATAGTGGCCTCCCGATGCCCGCCCATTTCATTCCACATACCGTTCAGGCATCAGCAGCGCTGCTGGGTGTATGCTCGGCTGTTATGCGATTTTGCTGTTATGCGATTTTGCTGTTATACGATTTTGCTGTTATGCGATTTTGAGAGTGTGGTAAATTCGGGTTACCGTATATTTCTTTACATATGCATTGAAGATTCACGATTAAATAATAAACTTGCACAGTTTTATGTATATGTTTGATTACATACAGCCTTGTGAGTTTTCCTGCATGTCATAAGCATTTGAATATAAATTAAAATGTTGAAATCAAATCTGATATTGTTTTACCTTTTATTTGGTGTGTGGAAGGTGTGCGGAAGAGGGGGTAGTCTTATACGGCGAGTATATAACAAACTCTGTATTTTTAGTGGAAATGTTAGGGGGTCGTCTTATACGCCCAGTCATCTTATATGCCAGCAAATACGTATTTTTCAGGGCCAAAAAATCGTCTTATACGCCGGCAAATACGGTAAGTATCCATCAGAGGTGAAGGTAAATCAGAGGGCAACTTCCTGTGCCAAAATAAAATGTTCATACTCATTAAAGCAAGCACTCTAACAAACTTTTTGGAATACAGAGATGTACATTTAGATTAACTTATAAGGATATTAATTGCAATATCCTTTAATCAGTTGAAAAAAAAATCTAGTGAAATAACCTGAATACCCAATGACAAGAACTGATGAAAATCATGGTATTAAGTTGAAATGCCAGGTAGTCATTAAAAGCAGTTTAAAAACACAACTTGTCACTTTTTAATGTGTATATAAATCACTTGGGGATCTTGTTCAAATGCATATTCTGCCTCCTGAGGTAGGGCCCCAGACTCGATATCTGTAGCAAGTTCCCAGCCCAGGTAAGGCTGACATTAATAGTCTGTAGACCACACTTTTATTTTTAAAATATATTTTTATTGATTTTAGAAAAGAAGGACAGGGAGAAATAGAAACATCAATGATGAGAATCACTGATCGGCTGCTTCTTACACACCTCTCCCCCCACCCCCACCCCCCACTGGGGATCAAACCTGAAATCCGGGCACGTGCCCTGACCGGGAATCGAAACATGACCTCCTGGTTCATAGGTAGACGTTCAACCATGAGCAACGCCAGTTGGGCTGTAGACATTTTTAGTAGCAAGCTTTTGGATCATTTAATGACACAAAATGCCAATACTGTAAAAGCACTCAAGTGAGCCTCACATAAACAACTTATACATACATTCTTTCTCTACAACGGACTTATTCACACAACATACATGATCAAGAACCTACTCAATTATTTATTTTTATTTTATTGTTTAGAGTATTACAAATAGTAGCACATGTCTCTTCTCCCCCCCCCCCCCCATTGACCTTCCCCCGGCCTCCCCTACCCCCCAGCACATACCCTTACCCCAACCCCCAGTGTCTTGTATCCATTGGTGTGCTTATATGCATGCATACAAGTCCTTTGGTTGATCTCTTAAACCCCACCCCCACCCCCTGCAACACGCCCCAGCCTTCCTGCTGTAATTTGACAGCCTGTTCAATGCTTCTCTGCCTCTGTATCTTTTTGTTCATCTGGTTATAATGTTCTGTTATCCATAAATGAATGAGATCATGTGGTATTTTCCTTTCACTGCCTGGATTATTTCACTTAGTATAATGCTCTCCAGTTCCATCCATGCTGCTGTAAATGGTAAGAATTCCTTTTTTTGTAGCAGCGTAGTATTCCATTGTGTAGATGTACCAGAGTTTTCTAATTCACTCATCTGCTGATGGGCACTTAGGCTGCTTCCACAATTTAGCTATTGTAAATTGTGCTGCTATGAACATAGGGGTGCGTATATCCTTCCTGATTCGTGTTCCTGGTTTCTTGGGATATATTCCTAGAAGTGGTATTACTGGGTCAAGTGGCAGTTCTATTTTTAGTTTTTGAGGAAAAGCCATACTGTTTTTCACAGTGGCTGCACCAGTCTGCATTCCCACCAGCCGTGAAGGAGGGTTTCTTTTTCTCTGCAACCTCTCCAGCACTCGTCATTTGTTGATTTGATTTGTTGATGATAGCTGTTCTGACAGGTGTGAGGTGGTACCTGATTGTTGTTTTGATTTGCATCCCTCAGATGATTACTTTAATGAGTCAGTTTGTTCCTAAACTCTGTCAATTGTATTTTTTCCTGTTTTTCCCCCCGTGATTTAGAATTATGTAAGCCAATGAAATATGAGTGTAAATAACTGGTTCAACAAAAACCAGGTTCATATTTTGACATCCTACTTCACACCATTCCGATATAATAAAAAAAGTAGTATGCAAATTGTCCCCTCAACCAAAAATTGTCCAAGAGTTTGACCAGGGAATGGGACTAGCAGGGGGAAGGGAGTGAGTGCCCGGCCAGCAGCCAGCAGCTGGTAGGGACCCTTACCAGTGCATGAATTTCATGCCCTGGGCATCTGGTTAGGAAAATATGTGTTGGTCAGGATGTGGAAAAACTGAAACTCTCGTGACTTGCTGGCAGGGATGCAAAATGGTGCAACTGCTGTGGACAAGAATTGGGGCTCCTCAAAGTCTAAACAGAATTACAATATGCTCAGCAATTCCTACGTATATACCCAAAGAAACACAAGTAGGAACTGATATGCTTGTACACCAATGTTCATAGCAGCATTATTCACCATAGCCAAAAGGTGAAAACCCAAATGTTCACTGGTAGATGGAAAAATAAAACTTGGTAATATACATACAATAGATTATCATCCAGCCATAAAAAGTAATGAAATTGATACATGCTACATAGATGACCCTTGAAAACATTGTGCTAAGTGAAATAAGTTGGTCACATAGGAACAGATATTGTATGCTTCTTCTTATATGAGGTACCTAGAAGAGGCAAAGCCTATCTACTAACGAGGGAATATGCTGACCATCACTCCATCACAAAGATGACTGCACCCACGGCTGAGGCCACGTTCCCATTAAGGAGCCTTAACGAGCAGTCAGCAGGGACCTGAGGCTACACCCTCCCCCACTCCCTTGGAGTTTAACAAGGGACCTCAGGCTGCCCCCCACCCAGCAGGGCTTGACAGGGAACCTCAAGGTGTGCTTCCCGTCCTGGTGCTGGGCTGAACCTCAAACCATGCCCTCTGTCCCAGCACTGGGCTAGACCTGAGGCTGCGCCCCTCCCCCTGCCTGGCTGGGCGTGACAGGGGACCTCAAGGCGCGTCCATGTCCTGGTATGGGGGGAGGGAGGGAACCTCAGACCACACCTCGCATCCTGGTTCCAGGCCAGGGGACCTGAGGCTCCGCCCCCTGCCTGGCAGGGCTTGACAAGGGCGGGACTGGCAAGGTCTGGATCTAGCCCAATTGGGGATTGGGGGGAACCAACTGGGGCTGGGTCTCACACAATCCTGAGGTGTATGTGGATTTGTGGGGACTTGACTCTGGGTCCCATGGTGAGCCCAACTCTGACAGAGATTTTCATATACATTTTACTAATTTTCTTTCATCTCTTGACACTTCTATTATAGAGAAAGGGCAAATAATATTATTTCCTCTAATTAATCCCCGTTTAATGTGCACAAAATTTTGTGCACTGGATTGTGTACCACCTCACACACGTCAGAACAGCTATCATCAACAGTAATGAGGAGAGAGGCAAGAATGGGAAACTACTGCTTAATAACTTGAAAAAATCCTGAATATTAATAGTGATGGCTGCACACTAAATATACTTAACCAAGACAGCAACTTATGTCATATTTTACAATTTAAAAGATGCTGAATTCTGACAACTAGAAGCTTAAGCTAACAAGATAACGTGGAAGACCTACACTTATTTAAGCATTTAACATCTATGTGCTCCATGCTGATGTGGGCACTTGGGTCTTAACAAAAAACAAGACTGTTTATATTCAAATGGATTAAAAATGTAACATTCTGTGTAATAAATACTTGGAAGAATAAGAGAGTGGGTTCCATTCTTCAATAGAAAGGTGAAAACAGCCCTGACCAGGTGGCTCAGTTGGAGCATCGTCCTATAGACCTGTTGGGGAGTATATGGGGGACAACTAATTGGTTTCTCTCTTATGCCTGTTTCTCTCTCCCTCTAAAATGAGTAAGAACATATCCTCCAGGGGAAACTAAAACAAAGTTTAAAAACTTATTTTTATTGATTTCAAAGAGGAAGGAAAAGGAATAGAAATATGATGAGAATCATTGATCCACTGCCTCTTGCATGTTCCCCACTGGGGATTGAACCCACAACCTGGCCATATACCCTGAACCATGATCTCCTGGTTGATAGGTCAATGCTCAAGAGCCACACCATCCAGGCTAAAAAATTATGTTACTTATTAACATGCAGATATCCAAAGCATTCCAGGCAGAGTAACAGCCTGTGCAAAGGCTGAGACAGGAGCATGCCTGACCTGCTTAAAACAGAGGCTACTAGTAGAGTGGATGGAATGCAGTGAGCATGGAAGGAAGGTACTGTGAGATCTCTGAGAATTAGGACCAAATCCTAAGGACTGGAGCTTTAATCTTATCAGAAATGAGGAGCCACTGATGGTTTTTGAACAGAGGCAATAAAAACTCTTGAAAAGATGTACTAAGAATGTAGGGATGTAAAACAGGAAAACCTATTAGCAATTACTGAAGTAATACCGTATATGTAAAGCAAGCAAATGGTCAGATTCTAGCTATTTCCTGATGGCTGACAATATTTCCTGATGTATTGAATAGGGATGAAAGAATAAAAAATGATTTTGACGTTTTGAGCCTAAGCAACTGAAATGATGATGTTGATGTTTGCTACTAGGGAAGCCTGGGCTGAGTAGATGCTGAGGAATAGTTGAGGGTGAAGTGTTGAGATACCTATTAACTGAAGGTCTGGGGTTTGATTCCAGTCAAGGACACATGCCCAGGGTTGTGGGCTTAGTCCCCAGTAGGGGGCATGCAGGAGGCAGCCAATCAATTATTCTGTCTCTGAAATGAAAATATATATTAAAAATATATATATTCAAATAGAGATGTCCAGTAGTTAACTCCCCAGTTTGGGAAAATGTGTGAATTGGAAATACTATCAAGTTAAAAACAAACAGAATATCCTATGTAATAAAGAGGGAATATACTAATTGACCCTCACACCACCACAAAGATGGCGGTGCCCACACCCAACGAGGAAATATACTACAATTGACTGCCCCACCTTCAAAGACAGCAGCACCCACAGCCAATGAGGGAACATGCTGATTGCTATGCCCTCAAAGATGGCAGTGCCCACAGCCACAAGATGGCAGTCCCAGCCTGTCATGGTGCCTGCCTCCAGAGTTCCCCAATCCCTGCAAACAAACCTCAGTCATATGATGGATGCCCAGCTGCCCGAGGCTCATGTAACTAGGGCCAGCCGAGGCTTGCGCTGCTGGCAGTGGCAGCAGCAGAAGTGTGATGAGGGCATTGCCTTCTCCTGATCACCGGGTCACCTCCTGCCCATGAGGGCTCCCGGACTGTGACAGAGAATAGGCTGGGATGAGGGGCCACCCCCCCCCCCCGCATCCATGCACCGGGCCGCTAGTTAATACATAAAAGCTGTGAATAGGAAGAGTATCAAGAAATTCAGATTAAACTTAAAAAGTTAGATACACAGGAGAGACTAATGAGGCATGAAATAATGAAAATTTAAACGTTCATTACAACTCCTAACTTTACCTGCCTATTTATGTTAACGGATCAACTTCTGATAAGTGTGCATGTTTTATTCTCAATAGTCCTGGTAAGCAGGGATTGAAGTAACAATTGGTGGACGGTAACTTAGGTAGATTACTGCCAGGTACTCTCAAAAGGAATGAGACAAGTATTCCACAACAGATACACTATTAACACATTAAGCGTCCAGCCTGTTTTGTCTTCTGGATGGAAAGTATAGTGTCAGAAACCAGTGACTGACATGGTGCCTAATTAACTGTAAAAATGGCCCATCAGTGAATCACATTCTGCAAAATCACTTTCTAATAAACTGAGCATATTCTTGGATGCTTAAAAATTCTTATGTTTTCATCAAAGGTGATTTCTACCCCTACTTGGGGGAAAGGTGAGGTAGAGGTAATAACGTAAAATGACTCACCAGTTTTGTTATGTTTTTTTTTGGGGGGGTGGGGTAGGGAAGGTGGAGAAGTGAAGTGTCATACAGTGGTATTCAAGTTTCTAAACCATAATGGAGTGGGGCCCAATTCCTGAGTCAATGACAAAATTTTCTTTTCACAAAGTTGAACATCTTATATAGGATAGCTATTATGTAAGTAGAACCTGTGCACGTTATCTATGAGACATTTAACAAAATAAAGCCTGGCCCTAGCTGGTTTGGCTCAATGGATAGAGCATCAGCATGCAGACTGAAGGGTCCCAGGTTCGATTTGGGGCATAAGCCCGGGTTGCAGGCTCAATCCCCAGTAGGGGGCATGCAGGAGGCGGCCAATTAATGATTCTCATCATTGATCTCTCTTTCTTCCTCCCTCCCTGAAATCAATAAAAATATATTTCAAAAATTAAAATAAAGTCCAGCCACTGTGGCTCAGAGGTTAAGCATTATGAACAGGTCATGGTTAGATTCCTTGTCAGAGCACATACCCAGGTTGCAGGCTCCATCCTTAATAGGCAGTGTGCAGGAGGCAGCAGATAAATGATTTTCTCATCAATGTTTCTATCTCTCCCTCTCACCTCTTCTCTGAAGTCAATAGAAATAGTTTAAAATAAACAAGATACCAATAAAGTTCCAATGGCCTGCTGAAACTGGTTTGGCTCAGTGGATAGAGCGTCGGCCTGGAGACTGAAAGGTCCCAGGTTTGATTCCAGTCAAGGGCATGTACCTTGGTTGGGGACACGTCCCCAGTAGGGGGTGTGCAAGAGGCAGCTGATCGATGATTCTCTTTCATTGATGTTTCTACGGTAAGTCTCTTCCTTTGTAAAAAATCAATAAAATGTATTTTTTTTTAAATAAAGTTACAATGGCCCGTCTTATATAGCACAGGATCTTATACAGAAATAAACATTTTTTTTTAACATATTCTGAAACGTTTACAGTTCAGGAATAAAACCTTTCAAGTTAGCAGTGGGGGGCTAGTTTGCTAAAACATAGCAAGTAACTGTAACAAGCTTATTTGGAATCAAACACATTCTAACTTCAACTCACCTTTTTGCTAATCAGAACCACTCAGATACTACTGGCTCACTTGTAAAAGAATACTGTCTCTAAAATGATTTAAACTCTATGAAGTGTAAAAGCAATTTTTAAAATGCTGATGGCAACACCCCCTGCCCCAAACGAGTCTTAGCCGCTTTGGCTCAGTAGATGAGAGTGTCAGCCTGCGGAGTGAAGGGTCAGTCCAGATTCAACTCCAGTCAATGGCATCTACCTCGGTTGCAGGCTCCTTCCCAGCCCAGGCCCTGGTCAAGGTTTGTGCAAGAGGCAACCAATTGGTATTTCTCTCACACTGGTATTTCTCTGTCTTCCCCTCTCTAAAAATCAACAGATAAAACAAAACACCAACAAGACATGGGTTGGCAATCACTGAATTGGGAACAATTTTCTTCTCTACCCATTTGATACAACTACCTACCTTCTCCATGACTGAGTGTATTACTAAGTGGACTGCTGCCATAAAAATGAGGCCTACTTTCAGCTAAGCCAATGATGTCCCCACAATGCTTCAACAGATCAGCATCAGTTCATTCTCCAACAATAACCATTTGTGCAATGCACAGGATCTTATACATAAATTAGTCTTAAACTTCTTAGTCATTAGTCTTAAACTTCTACCACTTATCTTCAAGGTCACAAACTCAGTTTATATACCCCGAGGAAGGGGTTCCTTTCAATCTGAAGCTTCTTGCTTCATACTACTTATCTCAATGAGTATCAGCTTAAAAGTTGTACCAGACTGCTCACTTTCCCCTTTTCCTAGCTGTTACTAAGTTATGACTTTAATTCCTGTAAAAGCACATGGCTGGCCCAAACTGGCTTGGATCAGTGGATAGAGCGTCAGCCTGTGGACTAAAGGGACCTGAGTTTAATTCCAGTCAAGGGCATGTACCTTGGTTGTGGGCACATCCCTAGTAAGAGGTGTGCAGGAGGCAGCTTATTGTTTCTCTCTCATCAATGTTTCTAACTCTATATCCTCTATGTAAAAAATCAAATATATTAAAACAAAACAAACAAACAAACAAACAAACAAAGCAAGCCAAAACCGGTTTGGCTCAGTGAAAGTGTTGGCCCGGACTGAAAGGTCCAGGTTCGATTCCGGTCAAGGGCATGTACGTTGGTTGTGGGCACATCCCCAGTAAGGGTGTGCAGGAGGCAGCTGATCGATGTTTCTCTCTCATCAATGTTTCTAACTATCCCTCTCCGTTCCTCTCTGTAAAAAATAAAATAAAATAAATAAATAAAAAATAAATAAAAAATAATAAAAAAAAAAATCAATAAAACTTTTTAAATGTTAAAAAAAAAACTAATGGAATTTTAAAAAATAAATCTTTATTGCTCAGATTACAATTGTTTCTCCTTTTTCTCCCCCAAAGCTCCCTACCACCCAGTTCCCATCCCACCCTCTGCCCTTACCCCCCCCATTATCATCCATTGATGATTTTAATCCAGTCTCTTACTGCACCCCCACCCCTTATCCCCCTGATAATTCAGTCCACTCCCTTTCTTTGCCCCAGAATCTACTATATTCACCACTTTATCCTGTTCCTCAGATTTTTTTTCCCTGTATTTGAATTTCAAGTGGGACATTCTCTCCCACTTGTTTTTGTAGGGAAATACAACAAAGTGTTCTGTAGCAAATAGCTGCAGACTGCCCAAATTTCTCAGGACCACAGGAGTAGAACCCGCTCCTCCTCTGGATCACATCGCCCCTCCGGGACACACGCCTCCCCCAGGTCGCACCGCTCCCCCAGGGCTAATGGAATTAAACACACACACACCATATGGCCATACAACTACTTGCTATCTCTTGGGTTTCAAACATACTAAATTCATACTGCCTCCACATATTTTCCCAGTTTCCCATTTCAATTGATGACATACTATTTGTCATCATTTGTGCCTTATTGTATCCAAACTTCTGCTAAATTTATCAACTGTGCGTAAGTCTTTCACTAAGTTAATTTTTCTCTACCTCTATTATCCTATCACCTGTAATTGGAGACTAAGTTTTATTGGTTTACCTCATTTATTCTTTCCTTGATTAAATATAAATAAAAGCATTAAGGTGAACAAGGTACACTTTGATTCTGGTCAAGGGCATGTAAACTTGGTTGCGGGCACATCCCCAGTAAGGGGTATGCAGGAGGCAGGTGATCTATGTTTCTCTCTCATCGATGTCTTTTTTTTTTTTTTAATAAATAAATAAATATAAAATTGATTTTTTTTTTTACAGAGAGCAATAGAGTCAGAAACATCGATGAGAGTCATCGATCAGCCGCCTCTTGCACACCCCCTACTAGGGATGTGCCCTTGACCAGAATCAAACCTAGGTGAGACCTTTCAGTCCACAAGCAGACGCTCTATCCACTGAGCCAAACCGGTTTCAGCTCTCACCAATTTTAACTCCCTATTCCTCTTCCTTCTCTGCAGCGAAGATTTCTGAAATGTTATTATTACTTGTGACAATCTTGTTTAAAAGCTTTTGGTTTCAGAGAATGGAAGAGAAACACTCATGATGAATCATTAATCAGCTGCTTCCTTCAAACCCCCCAACTGGGGATCGCGCCTGAAACCCAGGCATGTGACCTTGACCAGAACAGAACACTTCAGTCCATAGGCTGACGTCTGTCCACTAAGCCAAACCAGCTACAGTGAGACTATATTGAATGTGACTTACAAGCCCTGAAGAGTCCAGACTCTTGCCTTTTTCTTGAGCCCCATGCACAGGCTATGACACTCACTCCCTACATCAGCCTAAGTGGCATTCTTCTAGTTCCGACTAATATGCTTGTCCCTCCTGTCCAAGACTTCTGCTCAAACCTACTGGGGATATGCCCGAAACTAAGGTACATGCCCTTGACTGGAATCAAGCCTGGGACCCTATCCACTGTTGACTCTTATGAAGTCTTGTGTGGCATCTGGCTTAAATAATCTTTGTTTATTAATCCCATTTTCAAGAGCGTAGAAGGGGGTGAGTGGGCAGAAAAAAAAAAGTGAGACACACATCTATTTGGCTACCTCCGGCACGCACCCCCCCTCCCCCGCCAGGATGGAGCCTGCAACCGAGGTATGTGTCCTTGACCAGAATCAAACTGGGGACCCTTCAGTCTATAGACTTATGCTCAAGGGCCCTAATAATCTTTTCTTTCAAAAAGTTGAAATTAATCCAATATCAATGAATGGAATCTCCTTAAAAATGTAAATATATAACAAAAAGTATTAGAGAAACTAACAAATCCTGAACCACAATTTGAAATGGAATATGGAAAATACCTATAATGATAATGTTATTTCTCATGGTCATTTCATCTGTTTGGAATTACCTTGAACATACTTTGAAACAACAATTTTAAGAAATTTGGGCCCTGTATAATACACAACACTGAAAAAATCTCATTGAAATAGCAAATTTTCTAATCTTTATTGTTAAATTACACATTCTTTTATCCCATGACCTCTTCTAGCCTGCCCTTGTCCTCTGCCCCAGGCCTTGACGACACTATTGTCTGAATCCACAGGTCATGCATGGAAATAAAAATGTTTTAAAAGTATTCTATATTACCTTCAAGCTAGCTAGTAAAATATTTTTGCTGTTCTACATTTATTTGATTAAAATCTAACAAGATTAATAGTCACTTAAAACTAGACAGATGGCTCTAACTGGTTTGGCTCAGTGGTTAGAGCTTCGGCCTGCGGACTGAAGGGTCCCAGGTTCAATTCTGGTCAAGGGCGTGTAAACTTGGTTGTGGGCACATCCCCAGTAAGGGTGTGTATGAGGCAGCTGTTTCTAACTCCCCATCCTTCTTCCTTCCTCTCTGTAAAAAATAAAAAATCAGCTCTATATATATATATATATCCCAGACAAATGTTTACTGAACCTTATATTTAACAAAGGAGCCCAGAAATATTTTAGATTTCTAAATCTTCATTTCAGTCAGATACCATCACTTTAAGGACCACCAAATGCCAATACAGATGAAAATAATCACTATCTAGGAGGCTGGCTTAAAGACAAAAAGTCCAACTTCTGTTATATTGCATACTAGAGGCTTAGTGCACAAAATCTGTCCACTCAGGGGTTGGGGGGGTCCCTCAGCCAGGCATGTGCCCTCTCAGGAGCCCTTGGGGAACATGCGACTGCTTCGGAGGTGGGAGAGGAGCGGCCACCGCTGCTGAGTGGCACTCCAGGTGGGAGCACATTGACCACCATGGGGCAGCTCGGTGTTGAGCATCTGCCCCCTAGTGGTTAGTGCATGTCAGTGACTGGATGTTCTGCCATTTGATGAATTTGCATATTAGCCTTTTATTATATTAGAATGGCCAATAGATAAAAATTCTTCAAACCATTATACAATGGTTAACAAATTATAAATCAAGCAAAAAGAACAAACTGCAAAGTATTATCAAAACTGATTTATTTTCAATACAAGATAAATACCATGCTTGTTACTAGTGCAGTTTAAGGCCAACAATGGCCATATAGTAAACTGCTGAACAATCACCTAAATGCTAAAGAAAGAAAAGACAGAAAGTAAACATTAAACACAAAATTGCAATTACAAACACTTTAATAAAATGGAATGAACTTTCTTGTAGAAGCAAATATGGAAGTCTAGTTATCATGGACACCAAAAATATGTCACTTGATTACCTTACCTTTTGCACAGAAATCTTATTGTGTGAAGTCACCATAGAGTCTCAATAGCTAAAATTTCAAGACTATCTTTGGCCTTCTGGTACTAGACAAATTATTTACAAACCATGGATACTGGAATATGATACAATATTTTTGTTAAGGTCTTTCCATCAAAATTGTAAAACAACTTTGTAAGGCTGTACAAGGCTGTAAACTACTTTGCTAATATACCAATGGATGAAGAGGAAGAAGGAATAATAGACCTTTTTTAAGGCTAAAGTCATCAATGTTATAGATGCATTCCTTAGAATACACTATTACCCCAAAAATTCCTTTCCCATTAATTACCACCTGAGTACTTCAATTTTCAACATAAAAAAATAAACATGAATCCACCATTGTATTTTAAAATAACTTACAAAATGCTGAGAAGTGTTACGTAGTAACAATGTAACAAGAAAAATCTTCAAAATGAAATGTTTAATTTCATTTATGAGTCTAATTATGAAATTAATGTAAAACATTTACAACCATGGCAGAGTTTTGGAATACTACTCACACACGGAATGAAACTCTCTGTAGTATATACTATCCGCAGATAACATTTTAAGATTTGTGTGATTTCAATAAAATTCTACCTAATATTTTAAAAGACTCCCATTACAATTTTAATATAGCTGGAAGTTTTAAAAACATTAAAAACCATACTAGCTGCATACTCAGAGTGAATGCCAAAAACCTGAAACTTTAAAGAAACATTGGTTAAGACAAATCTAAATTAATGTGAGCAGGATACAATTGCCTCAATATTTTGAATATTCATAAAAATTCATACTGCTTCTTTCTAATGCCAAGAAAGAAGAGTATAATAACTTCCTCCCAGAAGCCTAGACATTTTAGCACATTTTCTATTTCAATTTAATGAAACTTTAATCCTGAATCTTCTGATTTCTCCAAATTAAAACTCTCACATTACTAACACAAATAATGCTATATGTAAGGCCACATTTTAATAAATTTATAATTTTTGGTTGAATATTTATTTAAAAATTAGTCTAAGGCTTCTAAGAGTCAAGTTGCTAAAAAAATACACCAGTGTTTAAGCTGAAAATTAATGTAAAAAAATAATAAAACACCACCACACACACTTTAAGAACAGAAAAATAGAATGCTTTGCTACAAAATCCCCACTTAATGTATTTTAGCACAAAAATGTCAGATATGTACAATGGATAAGCGTGCAATTAAGTACATACAACTGTGGGAAACATTTACAGATGACTATGGGATGCAAATGAACTTAATGGATTAAAATTTAAATGGTAGATATCTGCAAAGTGCCAAGAATTTTAATACTATATTCTTGGTAAAGAATCAGAACATAAACTTTCTCTAAAAATAACAAGCTGAATCTTAAAACACAAAATTGGGGCCATCTTATAAGACACAGAAAATGCAATGATTATTCAGGTAACAAAAACCAAAATGTTGAGAGCACTCCAACAGAAAGTCTTGTAGTAGCATGTCATTGTATAAAACAGTATGTATTTATTTAATTATTGGCACATTTAAATATGTAAGGGAAAGACTTTACCCTTCCAACAATTTCCCCCTTCACTATAAAATGTTATTCAACGTTCATTAAAACCTGTGTTTAAGAACTGAACTTAAAACTAATTTATAAACAAAAATGCAAATGTTCTCCATAGGAGAATTAAATAAAAAAATAAAAAATACTTTAAGCTACAATCCATAAGTTACTTGTGAACTCCAAATTGTAGTTAACTGCTTAAAAATATGCGAGGTAAAGGGAACATTAGATGGACTAACCTCTGATCACCAGTCACCTCAACGTAGTCCAAATCTTGCTTATGAAAACTGACAAAATAAACTGGAATTTACACTGGAATATCCTTTCTAAAACGAATGCCCTTTAACTAAAAGCACACTTCCATTCAAAGTGTTGTTTCAAGAAGCAATACTATTCAGGTGCTGTCATCACACACATAACTTTACGGACTAAAAGGAATGTGGCTGCATAGCATTAATAAATGCTGTGATTTAAAATTAAACTCACATTTGTTTTCATATCCATGTAACTAAGAAAAAAATGAAAGGTCTACAGACACACACTTTTTTTTGGTGTCTATGTAAATCAAGATTTATCTCTTTGGATTGTTTTTATACATAAAATTTTTTTTTTCAAATCACATCAGCCCATAGACAACAGAAAGAATATAAATAAAACAAGAATTGCAATTTTCACCTTTATACCTGTACATTCACATGTCATCAGGCAGAACAAGACTGTGAAATTTAATTAATAAAAAAAATTATTTCCTTCTGATGACACTTAAAAAATAATGAACTAGTAGCAATTAATTCTAGTACACGCACACTGTCTGCAATAAGTCACACAATGAGATAAGACATGTAGGGAAAAGAGTAACATAGAATGAGCAATTAAAGGGTTCCACTGATAAAAAGTGAGAAAGTAAATGAAGGATTTAATTAGCATAAAATTTCCAGTTTCATTTCAAGTTCAAACAGCGATTTCTATGATTCCATTTTAACAATGTTCAGAGAAATGTTTATTCTCATGGATATTTACTTACCTTTTTAAGATTACTATTAACTAATTTCCCTCGTAATAGATTTATGTCCATACTTTGCATTAGGGCATTATAATTAAAATATAAAAAACTAGGAAATGACAAAAACGAAAAACCACCTATATACAAAACAAGAAAATCGATTTTGATACAACTCTCAAATAACGTTTAAAAGGCAAGTGCATTTCAACAAAATAAAACACTTTTAAGAATTTGAGAGCAAAGAGTTCTGATAAACACCAATGATCCCATGCATAAAAACTCAACAAAATGTTTTAAAATAAAACTGGCAGTAATATGGTACGATTCATTTGAAACAGTTAATTTTGAAAAAACTAGTGTGACAGCACACAGATTAAATGAAGAACTGCAGTGCAAATCTCAGGAGGGTTCTACAGTTGCACATGACATAATATCTAGGGCATCTAAACTTTAAGCACTGTCCTAAAATTTGGCGATACTCTTAAAAAACCAATGTGTATTATCAGAAGACTTCTCAAAGGTAATTGAACCTTAAAAATATTAAAAGCAATTTATAACCTGCTTAAGGATTTTCACTCAAATTTCTGTAGTGATTCAGAACAACCTTAGTATAAAATAGCTAATCGAGGAGACACTGCCTGTGCTAATTTTGCAATTAAGAAGATATGCTAGGCAAGTGCTTACACTGTAGGCCTTTGTGCAGGTAGGTTTGGTTCTTTGATTAACTAAGTAACTCTAGCATGAATCAATAGGTTGCATAAAAATACACAGAATTCTTTAACTATGGAGATAGATAGGGTATACCTATAATCTCCTATTACACACATGGGAGAATACAACCTGATGTTAATAAACATTACACCTTTCAGAAATCTATATAGTAACCAGAAAATAAAACTAAGGCTCTCTTTACTCAAATTTGTCTGCTGCATGACTGTATTTACACTGCCCATGGCTTCAAAAATTAACCATTAGCACTATCAATATAAAACCACAAGTAATTGCCGCATCAAATAGAAATTGTCAAAATATTTCTTCAATGCCATGTTTACAATTAAGCATTTCAGTACATTTGTGTTGTGACTAAGCTGCATTACTGTAGCAAATAATTCATGGATTTTAACTAAAATGTTAAAACCACAAAACTGTTTTGACCCCAACACACTGCCTGAATTGCTAGGTCTGTGAAATTTCAGTTTATAGGTTTACATACCATTCAGCAAAACCACAAGCTAACTAGGTAAAAAGAGCTAGAAAAGCAGAATATAGAAATATTAAATGTCCGTGTAATTACCTATCCTAATATCAAACTAAGGGCAACAGACACTTAATTAGTATGTTTAATTCACTGAATGCAAGATTAGATTGATGCATATCCAAAAATGCTATTGCAATGCCTTTTTAGAGGACAGTATAAATGTCATAGTAACATTATCTTCAGATATTGCTAAACACAAGACTTTCCCTGAGGTGTAAACATCAAATAACTTGAACAGCTTTACACATCAGCCCCATTAAACAGTTTATTACAACACTACATCTATTGTAATCAAAGTGGTGCTGTTTACAGACATTATCATATGAACATTTTAACAAGAACAAACTACTATAAAAACAAGCATTTACTTGACATTTGTTTCAATTGCTTGCACATTATAATAGCCAAAAAGTATATAACCAGTAATAAAGTTGCAAAAGCTATAACTTTTAAATCACACAGGTTTCCCTCAAATAAAAACAGTTAAGCAACATAAAAAATAAAAGGAGAGCTACTGGTTACCATTTATGCAGATTTGCTTTATTCAGATCTATTCCTGTTCATTTTATCCATGAATCCTTACAGGCTCAGTTCAGTCACAAGAAGCAAACTGCTGGACAAGCGTCATGTTTCCCTCATGAAGACTGCTTTGTCTTGGAAGGTGTTCCTCTTCCTTCAGCTGTAATGTGTCAAAATTTGTGATGTAGATTTTGCTATTCCCCATATACACAGAAAAACGCTGGCTTAACTATACAAACACAACTCGTGCATCTATTTCACTGTTATGTATTCTAACACAAAGTAAGAATTAATTGAAACAGTAGCTGCCTTTGTGGTGGAGAAATGTTCCCAATTTATGTGATGATCAAAACTTGAGACATTCTGATTTCATTATTTTTGGACCTTGAGTCTTATAAATTTAATGACTAAAACAGAAAAGAAAAAATATAGCAGCTACTGTTTCTGTGACGATAGAAACATGTCATTTTCTAAAATATGCATACTACAAAAGTAATTTCTAAATGCTTGATTTTAATGTAAATATTTTCATCCAAACACATATCAATTCTATAGAATGGATTAACAATTAAATTCGAAGTGTATATAAAATGCAATAAATTATTTTACAAATTAGTTGTATTTATTTGACAGTGTACAGGAACTTCTGCAAATGTTATCAACCAAAGGGTCCTCCATGTTACAAAATTTATAAATATATAGCTTAGTATGCACATTTAAATAAATATAACATCCATGTACAAATTTTCAGACATAATACAAATTTAAAACATTTATTTTACTTTCACTCTAATCCTCCTATATATTTAAATATCTAATGTAATAAATTAACCAAAAACAAGCTAAATAGGAATCTACAATAAATTTCATTGAAAACTCACATAAAGGAAAACCAAATTTGATAAACTAAAATTTTAAGAATACATAAATGTGCACACTTCAAGTAGAGATTCACAAACAAGCTATTCAATTTACTTGGATAAGTGATCCCTGAAACATCAGGTATTTAAAATGCAAACCCCACAAGAGCACTTCAATAATAAGAGGCAAAAGAGCACAATATTTAGTGGTATTTTGCCATAAGAAAAATTTTTTGCTGTGGAATTATGAGTATTTAATATTCTATCAAACTATAAATTTTATCTTTTATACTTTCCTCTCCACTAGGCTCTAAGAATTTTAAGAGCATCAGTACACGTATCACATTCACACTGCCTAGCAGTAAAAACCTAAATTGTATAACTGCAAAAGGAAAAAGCAATGTTACAATCTTGGACTTTCTGTTTTAAATAGTTTCTATTTGCCCGTTTTTCAAAGAGATAATTACGCCATTTCTAATGTTATCTGTTACAATACCCTTATCTTATTGTTGATGAACCTTTTGATGGAATTATTTCAAGAAAAAAATCTAGAAAGGCAGCTTTAATATTTTATTTTTATTATTTGAAATGCACTTTAAAAAACTGGTATCATAGTCTTAAATTAAGAGACAAGGAATATTAAAAAAAAAAAACTATTACTGAAAACGTAACAACTCTTATTGCAAAAAAATGCTATTACCCTATATTTTTGTTATTCTGGGAGAGATGAATCATTAAGAGGGAAAATTATTTAAGGTCACAGTGAACAAAACAAAAAACAACCAACCCGTCCAAAAATCATAATATACACTGCAACTTTATATCATTCATCACTCCCAACGGAGAATTTTACTGTTTTTAATGTAGAAAATCCTGTTCATGAAATTTTAACATACACCTTTATCTAGGATGAATGCACTCATCTTTTGCATAATTATACTTTATAGTTAGATCTTTACTATTAATAAGTTTCTCAATTTCACCATACAGACATAAAATCTGGGGGATACTCTAACAGTTTTTATTTCTATTTCTAAACACTTTACAGTTATCCATTTGGAAATACAAAATATACAATCCCAAATGAAAGCAAATTTGAAGGCAATACAACCCATTTCCAATAATCCGATTCCATATTATAGTCTCAAATTTCTATGTAGACATCTGCATAAACAAAGGTATCAAAAAGAAGCTTAAAAGTGACAAATACAGTCAATGTTTTTGTTTTGAGAATAACATTTGGTCAAATCTTTTCATGTCAAAGCCACACAATTACTTGCTTTATCAGTTATAAAATTTCAATAGAGAAGCATCTGCATTTTGAGATTGATGTAAAATTAAGTCAATAGTAAAAACTCAAATTATGAGTGTTTGTTAGAAACTAGGCAAATTTGTTACCATCAGTATCTTAAATCAATGGCAAATTCATCTGTTAAGTAAAAGATGCAAGTGTATATTTGATATGGCTCTTTTATAAGTTTTTACATTAGTATATTTAATTTAAAGAATGCTAATATGCCCTAGCTGGTTTGACTCAGTGGACAGATCATCGACCTGGGGACCTGGGTTAGATTCTGGTCAAGGGCACATGCCTGGGTTGCAGGCTCGATCCCTAGTAGGGGGCAGGCAGGAGGCAGCAAATCGATGAATCCCTATCATCATTGATATTTCTATTTCTCTCCCTCTCCCTTTCTCTCTGAAATAAATAAAAAATATATTTTTTAAAAAGAATGCTAATATAATTTTAGAGATGCACTTTTAACTAACCCAGTGCAATTAAATTCACTTTTACCTCAAAAAATTTCCTTAATGAGAGGAATGGAGAAAAAAGAAGTCTCTAAATATAAGTTAAACCATTTTAAAAATAAAATTCATTCCTGCATCGACATCAATATATTATACAAAATTCTGTCTACTGTAGATGTTTTCAAAAAGTTCCATTACTACCAAAACATTTCATATTTTTGGCTTTCTACCTTTAGAGTTAGTACTTACCTCATTTAAACTAAAGCCTTTTTATTACACTATAAAACCTTTATATGATGTTACTCTAGGCAGTTTATTAAATAGTAAAAATGAACTTTACCACAAACAAAACTCAGCTTTGTCCTCAAAATTTCACAAAATGGACATTTCAAAACAAGCTTATGTCATTTAGAATTCACTGTGAGAGTTAAAACATGCTACCACAGAAAGCAAATTAGTCAATTTGGATAGCATATACGGCAAACTTAGCCTTTATTGGTTATTAAGTTCTTGTTAAACAATGCTAACTAAATATTCATTCAAAACCATCTAATTTACAAACTAGAACAATGATAATAAATTCCACACTAAAATTGAGAGAGCTAAGTCACTCACATTGGCATGGATTTTTTTTTTAAGAGGGACACTATTTGTAAACAACCATATTCTTTAAGACCACAATGAGCAAAAACATACTATATATCCATTCAAGAGATCACTTCCTACCCTCCTGCACTTTAATTAGACAGCTTGTAGTCAGACAGGTTTTACAAATAATACTAAAAGCAAAGAAAATTAAGAGTGAAAGAAATGAGAACTAGCATATCCAAAAGAAGCAGTAAAGATATACAGGAAACCTCAAAGAAAACACAGGGCTGGACAATACAAGGCAGACCTTAGATAACCTAAGAGTTGCAGAAATAATTTTTAAATTTCATTATCACCAGCATCATTCATCAGATAATTAAGAGAATTTTAATTTCCACATAAGCCTTAAAAGTAACACTAACTCTAGTCGAAACCAGTTTGGCTCAGTGGTAGAGCGTTGGTCTGCAGACTGAAGGGTCCCGGGTTCAATTCCGGTCAAGGGCATGTACATTGTTGCGGGCACATTCCCAGTGGGGGTGGTGCAGGAGGCGGCTGGTCGATGTTTCTCTCTCATTGACCTTTCTGGCTCTCTATCTCTCTCCCTTCCTCTCTGTAAAATATCAATTAAATATATATATATATATATATATATATATATATATATATATATATATATATATATATATATAATTTTTTTAAGTAACACTAACTCTTAAGTTGAAACATCTTGCCTAGCTGGTTTGGCTCAGTGTAGAGCATCAACTTGTGGACTGAAGGGTTCTGGGTTTGAGTCTGGTCAAGGGCACATGCCCAGGTTGGGGGCTCGATCCCCAGTGGGGAGCATGCAGAAGATAGCGGATCAATGATTCTCATCATTGATGTCTCTCTCCTTTCTGCCCCGCTCCCGTTCCCTCCTTCTCTCCCTCCTTGAAATCTATAAAAATATATTAGAAAAAAAAAAGATAAAACATCTTAACGTAAGAAATTTTGTTTTCCCCAAATTAATGAAAAGCTATATAAACTGAATTAAAAAATGCAAAGTACCCTAAATCTTATGCAGTAACAACATTTAAGATCATGATATTTATGGCAGAAATAATCACTCAGCAAAGTGGTTACTTAACCCATATTCCATACATGATGCTTAAATTTTTTTTATCAAAGAAATGGGTAATGATTTGAGAATACCGTATTTGCCGGTGTATAAGACGATTTTTTGGCCCTGAAAATACCGTATTTGCCGGCGTATAAGACGACTCCCTAACATTTCCACTCAAAATACAGAGTTTGTTATATACTCGCCGTATAAGACTACCCCCCACTTGGAGGCATATTTTTCAGGGCCAAAAAATCGTCTTATACGCCGGCAAATACGGTATATGAAACTCATTTATCAGGGAATGATGAATAAAGAGTATATAAAAAATAATTTGGGCCCAAACTGTGAGGTTCAGTGATTGAACATCGACCTATGAACCAGGAGGTCATGGTTCAATTCCAGTCAGGGCACATGCCTGGGTTACAGGCTCAATCCCCAGTAGGGGGCATGCAGGAGGCAGCCCATAAATGATTCTCTCTTGTTGCTATTTCTGTCTTTCCCTCTTCCTTCCTCTCTGAATTCAGTAAAAATATATTGAAAATAATAATAATTTGGTTTCAACTTTTCAGTACATAAAGAGAAACTGAATTCTTAACAAATAATAAGTGGAATACAACCTAAAAGAAAGTAACTATGAAAGTAACATTATTTCTCTAAGTGTACAATCTTACCACACTAAAATGCTTTTGTTTTGCTCAGAGTGGTCTGAGAATATAGAAATTACAGCATATAAAGCACAATGTATATACATACCAAAATTTACAATACTGATATTTCATTGAAATATTATCTATTTGAACCTAGATATTGTATGCTTTTAGAAAAACTAATACATTTTTTAAATGAGAAAATGCAATTAACATTACCGACAGTTCAAACACAAAAAATTAAAATAAGACAGACATTAACAGCTTGCCAACATCATGTTTCCAGTTAAATTAAGAATTGGTCTTTTAGGCATTCATCACCATTTTAATAATAGATTACATTGTTTTCTTTGTACACAGACTTTCTGACATTCATTTCAGCTTCCAAGTTACTCTCATTCCATTTAGTCAAATTTAAGATTTACCTGAAAGCTCAAAAGGACCCATATTTAAAAACTTCTAAAAAGGTCAACAGACCTTGATTAAATGTGCAGATATTGTTTATTTTTAAGTTTTTCACTTTATTATATTTAATCCCACTTCCCATCCCTACATCAACAATGTGTGGTATATAGCAACGATAAATTCCAAAATAACAAATTTTTGCACTAGAAATGCTTATGTAAAAATATTGCTTGGATGAAGGCACATAACAATATTGCAACTCAATTTTGATTAATGTACAAACAAAACATGAAGATTCTGGTATGGTACACATCAGTGATTAAGAAAAATGTCAACAATAGTTTGCAAGTTAGCAATTCACAGTTAATGTCTGAATCTAACGAAATTCAAGGCATGATATAGTTAGGTGTACCCATTACTGGTATGTAATGTTAGTTAATTAAAAGTTTTTAAAATCAACAATGAACTTTTCAAGGAGTTTACTTGGCCGACTTTGCTAGTTTAAATAGAACTCGCACTAGTATGAAAATTCATTAAAAACATAACGTGTAGGACCTGTACCTTACTGTAAAATGAAATGGCTGATAAGCATTCATGTAATAAGTTGGCCACAATTCATCTTAAGCAATTGATGGAAACTGAGAATTTTTTCATAAGATGAAATAAGATCTGATCAACCCAGGGGTATCAAAACCTATATATTTTAAAATGTAATGTTTAAATTTACATGATAAAAGTATTCAATTCTTACTCATCCAAAAAACATTTATGTATTTTAATAAGCCTAATTTTAAAAGTGAAAGATGTTTTACATCATATAAGATAAATGTTTTGAGAACTATTTATATTAAGTTCTAGAATACAATACATGAAGGGCTATTTTAAAATTGAAATTTTGATAAATATAATACATATTTTGAATGTCCTAAGACTCCTAAAGTTATTAAATGTCAGGGTTAGGGTATTGAAATGCAAGGAAAAGTATTAAAACTGGCCGTCACTTCAAAGAGCTCTTAAAACTACAAATAATGCAATGGATTATTAGGTACCATAAAAATAAGATTGACATGCTTATTTACTAAATTACAAAAAAAAAAAAATTATCAGTTCCTAAAACATATTAAATAAACTGCTCTTTTATCACAAAATTATACATTGATAAAGTCTTTAATTTTGTCCGTAACAGTTTAAATACTAACAATTACCATCACTTAATTTTCAATGTTTCCCATGATTATGGGAAATAACTATGTAAAGAGTAGTTACCTATAAAAATAAGTTTTAGTCTAATTCAAGTATGCCATCAACATATAAAGAAAAAATATTTGTTTACAGAATAACCTTTGTGTCACATGCACAAACATTTATAGTGCCCTCCTCCCACGTTTCACATGAATAAATGCTGTTCACAATATAAAAATAAAATTACACGTAAAAATGAAGTAGAAACAGACAACTCTTACTGCTTTATGAAAAAAATGTACACAAGAAAGTTTTAAAATACAGAAAAAAAGACAATGATTATGGTTATGAATGAAACATCAAAGAAAATTATTTCACAGTTATTCTAACCTGGGATGAATAATTTGACACAATTAAAAATTCTTATATATAAAGTATCCCAAAACCATTTTAATTGAATAAGTTTCATATCTTCTTTGCAAATTAAAGAGTATCGTATTTTGTTTTTTTCTTTTAAAAACAAAAACCAGGTGCTAAGAAAAGTGTCTTTACTAAAAATTGGGGTGTTTTTGTGTTGTTGTTTTTAAGTAGAAAAGCTCTTTCAATGTTGAGAAACCATACTGCATTTTTTAAAGTTTTAGGGATGAATGAAGTTAGTTCCAGAAGAGAAACTGTAAAATTTATTTTTAAAATTCACTTTTTAAAAGTCCAAGCATATTTTATGTATATATGAAATAATTCCCTTATTTTATATTTTAAGTCATATGCAAATTATGTCATTAAGAGAATTCCAATTTTTGGATTTTAGAAGTAGAAAATGAGTCCTCTTGATTATTTTCTTGCTTCCTTAAGACCCTTAACAATCTGCAAACTGAAAGTTATAACTCAACAATACAATATTAAAAGATGAGAGGTCAAATTTACCTGTTATTACTCACCTGTCATTTGTCTCAGATGGTTCCAGAAGATTAAACTCAGAACAAGTAGTTGGACCATTTAAAATGTAGGTATATACTGTATAAACAATAGCCTCGGAGTTATAATTACTGTTAATAATGCATATACAAAATACAATAGGTCAAGGAATACCCACCTTCTAACGATGACGATACTCTCGCTCTCGGTCACGCTCTCGGTCCCGGTCCCTATCTCGGTCACGGTGTCTCTCTCTTTCTCTGCTTCTCTCTCTATAATAATCATCATGACGATCTCTACTGCGGGATTTATGACGCCGACTCTTTTCTCGTGATCTACTATGGTCCCTCTCTCTTGATCGTTCACGTCTTCTAAAAAAAATTACTGGATTAATGCTCTCCATAACTCTATAACTTAAGATTCTCAATATTTGGTGTTTGGGGACTCTCCCTCCCTCCCTCCCCACGAGGGAGTCTGTGCTGTGAGATTCTTTTTTGGTTTTTAAAAAATATATTTTATTGATTCTCCACAGAAAGGAAGGGAGAGGAATAGAGTTAGAAACATCAATCAGCTGCCTCCTGCACACTCTCCACTGGGGATATACCCACAACCAAGGTATATGCCCTGGACCAGAATCGAGCCTGGGACCTTTCAATCCACAGGTCAACGCTCTATCCACCGAGCCAAACCGGCTTCAGCTGTGCTGCAAGATTCTTTTCCCTTCCCCATGTGGGAGTCTACAGTGGCTCTTCAATAAATTTTCACCTTTGCAATATTTATAATTCCAGTATTTAAAAATATCGAAGGTCAAAAAAATTGTATAGGCCTAATTCAGATTTATGATATTCTGAACTATCAATGACTTAAGAACACACCTATAAGCATGAACTAGAAATTCCATTTTAAAAAATGCCCAAATATTAGGAACCTGGCACACATCCAGTTTTATCTATTATAATTGGTAGTCTAAAACAGACATGTATTGTTCACTGAATAATAAACAGGAAGGTAAGCCCTAACTAGTTTGGCTCAGCGAATAGTATTGGCCCACAGACTGAAGGGTCCCGGGTTTGATTCAGGTTAAGGGCAAATATCTTGATTGCAGGCTCGATCCCCAGCCCTGTCAGGGCTTGTGTGGGAGGCAATCCATGAGTCTCTCTCCCATCAATGTTTCTCTCTCCCTCCCTTCCACTCTTTCTAAAAAATCAATGGAAAAATAGCCTCAGGTGAGAATTAACATAAGTAAGCAAACAGAAAGGTAAAAGAGAAAATTTCAAAGTACTTCTATTTCAAGCTAAAGAACATACAGAAGGTAGTTCTGCAGATATAAAATTCATGAAATCACTCAATATACAATGGAACTTAATATAATAAATTACCACTATTGCCTGGCTGGTGATGCTCAGTGGATTGAGCATCATCCCATGCACCAAGAGGCCACTAGTTCCGTTCCAGGTCGCACATGCCTGGGTTGCAGGTATGATCCCCAATAAATGGGTATGCGGGAGACAGCCAATTGATAGAAATATCTCTTTCTCCATCTCCCTTTCTGTCTCTAAAATCAATAAAAACATCTTTTTCTAAGTTAAAAAAATTACCATCTATTAACACAGATTACCTAAACCCATACATAAATATCTATTTTACCTTTATAGCTAAAAAATGTCACTCCTAAGAAACTTTCTAATAATATATACATATTTCTTGGGAGGGCTGAGAAGAGTGGTGGGAAGCAAAGAAGAAAACCCACTAATTATGATCACTATTCACATTGTTACTTAATGAAAAGAAATGTTCCAAGGACCACTTAAAAAACAAACCACAGGCAACTAACCAAGTATGCTGCCTAAAATACTTTTAAAAATTATATTCTAAATTTGAAATTCATTATTAGGTGCTTACTTAGGGCTTAAAACGTTTAAAAAGATTCCATGAGATATGGTTTTTAGCTATGACTAAGTTGTTTAGATATAAAAATCCTTACACTGTGTCAAAATGTAATAATTATAAAGTAGGGGACCATGACTATGACAAGATCTTTTTCCTTAACTTTAAGAAAAAGATTCTACCACCAGATAAATTATACAAAAGACAGATCTCAAGTGTATCATGTGAAGATTAAAGATCTACCATTAAAAAGTATGAAAAATTTCAAGGTAAGCAGTAATGCTAAAATATGAAATTACCTAATTAAAAAAAACTAAGGATAATCCATTCATTAACTACCTTGTTCAAGAAACATTTACTTAGCACCCATTCTGCATATTCATTAGAAATATTACAGTGACAGCCACTATGGAAAACAAGTATGAAGGTTCCTTAAAAAGTGAATAGAGCTATCATATGAGCAGGAATGAATCCCTCTCCTGGGTACAACAACAAAAACAAACAAACTAGAAAACATTTATTTGTAAAGATATATGTACCCCTATGTTCATCGCAGCATCATACATGGTAACCAAGACAGGAAACAACCAAGAGTCCTTGGGTTGACTGGATAAAGATACAGTTCATAGATACAACAGAATACTACTCAGCCATAAAAAAGGATGAAACACTACCATTCACAACAACATGGATAGATTATAAGAGTATCATACTGAGCCAAATAAGCCAGATAGAAAAGGATCATATGATTTCACTCATACATGGGATATAAAATAGAAAATAACATGGGAACAAACAGAAAACTCATATATGAACAACAGTATTGTGGTTACCAAAGGGTAAAAGGGTCAAGGGATTTTGAAGGTAATGGGGGTCAAATAAATAGTGATAAAAGGACACTAAGCCCTAACAGTTTGGCTCAGTGGATAGAGCATCAGCCTGTGGACTGCAGGGTCCCAGGTTCGATTCCGGTCAAGGGCATATACCTTGGTTGCGGGCACATCCCCAGTAGGGGGTGTGCAGGAGGCAGCTGATGGATGTTTCTTTCTAATCCATGTTTCTAACTCCCTATTCCTCTCTGTAAAAAAATCAATAAAATATATTTTTATAAAGAGACTAGAACTTTTGATGGCTAACAATCACAGAATGCAATGTGCAGATGATGTTTTATACAATCGCATGCTTGAAAATCTATGTCACCCCAAGAAATTTCTTAGAAGAAATATTGTGATGAATAGGATGGGTAAGGTCCCTTCCATCTTCCAGTGAAAAGAAATGTGAATTAATAATAAATAGGAATAGATTATAATAAGTACTATGAAAGAAATAACAAAACCTGACAAAATGTCCTGGGAGAAGACTCCTGCTATAAGTTAGACTGAGTTAAGACATGAAAAACATAAGCCACGCCCTGGCCAGTGTGGCTCAGTTGGTTGAGCAGCATCCCATTCAATTCCTGATCAGGGCATATGCCCGAGTTGCAGGATCAATCCCCAGTAGGGGACATGTAGGAGGCAGGCAGCCCATGGATATCTCTCGCTTGCTCTCTTTCCCTCTTGGATCAATAAAATATTTTTTTTCAGGAAAAGGGCTCCTAACAAAAAGAATATAAAGTACAAAAACAGTGAGATGATCAAGTGTAAATATAATCAAAGTCCTATTTTAAAGTCCATATTTTTTCCATTTATAAGCAGGTTTGAATAGAAATGAGACAGGAAAGTTTTACCTTGATCCAGAACCATAAGACTTGGATTCAATTCCATGAAGGCAATCTTGCAAAGAGCTAATAAGAACTTTGCAGCGATCATCAGCAGATACTTTGGATTGTTTAATTAAAGAAATTGCAGTTACCAATGTCTCAATTGCACTCCCATAATCACCTGTGAGGGAAAAAATGATTGAAGTCAAATAAATTTTATTTTCAAAATACCACCAAACCACCTCTGCAAGTAAGAGTATAAAGCATTTTACACAAGGAGTGAACTTCAAAATAACCAGATTTCTTAGTTTTGTTTTTTAGTATTTTACCCTTTGCAAAAGGCTTTTCTGTGCATAAAATTAATAGTTTGTTATATTATGCCTATTATATGAAGCACATTACCATTTTATAAATGACTAGAAGCCATATGGGAGGGGAGGGGTTCCCTCAACCTGGCCTGCCCCTTCTCACAATCCAGGAGCCCTCAGGGGCAGGAGGCGACCTGATCAAAGGAAGGTGGCACCCCATCACACCTCTGCTGCTGCCACTGCTGGCAGCGTAAGTCTCGGACAGCCCTGGGTGGCGAGGCTTGCCTGTGCCTCAGGCAAGCCCTGGGCGGCTGGGGGCTGAGGGACCCTGGATGCTGGCACAGAGAGCAGTTGGGCCACCTAGGAGCAAGCCCAGCCTTGCTGTGCACCTGTTACCCAGATGGGACTGACAGTCAATTAGCATATTCCCTCCTTATTTCCTCTTTATTAGAAAGGATAATAAATGAGTGGCCCTAAGGTGCCTCAGTCATTAAATGTCAGGGTTAAGATTTAACCCTACATCTAAAAATTTTAAATTAGGGGCTTTTCCATTACACTGTGACACACAGCTTTGTTCAATATCTTTTAAATAAAGGACAGACAATTTGAGAATATATAAATAAATACTATACATAAATGGTCATTCTTAACATAAATAAGCATTAATACAGAAAGAAATACACAAACCAGCACTGGCATCAGACACAGCTCTTGAAATAGCACTGCTTGAGATTGCCCTATTTCTATTCATGATTTCTTCAAACTCAGCTTCACTCAGTGGAGTTCTTGCTGTATCCATTTCCCTATAAAATCAGAATAAACCTTAACTCATACACAACAGATTTCTAACTTAGTCTCAATAGTATATAAAGCAATTTATATTGGTTGTTTTTGACAAGTTCCTTAGAGCTAGTATTTATTTTCAAAATTGGAGCATGCTATTTTCTCCTAAGAAAGCAAATCTAATAAGCAAAATTATCTAATATCACAATCTTACAGATGAAATGAAGTAGCAGCTTAGAAATCTTGTGTTTCTGAAGGCCAGAAATGATATATTTACATATCTACAATATGACATTTTTAATTCTCACAGAAACAGGTAAGAAATTTTTTGATGCATACACACACAAAATGTTGAGTGCAAAAAATATAGCCTACACAATCAAGGACAGGAATTTGGTTTCATTACGTTTAGATACTCCAGGCAGAGGGCCCAACTCACAACTAAAGGATAATAAATGTCTGATTAATAGAATTTCAGGACAGACAAGACCATAGACTATGCTGTTTGCCACTAAATCCTAGAAAAGTATCTGGAAAATAAGATACTCAGTGCAAAAATTGGTTTTAAAAATGAGTAAAATGCAAGATTTCCTAAAGCTGCTTGACAACTTTGAAAATTGTACATGTAGCCCTAGCCAGCATGGCTGTTAGTTGAGCACTGTCCTATGCACCGAGAGGTCACCATTTCAATTTCAGTCAGGGCATGTGCCCAAGTTGTGGGCTCGATCCCCACTAGGGGGGTGTGCAGGAGGCAGCCAATTGATGAGTGATGCTTCTCTTTCATCAATGTTTCTATCACTCTCAATCTCTCTCTCCCTAATTCTCTCTTTAAAAAAAAAGTCAATAAAAACATATTAAAAAATACAATGGCCCTAGCTGGTTTGGCTCAGGATAGAGCATCAGCCTGCAGAATGAAGGGTCCCAGGTTCGATTCCAGTCAAGGGTACATGCCTGGGTTGAGGGCTCAATCCCCAGTAGGGGGTGTGTAGGAGGCAGCTGATCAATGATTCTTTCTCATCATTGATGTTTACCTCTCCCTTCCTCTCTGAAATTACACACACACACACACACACACACACACACACACACGTATATGTATATGTATATGTATATGTATATGTATATGTATATGTATATGAAATGAATCTCCAGGGATTTAGTAACCTGCCTGAAGTCACATGGCTATGCAAGTAGCAGAGCTGGATTATTCCCAACCCTGTTCTGTGTATCTTTTTACCATACCATACCATACCATACTATACTGTACCGCCTTTTCTAGTAAGAGAAAATAACACAGAAAATTAAGTATTTGGGGAAAGGCAGTAACGTTTTTAAAACTTCATTGATGGAACATAGAATATCTTTTACCAAATATACCAAGTCTACATTCAAAGATACATACTAACATACCTTCCAGGAGGCCCATAGTCACCCCTATCATATGGCGGAGGTCGGCCATATGGATCTGTTGGTGGTGGACCCCGACTATCTGATGTAGGCATGCCGCTGTTAGTTGGTGGAGGAAAGAAAGCTGGGTTCACATGTGGAGCTGGCGGTGGGGCACCTGGAGGTGGTCCAGGAAGATGCGGAGGAGGAGCAAGTGTAAGGGGTGGCCCAAGAGGACCAGGTGGACGAGGTGGAAAGGGACCTGGAGGTGGAGGTGGTCCCTGTTGTGGAGGTGGTGGACCAGGAGGGGGGCCGTAGCCTGGAACCGGAGGTGGAGGACCAGGAGGAAGCGGACCCAAAGGAGGCTGCCCAAAAGGTTGTCCAGGAAAAAGAACTGGCGGTGGAGGGCGATCTCCTCGGTTAGGAGGCCCAGCTAGAGGAGGAGGCAGAACCTGACCAGGTGGAGGTGGACCTGGTGGGCCAGGCGGGCCTGGAGGACCTAAGGGTGGACGTGGTGGAGTCTGTCCAGCTATAGAATAAAGGGGAGAGAGAGAGAAAGAAAAAACACACTTCAATAAAGTATTTTAACCTTCATGCCAATATTATATTTTTAAAGCATAACTCATAGACCAAGATTCTTTCTTGTTAAATAAAACCCGTATGGTAAATGCTATACTAACAACTACAAAGATAAAGTATATCCTTACAAATTTAACTTCCTTAATTTATGCTTAAGAAAATTTATGAAAACAAAAAATTTATACTAAAGACAATTATACTTAGCGATAGTTTCCATCTTTCAGCATACACACATTTCTTACATTGAAATCACCCACCTTATATTCTACTCTGATGCCAAGCTAGAAAGTGAAACAAGGAAAAATTGTCTTGAAAGAATTTTTTAAGAGGTAAGAAAATAAGACGGATGTAAATAATCTATATATAAGTCAAGCAAGTTTGGAGAAAAATAAAGACCTTTTAGGCCAAAAATGGGTATTTCCTCTATGCTGTGCCCCATATGCCATGGAATCCTAGTTTCCAGGAACAAAGGCCGAGTTCCTTTAACAAGATGCTTGATCAAATTTCCTGGATTCCAAAAATAGCATAACAAGGAGAGTAAGTCACATCAATAATGCATTACTTGAAAAGAGAGAAAAGGAAAAGAGGTATTAGATAGACACATTTTATACATGGTAATTTTTAAAAAATTTTTTACCTGGAAAAGGTGGGGGTGGACCTCCTGGTCCTGCTGGCCCAGGAAATCTGTCCCCACCGGGAACAGACCCTGGAAAACGGCCCCGTCCTCTACCACCTTGTGGAAATGCTGCACGTGAACTGCCTCCTGGAGGACCAGCTTTACCTTCCCCAGACATTTGTCCTGATTGTGTAGCTGCAAATATCCAAATACTCATAAATAGCATTTATTAAAATAGTTCTCTGAAATGTAACCATTATTAGAAACAACCACATTTCAAAGATCATTTATACTATACACTAGCTTGCAGGTGCCGTGGGCCTTTCCAAACTGCTTGAGAAGTATTGATTAGGGAAACATTCACATTTATTTATGTTCTTTTGAAGTCTCAAAATATTCAGGCATATATGCATTTCTAATGAATAAATGAGTTACTTTCAAAACACCGTACTCTCTGCAGCAGCCAAGACCAAATTCTCCAATAGAAATCTGAATTTCATTAAGCATAAATCATTTAAATTTTGTAACATACTCTTGTTAATCAAGCCTTAAGTGTTAAAACATTAAAAAAAAATACCAACCACTTGAATTTCTGTTTAATACATAATCATCATCTTATCTCTTTAAGTGATAGCATTCATAAGTGGGCAATGGCAAATCTTTTCTATAGTCACTTTACCAAGTGGTGAAAGGTCTTGGTGCCAAGCAGAAATCAACGAATATTTTCTGGTTATCAGTGGTTTCTCCACCACCATAACACACATCCACATAAGTTTCCTTCAATCTAAGGATTAGAATGTAGTTTCTTCCTTTCTCTAGGATGGGAATGACAGGACAAGAATGGCAGGGCTACAGAACTTGCACACTGTTGAATAATATTGGGTCTGTGACACCTAAAGAAAAATGCGAGTAGGTTTCCAGCAAACAGGATCACAGTCATAACCAGTAATTAAATCAAATGCAAAGTATGGACTTTCTAAAATGGATTCTCCAACGAACTAAATATTAAGGTGACTTTTCTAGGATAATATATAATAAATGCTAGCAACATTGATAAAAATATACATCTTTTAATAAAAGCCTCAGAGGAATTGCTTACTTTTCCTGGACTGCATTTCAAATTGACTCAGGAACTGTTTATTGCATGGAGTTACAACAGGATTCTGACCATGAAGTTCTCTTTTAGGCAATAAATCCATTAACTTTTTTGAGGAAGCTTCAGATCCAACACCAACAAGGGCAAACCTAAAAGATGTTTAAGGGGATGGAAATAGAAAGTGAGTACAGATTAATAATGTTACTATTATTAAAAAGAAAATAGCCTAAATCCATTTTATCTAAGAAAACAAAATACTTAAGTTAAAACTACACAAGTTCACACTTTCATCTTTAACTTTTTAAATAACCTAATAACAATTCACTCACTTAGTGTACAGTTCAGTGATTTTTAGCACATTCCCAGTTTTTCAACCATCAACACAATCAGTTTTAAAACATTTCACCACACCAACATAAAACCTCATACCGTTTCCTCTCATTGCCCAACCCTAAGCAACCACTAATCCACTTTCTTCATGGATTTGCCTATTTTAGACATTTCATACAAATGGAATCATACAATATTTAGTCTTTGTGACTGGCTTCCTTCACTTAGCATGTTTTCAAGGTTTATGCATGCTCTAGTATGTGCTGTACTTAATTTCTTTTTATGGCTGAATAATATTCCATTATATGAATTCTAAACACAAGAACCTCCTGCCAATGTGGATAACACAACATCCTACACATGTGAATAGTAAGCATTAACTTGAAGGAAACACCAAAACTGTAATCACTAGCTACTAACTAACTTAGAGGGGAAAAATCTTACCCCTTTGATTGGCCATTTGCCCGGTTTTCAAAAAACTTTATCTCCAAAATATCATTTACTCCCAAAGAATGCACTGCTTCAGTTAAGTCTTCATCAGTTGTCCACTGCAAGACATTTCCCCCTCATTAGCCATTAAAACATATCCAAGTTTTTATTGTCTCAATGTTTTAAGGGTAAACTCAAAGAAAATTAATGCTCAGTTCAAATCTAAATGCAGTTGCTCCAAATCAGTCTTCAGTGTTTAAATAGCACAAAAAGTACCTGGGGGCAAAATGCATTCCTTGATAATTTTCAGAAATTAAGAATAGACAAATCTTCAGAGATAGGACAGTGGGTTGTTTTTTTAATCTTAAAAAGTTTCTGGTCTTTTCCAACATTAAACTGCAAAAATTTTACATTTTAAATAAAACCAGTATCACCTTTCACTTCCTCTCCTCAAAGGCAAACATTGAGACAAAAAGAAAAAAATAGCATGGACTGAGTCCCTACCATGCACTTAATCAATAGCTAACTCTGAAACAGTCTCACAAGTCCTATTATCATCATTATTCCCGTTTCACATAAGATGAAAGAGAGGTTAACAAGCTCGCCTAATATCACAAAACTAATATATGGAGGAGTCCAGATTCAAAGACTTAATTTTCAACCACTCTCCGTTACTATACTGTTACTGTCTCCAATATTACAAAGCTTCTCAGATTGGGTGATAGATCAATCAATTTGTGTGTTTTAATGTAAAAATTTTAAAAGAAAATACTATTAAGGAAGTTGAAGAGTGGCAAGTGTTTTTTTTTTTTAATTTGAATTTATTGGGGGTGATATTGGTTAATAAAATTATACAGGTTTCAAATGTACAATTCTGTAATACATCACCTGTATATTGCAATGATTTTCAACCGTTTTCATCACAAACCTCCAAAATTCTATAGCACACCAAAATATATGCTTTCTTCCGATTTGACAAAAAAGGGTATTTTTGGTTAATTCACACCAGATGGCTATTGTTGTGCTGGCTGTTATCATATTTTTCCTTTGACAAAGTCAAGTCTCCTTCTGAGGAGCGAAAACTTGATTTCTAGACTATTTTTAAACTTTCTAGTACATATAATACACGTTTCATAGATAAAAATTCTATAGGATTGCTCTAGTATTTAAAATTTAATGCTAATAAAATTATAACTAGCTACATTAAACATCCAGTTAATGAAACTCCCAACCACTAATTTTAAAGTCCTATAAATGTAAATTAAGATGCGATGTATATATAGCAGTGTTTCCATAAATCAGATTAAAAATTTAAGAGCAGCCCTAGCCAACTTGGCTGAGTGAATAGAGTGATCAGTGGATAAAGCGTCAGCCTGCAGGAGAGTCCTGGGTTAAATTCCGGTCAAGGGTACATACTTCGGTTGCAGGTTCCTCCCAGGTTGGGGTAACCGTTACGATCGATGTTTCTCTCACATCAATATTTGTGTTTCCCTCTCTCTTCCTCTCTTAAAAAAAAATCGGTTTGGCTCAGTGGATAAAGTGTCAGCCTGCGGACTCAGGGGTCCCAGGATTCGATTCCAGTCAAGGGCATGTACCTTGGTTGCGGGCACATCCCCAGTAGGGGGTGTACAGGAGGCAGTTGACTGATGTTTCTCTCTGATCGATGTTTCTAACTACCGTATTTGCCGGCGTATAAGACGACTTTTTGGCCCTGAAAAATATGCCTCCAAGTGGGGGGTAGTCTTATACGGCGAGTATATAACAAACTGTATTTTTAGTGGAAATGTTAGGGGGTCGTCTTATACGCCGGCAAATACGTATTTTTCAGGGCCAAAAAATCGTCTTATACGCCGGCAAATTCGGTATCCCTATCTCTTCCTCTCTGTAAATAATGAATAAAATATATTTTAAAAAATAATTTTTTTAAATCAATGGAAAAATATCCCATGAGGATTTTTTTTAAAAGATAATAAAATAAATTGTACTTCTGTATATTAGCAACCAACAATTGAAAAATTAAACATTAAAAAAAAAAATTTAAGCCGAGGCCGGTTTGGCTCAGTGGTAGAGCGTCGGTCTGCAGACTGAAAGGTCCCAGGTTCGATTCGGGTCAAGGGCATGTACATTGGTTGCGGGCGCATCCCCAGGTAGGAGGTGTGCAGGAGGCAGCTGGTCGATGTTTCTCTCTCATCGACGTTTCCAGCTCTCTATCTCTCTCCCTTCCTCTCTGTAAAAAATCAATAAAATATATATATTTTTTAAATTTAAGATCAGAATTTAGCATGCTCCCCCTTCTGTGAGTATGCTAGCATTTTCCCCTTCCCTCTTCTTCCTCCACAGGTTACTAAACTCTATGAGATCTAAACTAAGAGACACCCCCCCCCCCCAAGTCTTGCAACCACGGGAACAAAAGGCAGCATCAGCTCGTTCAGAGGTAGCCCCTTTTCCTGACTTCTCAATGAACCAAAGCAGTCCACCCCAGGTTCTCTCCTGCTGCTTCTTCTATCCTAAGCACCTTCTTGATTCCCCAGCTTTGATAAATGTACTCAAAATAAAAAAAGCAAAAATTAAAACTCTGCAAGTTTGTAACAGGAATCAGATAATGAAAACTTTAAAACCAGGAGTCATACTGTGTCTCTTTCTCTCTTGCAGTTCTGAATCCTGGTTTTAGACCATATGTAGATATTTTTCCTTTGTAAAATTGAGATAGCTGACATCTAGGAATAGGTAAAAAGAATAACTGATTAGAAGACAAAATCATTGAACTATATTTAATTGGAATGTCTATCAAAATAAGCTGAATAACTGCAAAATTAAAAACTAGAAGATCTGGAATTTGTTTTAAAGGTACTATTATTGTCCTCCTCATTGCCTAAGCAAGCATATAGAAAAATCAATTTAGTAACTTCAAAGTTAACTTCTAGAATAGCTCAAACCCAATTACCAATTCATATGATAAGTTTACTTACCCATGTTAGATTTCCAATGTATAATGCAATCCTCTTTCCCGTATATGTATATACAACATTTGGTGCTGCTCCTTTACCCACATCATCACCAACAGTTGGTGGGAGAGTATCCATGTAATCCCGGTCTTCTGGGGCATCTCCATTATTTGCGGATGGAGAGATGACATCATCATACAAATCTATCTGATCATGCCCACCATATTCAGCTTCCTGGATACAAAAATAATGCTTTTAAGTCATACAATAGTTAGACTACTATACTAAAGAGATTTGAATACAAATTAATTCAACTATTAATTTTTTAAAAAACAATTCAACTGTTTTTAAAGTTTTAGATCAAAAAAAGATAAAGACAAAAAAATCTTCTCTCACTTTATGCCACACATTTGTTTTTTAATTTATTGATTTCCACTTATTTATGCGTTCATTGATTGCTCCTACTATGTGTCCAGACGGGGGAATGAACCCACAACCTTGGACAGCGAACTATGCTACCCAGCCAGGACCAAACTTGTATTCTTAAACAGTACCTATAAAGTAAATGTCCATACAGTAAAAGTTATTTTTCCACTATTTATAACATAGAAAATAATGTTCCTCTGGGAAAAGAATGGCATGGACTCAAAGTATTAATGTAAAAGTTTCCTTGAAAGTAAAATACTCTTAAAGTGAAATAATACATGAATTAATACAAATAGCTGAACTTTAAAAAAAAGTAACACAAAAAAGATAGAAAAAATTGACACAAAAATATCACAAAAATCAGAATTACAAATATTTAACTGAAGAAAAATACAACTATTCTTTTCTATGGTATTCAAGATCTTTTTTTTCTAGCCCTGTGGAATCTATTAGTTTTTGGGGTAAAGCTTAGAGAGCTAAGCATAGGGAATGATGAAACGTGGGTATGTAAATAATTCAGAAAGTTATAACAAATGAACAAGGGGAAGATAAACAATACATATTAGTGTCTAGCAATAGTTTTATTATTCTCCGTCAACAAAGAGTTACTGCTTAGCCGACTTGTCAGATTATCTAGCCCAGTGGTTCTCAAGCTTTCTAATGCCTTGACCCTTTAATACAGTTCCTCCTGTTGTGGTGACCCCAACCATAAAATTATTTATGTTGCTACTTCTTAACTGTAATTTTACTATTAATGAATCGTAATGTAAATATCTGTGTTTTCCGATTGTCTTAGGCTCTACAGCAGCGACGAAGTAGGAATGAAAATAATTTTATGGTTGGGGGTCACCACAACAAGAGGAACTGTATTAAAGGGTGGAGGCATTTAGAAAGCTTGAGAACCACTGATCTAGTCAATTAGCAAGAGAAAATGGATGTAGGAGAGCTGTCACTAACAGAATTAAAGCAATGCTAGTAGATGCCACTTACATACCTAAATGAGCAAGGAAGAGGGAAAAGAAACTAGTATATAAAGAGAAAAATGAAAAGGGAGGGCTCAATTTGTAAATAAACACACACACACACACACACACACACACACACACACACGTCCATAAAATGCAGCTATTGGCACAACACTCAATACCACTTAAAATTGCCTTTGGTTCCCTAGCTGGTTTGGCTTGGTGGATAGAATGTCAGCCTTGCAGACTGGAGGATCCCAGGTTCAATTCTTGTTGCAGGCTCAATCCCCAGTAGGGGATGTACAGGAAGCAACTGATCAATGAGTCTCTCTCATCATTGATGTTTCTATCTCTCTGCTTCTTCCTTCCTCTCTGAAATCAATAAAAATATACTTAAAAATAAAATAAAACTGCCTTTGATAACCATTACTGGGCCACAAGCTTAACTAACCTTTATCAGAGGAAAATCTATTTCATCTTTCTTCCTTTCCACCAAGTACCTAAAATCACCGTGAACTATTTTATTCTAATGATGTAGATTGCTGCAAAAGTAGGTTTACAGTTGTTTGTATGGAAAATACAGTAATTAATAAATCCTATATAATAAAGATGTAATATGCAAATGGTCGTTACGTCATGAAACGTAATGACCAACCAGTGTAATGACTGGATCACTGATCAGCAAGCTACAAGCAAGGCAGCAGAGAGCTACAAGAGGAGGCAAGGAAGCAAGCTATTGGGGGGGAAAGTGGGAAGAAAGAGCTTCATGAGGGCTGGGCAGCAGGCAGAGAACTACTTGAGGCCATAGAGCTACTGGAGGGCTGCTGCAAGCTACTGATGAGCTACGGCTGCATGGATTCATGTGAGAGATACTAGTACAAGCATAAAACCTTTTACATACTCATTGTAAACCTATTTTTGCCACATTTGTGATAATAGTCAATCAGTTACAAAACAAGAACTCAGATATAACTCATATCTTCTCCCATTAATAAAATTTATTAAGGATGAACTGTTATACAAATGGCACATTTAAGAGAGGCAAAGTTTTAGGGGCTATTTACATGGATAGAGAATGACGTAAAGAGCATTAGTAAAGTGACTGTTAACAGATTAACAAAGTATTGTTATTATAGGCCCTATAGGAACATAGCTATTACTTTGTTGTTCAGAGAAAGCTAGACCAAAACTTTTTTAAAAGAGAAAAAGAAAACCTAGACAGGGAAATACCATTTATACACATAGCCAAAGTGTAGACCTGAAATTTGTCAAGTCGTCTTCAGGTAATCTGCATAACAAAGTTAGCCAATTTACCAATGATATAACAGAATCTTTATATAACAATTTTGTTATGAGGTAGAATGTAAGACATTTAATAAGGGGCCCAAACATCTTAAGGTAGGTTAGCGAACAAAGCCATATTTAACAAAAGGTAGAAATTAAGACAAGTCAGTGAATAATGTCATAAGTTTTTTTGTACAGCAACACCAAAATAATCTTTCAGAACTGAGTTTTTGTTAAAATACATGTTCAAATTGCAGTAACAGAAAAAAGGAGGGCAAGTTTTGTTACAAAGTTTCAGTGTAGTTGAAGCTTCAGGTGACATGTTGCAATAGTGGTTCCATACACCTGATACTAAAAAGCTTCCCACAAGAGGTTGTGGGCTCTGTAAACTCTCTTGCATCAGTTCTGTACCTCAAATCCTATCTAATAAAGAGGGAATATGCTAATTGATCCATCACTCCATCATGCACCCACAGCTGAGGCCAAGTTACCATAAGGAGACTTAACTAGCAATCATCAGGAACCTGAGGTTACCCCCTCCCTAGCCCCCGTGGGACTTGACAAGGGTCCTCAGGGTGCATCCCCCAGGGCTTGACAGGGGACCTCAAAGTGCACTTTCAGTCCTGGTGCTGGGCCACGGGACCTTAGGCTGCTCCCCCAACCCCAGCGCCAGGCCAGGGACCTCAGGCCACGCCCTCCATCAGGTGGGCCCTGACAAGAGACCTTAAGGTGCACCCCCAGTGTTGGGTCTGGGGAACTCAGGCTGCATGCGCCCTCCACCCAGTGGGGCTTGACAGGGGACCTAAGGCTACACCACCCTTCCCCGCCCCCCCACAGGTCTGTGTCTCACATGATTTTGAGGCGCATGTGGGTGGCAGGGACTTGACTTTGGGTTCCATGGTGTGCCCCAGACTGACAGGAGGAAGATTTTCATATATATTTTACTAATTTTCTTTTGTCTCTGACACTTCTATTATAGAGAAAGGGCAAATAGCAATATTAAATTATTTCCTCTAATTAATACTTTTAATGTGCATGAATTTCATGCACCGGGCCACTAGTATAATAATAATAACAGTAATAATATTAGTATTATTATTATACAAAGGGAATTATGTTTGCTCAGCAGAGCCTACAATCACAATATAAGGCCTGAGGGAGAATAGTTTATACTTTCACCAAACATGTTAACACATTATTTGATTTTTCATTGGTTATAAATCCAGGAAAATATTAACATAAACAATTCCTTACAAGCATAATTGCAGCTACACTAACCTATAGTGAATCACAATCACTATTTTTGTCCTTCCATGAATTCCTACATTGACACCAACCAATTTTCTACATTGATATGACTTCCAATATTTTGGGATCTGCCACTTTGTCTGATTGGACTGCTTCCAACTGGTTCAAGTATGATGCTAATTGAGACCTTGGTCCTGGGGTTCAATTTCCACGTGGATTAGTTAACTTTGCTCTATTTCAAGGCCACAACCTATACTCCTAGCCCCAAAGGTACACATTTAGATATGGCGAAAAAAATACTAGTGAATCTAAATACATTTGTCGCTCTTACCAAAATTCAGCTCAAAGCACATACTCTTTTTGTAGGATTAGTAATCTTCCTTTTCAGCTTCAGCATCACACTTAACTTCCACATTAAAAAATAATAATTCAGAACATAGCCCTGGGTGGTTTTGCTCAGTGGATAGAGTGTCAATCTGCTGACTGAAGGGTCCCAGGTTTGATTCTAGTCAAGGGCACATGCCCAGGTTGTGGGCTTGGTCCCCAGTGGGGGACATGCAGGAGGCAACCAATCAATGATTCTCTCTCATCATTTATGTTTCTCTCTCTCTCTTCTCCCTTCCTCTCTGAAATCAATAAAGAAACATTTAAAAAATAATAATAATACAAAACCTATCCTACTTTTTGTTCCCAGTTTAAAAAGAGGGAAAACAAGCATATTCTGAAATTATGCAAAATGTGTTTCATGGGTCATACATTAAAGAAAGTTCTGAAAGTCTACTTGATCAAAAAATCCCTTCTACTTTGTCTAAGAGAAATGGTCAACAATGTCAGGTGCTACTTATGCAAAATCTTTTCAATCATCTTTAGAAAATTTTAATAACATTCAAAAACAAGAAAATATCAATATTACTCCCCTGGATTGTTTGGTACCAAATGCTGCCCAATCTTAACTTTTCATAGTAATCACCAATAGAGCTGTGCATTATATATAACTTCCAATAATTAACAGAGCCCCTAGAATTTATTTTTAAAATGCACTAAGTAACTTTTTTTCATTCCCTGAATTCTAAATCACTACAATCATTCTAGAGGCTAGGTATCCTCTCAAGATTTTACACTTCCATGATTATATTCTAAATGATATATAAGTAGTTATTGCCAAGTCATAACTTAGTAACAAAAATTTTATCAGCTTATTTTTAATATTTTGTGACCATTTTTCATTAGCAGCACCTCCTCCCTCCAAAGTTATTTTTAGAGATATTTCCCTAATCACCTCCCATAAAAATCTTAGTATCAGATATACTGTATATACTGAATACCATTATTCGGATGATCGTTGTATAGCTGTGCTATATACAGTAATTAGTACAGCTAAATTCTTCATTCTTCCTGATAGGACCAAGACTGCTTCTGGTCCTAAAATTGTAGTAATATCATTCCTGCATATGATACTACCAGTACCAGCACAGCAAAGGCCATTTGTTTCAAAGCTCCTCTATTTATTTTAAAAAAATATATTTTATTGATTTTTTTTTTTTTAACAGAGAGGGAGAGGGATAAAGAGCTAGAAACATCAATGAGAGAGAAACATCAATCAGCTGCCTCTTGCACACCCCCTATTGGGGATGTGACCGCAACCAAGGTACATGCCCTTAACCAGAATCGAACCCAGGACCTTTCAGTCCACAGGCTGATGCTCTATCCACTGAGCCAAACCAGTTTTGGCAAACAAATAAAAGGAATTTAATAGTCATTTCCACTTAGAGAAATATAAGCAGGGAAAATTTATATTTTGCATTTACAATATGTATTCTAAACCACGGAAAACTGCTAGCACACAAAATCCAGTATCAGATAAATCTAATATGTATTTATCTTTTTAGAAATACATCATATTCTGATTTTGTCTAATTATGTTCTGAGTCTATATTAAAATTAGCTTGTAATTCCTGTACAAAGTTCAGTAGTAAGGAAGCCAGTTTGTTACTAAAAACATGCCACATAAACCACAAAGTGGAAAATTTATAGGCAGTTGAATGGATCAAATTCATAAATAATAAAATTGAGTGAGAAGAGTTCTAGCTCCCCTAAACATTTCTACCCAAGTTTCTGAATCAATCTCTACCAACCTCATCCTCAACCCCAAACCCTTATCTTAGAGGGTTTTCTATTATATATAAATTTATCAGAAATAAGATTTTACTGATATTTGTCTAATAAGTTCATTTTCCAAAATTGGCTAGAGTAAATATACATTATGATTAATCTAGAGGCCCAGTGCACAGATTCATGCATTGGTAGGGTCCCTTGGCTTTGCCTGCAGGGACCAGGCTGAAATCAGCTCACCGACTTCCCTCAAGGGTTCCTGGATTGTGAGAGGGCCAGAAAGGGCTCAGGCCAGGCAGTGGGACCCTACTGGTGCACCATAGAGACTGGTCGAATGGTCAAATGGTCAGACACTTAGCATATTAGGCTCTTATTATATAGGATCTAGAGTATAATGACTCATGAAATAAACCTGACTTTAGAGGATGTCTAGATCTATAGCATCTAAATGAATTTTTTTCCTGGCCACTACTACCTATGCATATTTTCATTTTAAAGTTGAGTAGTCAGATCTGTAACTTAATTCTACCTTAGGAGCTTCCGATCCCCAAACAAGCAAAATACACACTACTTCAATGCATACAATATCAGCTTTCCTCTTCCTTAACAATAATTCTACAGATACAGATATACACATAAAGGAGAGGATTCCACAATACACAACCTATCAGTGTTACAATTCTGTGTGGGTGCCTCTCACCAAACACTAGTGCACTATATCTAAACTTTGTATCCCTCCTTGTTGGCATATAACAAAAACTCAAGAAATGTATTTTGAGCAATTGAATTTTTAAAAATTCAATTATTTTAGTCAAAATAAAAATATATAATTATTAACTATTAGGTTAGTAACACTATACTTGAGTACAAATCCCAGTTTAAATTCAACTGATACACCCTACAGGCTAAAACAAAACTGCTTTCTTTTCAATTCCAAAATCAAATAATGTAGAGGTTTGGAAGTAGTTCAAATTCTCCTTCCACTGGAGCAACTGTTCTCAGTTTGGCTATATCCAAAGACCTTCAACTTAAGTACACATAAAGAAAAGCCCAGTCCCTTGTGCCTTCTCCCATTCAACTTTATTCTTTATTCTAAAATTCTTCTGGTGAAGGGACTTTACTATAGTTTCATTAATTTATTCTTACCCTATTTCCAATTTGAAGTTTCTTCTAAGACAGTTAACATTTCATACTTTATGAAATAGGTTTATTCTGTGCTTTTCCAAAATACACACATTAAGAAAAAGGTGCTTCATAAAAGTATGACTATTTAAAATGCAAGAAGTAGAAAATACATAGACTGCGGAGAACTTCAAAGTACACAAATTCAATGAAAACTGCAGCTCCCATTAAAGAACAAAGATTTATAAATGTTTACAGCAGTTTAAAAGCTAAAATAGTCAAGACTGTTTATTCTTAGTAAAACATTTTCCTCAACTATAACAAAATAAATGATAGTTTATTACAGCAACCAATACAAATAATGGCACTAGCTAATGATATAGTGGCAAAGTAAATCAGTAGTGATTTTGTAGTTGCCTCTAATTCTGGTAAAATTTCAGGACAAAAAAGTCAATAATACTAACATTGTAAAAAAAAAAACAGAATGAATGTTGCAAAACAATTATCCTTTGTGGCTTCGATTTAATCCCATTCATCAATTCAAAAATATAGCTACTTTACTGATAAAATTATACAACTATGTGTGAGATAAAATGCTGTAGATACAAGTCAAAAGTTACACTTTAAAAAGAACACTATAAAATAGTTCCACATCAGGGCCACAAAATTTTAATCTCTTCTTACCTCCTGCTGTCAACACTAGTTATAGCAGAGATAAACAAAGTATCACTTCATCCAGCTATATGAATTAGAGAAATGTCCATAAGCATATTAAGTCTGTAAATGCCTAAAATATTTCTCAAAGAGATCCTGAAGAAAGCTCAACTTCTAAAATTACACAGAAAAGCAAAGCAAATGTATACTTTTTAAAATATATATATTTTATTGATATTTTTACAGAGAGGAAGGGAGAGAGATAGAGAGTTAGAAATGTCGATGAGAGAGAAACATCGACCAGCTGCCTCTTGCACACCCCCTACTGGAGATGTGCCCGCAACCAATGTACATGCCCTTGGCCGGAATCGAACCCGGGACCTTTCAGTCCGCAGACCGCAGACCGACGCTCTACCGCTGAGCCAAACCGGTTTTGGCACAAATGTATACTTTTTTTTTTTAATTGAATTCAGTGAGAGGGAAACATCAATGATGAAAATCTTTGATGGGCTGCATTTTGCAGCCAACTGGGGATCCAACTGGCGACCTCTTAGCAATGCTCAACCACTCAGTCAATCCAGGTGGGACAAATGTATACTCTTGTAAGAAAAGCTAATAAAGACAGTCTTGAACACTTAATTGTTCCTTATTGTAAGTGTGGCCCGCTTTGGGATGAAATGATAAAGGGGGGGGGGATTCCTGGAGGTCTTTATCTAATGACCTTAAAAGCTTTAGATCTGACTATGCAGCACTCAAGATAGTCACTGACCACTAAGGCATCATATATTAAAAATTTAAGCACAACAAAAAGAACAATTTTAAAACGTTTGAATACAATGGTTTACATTTAAGCATATCCAGTTTTAACATAGTGGGAAACATTTAAAGCTAACTGAACATTGTTTTCCTAATATTGAAACCAGGGGCACAAAGTCATTCCTGAAAAAAAACAGAATGATACAGTTTTCTAGCTTTCCCAATTAAAAAAAAAAAATCTTGAGCCCCTACTCACACATAAGATCCCTAATTGAGGGAGAAGGGAGGGGAATCAAACACGTTAACCAGTAGAATTTTATTGAGTTTCTCATACAGACTTGGAAAAACATAAAAATAAAGCTTTTAGATACACCGCAGTTAGGCACCACCTGATTATTTTTAAATGTGTTACTACAGCGTGCTCCCCCATCCTTTTCCCCCCTCTTCTTCCCTCGCAGGCCCGCCTTTCCTACATTCCAAGGGATCCCACCGGACCTGCAGCTAAAGGGGCAGAGCAGCTCGTCCAGGGCTAATGACCCCCGACCCTGTCCTTCAGGGCCCCCTTCCCTGACTTCTCAGCGAGGCAAAGCCTAGGCTTCTCTCCTGTTGCTTCTTCTACCCTTAAAACAACCTTGCTTCCCGGTCCCCGGCTCTAATAACGTACTCCCAAAAACCAATAAAAAAATAAATTAAAAAAATACATAAAAGGCGGCGAAGACGTGCACAGCAGGCCCAGAGTTCCAACGGCAGGCACTACTCTTAATAGCAAACGGGATCTTCCGCCAGGATGCCCAGCGCCGGGCATCCTGAATCCGCAGCCAGCTCCGGGCCAACGGTGGCCTGCGAGGGACCGGGAAAGGCTCGCGTCCTCGCTTCCTCCACCCCTTCAAAACACACAGCATGTCTCCCGGGGGACATGGAGCATTTCGCTTTGGGAAACAAGCAAACAGGTCACGTCTTCAACCCTCTATTCTTTTTTTTCTTTTTTTTAATAAACAGTATCTTCAGGGTTTCGGGGGAACGTTTTTTAATCACCCCTCTGATGATCTCTCGGTGAGCTACCATCTTTTTTGTTTGTGTGTGTTTGCTCCATCCCACCATCCCCGCTTCCAAGTCTTCCTTTTTTGGCCCAGACCACCCCCGTCCTTCCAGATATGTTCACCGAAAAGGCCACAAACGGCCGGGGCCGCAAGCCCTCGACCACCACGGCGCCGCCAGGGCACCGACCTCTTTTTTTTTTTTTTTAACACGATCCACGGGTCCAAAAGTCAAAGGACTTGTTGCAAACGCGCCCACACCTCAGCCGCCGCCATGTGTGAGGAGGAGGAGAAGGAGGAGGCGGCAGAGGAGGAGGAGGAGGAGGAGGAGGGAAGCGGCCCGCCGACACCCGCCGCAAACGCGAGGAGAGCCCGGGAAGCCCGGCGCGCGGGATACAAAGGGCGGCGAGCGCGGCCTTCCATGAGGCGACCGACCGCGGCCCGGAGACAAAATGGAGCGAAGAGAGAAATCGGAGCCCGAGCGGCGCGGCCGGGGAGGGGGCGGCGGGCGGCGCGCGCCTCGCCGGGCTTCCTCCTCGGCCCCGCGACAGGGGAGGGGGCGCGGCGGCGGCGGCGGCCCGCTCTCCCCGCCGCGCACACGCGGCCCCCGGCCCGGGCCTAGCGCGGCGGGAAGCGCCCGCCGGCCGCCGCCAACAATGGGGAGCGAGGCGGCGGCGGCGGCGAGGGAGGAGCCAGAGGCGGCAGGCAGCCTTGCGGCCCGCGGCCGCGCTCGGGGCCCCCGCGGCGGCGGGTCGCACTGTCCGCGGCCCCGCAAAAACGACGCGGTAGGACGAGGGGGCGAGGGGGGCCGTCGCGCCGGGGTCGGGGCACGGCCCGCGGCGGCAAAAGCGCACGGCCGGTCTGCAGCGGCGCCCGCCCGCAGCCCGCGGCGGGCCCGGGGGGGCCTGCGTGTTGGGCCGCAGCGCCGCCCGCTTCGGCGGCGTGGGCCCCGGGCCCTCGCGTACCTGGTTGAACTCTTCGCCTACATCCGCGTAAATGTCTATGTGGTCCACACCGTCCGCCATCTTCCCTCGGCCTCGGCCTCGGCCGCCGCCGCCGCCGCCTCCTGCAGGTCCACCCGCAGCGGCAGCAGCAGCCGAACTAGCGGCGGGGGCGGGGCGCGCTGCGTCACTTCCGCGCCGGCCGGGCGGGCGGGCGGGCGGCGGGGGCGGGGCCGGGGCAGCGCCTCCCCGCCGCGCCGCGGGTCGCGGGAGCCCAAAGCCGGGCCTCTGGGGCCCGAGGCGGTTTCTTTTGTGTCTCGGGGTGTCTGCGGGAGGCTCGGGGGTGGACGGAGGGCGCCGGGACTGTCTCCGGGGTTTCCTCGCTGCCCCGGCGCACGCCGACGGCTTGGCCGTACGTCAGTCTCCTAACGCTTGTCTCCGCCGGGGCTTCTGGGGAGGCGGGAGTCGTCCGTCCGCGACGAAGTGCAAAGCGGAGCCCGGGATCGTCCGCGCCAGAAGCGCGGGAAACGTGTGCTTCCCCTGCACCCTCCTCCTCGCTCAGACCGACCGCGCTTCATTTGCCCCGTAAACCCTGGGTTCCCGTGGGCGGTCGTTATTTTTTTAAGTATTTGCATGCTATTTAGGTGATTTGCATTGGATTCATGTTTCCGGCTCCTTCTCCTGCCGAAGTCTTCTTTCATCGCCAATTCCCTCCGTTCGCGGCCCTGCTTTTCTTTTTCCTGGCTGGATCCTCAGTGGTTTTTCTCTGGAACAGTTCAGATGCCTCTAACTTGAATGCAGGCATCCGAGAGCCCACCCGACAAGGTGGAGGCATCCTGAGGCCTGGGCGGGGTGGGGGGGTGGGGGGGGCTTCACCCTGCAATCCTAGAATGCCCCTTCCCCTTGGGGGCTGTGGGGGGAATAACACGGAAAAGGGTGTTATTGGGTCCACACGTCTCAATTTACTGATGGAGGAGAGGAGGCCTGATAAAATAGAAGGGACTTGACGTTGTGGTCAATGAAGAAAGCTGTTTATCACCAACTCTTTTTTTTTTTTTTTTTAATATATTTTATTGATATTTTACAGAGAGGAAAGGAGAGAGATAGAGAGCTAGAAACATCGATGAGAGAGAAACATCGACCAGCTGCCCCCTGCACACCCCCCACCGAGGATGTGCCCGCAGCCAAGGTACATGCCCTTGACCGGAATCGAACCCGGGACCTTCCAGTCCATAGACCGACGCTCTACCACTGAGCCAAACCGGTTTCGGCTATCACCAACTCTTGATTAAAAAATGTTGTCACAGTTTGAAACCTTCCCCCATTCTTTATTTCTTTCCCACCAAATTAAAGTGTGTTTCCTAAGATCCCGACTGACTAGAAATCATTCATGCAGTTGATAAACCAAGCAATATTTGTTCTGGGTATGAGGGAGGTGGGGGGGGGGGGGGGGAGCGTGGTTGGAGTCATAGAAACCAATCTAGTGATCCGGATACAAATTTCTACTCAGACACTTTATCAACTAGATGACTTCAGTCAAGTTACCTCATTTCTCTCATGTTCAATGTCAGAATCCTTAAAGTGGGAGTAATGTTTACCTCACCAAGACCAAAGGTTGATGGTAGTTTTAAATGAGGGAGTATGCAAAATGCCCTATCCTTTTCTGCTTCTTGGAAATACTGTGCTGATTTCCTTTTTTTCCTTGGGGCTTTATGATAAAAGATGGTAATGTGACCCTAACCGGTTTGGCTCAGCGGATAGAGCATCTGCCTGCGGACTCAAGGGTTCCAGGTTTGATTCCAGTCAAGGGCATGTTCCTTGATTATGGGCACATCCCCAGTAGGAGGTGTGCAGGAGGCAGCTGATTGATGTTTCTCTTTCATCAATGTTTCTAACTATTCCACTCTGTAAAAAATAAAAAATGTTTTTTAAAAAAGATGGTAATGTGGTAGGCACAAAAATGGCCCACTATTGATGGCCAAATGCCAATCACCATATGCCAATCATCAGAACCTGTGCATATGTTACCTTCAGATGAAAAATGGATTTTTCAGATCTGATTCGAGAAAAGGAGATTATCCTTGATTTCCTGGTGGGTCCATAGTAGTCATAAGTAAAAGAGAGCTGAAGGGTCAGAGAAGAGGATTTGATAACAGAAACAATTTGTATTTTTGTTTTGTTTTTGTTAATCCTCACTCATGTTATTTGATTTTTTTAGAGAGAATAGGAAGGGGAGAGACAGAGAGAGAAACATCTACTGTGAGACTCATGGATACTGGTGCCTCCCTCACACTCTCAGACCGCCTAATGCCCTGGACCAGACCGAGCTGAGGTACTTGCAGAATTTAGCCACTACAGTCTGAACGCCCACGCTCTAACCACTGAACAAACCGCTAGGGCTATTCTTTCTTTCAGTACTCTTTTTTTTTCTTTTAAAAAATATTTTTTACTGATATTTTACAGAGAGAAAGGGAGAGAGATAGAGAGCTAGAAACGGCAATGAGAGAGAAACATCGACCAGCTGCCTCTTGCACACTCCCTACCGGGAATGTGCCCGCAACCAAGGTACATGCCCTTGACCAGAATCAAACCTGGGACCTTTCAGTCCACAGAGACCGGCGCTCTACCACTGAGCCAAACCGGTTTGGCACTGCTGGTGGGAATGCAGACTGGTACAACCACTGTGGGGAACAGTATGGAGTTTCCTCAAAAAACTGAAAATGGAACTCCCATTTGACCCATAATGCTGGCTATATGGAGAGCAGCAGCAGGTCACCCACAAAAATCTGCTCTACAGCCCCCCATAAACCAGCTGCCTATATAGGGTAGGACAAGAATTACATAGGGAAGTAGGGATTACAGTAGGGATTATAATAGGGTAGGACAAGGATTACATGGTAATGTGGTAGGCACAAAAATGGCCCATTATTGATGGCCATATACCAATCATCAGAAACGGTGCATATGGGAAGTTCTAAGGTTGACTCCCATGTCCTGGTGACATACAACTCCTAGCCAGGTCAGAACGTCCTTTCTTTAATCGACACAAGGCAATCATGGTTAACAGAGCATGGTTAGTATTTCCCACAATCATAGTTAGTCCCCAATATTCTATTTTTGCCCTTAACAGTGTGATGCCCAACTAACTGAGCCACACCGGCCAGGGCTTTATTGATTTTATATAGAGAGAATCATTGATTTGTTCCACTTATTACGTATTCATTTTAAGTCAGTCTGGAATTTCATGGTTAGCACTAATGAGGTAATCTGCCTGGTAGATCCTCTTACTCCTGCTAAGGAGAGGTGACCTTGCCTGAAATAATTCACTCTAACTTTTTTTTTTTTTTGTCTCATCCCATTTTTGCCTATAAAAGCCACCCATTTCATACAGCTCTTCGGAACACCTTTCCGTTTACGAGATGAGATGCTGCCCAATTCATGAATGGTTCAATAAAGCCAATTAGGTCTTTAAATTTACTCAGTTGAATATTTGGTTCTTTATCTTTCACTTGTACTCACATTATTACTAGTAGCTGTGAACCAGGGTTTCCTAGGATTCTTTTTAAGACACTTGGGCATTTTGTGATGGTTAGCTTAGTTAAAGCTTGAAAATAGACGTGTAAGCCTATGTAATGGGACTCTCATAAACCACAAGTGAAGTATGTTGAGTGCCTGTGGGAGGTACTCCTTTTAGAATCCTCTCCATTGGGAAAGAAATCTCTTTCTTTTCTCTGGATTGCCCCAACAAGGGAGGGAAGCAAAAAGAGTTAATGATTCAAAGCGCCCCCCACGCCCCATTTCATGGGCTCCTTGCACAATTTGTTTGAGACCACTATTCCTTTCCACCACTTATCTTTCTGTCATTTACCCCTGCCTCATGTCAGATGGAGGTTGGAATATACTGGCCATCTTTTTGGATCTTAGTAGAAGTTGAATGAGGGGTATATTTAGTTTGTGTGAAATGGAAAAACACTCATGTGTAAGTTATTGTTAGCCAACCTAGCATAGGAATGCTTTCCAGGAATATTTTTATTGCCACTGTTATGACTTAATTAGCTTCTGATACAAACATGCAAGGCCAGAGTTTATATCATGATCTAAGTGAGTCCAACCATGGTAGGCACTAGAGGTACATGGGTAGTGGAAGAGAAACAAAGTTTGGAATCTATGAAATCAGATGTTATTCTTTAGGAAATTAATCTAAAGAGCCAAGCAAAATTGGAAGTGGAAGATTTGGTATTCATTGATGGCTAGATAAAATGGAAGACTCTACTAGAAAACACTAAATAATAGGACATATAAAATTATCAACTCACTATACCTTTGTTCTCTTTATGAGAAAATCATAGGAAATTTAAATTCCTGTTCCTTTTCATCTTCCAAATAACAATTTGCCTTCATACATTATTTTGGGGGTTTTTGTTTTTCCCCAATATATTTTTAATGACTTTTTACAGAGAGGAAGAGAGAGGGATAGAGAGTTAGAAACATCGATGAGAGAGAATCATCGATTAGCTGCCTCTTGCACAACCCCTACTGGGGATGTGCCCGCAACCAAGGTACATGCCCTTGACCGGAATCAAACCTGGGACACTTCAGTCCACAGGCCAATGCTCTATCCACTGAGCCAAACTGATTTCGGCAATACATTATTTTGTATTCATAAATTTTTGTTCTTTTAAGAAAGCTCCCAAAATATAGATATATCAGGCCTCAGAAGACCTAAAGTCATGCCTGTCACAAACCTTAGTGACATAAAACCATTTGACATGTGAACTGAGTTGAGGACGCTAATGTCAATTCCTATATTAAAATATTAGTTAAGGTTGTACCCATCTGGTGTTGCTCAGTGGTTGAGCATTGACGCATGAACCAAGAGGTCTCCGGTTCAATTCCCAATCAGGACACATGCCCAGGTTTCAGGCTCGATCCCCAGTCAGGGAGCATACTAGAGACAACCGATCAATGTTTCTCTTTCACATAGATGTTTCTTCCCCACTTGCTCTCTCCCCTTCCTTTCCTCTCTCTCTTTAAAAAAAAAAAAAAAAAAAAAAAAAATGGGCCGAAACTGGTTTGGCTCAGTGGATGGAGCGTCAGTCTGGGAACTGAAAGGTCCCGGGTTCGATTCCGGTCAAGGGCATGTACCTTGGTTGTGGGCACATCCCCAGTAGGGGGTGTGCAGGAGGCGGCTGATTGATGATTCTCTCTCATCGATGTTTCTCTCTATCCCTCTCTCTTCCTCTCTGTAAAAAAAACAAACAAAAAAAAAAACAATAAAATATATATCTTTAAAAAAATTGGGTTAATAACATCTACCTCAAATGGAATATTTTTGTGAGAAAAATGGAAAGGAGCCAGCATATAGCAATATGTGCCATCCCTGAGATAAATGCTTTATGAGCATCAGATTGAATTAGAAAGTATACGTACAACGTGGGAGAGGGGGTTGTTGGTAATTCTTAGAAGCACAGATATTACTTTGGCGTTCTCTGAAAAGCTGTGTCTCCATCAGAATCTGGCAGGAAGGAAATGGCACACTCGACAGGGAAAATGAGGTAGGATTTAGTGGAGTAACCGCTGTAAAGGTGTGAGCAGGATTGAGAGAAACTAATAAAGAAAGGATGCTGAAGCCTGTAGGGTGAGCCTGAGGGGACAAAGGGAGCAATCGGTTAATAAAGCTCAGAGGGAACGCTGTAACTGTAAGAGAGGGCAGGTGACTCAGCGGCAGCCTCAGGAGAAGCAGGCAGTGGACAAAGCCTGGAACATGAATATAGTAGTCCCCTCTCTTGTCAGTTTTGCTTCCTGTTGTTTCAATTACCTGCAGTCAACTGCAGTATGAAAAAATTAAATTTAAAATTCCAGAAATAAACAATTCATAAGTTTTATATTGCACACCATGGTAAAGTAGTGTGATGGAATCACACACTGTCTTGCTCTCTCCAGCCCATTATGTGAATCATTTATTCGCCTAGTGTATCCATGCTGTACATGCTCCCCGCCCTTTAGTCATGTAGTAGTTATCTCAGCAAACTGACCGCCATGGTATAACAGTGCTTGTGTTCAAGTAACCCTTATTTTACTTTAACCATGACACCCAAAGTGCAAGAGTATTGACGCTGGAAATTTGGATATGCCAAAGAAAAGTCACCAAAACACGGTAAAAATTCAGCAGACCTGTGAAAGTTGGGTGCTGTTTTTTGTTTCTGAGTGCGGGCATTCTAGTGATTGTCCTGATTATGGTGAGGGCAGACCCACAGCACTGACAGGGAGCTGCAGAAGGTGTCACCCTAACCTCTGGCCGTTTCTCTCTCTCTCTTCCCCAAACCAGTTGAATATTTGAAATAGTCAATGATGTGAGACCTTGAGAAATATTTCCATGTGTTCATTCTCTGCTGGTACTTTAGTCAGAACCTCATGGAAATATGTCACCTAAAATCCTACACAGGAAGGTCTCCATGAACAACTGGAAGCTTTAAGGGCAACGACTACACCAATCAAAGTGCTTCTCAGCACAGAAAAAAATAACTTGTAATTATGTATGGCAACAAATGTTAACTAGACTTAGTGTGCTGATCATTTTGCTATATATACAAATGTTGAATCATTATGTTGTAAAATTGAAAAGAATATTATGTTGTATGTTAATTATACCTTAATAAAAAAAGACACCCCCCCAAAAAAAAAGAAAAGTCATCAAGTGCTTCTTTTAAGTGAAAGGTGAATACAATGTAATATTTTAAGACAGACCACAGTCACATGACTTTCATTATAGTACTAGAGGCCCAGTGCACGAAATTCGTACATGGGGGTGTGTGTCCCTCAGCCCACTCTGCACCCTCTCCTATCTGGGACCTCTCAAGAGATGTCCAAATGTCCGTTTAGGCCTGAACCCTGGTAGAATTGGGCCTAAATGGGCAGTCGGACATCCCTTTCACAATCCAGGACTGCTGGTTCCCAACTACTCACCTGCCTGCCTTTCTGATTGCCCCTAACCACTCCCCTGCCAGCCTGATTGATGCCTAACTGCTCCCCTGCCAGCCTGTTTGCCCCTAACTGCCCTCCCTTGCAGGCCTGGTCATCCCTAACTGCCCTCCCCTGCAGGCCTGGTCTTCCCCAACTGCCCTTCCTTGCAGGCCTTGGCCCCCCCCCCCCAACTGCTCTCCCCTACAGGCCTGGGTCCCACACAACTGTCCTTCCCTGCAGGCCTGGTTGCCCCCAACTTCCCTCCTCTGCTGGCCTGGTCACTCCTAACTGCCCTCCCCTGCAGGCCTGGTCCCTCCCAATTTCCCTCCCCTGCTGGCCATCGTGTGGTGGCCATCTTGTGTCCACACGGGGGCAGCCATCTTTGATCACATGGGGGCAGCAGTCTTGTGTGTTGGAGTTGATGGTCAATTTGCATATCACTCTTTTATTAGGATAGAGGCCTGGTGCACAGGTGGGGAGAGTTGGTGTCTTGGATCAGGGTGGGGGTTCTGTTGGGGTGTGGGACGGCCTGGGCAAGGGGCCTGTGGTGGTTTGCAGGCCGGCCACGCCCCCCAGCGATGCAAGTGGAGGCCCTGGCATCTGGGGTTTATTCATCTTCTATAATTGAAACTTTGTAGTCTTGAGTGGAGGCCTAGGCCGGCCAGGGTGTGCGAAAAGCTTGGCTTCCTCCATTACTGGCGAAACCCAAGCCTCCTGCTTACTCCATGGCCATAGCCATCTTAGTTGGGTTAATTTGCATGCTCGCTCCTGATTGGCTGGTGGGTGTGGCTTGGTGTGTGGGAGTTATGGTCAATTTGCATATTGCTCTTTTATTAGATGGGATATTGTTAAATTGTTCAATTTTATTATTGTTTATCTCTTACTTGACTAATTTATAAATTAAACTTTTTCATAGTTATGTAGGCATAGAAAAAAAACATAGTATATATAAGGCTTAGTACTTAGAATATATAAAGTTTGGCACTAACCCTCATTTTGGGTATCCATTAGAGTTTTTAGAACATATCCCCTGCACATAAGGGGGCACATCCACACGTGATATTATTCCTCCTCCTCTTTTTTTTTTTTTTTTAATTCTCACCAAGGATATTTTTTTACTAATATTTTTAGAGAGGAAGTGTGCGGGGGCAGGGGGGAGAGAAACATCGATCAGTTGCTTCCCACACGTGCCTTGACCATACATGGGAAGTAACATTTGCTCATTTTTGCACTTTCTGTGCTAAATAATCTTTGCCCCTTCATATTCTCTCCACCATCTCCACTCTGCTCTCAGCCCAGTGGGAGGACCATATCTTCCCCTCTGAATTCCAGTTGAGTTCAACCAAGGGGAGGCCTACAGATTAAGCTTGCAACCTCGGTATATGCCTGGATCAGAAGTTGAACCTGCCACCTTTCGGTGTATGGAAGTGACACTCCAACCAACTGAGCCACACTAGCCAGAGCTGATATTACTCCTTTTTAAAAATACTATATTTTTATTGATTTTAGAGAGGAAGGGAGAAGGAGAGAGATGGAAACATCAATGATGAGAGAGAATCATTGATTGGCTGCCTCCTGCACAACTCCTCCTGGGGATCAAGCCTGAAACCCAGGCATGTGCCCTTGATCACAGAAAGTGCAAACCTGAGACCCTTCAGTCAGCAGGCCGACACTCTGTCCACTGAGCAAACCTGCCAGGGCTATTCCTCCTCTTTTGATCTTACATCTCTGGGTAGGGCCTCCCTTGGTTGAACTCAACTGGAATTCAGAGGGGAAGATATGGCCCTCCCACTGGGCTGAGAGCAGAGTGGAGATGGTGGAGAGAATATGGAGGGGCAAAGATTATTTCGCACAGAAAGTGCAAAAATGAGCAAATGTTACTTTCCTTGTATGTTCATTTGTGGGATCAAAAAGCTTTAATACACCTTTTTGGAGACCAGGAGCTCCAGAGAAGGAATCTTCCAGGCTAAGTTTACTTCAGAACCTGCCTTATTCTTTTTTTTCCTGCCTTATTCTTAATTCTAGCTCAAGAGTAAGGAGATTAAAGTGTATGTATTAATGTACTCAATCAAGCCTTTCCATGGCTAATTCAATGATTAAATTGTTCAATCATGAGCACATAAAATTTTTATTATTTTTTTGGCAGCTTTGCTTTGCTTCATTTTTTAAAAATATGTATTTTATTGATTTTTTTAGGGACAGAGAAAGGGATGAGGAGAGATAGAAACATTGATCGGCTGCATCCTGCATGCCTCATACTGGGGATAGAGCCCACAATCCTGGCATGCGCCCTGTCTGGAAATAGAACCAACTACCTCTTGGTGCATGGGACAGTGCTCAACCGAGCCACACTGGCCAGGGTGGCTATGGTTTTGTTGTGCGTGTTGTTGTTTTTTTTAAAGTTTTTTAATGATTTTATTTTTGAGAGAGATAAACATCAATTTTGTTGTTCCACTTATTTATGCATTCATTGGTTGAGTTTTGTATGTGCCCTGACCAGAGATTGAACCTGCAACCCTGGCTTATCAGGATGATGTTTTCACCAAATGAGCTACCTGGCCAGAGTCACATATAAATTTTTTAAAAAATGTTCCCTTATCACTCAAAGTAAAGAAGAAATGTTTAATCTCAAGAGCTAGATAAGCTATTATGGGGCATGGGATCTGACTAGCAAGTTACTGTACCCCCAATTCCACCTGGTTTTCACGGACTCTCCCACAATGAAGCTAATGCTCCCACTTACTCATTGTTCTATATGCTGCCTCCCTTCTCTAAGAGAATAGTTGGAGCCAGAATGGAAATACCTAGTGTGAAAATACAAACTATCACTGCAAGAGGCTCCAACTATGTTAAGATTAACCTTGGAGGCAAGCAGACCTGAAAAAAAGAACATAGGTAATGATGATGATGATGATGATGATGATGATGATGATGATAAACCCTTGTATCACACTATTATACTATGAATCCCTTGAGGTAAGTAAACACATTTTTTCATCTTTATGTTTCATAGCATCTGGAAGGGTGCCCTAGTTGTATAAAGTATTTAATGAATGCTGGCTGAATGGAATTGTTAAAAACCAATAAACTTCGGAACCAAAGGATCAATGAATCCAAATCTCCCCCGCTTTTTTTTTTTTTTTTTTTTTTTTACATAAGAAAAAATGAATCCTAAACAGGCTGGTGGCAAATGAAACAAATAAACAATAGAGTAATATATATATATATATATATATATATATATATATATATATATATTATTGATTTTTAACAGAGAGGAAGGGAGAGGGATAGAAAGCCAGAAACATTGATGAGAGAGAAACATTGACTAGCCGTCTCCTGCACACCCCCCACCGGGGATATGCCCGCAACCAATGTATATACCCTTGACTGGAATCGAACCTGGGGCCCTTCAGTCTGCAGACTGACGCTCTATCCATTGAGCCAAACCGGTGTGGGCCAAGAGAGTAATTTTTTAAAAAAAGAATGATGTTGAGGCACATTCTCATCTTCCTTCTTCCCTTACCTACTCCCCACGTTACCCTCCCACCTAAACTTGGAACTAATAAAAATGTATCTAAATTATAAGATCTAGTAGCCATGAAAGAAGTGACTTACTTTAACATGTCCGGACGCCTAACATTTATCTTTTGATCCACGGCAGCACATCCGGTCTAAGACAGACTCTCTCCATGATTTATTCATACAATTTAAGGATTTATGAGAATTTCCATTACTGCGTAGTCGGTGAGGGGTTTGTTATTTTTTTCAATCTGAGAAATTCCATAGTGGAACACTTAGTCAGAATGAAGGAGGAGAGTTTCACTAAAGATGAACACTTTGAGGTAGATTTTAAGTGGTGTTATCTGTTTAGTGAGTAACACGAATCAGCAGAAGAATCAATTTGGATATAGTACAGAGAAAAAGAAAATGAGCTATTTTCTTCACCTTGCCAACAGGACAATAATTTCCTCATGATACTTGATGGTTGAGTAGTGTGTTTAAATATGTACTACCCTGTTTCCCTGAAAATAAGACTGTCTCATATTAATTTTTGCTCCCAAAGATGCGCTAGGTCTTATTTTCAGGGATGTCTTATTCTTCCATGAAGAAGAATACTGTACACATTTATTGTTAAATGAAAATAAAGGAAATTTATTACCTGTATACGGTACGGTAGTACGGTAGTTGTCAACACAAACCAGACAAACTGTGAATCCTACAGTATCAAGAATTTACTCATTTATTCAATGACAATCATATCATCTTCTGGAACATCATCATAACAATCCAATTCCTGAATTTCCTGGTGAATTTCTTGTGACTCCGTTTCTTTCAGAATCAGTGGACCAAATCTCTCATGTTTAGCAAAAGCACTGTTTTTAAATGAGTACTTCTTGTCAAGGTAGCCTGCTCACAGTGCATTTGCAATGCAACTGTCAGTGATTTTCTCCCATGAATTCTTCACCCAAGTCACAACTTCTTGCAGTTTAGGTTTCACAAAGTTTCCACGCTGATTTCTCTCCATTCACACAGCAGTGACATCAGGACTCTGCGTAATGTCACTGGTTGCTAGACACCAGTTGGGGTGGCCCTAGTGACCAGTTTATGGTAAATTAATTTTCATTCTGAGACAGAGCCTGGGGGCCTTATTTTCGGGGGGATGTCTTATATTTCACCCAGAAGGAAACCTGTAAGTAGGTCTTATTTTTGGGGAAACATGGTAGTAGCTTAATTATTTCAAAGTTAATATGAGATTTGTTTTATTGTATGATGTTTCAAGAAATCTGCTGAATCTTTTTCAAATTTTTAAAAATATATATTTTTATTGATTTCAGAGAGGAAGGAAGAGGGAGAGATAGAAGCTCCAATGATGAGAGAGAATACGTAATTGATCAATTGCCTCCTGTATGCCCCCTAATGGGGATCACGCCCACAGCCTGGGCATGTGCCCTGACCAGGAATTGAACTGTGACCTCCTGGTTCATAGGTGGACACTCAAGCACTGAGCTATGCTGGCTCAAGTTGTTTTTGATGGATCTGTCCTTTGGGAAGAATGATTTTTATATACTTCTGGGCTTCTGGCCAACACTTTGATAGGGTGACAATTTAAACTTGACTTTGGTTTGGTTTCTAAGAAAGACTTCCCTTACTCTAAAAGCAAACGAACTCTGTGTCTCTTACTGCCCTCTATTGGTTGGAGCAAAAGGTGCTGGCTCAAGTGGAATTGTTCCTCCAACTTTGTGGTCAGCAAACATGCGGCTCTTTGGCCCCTTGAGTGTGGCTTTTCCACAAAATACCAAATTAAATCATCACAGCCTGGGCGAGTCTATTTTTAAGAAGTTTAAGTTTAAAAAATTTGGCTCTCAAAAGAAATTTTAATCGTACTGTTGATATTTGGCTAATGAGTTTGCCGACCACTGTGTCTAGCCCAATATCTATCTAATAATAGATGTCCAAGGCATTTAGCTCCATACAGTTTACCTCCAGAATAGTTTGATTTCTAAGATTTGACAGCAAGATTAACTGCATCCACCATGCAGTGTGGTGGTTTGTGAAGACCCCCACAAATATTTGTGGAGATGAAACCATAACAAAACACCTGTAGAGCCCTGGATGGGTAGCTCAGTTGGTTACAGTGTCATCCCCATATGCCAAGATTGCAGGTTCAATCCCTAGTCAGGGCACATACAAGAATCAACCAATGAATGTATAAATAAGTAGAACAACAAATTGATGTTTCGCTCTTTCCGCACTCTGTAAAATCAATAAACAACAACAACAACAACAACAACTGCAGAGGCGTTATTTCCTAGTGCTAAAATAGCATCCTAAAAGATTAACAAGCAGTATAAGCTAAACTCCACTCAAATTTGATTTTAAATTTTGTGTTTGCCTCACATTGCTTCTTGTTCATATGTTAAAGCAGGTGGGAGGTCCTTTTACCACCACATGATTTCTTCTGCCTAGTACTTTTTTCACCTTCCTAAGTTAAAAAGAAATAACTATCATTTTTCATAGTAGGATGTCACCAAATGTTTTTTTTAGTATTGATAAAACAATAGATTATATAGAGGTAGCAGCCAGAAAAATAAAGGCAGAAATAGTTTAAAAGTGGTTACCAAATGGGAGAGAAGCTAGAAATGGGGTGAGGAGGCAGAGAGGAGACTTTTATTTTGATTAGACTCTTTAATTATTTTTTATTTTTATTGATAGAGAGGAAGGAAGAAAGAGAGAGAGATAGAAACATCAATGATGAGAGAGAATCACTGATTGGTTGCCTCCTGCACACCCCACACTGGAGATCAAGCCCGCAACCCAGGCACATGCCCTGACCGCGAATCGAACTTTGACCTCCCGGTTCCTAGGTTGACACTCAACCACCGAGCCACACTGGCAGGGCTAGACTCTTTAATTTTTTACATGCCATATATTAATTTTATAATTGTATTCCTAATCTTTTATAAATAGTATGATTCAGAGACACTTGGAAAATAATCTCTGTCTGGGCAATGGTAAGGTGTTGTGGTGGGTAAATTAGTTAGGGTAGGCTAGCTGCTGTAATAACATACCCCCCAAATGTATAATGGCCCAAACACCATAGATGAAGTTTATTTGTCTCCCTCAGAGCAGGGTAGTTCCAGGGGTGAGGGAGACTTGGGGAATGAGAGAAGAGGGCGTAAGAGAGGCTATGTTTGAACAATCCTTCAAGGACCGGGCCAGCAGAGGCTCTGCTACCTTTAACACGTGGTTTCGGAGGTCACCTGAGAATCAACACTGAGACAGCAGAAATGGACAGAACGTAGAGAAATATGCCTGGGAGGGTTTTTAAAAGGCCAGGCCTGATAGTGATAGCATTATTTCTGCTTACATTTCATTGGTTGGAACTCAGTGAGTTGACCACACCTGACTGCAAGGGAGGCTTGGAAATACAGGCCAGCAGAATACCCAGGAAGAGAATATGGATTTTTGGTTAGCAGATACCAGCTCTGCCACACAGGATTACCATATATACTTCTAGAATTCCTGATTTTCAGGACCCAGAGTCAGGTCTAATGATAAAACCCTTACCCCAAAGAGAAGATGATATTCGACACATCCCCTCAGCCCACCTCTGTTTTCTCTCTCAGAGAAGGGTAGTTCCAGGGGTGAGGGGAGGCTGGGGGAATGTGAACAGTTCCCATGCTCACTGCCGATGCCCCACTTTGTGTGCCCCTGTTTCTCAGCCATTGTGCCTCTGGGGTATTTCTGAAGCCACAGAGTTCCTCCATCCCTTGTACAGAATAACCCAAAAGTACAGGGAAGTTAACCCACTTGGCACACCCTCAACCAATAGTGGAAAAAGCAGGTGGACTCTAAGACACATCTTACCTGGGTTTTCAGTGGGTTGAGCCCCAGTCACCTTCACTTGTAATGAGCCAAATAGTGCACCACTTACTGACTTTTTCCTCCTCTCCTGTGTCACTGTCTTGCTCCCTCCTTAATTCAAGTACTTGTCCCAGGCTTTGTTTTAGGGAAGAACAGCCCAAATTAAAACAGAAGAGTTAAATGATTCCTCTAACTTCTCAAGAAAGGGAACTCTAGGAGCTTAGGAAGCCACCCCGAGAAAGGATCGAGAATGGCTTTCGGAATTCTAGGTTGGAATCTGCAGAAGAGATTGCTGGACGACTTGGAAGTGTGCTTACCAGAGAGACACCTGGCTTAACTTTCAAACACTTGCCAACGTTCCTTAACAGAGAACATTGTATACTTGAAAGAATAAGGGCCCTTTCGGGACTGCAAAAATCACAGGGTTTAGGTGATTTGTTTGCAAGAAACAAATGTGGCTTACAGAGTTTTATTATGAGACGATAGGGGACTTCCAAGGAACTCAAAGGCAGTCAAGTATAGTCAGGCCATCTGGTAACTGGAAATGATCAGACAGCTCTCTCTCTCTCTCTCTGGGACAGCATGTTCCCTGAGCTCCTCTATATATTCACGTCAGTCTCTGAAGTCTGGCCTCTGAACAAGGCTTTCCTTTTTGCTCCTTCATAGCATCACATTTTATGTGGGTTTGCATAAAAAAACAAACAAACCACACTTCTAGCTCAAACACTACGTAATCATAAGCTAGTGCCTACCTCTTCATTTGGAGTTTGTTATACGTGGGTTTGGGGAGACGGAAATCAAAGGGGAAAGGGAAGGTGGGCATAGCCAGAAAATTGAGGTGGATAAACTTTTGAGGTGGAAACTTAGGGGCAGAATGACCTAAGAAGAAGGGATCAATTTAGTTTATTAAAGGCCAAAGCAAGTTAGAATGAGAGCTGGAGGAGGTTTTCAGTGTCTAAGGCAGGGGTGGGCAAACTTTTTGACTCGAGGGCCACAATGGGTTCTTAAACTGGACCGAGGGCCAGAACAAAAGCAACCTGACCATGCTGGCACTCTCATCTTGGGCTGCTGGTGAAGGGGCGGAGGGGAGAGCAAGAGAACCCTCAGCTCTTTCGGCTCCGCGTGGCCGGATAGAACAGCCGAATGGGTCGTAGTTTGCCCATGGCTAGTCTAAGGTGAAAGGCAGATTAAGGCTGGAGCGAATGATGGAAGGAACGGATGTGAGTTATGGCATGGGTATTAGAGAGCATTGGTGTCATGGCAAGAAATCTACACATATATGGCTACAAGAAATGTAGCACAGTATGGCTTAAACAATAGGATATTGAATTATGTCACATAATAAACATGAACATAGGCCATTCCAAATTATTGGTTAATAAAGGGACTCACAGATGGCAGGGCTCTGAGTTGGCTGTCTGTCATTCTCTGGATACCCCCCTACCTATTCATTAGAACATGGCTGTTGCAGCACCAAATACCATGCACTCCCATATGCAAGGGAGGGGGTTTTCCTTGAAAGTCTCCCTTTTATTAAGGAGAAACACCTTCCCCAGGTGTCTACAGCGTACTTCCCTTTAGATCCCATTGTCCAGAACCAGTTCACACACCTTATCTCTAGTCAATTACATGCAAAGGAAAATTCATGACAGCTGGGACTGCACTTGTATTCTCAGAGCTGATAGTATGTTTGGCACAAAGTAAGCCCTCGGCAAATATTTGCTCAGTAAATGAAAAGAACAAAGAATTGCCATGATTGGCGTGGGTCAATCTGTGACTCCTTCCTCGGGGCAGGGGTCCATCTTATCTAAGCATGTCGCTGCCCCACTGACATGCCCTGTTAGGCCTTGACCCCTGCCTTACACCGTACACAAGAGGGAGCACACAACTAAAAAGATAAAACAATAGAGCTTCTAGAAGAAAACAAACATCTGTGAATGACTATGATGACCTTTGGTTATGTCAACTTAACTAGGCTAGAGTCCCCAGTCATTCACTGCAACACTAACCTCGGCGTTGAGGTGAAGGCATGGTGAGCAGTGATTGAAGTTGACTTTGAGTAAGGGAGATATCCTAGATAATCAAGCTAGGTCTGATTCAATCAGTGGAAGGAAGGCCTTAAGAGCAAAGCTGAGGTTTTCCTGATGAGGAAATTTTGCCTGCAGAGAGCAGGTTCAACCCATGCCAAGAGTTCTATCATGCCCTTTTTTGACAGCCTGTGCTACAGATTTCAAACTTGTCTAGCAGGTCTCCCACAATCTTATAAGACATTTCCTTTAAATATATCTCTTAATACAATTATGTATTATCTAGTGGTTGTGCTTCTCTGGTTAAAACCTTGTTGACTGATAATCATGACATTGGGAAAGGCAATGATTTTTTTTATCCAGGACTCAGAAATCATAACTAGAAAGAAAAACCTTGATAAGTTGGACTTCATAATAAAATTATTTCACTAAAAGATACCATTAATAAAATAAAAAGGCAAATTACACATTGGGAGAACATACTTCCAATACATATTTCTAACAAATGTATTCTATTATGTTTAGAATACATAAATAACTCATAAAAATCTATAAGAAAAAAAGAGCCCTGGCTGGTTTGGCTCAGTGGATGGAGTGTTGGCCTGGGACTGAAGGGTCCTGGGTTTGATTGCAGTCAAGGGCCTGTTGCAGGTTCAATACCCGGCCCTGGTCAGGACTCATGTGGGACGCAACCAATGGGTGTGTGTTTCTCACATCAGTGTTTCTCTCTGTCTCTACCTCTCCCTTCCACTCTCTCTAAAAATAAATGAGAAAATATCCTCTGGTGAGGATTAACAATAGCAACAACAACAATAATAAAAAGAGAACAACTCAGCTAAAAGTGGGCATAAGGCTGGAATAGGCATTTCACAAAACAAGATATCCAAACATCAAATAGCATGTGAAAAGGTGTTCAGCATCATTATTCATTAGGTAAATGTAAATTAAACCACAACAAAATATCACTAGAACTGAGATTCTTATACATTGCTGATGGGAGTTTAAAATGGTAGGTACTCACTTTGCATATCAATTTAGCATTTTCTGCTAAAATCTAAATACAGCAGATGCGCAGATGCCATGATATCGATTTAAGTTCTGGAAATTTATGCAAGAAAAATGAGTATATATGTCCACAAAGAATGTGCATAAATAAGAATGTTCATCATAGCTTTATTCGTATTAGCCAAGTGGAAATGACTCCATGACCATCAATAGAAGAATAAGTAAGTTGTGGTGTATGCATAAAATAGAGCCTAGCCAGTGTGGCTCAGTGATAGAGCATCGACCCAGGAACCAGGGGACGCCCAGGAGGCAACCGACCCATGATTTCCTCTCATCATTGATGTTTCTATCTTTCTTCCTCTCTCTGAAATCAATAAACACACACTTAAAAAAAAATAGAATGCTACACAGCAATAAAAAAGAACAAACGACTGGAACATACAACATGATGATTCTTATAGGTATTGAGTGAAAAAAGCCAAGTTTAAAAGAAAACATACTGTGTAATTTCACTTATACAAAATTTAAGAATAGGCAAAACTAGTCAATGATGTCAGAAGTGAGAATAGTGGAGTTGAGATGCTGACTGGGAAATCTTTAGAGGTACTGGAAATTAAAAAATATATATATTTTATTGATATTTTACAGAGAGGAAGGAAGAAAGATAGAGAGCTAGAAACGTTGATGAGACAGAAACATCGACTAGCTGCCTCTTGCACACCCCCTACCAGGGTTGCACACCCCCTACCGGGGATGTGCCCACAACCAATGTACATGCCCTTGACTGGAATCGAACCCGGAACTTTTCAGTCTGCAGACCGACACTCTATCCACTGAGCCAAACCGGCTTCAGCTGGAAATTTTCTATACCTCGATCTATGTGGCAATGACACAAGTGTATACATGTACAATAACTCTTCAAACCATGTACTTAGGTTCGTAGTATTCTGTAAAATGTTAAAGTTTGTGAAATAATTTATTCTTAGAATAAAAACTGGAGTGGATTCAAGTTTCCCTATGAAAACTTGCCTCATTCAAATGCTAACAGGTAAAAGGAGAGAGAGAGAGAGAGAGAGAGAGAGAGAGAGAGAGAGAGAGAGAGAGAGAGAAGAGAGAGAGACGTGCTTTTGTTGTATGTGTTTTACCCCCGTATAAAAGGTTTTTGTTTGTTTGTTTGTTTGTTTGTTTGTTTTTCAAAGAACCACTAGGGGGTTCTGTTCTCAAGAAATTGTTGGGTAAGCTGTAAATAAACAGTATCTGCCACACCCACTCCAGAAGGTCTGAGGGCAGAGCTCTGGTCTTTCTACCCTAACAGGAGTGCGTCTCCCTCTGAGCCTCTGAGAAAGGAGGGTCTAAGGAGCTCCCACTCTCTCAGTGCCTCCCCTGGGAGGATGGAATCCTGGGAGCTCAACATTCTGGTCAGTTTTCCTCTGATCATCACTTGGGTTGGTGCAGGGGTGTGTAAAACGAATGCAGAAGGGTTTGATGGGATCTCCTCAAGTTTAAACCCACGGCCTAAAATTCAATTTCATGAGCAGTGCAGGAAATGGGTATTTACTGCCAGAGTCAATAAAGAAGATAGATCTGGAGGCATAGCTGTTTATGCCAAGCACAGATACGCATAAATCTCAGTTGACAATTGGGAGGGCTCCCTCTCTTCCTGCTGGCATCATCCTAAGATTACACAGAAATTTGCAGTTCCTAAAGTCTTCATTCATTGTTACTCAGGAACATCCTCTCATGTATTTTAACTGGTAGGAAAGTTTAATTTAAATAAAGTACCAGGTAAAAACTTTCTGCTATAAAAATTATTCAAAGCCTTTTCTAAATTCCTTCCTCCTCCAAAATGTAGATCCATCTGTTTGTTAAATTCCATTTAAATTTTATACCTAGTTCTTCCTTAAAATGTGTCAAACTGAGGATTTCTGGATCGATTATTTTGTGCAAGCTTCAGTGGAGATGCAAGCACAGATACTCTACTATTATCTAATGAAAACAATTATCAAGAATAATATAACGGATCTGTGCACATTGAAAGGAAATGAATTAGAAGGTGGCTGGCGGGGTAGGACTGGGAGAGATGGGCTGGACACACCCTGGAGCCAACCTCCCAAGGCCCACCCCTGCTGGCCCACCGAAGGGCGTCTGTGGAGTGAGCAGAGTGAGTGGGGTCCCTCCAGCAGGTGGGGTCCCTTGGCCTCGTCTGCAGGGATCAGGCCAAAACCAGCTCTCCGACTTCCCCTGAGGGGTCCTGGATTGGGAGAGGGCAGTTCTCAGGTGACCCACCCTGGAATCCGGCTCCTTCCTCTCTGGTTCCAGGTGCGCTGCTGCTGCTGCCAAGTCACTACAGCTCAGCAGCTCCTGCATTGAGCATTTGCCCCCTGGTGGTCACTGCATGTCATAGCTACCGGTCAGAGATTCTGCCCCCTGGTGGTCATCTCTCCCTTCTTCTCTCTTTAAAAAAATCAATAACAATTTTAAAAATTGAAAATAAAAATCTCATTTGATAACTATAATGTATATATGTTGCCACTCTAAATGAATAAATAACAATCACCCTTGAGAGAAGATATAAACTCCAATGACCCTTATGAAAGGTTGGGTTCAGGGAGGTGATCTTAATGGAGAATTATTTGAAGGACTTGAGCTCCTCTGGATTTACTAGATATATTCTATAATTTAGCTACAATTTTAGTAAATTTCAGTCTTAAATCATAATTTTTGGTCTCCCATAAAATTGCTTTTCAATGGTTGTACTATGGGACATGCCTCAGGTTTCATGCTATAAAGACACAGCTTTAGAAAAGCCCTATTGAATTGGTTGTAACAATATCATTGAGGACATTACCATATCACTCAATGTCCCAGATATAAAGCTCTGCATCAGCCAGCTGGTGTGGCTCAGTAGTTGAGCATCGACCCATGAACCAAGAAGTGATTGGTTCAATTCCTGGTCATGGCACATGCCCAGGTTTGGGGCTTGATCTCCAGTAGAGAGCATGAATGAGGCAGCCAATTGAGGCTTTTAACTCTTTCTCCCTTCTCCCTCCCTCTCTCTCTAAAAATCAATAAAAACATATTTTAAATATATGAAGGTGATAATGCTGTATTGAATGAGTCCATAAAAAAAAAGTGAGTCCATAAACAAAAATGTGGGGGGAAAAGTAAAAGAAGACACAGTCAGCTTTATCTTACGGACAGATTCTGACCCAGTGAGTGGTGGGCAATGTGACCGAGGGCAGAGAAGGCAGCCAGATTGATAGCTGCTCTCCTGACTGACTCCCGGAGGCAAACTGCAGAGGCAGGCTCTGTGAACAGCTGCCATAATCACGGACCAAAGGACAGAACTTCAACGACACCTAATATAGAAAACCATCGGTCACACACCAGTTGTTTCAGTAACACCTGCACTTCCATGGCCTTTGAGCACACATTTAAAAATATATTTTTTTATTGGTTTTTCACAGAGAGGAAGGGAGAGGGATAGAAAGCCAGAAACATTGATGAGAGAGAAACATCGACCAGCTGCCTTCTGCACACCCCGCACCGGGGATGTGCCCACAACCAATGTACATGCCCTTGACCGGAACCGAACCTGGGACCCCTCAGTCCGCAGACTGATGCTCTATCCATTGAGCCAAACCGGTTTTGGCTGAGCACACATTTTAATACAGACATTAATGCTATTTACATATACTGCTCTGCTGGCATGAGAAGACCAGAGGGAGATGCAGAAGTTATAGTTTATGATCCCCACGAATCTTTTGTAACTTTCTTGAAGAAATCAGAAGAGGAATGATGGTGTGTGTGTGTGTGTGTGTGTGTGTGTGTGTGTGTGTGTAGGGAGAAAGAGATCCTATCTCTATATAAGAATTTATTTTAAATTATGTTATAAAGATAACTTATTGTATAAACCTTAGTTCTTGAAAACCTGTCTTTTCTTAAAAAAAAAATAGAGAAAGAGTCGATACCCCACACCCTACATCACTGATGCAGTTCAACCCAGAAGTAAACAGTCTGATTGCATCGCTGCTGCCATCCAGCTAGCTTCTCACTGAGATCTTCCAAGGTGTTAATTGCAGTTGTGAATTAATCATTATTCTAACTGAGCCAGACTCTTAATTTCCTCTTGCAGCTTCTCATTATTAAGTTTTCTTGAAGTGGTTAATGTGAGGACATCATTAATGCAAATTATCACTTAGCAATACCCTATAAACTTGCAGGATTGTTTTTATTATGCACTCTATAGTGTGGAATTTTATATGTGGAAAACTCATAATCAACCACTTACTCTAGAATTCTGTTTTCATTTTGTATTATAGTTCATCTTTGTGAGTTCAGGATTTTTATCAGCATCTCCTTTCCCTTTCACACCCTGAAACCTGAAATGAAAGCCACAGTGGTTTCAGGCTTTTCAGAAAGTTGCCTATTTCAGAAAAGAATATCAATAAATATTTTGTACAAGTGCTTTTCAGAAGTAAAACTCTCCTCTGCCTTCATGTACATTAACAAAGCTGTTTTAACAGGCTCATTATGTTAAAAAAAAAAACAATTCAGCAAAACTGATGATTAATCTGTCAAGAGGAGGACATATAATTCCTCTATTTTCCAGGATTGGAACCAGTACGCTTATCAGGTGCCCACTTTTTCAAAGAGGAAAAATCCAAAAAGAGTCAGAAATCCAGGCAGGACATCAGCATCTAGCTGATTTATGAATGAGCCACCACACTGGGATACAAGTGTCAGGGCTCAGTCTTGAAAGGCCAGGTTCCAGGCCCAGGAGGGCTTAGAGCACCAGCAGGGAATTCTAGAACCTCTGCTCGGTACACTCATAGGACTCCAAGCCCACCTATTGTACTTGCCCCAGCTGTGAATGCGAGCTTTGTGTCTTCTCTGTAAGCTCCACGGAAGGTAGAGACTCAGTCCAGCATGTTCAGCTCTGTCACCCCAACATTCAGCACTGGGTTGTGCACTGTCACCATCCCAGTCCAAGCTTTTATCAGCGCTTGCTCAGATCATGGCAATAGCCTCCAGACTAGTCTCCCCGCTTCTACTCTCCCCAGACGCTGCCACCTCCTCCCCATCCTCCCTTTCCTCTGGCTAATTCCTTCCCACCCTTCAGTTCTCTCCTTAACTGTCATTTTCTTGGGAAATCCTTCCTTGAAACACTGGTCTTCCTGGTATTCACACCAATAGCATCTTGTGCTTCTTTATCATATAGCACTTTTAAAAATATATATTTTATTGCCTTTTTACAGAGAGGAAAGGAGAGGGATAGAGAGTTAGAAACATCGATGAGAGAGAAACATCGATTCAGCTGCCTCTTGCACAGGCCCTACTGGGGATGTACCCGCAACCAAGGTACATGCCCTTGACCGGAATCGAACCTGGAATCCTTGAGTCTGCAGGCCGACGCTCTATCCACTGAGCCAAACCAATTAGAGATATAGCACTTTTCCTAGTTTTTTTATACATTATTATCATTATTTGGTTAATGTTGGCTTCTTTAATATGACTTGTAAATTCCATGAGTGCAGGGAATGCACACATTTTGCTCACTGCCTGGAAAATACTGGAAACTCTAAGTATATGTTGAGTTAGTTCATAAATACTTGATGAATCTTTATTTATTTATTTTTTAAAATATATTTTATTGATTTTTTACAGAGAGGAAGAGAGAGGATAACTCTGAATGGGTTAGAAACATCAATGAGAGAGAATTAGAAACATCAATGAGAGAGAATCATCGATCAGCTGCCTCTTGCACACCCCCCACCGGGGATGCGCCCACAGCCAAGGTACATGCCCTTGACTGGAATCAAACCCAGGACCCTTCAGTCCGAAGGCCGACGCTCTATCCACTGAGCCAAACCGGACTTGGCTACTTGATGAATCTTTAATTCGAAGAGAATTAAAGCTCTGAGAGGACTCAGAAGTGGAGGACCTTGGGGTAGTGAACAGGCAAAAGAGTAGTTATCACAATTGGGGGAGGATGGGATTAGAGCAGCCGGACACGATGCCACTGAGGAGTGGCCCGAAAGGGTGCACCTCCTGCCTCAGCTCTGGAGGGTCTCACTGGACTCTCCCAGCAACCCTGATAGTACAGATTGTCAACGGAAGGCCCTTGGTATCAATTCAACAAACAGGTATCCCCAATTTGGAATGCAGTGAAGAAGGAAACTTTTTCAGTGCAAACAGCTCAGATGGGGGGGGGGGGGAAGCACCAGTTAAGAAGCCCTGGGGCTAGGCCTCTCTCTGGCTAGACAGCTCTGCTCTGCTCTATGCTGGTCTGCTCTGCTCCAGTCTGCTCTGCCCTACACTGCGCTGCTTGGGTGAGACATCCTCAGGCTGGGAAATGCACTCTTCAGTCTTTGGTGGGAAGGTAAAGTGAGCTCACAGAGCTGGAGGGAGCTGACAGGTAGACAGATAATCCCCACTCCAGGTCCCTGATCGGTTTATTCTCATGCAAATGAGGACTACAAATCCTCAAAGTTTGATTGTTCCAAAAGGCACTGTCCTGATTGGTCAGAATGCTCTGATTGGTTGGAGTTGCACAGCTCCAGTTAGATGGGGAAAGCCTCAGCCCTACTGGTTGAAATAGAATTCCAGGAATTCCTTCATAAAAGGGCTGGCTCTGTGGCAGGAACGCAGTGCAGGCAGGCAGTTCTGTGCAGGCTTCTCCCTGAAGTGCAATTTGCATAAGAGGCCCCTGAATGGAAATGGCTGCTAGGTTCTATTTTTAAAATTTGAGCGAAGTTAGTCACCATGATCTCTTCTTAGTAGGTGTCTTTTTTTTCCCAGTGTCCACAAGATGAATAAATTCCACCTTGACCAAGATCACGTAGTTGGCCAATGGAAGACCCAAGATCCAAAAGAGCTCTAAGTTCAGAGCTACTTTTCTTTTGTGTAAGAACAAACAGGTTGCAGATATATAATTACTAAAGTGTTTGCCTGGGAGTTCTGTCTTGCTTCTGCCTGTCTCACACCTGGTAACAGCAGCAGATGTGTTTATTCTTCAGTCACATCCACTTTGGGGACCAAATTATGATGGGTATTACCTAGAGGTTTGTGCAGAACATCTGAATTCCAGGCTTTGCTGGTTCCTGTGGGCTCTGTCATGGTCAGAATGTGGATGGAGCTGCTCAGATGGGAGCTTGGTCGCCCTGTGGAGATGCCAGTGGCAGACAGGGGCAGAACAAGACAGCAAGCAAGCTGGAGCATGGATGCTCCTGTCATGGGAAAGGCTTGGGCTAGGAGCAGAGAAGCAGGCTCAGAAAGAAGCGCCAGAGATAGGCTGAGTAACTGCAGGTCAGATGACATCCTTCTTGTCGTTGGACAGCATCGGTGGCCTATCACACATGCCCCCAACAGGGGCCAGGGATTGATCCTGCAACCCAGATATGTATCCTTGACAGAAAAATTGAACCCTTGACCTGACAGTACGTGGGCTGATGATCTAACCACTGAGTACACTGGAGGGCTTATTTTATTTTTTAAAATTGAATTTATTGGGGTGACATTAATAAAATTATAAACATTTCGGGTGTACAATTTTATAATACATCAACTATATATTGCATTGTGTGTTCAACACCCCCAAGTTGATAACATTTATTAGCTTTTCAAAATTTACCTAGAATTCTTATTTCTAATTGTTTATGCAAAAATGTTTCTGCACTTTTGTTCCTCTCAAACGATTCTAAGAGCTTTATTTCAAATATCTTTGCTAAATTTTTCTTTTATTTTTCTGTACCAAATGACCCACTCAGACAAATGTCTTAAATGAAAAATGTAAATGGCTATAGGAAGAAAAAGACAAATTGTCCCTTAATTTATAGGCTGTGGTATATTCTTCATGTCCTTGGTATTTTTTTTTTTTGGCTTTTGTTAATCCTAACCTAAGGATATTTTTTTCCATTGATTCTTAGAGTGGAAGGGAGGAGGAGACACACAGAGAGAAACATTGATGTGAAAGAGACATATGGATTGGTTGCTTACTGTATGTGACCTGACTAGGGCTAGGAATTAAGCCTACCACTGAGATACATGCCCTTGACCATAATGGAACCAGAGACCCTTCAGTTTGTGGGTCATTGCTCTAACCACTGAGAAAACTGGCCAGGGCTTTGATATTCTTTATTGATTTTAATCTTTATGTCTAGGTAGGCAACATCTGAAATGTGTTGAGAATCAACCTTTAAAATTTGAAACACTAATTTATTTATTTTTAAAATATATTTTTATTGATTTCAGAGAAGGGAGAGATAGAATCATTGATCATCTGCCTCCTGCACACCCCTTACTGAGGATCAAGCCCTCAACTCAGGCATGTGCCCTAGGCTGGAATTGAACCTGGGACCCTTCAATCCACAGGCTGATGCTCTATCCACTCAGCCCAACTAGCTAGGACAACTCACTGACTATTTTAAATACTAAATCAATTACACATTTGAACTATTTTAAAAATGAGGGTTACATCGCACACAAATTCCTCCCTATTATGTTTTGAAAGCTATTACAGACATAAAATGTTCTTTACGTAAGGCATTATATTTACCATTCATCTCAAGACATTTTCCCCCTTAGCTGTGCACATTCTTGAAGCATGAAATTTACAAACATAACACTGGTTCACTGATTTGGGGTTTTATTCATGAAATGAAAGCTTGTACTTTCTCAGTCTTTCCAGTTTTTTGAGCTGATAGTTGCTGTTTCAATGTGTGTTATAGAATCTCAGGGTACAAAGGGCCCTTTTGGAAGTTGCCTGGACAGCATACAAGCCCTTAACACCCTCCTTGCTCAGGAACTTGGCCTTGGGCATCAGTGAAAAGGCTCTCAGTTCTGGGAATGGAAGCTCTGTAAGCCTCCCTCTGAACTTGCTTTTTGTGCTTGTCTTGCAAATTCGGACTTCTATTGTTCTCTCTTGTCTCCAGGATTCCAAGCTTTACAACTTTCCTTGGCTTCCCAGGAGGCCTCTCTAAATGTGTTTTCAAGGTGGGACCCTTGCTGCACCAGACCTTCCCAGGTGGCTGTGAAGAGAGTAGTGTTGGCGACCTTGTGTAAAGGTAGGGTCTTGCATGGACAAGGGGGCTTAGAGCTCAGGAGTTGGGAGGACTATGTGGATTCCTGTGATTTGAGGATCAGACTCAAGAAAGGAACTTCAGGAAGTGAAGTCACTTCCTTGGTGACTGACTCCAACAGAACTTGGAACCCCTGTTACCAGGCAACCCATATCCTAGTAACAGCCCCATAGCCAGCTCGCTTGGCAAGAGATACTAGGTAGTGAAAGACGTTGTCTTGCTGTTTTCAGAATTCCCAGGGTTCTGGCTTTTGGAAACCCCAACATGAGAGCCTTCCCAGATGCTGAAGACATTGGCTGGTCTCTTGTCTTCCAAATCTCTGGCCATTTTCCAGGAGGTCCCTAAAGTATCACCAGGTGACCAAGGAGTGGAACCTGCAAGCTTGGTGTACAGGGACTGAACCCACAGCCCATGACCTGGGCATGTTCCCTGACTGGGTACCAAATTGGTGGCATTTTGGTCCACAGGGAGATGCTCAACCAACTAAGCCACACAGGCCAGGGCCAATTTTGTGGATTTTAAATCGCTATTTAATTTATTGTCTAGGCAGATATTTGGGGGGAGGAAGAAGAAAAATACACCAAAATTCTCCCACTGCTAAGTAGAATAGTGAGTTTATAGATATCTTCCTTTTTCTCCTTCCTTTTATTTCTCCTCCAAATGTTTAATAATATGCTCATATTACTTTCAAAAGGGAAAATGTTTTATTTATTTATTTTTAAATATATTTTACTGATTTTTTACATGAGGAAGGGAGAGGGATAGAGAGCTAGAAACGTCGATGAGAGAGATACATTTACCAGCTGCTTCCTGCACACTCCTTACTGGGGATGTGCCCACAACCAATGTACATGCCCTTGACCGGAATCGAACCTGGGACCTTTCAGTCTGCAGACCAACGCCCTATCCACTGAGGCAAACTGGTTTCGACAGGGAAAATGTTTTAAAGATAACAAAGGTATAGCTTGCAAGGGAGGCAATCAGCCAATATTTTTTTCTCTCTCTTCCTGTCCCTCTAAAATCAATAGAAACATATTAAAAATGTACAAAATGGCTTTTATACAAATTATCTATGTGTAATATGTATCACATAAATTATATTTTTTGGATTGAGAAAACATTCTTGAATCCGGTGACCACTCCATGCCCCATTCCCTCTAGCCAGTCAACACAGATTCCTATTCCAGCACTTGGTCAAGCACTGCTCTCTGCCTTGAAGCCATGAAACTCGGCTTGATCAAGGTCATGGTGACCTCCTGCCAACTCATACTCTTCAGTCCCCACTTAACTGCTCTCGGCAGCATTTGGCACAGTTGAACACTGTCCCCTACTTGAAGCCATTATCTCTTGAGTTCTGGAACACCATTTCCTACCCTATTTTTTCCTCTTCACTTGGAAAACGGGGATTTGGTGGCTGAAGGAAGATGGCAGCAGAAACTTTAGAAGGAGGTCACTAGTACAAGATTTAGAACTAAGTAGGAATGGGACAATTGCTTATATGAAGTGAAAAAATGACTGGGGATATAGGGTAATCCCATTTAAAAATAAAACTCTGAATTTGGATGGTATTATGGAGATATGTTGAGTTAAAATCTTCCAATTAAAAGTATTTTCTTGCCAAAACCGGTTTGGCTCAGTGGATAGAGTGTCGGCCTGCGGATTAAAAGGTCCCAGGTTCGATTTCGAGGTCCCGAGGTCGATTCCGGTCAAGGGCATGTACCTTGGTTGTGGGCACATCCCCAGTAGGGGTGTGCAAGAGGCAGCTGATCAATGATTCTCTCTCACTGATGTTTCTAACTCTCTATCCCTCTCTCTTCCTTTCTGTAAAAAATCAATAAAATATATATTTTTAAAGTATTTTATTATTGATATGATTGGGAAGATTTCATAAATTTGCTTTGGTTGTTACACTAACATACTTTTAAAATCAAGCACACTGTGTGGTACGGTAGACAAGTTATTTCCAACACTTTTTTTATTTGCTGTGGTGGGACTCTGGGTATGACTCAGGTGCCCAATGAAAACTCAAAAAAATACTGCACTTGAGAAATGGCCTCTTAAAAAAACAACATATATATTGAGAGAGAGAGAGAGAGAGAGAGAGAGAGAGAGAGAGAGAGAGAGAGAGATGTTAAGACAACGAGTTGCACTGGAATTCAGTAAACATTGAGTCTTACAGAGTAATTGGGTCTAAAGGCAAGCCTGAAAAGACGTCTCAGTTCGGGGACGGCTTCTATTGCTTGCAGAACCACAGACGGGCAGCACTCCGTTCTCACTGGGCCACCAGGGAGCAGTGTGTGTCTGCTTGGGACAATGACACTGCTGTGGCTGAAGGTACTTTTAGTAGCTAAGCCTGATCAGAATGTGATTTTGGACAACAGAGAATTTCTCAAAGGAATATTTACATGCTTTTCTTCACCAATTTCATTTGGAAGCTCATGGAGCTTCACTATTAGTAACACATCTAGGTTGAGGCACTTGAGAGGAAAATGTCCCTTGTGACAAAAACAGATATAAAGTGCTATGCCCAAACCCTGTCTATTTCCGCCTCCACCCTTTTCACTATCTCTTTGGTCGTGTGTAAACCTCTGGGCAAAATAAAATTGCCCCTCTGTGTAAACTATCAGAGATAACTGTCTATTATGTGATCACTTCTTTGTGATCGGAATCTTTGAGTAGCAAGAGGCCCACTCATAACATTGTAGAAATGTCGCTTAAATTTGAAGAGAAACAATGAATGTGTTGGGCAGGAGAGCTCAGCAGAAGTCTGTCAAAGTGGGAGGTCTTTTCAGCACAGTCAAGGGTGGATCCATACTATCTACTCTCCCGTGCTGAGTCTGCTTTGCCCTAGGGAACATGAATTAAGTCCTTGATTAACAGCATCAGGGTGAGAAGAGTAAAAAAGTGGTTATAATTGTGCAAGAGAGATAAGGTTATTGTTTAATAACCAGGCATCCTGCCTACAGCAGGTCTCCACTCTATAGAATATTTTCATCACTGCTCAGCCATTTGCGAGTAGAGTCCTCACCTTGGTTCTGGAATATTTCAGGCCCGTAGCCCAGAAACTGAGAGTGAAGACGTGGCACATACCTTACAATGAGTCAATTGGAGACGCAGGGTCACAGGTTGAGAATGTAGATGAAATTTAGACACTCCGGAGTTGCTCAGACATGAGGTTGCTTTGTCCTCTGCCAGGCTCTTTATAAAGACTGTCCTTCCCAGTGCACCTCAGGCCAGGACAGACCTGGCCCCAGAGGTTTCCCAGAATCACCCCTCTGCTCTGCCTTCTCTTGCTTACTCTGGCCTTCCTGGTTGTCCTGATCCTCTTTAGCTATAAGGGTGCACCTCTGATTCTCTTGAAGAGCCCTCTGTGTCTGTCACCTCTGATCTGTCACTATGTGCTTCTGGTGCTGTTGTGATTGCTGAGTCACCCACAACTCCAGGAAAGACACAGGCCCTGCTCTCTGACAGTAAAGACACTCTCTCTCTTTCTCTCTCTCTTCACTCTCTCTGTTGGTTCAGACATCCATTAAAGTGGGAAGAGATAGGACAGATTCAGGGCCTTGCAAGTGCATTGCTACAGACAAGAGGCCCATCACTAACCCCATTTCTACTCTGCAAGCCCTGTCCTAGAATGTGGGACCACCAGGTTATGTACCTGTTCTTGCTCAAGGCAGGCCCTGTCTTCATGTCCCTCTTTGTGGCACAGAGAAGGGATGCCCCAGGAGCTGCCCAGAAAGGACTCACAAAGGCAGCGCGGTCTGAATTGGCCTGTTCATGGTTACCCCGTGCTACCTTAGGACCTCCTGGAAAATGGGCAGACATTTTGAGAGGGTCCAGCCAGTCCGCAGCATCAGGGAAGGCTCTCACTGTGGGATTTCCAAAAGCCAGGGCCTTGGGAATTCTGAAAACAGCAAAATAACATCTTTCACTACCTAGTGGCTCTTGCCAAGCAAGCTGGCTGTTACTGGAATGTGAGTGCCTGGGGACAGGGGTTCCAAGTTCTGTGGGGGTCAGTTACTGAGTACCAAGGAAGTGACTTCACTTCCTCACGTTGTTCCTTTCTTGAATCTGATCCTCAAGTCATAGGTATCCAGAATAGTCCTCTCAACTTCTAAGCCCCTTGTCCATTCAAAACCATCTCCCTACCGAGTATCACCAACACCCCTTGTCCACAGCTGCCTGGGAAGGTCTGGTGCAGCCAGGTCCAGTTTTGAAACAGACTTGTGTTCAGACTCAACTCTGACTTCTTACCTCTTTGGATTCTGGATAAACTATTGTGTATCTCATGACCTGTCCGTCTCCTGTCTGCACAATGGAGGTTATTCTAGAGGTTGTTCCCAGGCATATATGAAATAATACTGGGTTTCCCCCAAAATAAGACATCCTCCGAAAATAAAACCTACTTACAGGTTTCCTTCTGAGTGAAATATAAGGCATCCCCCCGAAAATAAGGCCCCCAGGATTCACAGTTTTTCTGGTTTGTGTTGACAACTACCGTACTACCGTACCGTATACAGGTAATAAATTTCCTTTATTTTCATTTAACAATAAATGTGTACCGTATTCTTCTTCATGGAAAAATAAGACATCCCCTTAAAATAAGACCTAGCGCATTTTGGGAGCAGGAATTAATATAAGACACTGTCTTATTTTCGGGGAAATAGGGTACCTATAAAATTGAAGGAGAGCTGTCACACGTATGTAGTTCTTTCAACCTTTCATTTCTTCTTGTTGTTAACTCAGGTGTATGCTTCTCTTGGAATCATAACCCTAGTCCTTACATTGTGTGTGTGTGTGTGTGTGTGTGTGTGTGTGTGTGTGTGTGTTTCGGGCCAATGATCTGGATGCTCAAGGAAAACAGCCCCACCTAAGGAGGAATAGGCAATGGCTTCCTCAAACATTTGGATTCCTGATTCTTAATGCCAAAGCTATGGTAGGGTATAGAGCCTTCACTTGGCAGGTTGGAACACACTTATCTGGAGTCTGCATGTCATATACTTTGTCCAGTCCCAAACTCTACGGGGGACTCAATTGCTTAAGTATGGAATAAGGAACAAAATTCAGAACTGCGTAAGCGTGAGCTCAGCATAAAGGTGTCACGACTGGATTTACACTGGTGAGGTGTTGGCAGGGGTCATGACATCTCCATGTCTGTACACAGTTATAACAGCTCAGCCTTATCCAGAGCCCTTGAGAAGGCCCCAGGAGCCAATGGGACTCCACTTTGAGAAAACAGGGCAGGATTCATACCTAGTGCACTCTGACCAGTCTGTGATTCTGGGCATGGCATCACCAACACCCCTCTGTCCACAGCCCCTGGGAAGGTCTGGTGCAGCCAGGTCCAGGTTTGAAACAGACCTCCCTTTGGGCACAGACTGATTTAACTGTTTCTAGAGAAACAGAAAAACTACCCAATGTCATTTCTAAAATGTGGTTATAAAAAGTCAGTGCTGAACCCGTTGGTCAGGAAGACCTGTTTTCTCTCTAGAACTCTCTCTCAGACTCATCAACCAGGGAAATGAGCTTCTATGCTATAAGTTGCTATCAGGTGAGAACCAGGTGGCCTCAATCTGAGTCAGACCAGAAGACAGACAGAGGTCAGGTCTCTAATCCACACAGAAGCCCTGAGGGAGCTGAGGGCCTGAGTGAAGCACGGCTGAGACCGCTGCTTCAGAAGCAGAGACACTGGCAGCAGCCTGCACTGAGCCTGGCTGGGTTTCTCGTCCAAAGAAACAGTGAGAGAACAGGTGCTTATAGGTTAAGACACTAAGTATGGGGTAACGTTTTCACACAGCAGTAGATTAGTATGTGGCTGTACCCATCTGGGCTCTAACTGTAGACAGCGCCTGGGAAGGCACATGGGCATTTCTTTAATTGTTGTCAGCTAAGTCCCTGGCGACTGGCAGAGCTGCGTGGTCTTGGATACACACTCCCCAGAAGGCGGAGAGTGTTATCAGCCCAGGTGTCGGCCTAGCGGGCTTTGATAGTAAATCCAGGCAAGCACCAGGAATGCTAGGGCCTACTCCAGAATGCAAATAAGCTCCTTTGATACTAAGTTTTGGGGATACTTCCTGGTATCTGGGGGTACAAAATAAATGCGCTGCATGGACTCAGGATCCTATCCCTCCATCAGAGTGGCAGCGTCCCACCTGGCTCCCAGCCTTTTATTTCTATTTCTGACTTTTGTATCTTTCTTTATTTCTTTAACCCCAGCTCCTCCACTCAGGAACCGAACCTGTTCCTTTTCTGTGCTGGATACGGAAAAGAGAGAACACCTCCACTCTAACCTTGCTCACCTCTTTGCTCGCTTTTTCTTTCCAAGCTCCTTGAATCTACAGTGGCCTGCTTTCTGATTTTCTCTGTCCAAATATATTTTTTTTCTTCCCAGTCTTTCCTCAGTGTGGCTTCTTCTCAGGGTAAATATCCTCAGCCCTGTGTAGCATTGGCTCTTTTCTATCATGCAGCTGAAAATATAGATCTTATTTTAGTGGAGTTTTTTCAGACTGCCTCACCTAAGGGAACCCAGCTCCCCTGGGTGGCTCCCTGCTGTATTCCTAAGTGGCACTTGCTCTTCTGTGATATTTAATTTTGTCTATGGATTTGTCCATATTGCTCACCAGACTGTGGTGGGCAAAGACATTCCTTTAGGGTGGGCCACTGTTCATTTACTTTAGCACGAGCACATTTTGTATGCTCTGGGCATGGTTTCTGAAACAAGAAATAAGGTGATACATCCCACCACTAACCAGGCCATATATTAGGAAGGGATGCTAATATTAAGAGCCACCCAGCTGGTGTGGCTTAGCAGTTGAGTGTCAAACCATGAACCAAGAGGTCATAGGTTCAATTCATGGTCAGGGCACATGCTGGGTTTCTGGCTCGATCCTCAGAAGGGGGTGTGCAGGAGGCAGTCAGCAGATTGCTGTTTCTCTCGTCCATGTTTCTATCTCTCTATCCTTTTCCCTTCCTCTCTCTAAAATCAATTAAAACATTAAAAAAAGAAGAAGAAGAAGAACCATATGTCGTGCAGGAACAAGAGAAAAACAAGGGGCCAGGTGACACTCCTGCTCCATTTACTCCAGCTGTACCCACTGGACTCAAGATGCCCCTGGTGGTCAGCGCTAGTACTGCACCCTGAGCAGGGAAACTACATTTGCCTCTGGACCTAAGGGGGACAAAACACCAGGACCTGCAGAATCTGGGAGGTTTTAGGGGGTATCTTAGAAGCTTCCCCTGTTTTCCTTATGTCCACATTGTTCTTGGATGACAGGGTGACTCATGAAGCCTTCTCATCAGGTCTGGGGCAGTGATTCAGGCCCTATTTTCTGCGTCCTTACCCTCCAACTCAGAAGGACCACCAGAGCAGAGAGAGCATACTCCATCTCTTTGGGAGTCTAGGACGGAAATCGACAGTGACGTTCCTGAGCCTATGGGACTCTCGGGTTTTAACTGTAAGCTCTCACATTTTTATGGGAGGAAACAGTTTTTTATTTTAACCCCCTCCATCTAGGGGATGGTAATTGGAAATCAGATGGAATTATCCCTAGTGGTTTCTATTTATATCTGAATTTCAGACACCAGGACCACTCACTCACCTTTTGCCTTCCATGGGCCTGGTCCCCATGGGGCTTTGGGAGTCCCCGAGCTCATGTTCCTTGCACTTCCCCACTCCCCATGCTGTGGACCTGGTCATGTCCTGGGAGGCAGAGGCTGCTGCTACCCTGAAGCAAAGCAGTCTCCACCTTCTTTCTTCTTTTGTCAACTGCCAGGTCCTCACCAAACCCCTGCTTTAGCATTCCCTGTTCTTGTGTGAGTGGTTGTGTGATGCTGCCCCAGTGTAGACCCATTGCAAGAGAGTGCATGTGAGGCCGGGTGAGCTGGGGTCCACACAGCTCTCCTTTAAAAAAAAATTAAAAAAAAAATATATATATATAATTGATTTTTTACAGAGAGGAAGAGGGATAGAAAGTTAGGAACATCGATGAGAGAGAAACATCGATCAGCTGCCTCCTGCACACCCCCCACTGGGGATGTGCCCGCAACTAAGGTACATGCCCTTGACCGGAATCGAACCTGGGACCCTTCAGTCTGCAAACCGACGCTCTATCCACTGAGCCAAACTGGCTTCAGCATGGCTCTCCTTTTCAAAGCTCATCAATTGGCAGAGCTCAACCTTGGCCTACATTCTCCCTTCACCTAATGACCCTGCCTGTGAGTGGACAGTGGTGGGTTATACAAGGAACTGCTAAAACTTGAATCCTGAGAAGGCGGTCCAGCTCCTTGTGATGGCCTTTGTGGAGGCTCCAGGAGCACCCTGACCTTCCTCAAAGCGTAGAGGTGCTCCAATGGCTCCGCAGAGTTTGCATCCGGTGAAGGATTATCTGATTCACTGTAGATGGAGAAAGTGAAGTTCCCCGCAGAGAAACAGTGGCTCGGCGACTACTGAAGAATGGCACAGATATGAAGTGGGCCATAGCTCAGGGTCTTCAGAATCCTATTGGCGATACCGCCCCTGCATCCACCAGGACGGATAGGACAATGTGTCCAAGGAATGGGAAGTGACTTGTCCAGATTAACACAGGTTTTCAAGGCGGAGCTACTTCTTCCTTTAATATTGAATTTCTCTATTCAGAGCAGAAATCCAGGACACCAACACAGACAACAGGATGATTCTTGTCTTTACCATGGAAGTGAACTGTGGACATGGACAGTCCCTGCTGAGCATCTACTGCCCACCCTCTCAGGAGGCCATCATGTTTTCTGCCCCAACACTTACTAGCTGGTGTTTGTCCTCAAGGCTGTGTCGTGGCACCAGATGGCTGCTGGAGGAGCAGCTGAACCATGCCACCATTCTAGGTTATGCTGCATGACCACGTAACTCCCATAATTTGACAGGTCACTACATATGATTGCAAATGCCATTCTAGCTGGGTGCTGAGCTTGGAGAGACGTGCTCATTCAGAAATTTTCCTCCCTGTGGCTTCTCCATTCCTAGGATACCCATGCCTTTTGCATCTAATAGACCATGGAGAAATGTATGAGAGCATCTCTCTCTCTCTTAAAAAAAAAATATATTTTATTGTTTTTTTTACAGAGAGGAAGAGAGAGGGATAGTTAGAAACATCGATGAGAATCATCAATCAGCTGCCTTTTGCACACCCCCTATTGGGGATGTGCCTACAACCAAGGTGCATGCCCTTGACCGGAATCAAACCCATGACCTTTCAGTCCGAAGGCTGATGCTCTATCCACTGAGCCAAACCAGTTTTGGTGAGCATCTTTTTTAAAAAAAGTTGAACTTATTGGGGGTAACACTGGTTAATAAAATTATAGGTTTCAGGTGCACAATTCTATAATCCGTATATTATATTGTGCATTTCATAAGCTAGGTTTTCACTGGCACCAATTTTCTTTTTCTTTTAAAAATATATTTTATTGATTTTTCACAGAGAGGAAGGGAGAGGGATAGAGAGCTAGAAACATCGATGAGAAAGGAACATCGACCAGCTGCCTCCTGCATACCCCTCACCGGGGACGTGCCTGCAACCAATGTACATGCCCCTGACTGGAATCGAACGCAGGACCCCTCAGTCTGCAGGCTGAGGCTTTATCCACTGAGCCAAACCGGTTTCGGCCAATTTTGTTTTTCATTGGCAACAAATGACACTATCTTGTGGCCTCAAGGGAGGCCTGAGGCAGTTCAGCTGTGCTTCCTCAAAAGAGAAAAATGGATTTCAATGGAGAGCTGAAGTTCTCTGCCACAGTGAGTAACTCATTCAGATTCATATTTTCCAAACCAGTAATGAGTATTACCATATGCGAAGAACAATACCAAGGGCTGAAATGCAATTTGACAGCAATTTTCCTTAGAGAAGCTTCACATCAAAAGAAAACAATAAAACATGGTGTGAAGTGTCTGACATACTGGGAGAAAATGATTGGATGACTGCTGGTTAAGTCCATGTTCAAAGAAAACAGGAGATGGGGGGGGGGGGGGGGCTGGCTGATGTGACACAGTGGTTGAGCATCAACCTGTGAACCAGGAGGTCAGAGTTAGATTCTGGTCAGGGCATATGCCCGGGTTGTGGGCTTGATCCCCAGTGTAGGGCATGGAGGCAGCCAATCAATACTTCTCTCTCATCACTGATGTTTCTCTCCTCCCTCTCCCAAATCAACAACAAAAAATATTTAAAACAAAATTAGGTGGCTGGAGACCGAAAGAAAATGGCGGCCTAGGCAGACTCCTAGACTGCCACTGCATCAACAATTTGGAAAAAAACAACAGCTAAAATCGAAAGAGATTGCACCAGACCCACAGGAAAGCTGGCTAAATGGGAAGGCTACAACTAGACACCAAGCAGGGCGCCGCTGCTGCCATGTGGAGTTTAAAACTACGGCGAAACCGGACCTGCCAGAGCCGCTGCCCCCGGGAATGAGGGAAGCCAGACCTCGCTTGGCCCCGGGGCCCAGGGACTGGGCCAGCCCGCCGGCCACCATGGGAACCAGGGAGCTGATATGGGACCTCCGCTGCGCCTTGAGCGCCTGCCCGAAACCATCCCGAGGAGCTGGCCCGGCATCTCCCGGCCAGCGGCTGGCTTGGCCCAGTCTCGGCTCGCACCTTACTGGTGGGGACCTGGCGCGGCGCCTTCTGTTTGCGACCAACGGTGAGTCCTAGCGTTGCCGCCGCCGCTCGCAGCCGGCTCGGCCCGGTCTCCATGCACCGTGCTGGGAAAGAGATGGTGCGGTGTCTCCTGGCCCTCGGCCGACTCAGCCCGGCCTCTGCACACCCTGCTGTTGGGGAGCTGGTACGGCGCCTTCCCTTTGCGCCCCGACGAGTCTTTCCACTGCCGCCGCCAGCAGCCGGCTCCAAAGCTTCCGCCACTACTGCCATGTGGATTTTAAAACTACAGGGAAATTGAGCCACAGGAGCTACCATCACTGCCACCCCCGCCACCGCCCCCGCGAATGGTAATCTACCAAAATCAGAGCCCACTACGCCCCGGGCTCAGAGAGAGTGTGGCTTCAGAACTTAGCCTCTGCGTCCACAGCAGCTCTGCTTCTGCACCAAAGGAGACACCATTGAGGGCTGACTCTCTGCCTGCAGCCATCTCAGCCTGCCCACAACCTTCCCAGCACACCCACCGTGCTGGTGAGGAGCCATTATGGCACCTTCCGTTAGTGGCCCCGGCGAGTCTTCCCTCAGCCGCCACATGGCCAAGCCGAAGCTACCTCCACTGCCGCCATGTGAACTTTAAAACTACAGTGGAAATTGAACCACAGGAGCGACCGTCGCTGCCAAACTGGCCACCGCCACCTGCCATCGCTGCCGCGAATAAAGGAAATCCACAGAGAACAGAGCTTACTACGCCCCGGGCTCAGGGAGTGGGCGGCCTCAGAACTTAGCCTCTGCGTCCGCAGCAGCTACGCTTCCGAACCGAACGAGACACCTTTGAGGGCGGTCTACCAGCCTGCAGCCATCTCAGCCCGCCTGCAACCGTCCCAGCCTGCAAGCCGTGCTAGCGAGGAGCTAGCACGGCCCCTCCAATATGCGACCCCAGCGCCCTAGAGGGGCCGTGTGCCCTGGGTGAGCCTTGTGTCCCAGTGGGCCGTGTGCCCCGGGTGAGCCGTGTGTCCCAGGGGGCCGTGTGCCCCGCGAGAGCTGTGTCCCCCAAAGGGGCCGGGTGTCCCGGGTGAGCCGTGTGTCCCAGGGGGCCAGGTGTCCCGGGTGAGCCGTGTGTCCCAGGGGGCTGTGTGCTCCGGGTGAGCCGTGTGTCCCAAGGGAAGCAGTGGGACCCAGTATAAGGGGCGGTGAGAACCAGAGGAGGAGCGGACTCTATTCGTGTGGTCCTGAGATAGTCACCATAAAACAAGCAGACTGCCAAATGAGGAGCGGATTCTATTCATGTGATCCTGAGATAGTCACCATAAAACAAGCAGACTGTCAAATGACAGCGGGGAGGGGAAAGAGACCTGGGGGGAGATAAGAGAAAAACCGAAGGACTGTTATGCATGAATATAAGTACAACCAACGAACACAGAACTCTGGGGAGGGAGGGCATGAATGGGAGGTGGGGGCAATGGTAAGATATGTACACATATAATACCTTAATAAAAAAATTTTTTTTGGAAAAAAAAATTAGGTGGCTGAAGGAAGATGGTAACAGGAAAATAGAAGCAGGTCATTCAGGTACAAGATTTTAGAATAGATCAATGAAATATATATTTTGGAAAAAATAATAGGGATGGGATAATTGCTAATATAAAGTGAAAGACAGACTAGGGATATAGGGTAATCCCATTTTTAAAAAACTATGAATTTAGATGGCATTAGAGAGATATGTTGTTGTAATCTTCCAATTAAAGACACTGTCCTGTTGGTATGACCAGGAGGATTTTGTAATTACATTTTGATTGTTATACTAATACTAGAGGTCCAGTGCAAGGATTCATGCACAGGTGGGGTCCCTCAACCTGGCCTGCACCCTCTTGCAATCCGGGACTCCTAGGGGGATGTTGGAGAGCCAGTTTCGGCCTGATCCCCACAGGCCTGATCCTGACAGGAGTCTGATCCTGTGTGTTGAGCGTCTGTCCCCTGGTGGTCAGTGTGTGTCATAGCCACCAGTCAACTGGTCATTTGGTCACTTAGGCAATTTTCAAAGCAAACACACAGTAGTGAGGTATACAAGTTATTTCCAACACTTTCTTTTAAAAAATATATATTTTATTTTTTACAGAGAGGAAGGGACAGGGATAGAGTTAGAAACATTGATCAGCTACCTCCTATTGGGGATGTACCTGCAACCAAGGTACATGCCATTGACTGGAATTGAACCTGCAACCCTTCAGTGCACAGGCTGATGCTCCATCCACTGAACCAAACCAGTTAGGGCTCCAACACTTCCTTTTTCTATTTGTTGTGAAGGGACCCTGGCATGACTCAGGTTCCCACAAAATAATCCCTGAAATACTGCACCCAACAACTCTCTTATACTTTCTATGGTGAGAAATGGCAAGAAAATGACTTGCATTGGAATGTACCCCCATAAATATTAAATCTTAATAAAATGTAATTCAATCTGGTAAAAGCAAGCCTTGAAAAGATGTGTCAGTTTGGTGTTAGCTTCTATTGTTAACAGAACCGTGAGTGATCCCTGCATCACAGTGATCCCTGCCATTTCTCACTAAGCCACCAGGGGTCAGTGTGTGTCTGCTTGGAAAAATAGCACTGCATGGCCTTAAAGTTTTCTTTACTAGGTGGATTTCTTTATAACATTTTCTTTTTCTTTTTTTTTTTAAATATATTTTATCGATTTCTTACAGAGAGGAAGAGAGAGGGATAGAGAGTTAGAAACATCGATGAGAAAGAATCATCAATCAGCTGCCTCTTGCACACCCGCTACTGGGGATGTGCCCACAACCAAGGTACATGCCCTTGACCAGAATCCAACCCGGCACCTTCCAGTCCGCAGGCTGATGCTTTATCTACTGAGCCAAACCAGTTTAGGCTCTTTATAACATTTTCTAACATCAGATTTATTTTTTATATTTTTAATTATTTATGGGAGAGAGAGGGTGTGAGAGAGAGAAATGTCAATTTGTTGTTCCACTTATTGATGCTTAATTCTTATATATACCCTGATCTGGGATCAGACGGACCACCATCCTTGGAGAATCGGGGCGACTCTAACCAACTGAGCTAGCTGGCAAGGGCAACATAAGATTTCTTGAGGAAATATTTACTTGCTTTTCTTCATCTATTTCATTTGGAAGCTAATGAGAATCTACCACCAGTACCAAATATAGGTTGAACCACTGAGCCAAAAATATCCCTTGTGACTAAAACAGACATGAAAAATTATGTGTCCAACTCTTGTCCATCTGTCTTTATCACTTTCTTCAGTCATGAATAATCCTCTGGGCAAAATAATATTGACCCTCTATGTAACGGATTAGAGATAATTGTCCATCATGTGTCCACATCTTTGTGATAGGAATCTTTAAGTAGCAAGTGACCTATTCATAAGATTGTGAAAATGTTGCTTGAAACTTGAAGAGACATGATGAATGTGTTGACTAGATCTTTGTGGAAGTCTGTCCAAGTGAGAGATCTTTTCTTTTTTTTTATTTTATTTAGACTTTATTGATTTCAGAGAGGAAGGGAGAGGAAGAGATAGAAACATCAATGATGAGAAAGAATTATTGATTGGCTGCCTCCTGGCATGCTCAACCAACCAAGCCACACTGGCCAGGGTGTACATCACATTCTTAATTTAATTAATTGTCAAGAAAAGTTAAAAAGCCCGGCTGGTCCCCAGGCTGACACTCTATCCACTGAGCCAAATTGGCTATGGTTACTTCCCACTTTCTATGAATAAGCACTGTTTTCAGGCTGCCACACTATGACTCTCCGTAAGTAACCCAAAATGAGCCAGCTAGCTTTAGGTGATTCTAAATAATTCCACCGGCCATTATTAGTATAAACATTTTTACGTAACTTGTTGCGAGCTGATTCAGCTCTAAGTAATCTGGCTTTACCACGAACAATTTGATATCTAACTGGTTTATCACTTCCCCATACTCAGAGCAGGGCAATAATTAAGGGATTTGACTTATGGAGGCCTAGCATTTTTTGCTTATGTGTTGTTTAATCTTGGGAACAAAAATGTAAGATTACAAAAAGGAATGAGCTAAATGTTTGTTATCAGTAGAGAAAGCACTGAAATACCTGTATTTCCCTCCCCTCAAAACCAAATGCTAGGCCATAGTTATATGGGGTGAGACAAAAGTTAGGTTTATAGATCTTTGTATAGAAAATAATACAAGAATAAACTGGGCCCTACTGGTGTGGCTCATTGGTTGAACATCAACCTGCGAATCAGAAGGTCCCAGTCAGGGCACACATGCCTAGGGTGCAGGCTGTATCCCCAGGAAGGGGCATGATTCTCTCTTGATGATTCTCTCTCATCACTGATGTTTTTCTATCTCTCTCCCTCTCCCTTCTCTGAAATCAATTTAAAAAAAAAATATATATATATATATATATACATATATATATAACAAAAACCTGTGTTTTGTATACTTAACTGTAACCTATTTTTTAAAAAATATATTTTTTATTGATATTTTACAGAGAGGAAGGGAGAGAGATAGAGAGCTAGAAACATCGATGAGAGAGTAACATCGACCAGCTGCCTCTTGCACAACCCCTGGGGTTGTGCCTGCAACCAAGGTACGTGCCCTTGACCGGAATCGAACCCGGGACCTTTCAATCCGCAGACCGACGCTCTACCACTGAGCCAAACCGGTTTTGGCAACTGTAACCTATTTGCCCAACCCTGTTTATAAAAACTAACTAATGGTGTCATATATTCTATTTGATGGATAATTACAATAGCCACATTCCCAAAATCTATATAAACAACCTAAAGAATTACTTTTAAAATCATGCTAGACCAAACCTGCCCGGAAAAGATTAGGTGCAACATATACCAAGACATATATACCATTCTCTAGTATAAAAGTTTTCAAAAAACCATGGATAATATAATCTATATATAGAAAAGCCTATTATGCTAAGAGTCCGTCTGACTGGTAGCTATGATGCACACTGAACCACCAGGGGGCAGACACTCAGTGCAGGAGCTGCTCTCTAGTGGTCAGTGTGCTCCCACAGTGGGAGTGCGGTTCAGCTGACTAATGGGTGCCAGATGTTAGGCTGGGCTGGGCTGGGCTGGTTTGGGCTGACGGCTGGTAAGCACAGCTGTGGCAGTGTGAGCCTCCCCCAAGAACACTCCCCCAGTGCATCCCTCCCCCTTCCAGACCAGGATCAGGATCAAAACTGGCATCAGGGCTGACCTGGTGCGAGCCCACGACTGCTTCTCGGTCATGGGTGTGCCGGTGTCGCCCTAGGACGGGTGCGTGGAGACGGCAGTGGAGCAGCAGTGAGCCTGAGGCGGGGGCAGGCGCAGCAGGGCCGGTATGAGCAGGAGCGGTGCAGCTCTCAGCCAGGGCTCCGGCTCCTCCCCAGCCACCTGCCACTTCACGCACTACTACATCCCTTGGGGTATGTTGGACTGCCGGTTTCAGCCTGATCCCTGCACCCCATCGGTGCACAAATCCATGCACGGGCCTCTAGTAATTTATGTTTATAAATAATAGCCATATATATAAAAACATTATTATAAAGAACAAAATAAATTCAGAAAAAGCAATCAGAGTATTACTTCCTACCCATAAGGCAACTAATACCCCAGAACCTCAAAGTCCTTTATAAAAGGAAATAGCTTAATAAGTTCTAGGTTCAGGGTTTTTTTTGATTTACTTTTTTTTCTTCTTTTTCTTTTCATCTACTTCCATTTTAAGCTTAACTTCTTCAGCTGTGAGAGCTCCCAGTTTCTTATTCTTTGCTTTCTTAACCTTTTCCTTGATGGCAGCCACATCAATTTTAGTTTCAGTAGAAGCTAGACAAATAAAAACACAATATATGTAATTCTTTTGATTTTACCAAATTAAATATAAAGAATATGTATTTAGTACAATAATTTCAGAATATTTTTATAATTGGAAGGTCATGTTATAAAATATAAAACACCTGCCTAAAGAAAAGTTAGAAATTTAAGAGAAAAAAAATTAAAATACTTTAAAACACATTAGTGAAAGTACACGTGAAAATGGTATTACAGTTTATCTATGTGAACCAATTACTAGATTCAGCTATTATTAAAAGTACATTCCCTGCCCCCCTACAATCATACTTCAAGTTAATTATTTTTTACTTATATTCTTTTCCACATTTTGGAACTTTACAGCACTCATTAATATGCCAATCTTCCATCTTACCTGTTAAAATAATCTAGAATTATATTTCATGAAGAATATTATATGTCTTCCTTCCAACTTCCATAATTTTAATTAATCATGAAATTATAAGTCAAAATCTTCTTTAATACTACATAAAAATTTAAAGTTTTCCAAATGTTAGTTCAGTGAATGACTAGTATTATTTTGTTGGTGTAGTTTGGTTCAAGATAATGAAAAATCCATGGTAACAATATAGGAATAAAATGTACACTATAGATCACAAGAGAGAAGAAAATCACAACCTCAGTTTTTGAAAGGTGTGATAGCAGAACTCAGGGATCTCACAGCTTTACTCTTATTTTTACAGAAGAGTCACTCTCTGGTTTTATCTTTCAAAACATAAGGTCCAAGCACATCCAGATCCAGGAGAGGACTATCAGTCTGGGTACTTACCCGGGGATTAGCTGCTACTAAAGTACAAATTACCCCCGTTGTTTCCTGCCCCTGGGATTAGTGATAGATGACATGCTAAGTGAATTAATAGCAAATATGGTTATTTCCTTACTTAACCCTCAAATTTAGGTAAATTCACTGAGGGTTTACTTTTCAGATAACAGACTTTTACATCACACCAAGAATTGGAAAACAAGCTTTACCTTCCTTAGGTTTCAAAACTGGCTTTTCTTTAGGTGGAATAAAAGCTTTGTTTCTTTCCTCTTGTCTCTTACTGAGAGCTTCTGCTTGTTTAGCCTATGTTAGTAATAAAACACACATTAGTGAAACATAATTTATAGCTAATTAAGAATTCAAGTTTCTATGAACTTCATTATTAACACTGTGAGCTAGCCAGTCTTACCTTTATTGCTTCCATTTTCTGTCGCTTCTTTTGACTAGCCTTCAGAAAGTATTCACCACTAGCCAATTCTTTATCAATCTGTTGAAATAAGTATTATAATTACTTCAGAAATAATGTAGATCAAAGTCATTTTCTAAGGAAGAAATGTCACAAGGTAAAGACAGAGGCTCAAAAATCTATGATTAATTCATAAAGGGAATGACAAAAGAGAAGGAAACATACTCCACATTGAAGGAAATATGTTCACAAAAGCATGGAGGTAGGAAAGCAGGTGAAGTGTTCAAGGAATACACAGGAGACTGCTTTAAGTAGGGTGGAAGGTCAATAATTCAAAAAGTTTAATAGGAAACTGGAAAAACAGTTTGAGTAAGGTTGAAGAAACTTGAATGTCAGGTGAAGGAGGTGGGACATGATTTAGAAATGACTCAAGTTTCTGAGAAGAGTGAAGAGAGCAAAGCAGGATTTTTTTTAAATTTAAAAAATATATTTTATTGATTTTTTACAGAGAGGAAGAGAGAGAGATAGAGAGTTAGAAACATCAATGAGAGAGAATCATCGATCAGCTGCCTCCTGCACACCCCCTTACTGAGGATGTGCCCGCAACCAAGGTACATGCCCTTGACTGGAATCGAACCTGGGACCTTTCAGTCCGCAGACCGACGCTCCACCACTGAGCCAAACCGGTTTCGGCAGCAGGATTTTTTTTAATGTAAGCTATTTTTCCCTCTCAATCCTCATCAGATGACATGCATATAGAGAGGAAGGTAGTGGGAGGAGAAAGAGAGAGAGACAGACAGACACCAATGTGAGAGAGACACGCTCCCCAAATGGAGATCAAACCCACAACTCAGGTATGTGCCCTGTGTGGGAATTGAACCGGCAACCTTTTGGTGCAGAGGACAACACTCAACCAACTCAACCACTCAGGCTGGGCCTGAGCTACATTTTTTAAAGTAGAAAAGAATAGAGAAGAGATAAAAACCTAGAATAAAGGGTAGTGGCATGCAAAATAAAAAGCAAGATTGTTAGAATTTGGTGACTAAAACACTAATTAGAGAAAGTTACAGCTCATTCATTCACTACATAGTTGACATTGATCATTTATCTATCTTGCACATACACAGCATTATTATATCAAAGGCAATGTTCTAAATTCTTTACAGACTAGAGGCCGGGTGCGAGTGGCCCAGTGGCTGAGTGTGGACCTATGAATCAGGAAGTCATGGTTTGATTCCTGGTCAGGGCACATGCCCGGGTTATGGGCTCAATTCCTAGTAGGGGACGTGCAGGAGGCAGCCAAACAAAGATTCTCTCATCATTAATGTTTCCATCTTCTCTCCCTCTCCCTTTGTCTCTGAAATAAATAAAAATGTATTTTAAAAAGTTAAAAGAAGAAAGAAGTAGTACAGCAGGTGTTAGGGGACAGGGGTTAGTAACTGGATCACTCTACTTTCTCCCAACTATCAGTTTCTTTCTGGCTTCCCGTTCTTCCTTTCCCTAAGGAAATCTCATGATCGAGCACTTCCACTGGTTTTCACCACGATGACCGTTATTCCTTATTTCCTTCTGACCTTTCATCAAGCCTTCCCTGACAAACTTCAAGCACAAGGCTGTGGAGGAGGAAGACAGTTCCCAGAAAGGGGTAGGTTTACATGCTGAGCCTGAACTAGCAGGAAGGGAAGAGATTCCAAGGGAGGGAATAAGGAAGCAAGAACCTTCAAGAAATAGGTGAAAAGAGAATTAAAAGAGCAGATAAAGGAAGAATTGATACACATGGGAAGATGTAGGTGAGACAAAATGGAAGTTGAAAGAGTTATTGCCTGATGGTCTAAAATACTTCAGGAAAATAAAATTCAATGACATCGGCTAGGAGAGAGTGCTTAGAAAATTAAGAGGATTCACAGAACTACCAGACAACACTGAGGACCCACCTGAGGTTGGAAGCATAAATTTAGAGTGGATATAATCCAAAGTTATGACTCCTTCCACCTATGTGTAGTAGCCACATTATGGAAAAGAAGTAGTTTTAGGACTGGTCCAAGTTTACGAGTTTTGCTGAGCAGGTGTGATAGGAGGAAAAGGAGCATGGAAGAAAACAATGGGCAAGATGGAAAAGGACATTTCAGAAAGGAAACCAGAGGACAGTTGACAAAATGAGAGGCATTCTAACTTAGAAAAAAGGGAGAGCTATTAGATTAGAATTTAAGATTTCAAAACTGGAGCAGTAACATATCCTATGGTCATAGGAATGATGATAAAGTAGAGTAGAGAGGCATTTTGAGTTAAATTGTTGAATTTTTAAAAAATATATATATTGACTTTTTACAGAGAGAAAAGGAGAGATATAGAGAGTTAGAAACATCGATGAGAGAGAAACATCGATTCAGCTGCCTCTTGCACACTCCCTACTGGGGATGTGCCCGTAACCAAGGTACATGTGCTTGACCGGAATTGAACCTGGGATCCTTTAGTTTGCAGGCTGATGCTCCACCCACTGAGCTTCATGGTTAGGACAAATCGTTGAATTTTTAATCCATGGAACATTTACAGTGGCTACAAGGACATGGGTGACACCAACCATCTTGATATATTTTATACTCACAATATGAAGCCCCCTACACCATGCACTTTGCTAAAAATAAACCTATTTACACTTATCTTTAGTTTCCTATATCTCTACATACTCAAACATATATACACATATTAACACAGCAATTCCACCTAAAATACCCTCAATAAAGTTTCTTATCAAATTGATGATAACAGTTTCTCCATCATGTAATGCAATTCAACATTTAATACTTACCTGACTTTCTGGTTGTGGTGGTGGGAATGGTGTATACTCTTTCTTAACAGTTTTTTTCTTTGGTTCCTTGCGTTTATTCACATTTTTGTGCTTGAACTGTGGCAAAAATCTTTCCCAACTTTGTGATCTTAACTCAGAATCTTTTGCCAATTCTCTTTTAATCATTAAGGTCTTTAGTCATGCAATATACAACCAAGGTAAAAATGTTAATTTCAGAAGTCATACCTTTGTTGAATTTAGACACCATAAATAGCATTCTTATACATAGATCTTAGTCTCTTAGGTAGGATTAAACCAATTCCATAAAGAAAAAAATAAGTAATCTCGATTTTTAACCAAGCATAAGAAAATTAGATTAAGAAATTTCAAAATTATTAAAATAAGTTGAGATGAAAGAAAGACTAATTCAGCTCTTCAACTATTATTTCTTTAAACCTTAAAACTCAACTTAATAGCAGGGAGAATCCTTAATAATGTTCCCTGAAAGCAGGAAGGTTTCAGTAGCACCCAAAATGTCACAGGGGGGGAAAGCAAACCTTCTCATGATGGGACAAAACCAATATTCTCACATTTCCTCCACTCCATTTGAGTTTTATAGACATTGGAACACAAAAGGATACAAACCAGGCATTTGATGCATGACTAGCTCTTTTTATCTTTAATGTCCCAATGTAACTTTGTGCACACAGGGAAAACTGTTCTTTCATGTCAATTTAATATGAGACTTTTAAACTTAACTTCACCAAATTTAACTGGACTGTTCAACAAATACTCATTCTATATCCTATATAATAAAAGCCTAACATGCTAAGTGTCTGGTTGTTCGGTGACTGGTCTACTGTTCAACCAATCAAAGCATATTATGCTAATGATATGCTAAGACTGCTCAACTGCTCGCTTTGACATGTACTGACCACCAGGGGGCAAACACTCTCCCTGGTAGGTTAGCTTGCTGCTGGGGTCTGGCCAATTGGGACTGAGTGAGATGGGCCGGACATGCTGGGGAACCTTCCCTGTGGTCTCTTTCCAGCCCCAATCGTGCCCCAGGAGGGTCCCTAGCCTGGCCTGTGCCCTCTTACAATCCAGGACCCCTGGGGGATGTCAGAGAGCCGGTTTCTGCCCAATCTCACAAGCCACTTCCCTTGGGAGGGCGCCAGACGTAGGGCTCATAGCTGGCGAGTGCTGATTGGGTATGAGCCTGCAGCAGGTGCAGCGGGGCCAGGATGGGTGGGAGAGGCAGGTGGAGTTGGACTGTGGGTTTCAGCCTGATTCCCGTAAGCTGTGCATGAATTCATGCATTGGGCATCTAGTCATAAATAAAACAGCTCATTATAGCATGGTTATCTTTTCAAGAACCGTCATAAACTTTGTGCACACAGGGATATAACATCTCTCTCAAAAGGCTTATAAAACAGGTAAAGTAGAGCTATTTTGGATAAGCTAAATAATTTGAGTATTAAGTCCTCTCCTCTCCCAAAGGTTTTAATGCAATCTAAAATATCCAAGGCTTTATTTAATAGAAAAAGGCAAAATTCTGAAAGAGCAAATCTTTAAACATAAAGATGGGCTCACAACTTAAGAAAACAGGATTGATATAATCCACGACAAATTCTGTGAAGCCTTTCTTGTATCAGAACTATATAATAGACTAGGGACCCAGTGCACGAATTTATGCACCTTGAAAGGAATTATGGGCCGTGAGGTTGCCATGGGCATAGGGGTGGGTCTTGGCCCATCCCCCATGTCCCCACCTGGCCACTCCTACCACAGCCCTGTGTCCTGTCTTCTGCAACCCTTCTTGCACCCATTGATAGCGTGGAGCAATTGGGGCCAGTGCTAGCAGTGGGTGTGAGTGGGGCCAGTGCTGCCAGTGGGTGCGAGCAGTGGTTGTTGCCCCAATCTCCCCTCAGCAGCAGGGGGAGATGGAGAAGCCCTCAGGGACAATTGGGGCTGGCAGCTGCCACTTGCACCCGCTGAGTGACTGTGATTGGTGCTGGGTGCGAGCAGCAGCTCCAGTGCCAGCTGTGGGTGTGAGCAGGGCTGTCACTGGCAGGGGGTGTGAGCGGGGCTGGTGCTCGTAGTGGGTGCAAGTGGTGGCTACTGGCTCTGATCACTCCTCAGGAGCAGGGGGAGGTGGAGAAGCAACTGCCATTCGCACCTGCTAATGGTGCCACGGAAATCCGGGTTGGTGGTGGCTTAGGTGCTGGCAGTGGGTGCAAGTGGGGCCAGCACCGGCAGCAGGTACGAGTGCCCTGCAGGACCGAGGTGCACAGGAGTGAAGAATTTTCAGTAACCACCAGACGCTTGTCCTGATGACAGCAACAAGCATCCACCTTGGTCTGGTGCCCCTGCTCAACTGCTCTACCATCCCATTGCGGCCGATACCTGTCATGTTCTGCGCTCTGCCACCTACTGCCAACACCAACCATGTTCAGTGTGTACCCCCTGGTCGTCAGCACACATCAGAGCAACTAGTCATTCAGCTGTTCCGCCGTTTGGCCTATTTACATGTTAGGGTTTTATATATATAGATTACAGTGTCCCTGTCAATACTGGACTCCACAGAAACCCAAGCTTTTAAGGAAGTAACTTGAAGATTGGGTAGAGTTGAGTGGATTGAATTCTACCTCTAATTTACCCAAAATATCTCTACTTTATCTGTTTTGTCCATTCAACTTTTATAAAAAATTTAATTTCAAGAAAGTTTTCTGTAGCTAAAAGAAGTCTGACAACCACTGTTACACACATATATAATTAACACTCACTTTAATATTATAAATTGGGTGAATATTCTTCATAGTATCTAGGACTACTTTTCGAACCTGAAATTTGCAAAGAAAAACGAATTAGTCATTTATAAATATCTTAATGAACCAGGTAGAAAGGAATTACTATTATTGCAAAATATCCTACAAACAAGACAATGACTGCCAAATTGAATAGCTCCTTCAATGGCTCTTCGAGGCTACTAGATCTTTCATAATAGTTAACCCTGGGTACAGTGACGTTACTCAATTGTACTGTGAAAACGTGACATATTGAACAAGTATAACACTTTGCAACTGTAATTTGGGGGGAGATGGATTCAGAGTCAGAAAATGTGGGCTCAAATAATGGGACTGCCACTTTATTTGGGAAAAGACACTTAATTTTCCTGTTCCAGCTTTCTCATTTGCCATGTGGAAATGAAGACACCTCAGGGTCTGTGGTAAGAACTAAATAACATATTTACACTTTGAGATTTACAAAGCATTCAATGTATTTAAGTTATTATTGCCCCATGAGAAAAGGGTAGATCATGTCTAAGAATGAGGTCCAAGAAAGTTCTTTTAAAGGCCCTGGAAAGGAAGAAGCAAGACCTCACAGACAGATCCAGATAACAGTATCAAAGGGAGTCAACTGGAACAGTATCTGTTCAACAGAGTTCCTCATAACAAGTTAAAATAAATGTTCATGAAAACATTAAAGTCAAACAAAAGAAAATGTATCATAAAGGAAAATTTGAGTTTGACCTCGACTAACTGTATATATTTCTGCAAAAAACAACATCCATTCAATTCCCTAATATTCAAGCACATGTAACTAAATCATGTTTCTCATATGACTAAGAGCTTAAATACCCATTTAAAATTTGTAGTGGAAGGAGCGAAGGTGTGAAGACCTAATTGAGATGTGTGTAACTGTCAAAGGTTGGTCATAATCTGTTAATGTCTAGGAGCAATGACTCCCTCAAATTCCATGAAGTACAAAATATTTACTAATGGAAAATCAAACAAAGCACATCCTAAAGCAATACAATAATCATAAAACCATATATTGTAACCAAATTATTTAATTTGTTCTCTGCTGAAAATTAACTAAAGATATTAAGTCTCACCTCTTTTAAGCCATTAAAAGGTCCAATGGCTGAAACCGTGTTTCCCTGAACCATAATGTAACAGTTTGTTAAGAGTTCCAATGCCTATATCAAAGAACAGTAAGTTGAAATTCAGTTGAAATACACTGAAAAACTAATGACAAAAAAAGATACTTATTTTCTACCGGTAAAAAGTACCTTTAATGTAGATCCTTTGGGACCAATAAGTCGTTGTCTTCTTTTTACAAATCTTTCTTTATTTCTTACTAAAGAACCTATTTTAATGATGTCACATGCAATATCATCCTGAAGAATTCGTACTGCCTTTTGAAAAAATAAAGAAAATATTCCACCAATATTCTTTACAAATACATTTCTTTTCAAAGTCCACACTGATATCTAAGCAGAATATGGAAACTCTATGGAAGGGGGGGAAAAAGGAGGAAGGGAGGGAGGGAGGGAGGGAGGGAGGGAGGAACGGGTGGGTGGATACAGTGCTGTGCTATATCTCTAATGGCACAAAGAAAGCAAAATCTCTGTAACTGTAAACTTACCTGTTCAAATGAAACACTCCTTGCTAACAGTTTTATTAGGTCTCTGGCCCTAATGATGATGTATGGGTCAAAAGTCTTCTTTGTTGTACAAACAGTCATGCTGCCCTCGATCAGGTCCAGGGTTGCATTAACATGCTACAGAAAGGAAAGAGCAAGCAAGCTGTATAAAAATGAATTCTGTTTTAGATACTTATATAACCTATCCTAATCTAAGTAGTAATTACTAGGAATTAATCTCTCTAAAATTCTATCAACTCATCCTTGAAGAAGCTGGATAGTTAATATAAAGAATGCTTGATTACTTTCATACTTTAAAGAATATAGAAACTAATGCAACTGAAACTATTTATACTTACTGGAGTTTAGAATACTTTGTACTTACTGGAATAAAGATAATCTCTAGTTTAAAAAATATATTATCAATCCAAATGAGGCCATACTTATACTCACATGCTTTTTTCTAACGTATAAGCATATTCTGAAGAATATTTAAACATAGTGAGTGATGAACTATTCACATAAGACTGGGTCTGTATGAGTTTATGATAGAGAGAGACCGACCAGATGCAGATAGCTATGAAACATTGCTTGCAGTTTGCCGAGTCACCCTCATACTCAATGGGCACAAATGAGAAATGAGTCCAGAGCAGTCCCTCAGTTTGAGAAATATATTTCATGTTACAACCTAGTACACATACATATCCTATATAATAAAAGCTTAATATGCTAAGTGTCTGGTCTACGGGTCAGCTGTTCAACCAATCAAAGTGTAATATGCTAAAGGCCACTCAACCACTCACTATGACGTGCAGTGACAACCAGGGGGCAGACACTCCAACTGATAGGTTAGCTTACTGCTGGGATCCTGCCAATTGGAACAGAGCAAGTCAGGTCAGACATGCCCTGGAGTCCTCCCATAGCCCATTCCTGGCTGGCCAACTTCCCATGTCCCTTCCTGGCCCTTCCTGTGCACCGGTGGGGGCCCTCGGTCTGGCCTACGGGACTCCTTGGGAGATGTTGGAGAGCCAGTGTAAGCCCGATCCCGTAGGCCAGGCCGAGGGACCGGATTGGTGCACAAATTCGTAAAGTGAATCAAAAGCTTCATAAAATCATCCTTACCACATGTGACACATTCATTTTTTAAAGACTCCTTATATCCACTAAACTGACTTCTGGATCCACTAATGGATTTCAAGCCACATTTGAAAAACAAAAACAAATATACAACTCTAGGAGTATGGCAGCAGCAGCAACAAACAGGAAAAAGATGGCACATTCACATCTTACATTTAAAATGAAAATTAATGAATAATGGAAACTCTACGGATGGAAGGAGGGAGGGAGGGAAGAAGGGAAGGAGGGAAAAATAAGCAATTAAATAGAAACATGCCTAACTCAAACTGTGCAGGTTTGTGACAATCACCATAGTACAGAATAGGCATTCTGAAATGTGCGAGTTCACAGATGAGTTTCAGACAATCCATCAAAACCCTACAATTTTAAAGATATGTGTATTTTTCAGCAATCTATTATTCACAAAATTAAAAACACAAGTATTACAAGAATAAAGCTTATGTAGGTTTTTTAAAATACCAAAGGAACCAAATTAGTCAATTATGTTGGCACATTAAAAAAATCCACAAGCACATGCACATTTACTTAAAAGTTAAGGTAAAGGCAGGAGCAAAATCTCAAAGAAATATATAAAATATGCATACATGTTCATTCAAGGCTTTTTGAACCAACGGCCAGCACTCTTTCAAGTAAGCTTCTCTATATTTTGGGAACAAAGTTGCAAAACTGCTTTCCTCCAAGAGTCCTCTGGGATTGTCCTCTTTGGAAAAAGCTGGTTCCTTCCAACCATCAGGAACAGTGAGGAGTTCTGATTCATCTACAGGAAAAAACAAAATGAAACACACATCAGATTTTAGCCTACCTTTGGACATTTATATGCTGAGTAGGGTCTCTAGGTCTGGCTGGCAACCAGCCCAATAGGCTGATTTCGGCTGCCGGCGGGGGGCCTTCCTTCATTCCACACCACCCCCTGGTGGTCAACGACATCATAGCGAGCAATCGAATCCCCGAGGGGACACTTTGCATATTAATCTTTTATATATAGACTAGAGGCCAGGTGCACAAAATTTGTGCACAGGGCCAGGGGGAGGGGAGTGTCCCTCAGCCCAGCCTGCACCCTCTCTAATCTGGGACCCCTCGGTTAAACCGGCAGTCAGACATCCCTCTAACAATCCAGGACTGCTGGCTCCCAACTGCTTGCCTGCCTGCCTTCCTGATTGCCCCTAACCGTTTCTGCCTGCCAGCCTGATCACCCCCTAACCCAGTGGTGGGCAAACTTTTTGACTCAAGGGCCACAATGGGTTCTTAAACTGGACCGGAGGGCCGGAACAAAAGCATGGATGGAGTGTTTGTGTGAACTACTATAAATTCAAAGTAAACATTATTACATAAAAGGGTACGGTCTTTTTTATTTTTATTTATTTCAATAGTTTTATTCATTTCAAACATTTTAACAAGAATGTAAACACTAATTATTATAATTTGAAACTTCAAAAAATGGAGGAATCATAGCACAATAGCATACCTTATATTGAAGATGGCAAAAGCAAAATAAAATTGTCTAACAAAGGAAAGGTACAAAAGCCTTTCAAATTAAACCCTCCGCTCTTTCGGCTCCGAGGGCCGTAGTTTGCCCACGGCTGCCCTAACCACTCCTATGCCAGCCTGAGTGATGTCTAACTGCTCCCCTGCCAGCCTGTTTGTCCCCAACTTCCCTCCTCTGCCAGCCTGGTCACCCCTAACTACCCTCCCCTGCAGGGTTGATCGCCTCCAACTGCCCTCCCTTTCAGGTCTGGTGCCTCTCAACTGCCCTCCCCTGCTGGCCATCTTGTGTCCATGTGGGGGTAGACATCTTTGACCACATGGGGGCAGCCATATTGCATGTTGGAGTGACGGTCAATCTGCATATTACTCTTTTATTAGATAGGATAGAGGCCTGGTGCATGGGTGGGGACCAGCTGAGAAGATAAGGGTTGAGGCTGGGATCAGCCCTCTCCCATTGACTGGGTGCTGTCCGGGAACACCTCTCTGGCGTTGGTGAGAGGTGCCTCTAACAGCACCACCTGCACACACTCCATACTTCAAGGATTCCAATCCCATGTACATAACCTAGAGAAACTCTTGAACATGTAAAGCTAGAGATACGCACAAACATATCTAGAGCAGCACTGTTTATGACAGCAAACAATGGGAACAATGCAAATGTCCATCAATGGTAGAATGAAAATATAAATTAGCATATATTCATACAAGTGAACATCATAGTAGAGAAAAATACAGCTTCCAGTATTGTCCTGACTAAATAACAAAAACAAAGTTAAGCCTAAGATGCAGGACACAGAACCACGCCTATAGTCCTCTCCTATTCCCATAAAATTAAAAAAAAAAAAATAGGCAAAAGTAAACTGCTTTGTGCACAGTTGGTAAAGATTATGAAGAAAAAGAACAGAATGATCAGCATGATTTAGGTCAGTTACTTCATGTCTCAAAGAGAGTGTGTTCCGAGAGGAGCTTGTTTGTAGGAGGTTTTTTAGTTTCACAATGTTTTATTCTGCTCACTGGTCCGAGCGCACCTTTCTCACGTGCTGGCTTTATTCTCTAAGATGTACCTGTACCATCCTCTACTATGTACACTCGTAATTAAAAAAAAACAACGGAGCACCGTTTATACCTTCCGAAGGCTTTCAGAATGAGAGCTCGAGTTTTTTTTTTTTTTTTTTTTAAATATATTTTATTGATTTTTCACAGAGAGGAAGAGAGAGGGATAGTTAGAAACATCGATGAGAGAGAATCATCGATCAGCTGGGGATGTGCCTGCAACCAAGGTACATGCCCTTGACCGGAATCGAACCCGGGACCTTTCAGTCCGCAGGCTGACGCTCTATCCACTGAGCCAAACCGGTTCTGGCAGAGCTCGAGGTTTTTAACACTTCCATTAAGAATGGTTTCTGAGGTCCTGGGCTCTAGCCTCTCTTCCTGTCATCCATACTGACGAACATGGATAAAAGCAGAATAAAACAAGACAGCAATTTAAAGGCAGGGCAGTCTACAGAGAAGGAGCCGTGTCATCTAATATTTTAACCATTTGATAAACAATAATAATAAATGATGTTTTTGTTTTGTTTTGTTTTTTTTAGGAACTCACACTAGCATTCAGAACGCGCCAGACCCCTCCCCTTATCCCGGTCTCCCTCCTACATTCCCAGCCTTCACTCAAGCAACCACCCCCTCCTCCACCGCGTCCCTCATCTGGCAGCTACTTCCGCCCATCGCCGCAAGGCAAAGGCTCTGCAACGCCCTCCAAATTGCCTTAATAATTAATAATACCACTTTACGGAAAACGAATTCGGCAACACTTTCATCCTGGGAGCCTTTAGCAAAAGCGATTAGTTAGGAACACGTGACCGGCACCATATCCGCCAGACGGCTTCGCAGGCCCCGGCCCCAAACCCTAAAAACCAGCTCTTACAGGCACTCAGTTGCAGAGAAATTGAGGCGGCGTTACACGATCGCAACCAAACCTCCCAACCCAGGCTTCGGCGCTCACACCACCTCACCTCGGTTCTCCTGCTTCTGCTTCTGGTTACGAAACCCACTTTTCCCGGCCGCGGGGGCCGGCCCGTTCGCTTTGGAGGTCGCCATGTTCGACACGCTCCAGTTATCACCGGAAGTGGAACGGTCCTTTAATCCTTCCGGCTAGAGTCCCCGCTCTCAAAATGAGTTCCGCAGAACCCCGACGAGGAGATCTGCGCAGTCTCCGTGCGCGCCTACGCTAGAACCCGCGGGTTTGTGTCACCCGCAGGGCGGCTTTCACGCAGCCCCGGGGTTCTTTCCCAGGATGCAGTGCAGCCACGGAGTTTGGCTGCATGCTGGGAATTGTAGTTTAGCTTTGTAGGCAAGTTGGAGACGGGTTTGTAATTTTCCCAGGGCCTCAGAGTCTAATCCGGGCTGACCCACTCTAAAGGTTTGGCCGCAGAGTGCAGCCTTTCACTAAAGTCACTCTTTGGTAAATATTTATATGATAGTCAAATATGTGGTAGACGCTGGGAGAAGGTACTAATATGAGAAATATGGTTCTCAATGGCAAGAGGTGACAGTAATAGCTACCATTTACTGTGAGATTACTTTGTGCAAAGTACTTTATGTGTATTGTTTCTAATCTTTAAAACAAGACCAAAATTATACATTGAGAAAACCAAGGTTTAAATAAAAACCCATAAGACTTAATAATTTTTTGGAAGATTAGTTTTCAAAGTCCTTGTTTCTGATGGTGATTTTCTAGGGTATTGGCATTTCTTTTTTCTAAGCCAGAAGGATAGCAATTAAGCATTACTTCTGAAGTATTTCACTTACCCTAAGATTTCCCAAAATGAGTAACTGGCTCCCCTTACACTGCCTATTAGCTGACTTCAAGGTGTGAGGTTCACCACCACTACAAATCTCTACACTTCTGGGAATCTAAAAGTTCTTAGACTCGCTAAAGATAACACTAATTTTGATGATTGTTTTTATTGCTTGCTATTTAAAGTTTATTTTGCAGAATAGAAAAAGTTTGATAGCTTGAATTCCTCACATCAATGAAATGGGAAACAATTATCTGAAACCTATCCTTGTGCATTTTCTAGAAAGGATTCTTATGAGGTACATGTAGAAGAGAGACTGTTACCTAAGAGAGAAGATCTCAAGATTATGTTAAGATTTTTTGCTGTTATCCTATGTGTCTTATAAATGACAGGCAATGATTTCATCTCTGTATTCTTACAACCTGCTACAAAATGTTGACAAATTCCTGTAACAGAACAAGTAACAGATGAAAATTATAAGGTGAGAAGCAATCCTTCAATGTTCCCAGAAAACCTAGGAAGCAGGTTTTTATTACCCTTATTTAAGGAACTCAGTCACTAATAAATAGTGAGTTAGACTTCAAGTCTAGGCAGTCTGACCATCAGTAGCTCTGTTGCAGGGAGGGCTGGGTCTTCAGCCTCATTGCTTTTGGACTTGAGCTGCATCAGCCGCCACCTTTCTCTGTGTCTTCAGCCTGCTGGCCCGCCCTGAAGATTTTGGACCTTTCAGGGCTCCATAATCACATGGCTATTGTATAAATACTTTGGAGAACCCTGTCTAATACAGCAATTTATAGTAGAGTAAATACAATAGCGAATAAACATATTACACTTAATCTTATTACTGTCAGAAAAGCATATAGATATCATTTTTCAGCCACCAGATCGGCAAAAAAATAAATAAAAAATATTTTAAATGATATTGTGTTGGAGGAGAGGGCAGTCTTATACAGGCTGATAGAAATGTCAACTGTTACTGCCTTCTTGCAAAGCAACCTATCAATAAAAATATATACATATTCTTCCATAGTAATTTCCCTCTGGGGAAATTGTCGACTAGAAATAAAGCACCATTCCATTAGGAAGAATGTACAATTGTGTTGATTATGGTCTTGTATAGAAGTAGTTCAGTGAAAGGTAGTTTGGAGTCACACTGACCAGTGTAGTGCCTACTAGCTGTATAGGCTCGGGCAAGTTTCTTACTCACTCCTGTTCAGTTTCCTACAATGAAGAGAATAACCTTAACTCGGTGACTTTATACATGTCAAGTGCTGAAGAAGTGCTTTGCATATGAAACACACTCAATAAGTATTAGCTATTATTTACTTAGAGTGGCAAAAAATAAAAACAACTTAACTATCAATTAAAGATAAGTAAATTCACGTTACCTTCATAACCATGAGGTAGTATGCAACCGTTCATAAGAATTAATTAAATATATGTGGAGAACCCAGCCGGTGTGACTCAGTGATTGAGCATCAGCCTATGAACCAGGAGGTTATAGTTTTGATTCGCAGTCATGCTGGGTTGTGGGCTCAATTCCCAATGGGGGCATCCAGGAGGCAGCTGATCAATGATTCTCTCTCATGATGATTTTTTCTCTCTCTCTTCCTCTCTGAAATCAATAAAAATATTTTTAAAAATGTATATGTGTGTGAAGAGTTTATCCAGGGCCATTGAATGATAAAAATTAGATACAGAAAGATGGGATAATTATATGTAATTATAATTATACTATACAATAAAAGCTTAATATGCTAAGTGCCCAGTTGTCCATTCACCAATCAAAGTGTAATATGCTAATGCCGCTCAACCACTCACTGTGAGATGCATGACCACCAGGAGGAAGACGCTCCGACCAGTAGGTTAGCTTGCTGCTGGGGTCCACAGCCAATTGGGACTAGTGAGATCCGGCCAGACACCTTCTAGAGCCCTCCTGCAATTCCTCCCTGGCTGGCCAACTTCCCGAATCCGTCCCCGGCCCTGATCATGCACCAGTGGGGTCTCTCAGCCTGGCCTACACCCTCTTGCAATCCAGAGAGCCAGTTTTGGCCCTATCCCACAGGCCAGGCAGAGGGTCCCCACTGATGCATGGATTCGTGCACTGGGCCCTTCGTATTAAAATAATTAGATTAAAATCATGTATACATGTACAGTTCTATTTTTATAAACAAATCAATATTTCATTCAACTATTTATTCAGAATCTGTAATGTTTCAGGTACTGTTCTATGTGTTGGACATAATAATTATAATTATTGTTTTACTTTACACATTACTAATATATATATGAATATATGTGTATGATTTTATAATAGAAAATTATTTGGATATATATTAAGCTTTCAAGGCTGTTTGTCTTAGAGATGAAGGTAATTATAAAAAAGAAAGGAAGTAGGGAAAAAGACTAAGCACATTAGGTATTCATGATAAAACATCAGGCTTATGACCCTGTTTATGTAAAACTCTGTGTGTGTGTGTGTGTGTGTGCACGTGCATGCACACAAGTTTCATGGCCAATAATCTAGATACCAAGAAATAAATAGTCCAACCTAAGAAGGAATAGACAAGAGCTTCTCAAAACACTCAGATTTCTGAATTTTAATGCCAAACCAATGGGAATGGATAGAATCTTAACCTCCCACTTCAGCACACACCCTTACCTCTGGAGTCTGCTTGTCATGTTCCCTTTCCATTCTTCGTTTGTCAAGTACAAAATAAAGAATATAATATACAATTGCATAAGTGTGAGCTCAGCATAACGGAGTACCAACTGGGTGAGGTGTTGGCAGGAGTCATGCCATCTCCATGTCTGTACAGTTTTTTCCAGAGCCACTGAGAAGGCCTGGGAGCCAACAGGACTCCACTTTAAGAACACAGGGCAGGGTTCATACCTGGGGTTCACTCTGACCAGTATGTGATTCTGGGCATGGCATGAATCTCTAGAGGCCTTCCCCTTTACTACTCATGGGCTCTGTGTCCTCAGGTTCTGGCTGACACTTCTTATTGTAAACCTCTCCCCCACCTTGAGTGAAGACTGGTTTAAGTGATTCTAGAGAAACAGAAAAATTACCCAATATCATTTCTAAAATGTGTTTAAAAAGTCAATGCTGAACCAGTTGGTCAGGAAGACCTGTTTTCTCTCTAGAACTCTCTCTCAGACCTGTCAACCTGGGAAACAGCTTCTATGCTATGAGTTGCTATCAGGTGAGAACCAGGTGGCCTCAATCTGAGTCAGACCAGAAGACAGAGGGTCAGGTCTCCAATCCACACTGAAGCCCTGAGGGAGCTGAGGCCCTGAGTGAAGCACAGCTGAGACCACTGCTTCAGAAGCAGAGACACTGGCAGCAGCCTGTACTGAGCCGGGCTGGGTTTCTCGTCCAAAGAAACGGTGAGAGAATAGGTGCTTGTAAGTGAAGACACTAAGTGTAGGGTAGTGTTTTCACACAGCAGTAGATTAGTATGTGGCTGTACCCACTCTGGACTCTAACCCTACTCACCTCTGTCTACCCGCTTTCTGTTTCCAAGCTCCCTGCATCCACAGTGGCCCGCTTTCTGATTTTATCTCTGTCCAATCACATTGGAGATGTCACCTCTTCATCCATCATGCAAAGATGTCTCCCAGAAGTGGGAAGTGACATATCTAGGTTTATTTTAAACATTGAATTCTTCCACACAGAGCAGAAAACCCGGAAGAATGCAGGCACAGACAAGAGGGTGATTCTTGCCATTGTCATGGGAGAGAACTCTGGATATGGACGGTCTTTGCTGAGCATTGACTGCCAATCCCAGCAGGGGGCCATCATCTGTTTTCTGCCTCCGCACATACCAGCCTGTGCCCATAGGCAAGGCTGTGTCTTGGTGCCGGTGGCTGCTGGAGGAGCAGCTGAACCATTTCTACATTTCAGATTGTGCTGCAGGACCACGTAACTCCCTAAAGTTTTTAGAACCCACTAGGTATGATTGCCAATACCATTGCTGGGTGGGTGTTGAGCTAGGAGAGACTGTCCTTTTTACGTTTCCATATAGAAAACAGGAGTTCTTCCACCACGTGGTGTCTCCATGTCTAGGACACCCATGAGTTCTGCATTTTCCCTCTGATGTGGGGAGATCATGGACAATGCATGGGAAAGGACTTCATGGGCCAGATCTGCAAGGGCACACACGAGTGTCTTTTCTGTTGCTTTGGAAACAAACAACACTGTCATGTGGCCACAAGTGAAGCTGGGAAAGGTAGTCCAGTTGTGGAGAGGAAGAAAGTGAGTTTTGATGAAGAGATAAAGTTTACTGCCACAGGGAGCGACTTATTCAGATTTTTAGTGTTTTTTTATTTTTTAGTATGTTTTATTTATTTTAAAATGTTTACCTCCCACTTCAGCACACACCCTTGTTTTATTTATTTAAACATTTAAAATGTTTAAATAAATAAAACTACTAAATATGTATGTTTTACAAAATATTTGTAAAATATGCAAAATATATTTTACAAATATACAAAATAATAATTGATTTTAGAGAGAGAGGAATGGAGAAGAATAAAGAGATAGAAATATTGATGAGACAAAAACATCATAGTCTGCCTGCTGCATGCCTGGAACTGGGGATCAAGCCTGAAACCCGGGCTGCCCGGGAATAGAACCAGTGACCTCTTGGTTCATGGGTCGACACTCAACCATTGAGCAACACTAGCTGGGAAGAAACTCAGCATTTTTTAGAATTAGGAGTGAGTATTTTCTGTATGCCAAGCACCATATCAGGGGCTGGAGTGAGATTTGACTGAGAAGCAGTTGGCCTGGGAGAAGCTCCATATGGAATGAAGATGGTTAGACCTGGTGTGAAAGGCCGGGCAACCCGGGAGGAGATGATTGAGTGGAAGGGCTCGGTGAGCTCAGTGAAAATTTCTGGCTTTAGAAAGTAAGTCCACATTAAAAAAAAAAAAAAAAAAGCGATATATGATGGCTGAAGGAAGATGACATCACTAACATCAAAAGCAAATCACTCCTGTATAAGATTTTAGAATGGATACTATGCAGCAACGAAACATATATTTTGAAAAAAAAATTAATAGGGATGAGATAACTGCTTATATAAATTAAAAGAGCTCACCAGGCATATATGCTGATCATATTAAAAAACTTTTTTTGTGAACTTAGATGGCATTATACAGCTACTGAGTTGTAATCTTCCAATTTAAAAACTATATTTTCCTGTTGATATGGTTGAGAGGATTTCATACATACGTTTTGGATATTATAATACATGTTACCAATACATTTTTTTTAATGCAAGCATATCCTAGTAGTGCATGGAGGCAGACAGGTCGTTCCCAACACTTTCTCTACTGCTGTGGTGGGACCCTGGGTGTGACTAAGGTGCCTAGTACTCCCTGAAATACTGCACTGGGAACTGGTCTCTGTTTTTAGAACGAGAAATGTCAAGACAATGACTTGCACTGGCCCTCATCCATAAACATTGAACCTTAGAGAACTTAACGCGGTTTAAAGGCAAGCCTGAAACATGTCTCAGTGTGGTGCTGACTTTCACTGCTGAGAAAACCCCCGAGCCTTGCAACTCTCATGTCATTTTCCACTGGGCCACCAGGGGACAGTGTGTGTCTGCTTGGGACAGTGACACTGTTCTGGCTTTACGTTTCCTATGTTAACTGGCCTCCAGAACGTGTTTTCTCACCTCAGAATACTTCTTGAAGGAATATCTACTTGTTTTTCTTACTCAATTTTGTTTGGAAGCTAATGAAAATCCACTACCAGTAGCAAATATATGTTGAGCCACTGAAAGGAAAATGTCCCTTGTGACAAAAGTAGACACTAAAAATGACGTGTGCAACTTCTGTTTGTGTCCACCTCTGTTTTTTGTCTTCATCCCTCTTGCCATGTGTAAACCTTTGGGGAAAAAAAGCGACCCTTTGTGTGATGTATTAGAGGTAGTTGTCCATCCTGCGGCCCTTTTCTATGATATGAATCTTTCAGTAGCAAGTGGTTCACTCATACGATTGTGAAAATGTCATTAAAACTCCGAGGGACATGATAAATTTGTTGGATAGTAAATCTCAGGGGGGAGTTTGAGCAAGTTTCATCGTGGTTATGGTAGTTTCCATACTGTCCACTACGCTCCAAGCATTGAGTTAGTTTTGCCCTGGAGAATATGAATTGAGTCCTTGGTTTTCTAAAAAATAGCATTAGGGCCAGAAGAGTGAAAAATGGTTATAATTGTGAAAGGAAAATAACTTTAATAAATCAACATCCTGCCTACAGCAGGTCTCCATTCTGTGCAATATTTTCACCACTCAGCCAGCTGAGAGCAGACTGAACACCTTGGTTCTGGAATATTTCAGGCCCCCGAGCCCAGCACTTGAGAGTGAAGACGTGGCACATACCATACAGTGAGTCAACTGGGGGCACAGGGTCACAGGTTGAGAATGTGTGTGAAATTTAGACACCCCGGAGTTGCTCAGATGTGAGGTCATAAAGATAAGGCTCTTTGTCCTCTGCCAGGCTCTTTACAAACACTGTCCTTCCCAGTGCACCTGGGTTTCCTCAAATCCCCTCTACTTTGCCTTCCCTTGCTTACTCAGCCTCCCTGATCATCCTGATATGTAGTTATTTTCTTTAGCTCTAAAGGTGCACCCTTGATCCCTTTGAAAAGCCCACTGTGTCTGCCACCTCTGGTTGGCCTGTTGTCACCATGCCCATGGTTCTAACACTGTTGTGATTGCTGAGTCATCCACAACTCTAGGAAAGAGACAGGCCCTGCTCTCTGACAGTGCACACACACACACACAAAATGTTGGCTCAGACATCCACTAAAGTGGGAAGAGACAGGACACATTCAGGGCCTTGTAGGCGCATTGGAACAGACAAACAGCCCATCAGCAATCCCCATTTCCACTCTGTAAGCCCTGTCCTGGGATGTGATTCAGACAGGACCACCAGGTTTGTACCGTACAGCAGTCTGATCTTGCTCAGGACGGGCCCTCCTTCATGTCTCTCCTCCTGGCACACGAAGGGGATTCCAAGAGCTGCCCAAACAGTGCTCACAGAAGTAGGGTGACTGCATTGGCCTGACCTTGGTTGCCTACCATTTCCGTAGCGAATCTCCTAAAAATTGTCCAGGTATTTTGAGGATGAGAATCCAGCTAAAGTCTACAGCATCTGAGAAGGGTTTCATGTTGGGCTTGTCAACTAGTAATTTGTGAAACAGCAAATAAAGAAAATCTTTTGTTCTCTAGTCTCTTGCCAAGTGAGTTGGCTATGGGGAAGTTTCTAGAACAGCCGTGGGCAAACTATGGCCTGCAGTCTGGATCCAGCCCATTCGGCTGTTCTATCCGGCCCACGGTTCTATCCGGCCTTGCTCTCCTCTCCGCTCCTTCACCAGCAGCCCAAGATGAGAGTGCCAGCATGGTCAGGTTGCTTTTGTTCCGGCCCTCCGGTCCAGTTTAAGAACCCATTGTGGCCCTCAAGTCAAAAAGTTTGCCTACCCCTGATCTAGAATGTCGGTACCTGGAAACAAGAGTTCCAAGTTCTGTTGGGGCCAGTTACCAAGACAGTGACTTTACTTCCTGAAGTTTCTTTCTTCAAGCATCTCCTCAAGTCACAGGTTTCCAAATAGTTCTTTTGGCTCCTGACTTCTAAACCCTCTTGTTTATGCAAAACCATATTTTTAAAGTGTCACCAACATTCTTTCCTCTCTCCACAGCTGACTGGGAAGTTGCTGTGCAGTGAGGAACCCCACTTTGAAACAAACTGGGGGTGTTCAGACTCACTCCCTGCATTCTAACCTTTTCTGGATGCTGAATAAGCCATTGTGCTTCGCATGGCCTGTCTGTCTCCTGTCTGCACAATGGAGGTTACTCTAGCAAGCCCTCCCTACGGATGTCCACAATCATACATGGGGTATTACTTATAAAATTTGAAAAGTGCTATCAAATGTATGTAGTACTTCCAACTTCTATGTTCTTCTCATTACTTCCTGTGTATGCCCTCTTCAGATCCTGCCCCCAGTCCTTACTGCAAGTGTGCGTGTGCGTGTGCGTGTGCGTGTGCGTGTGCGTGTGCGTGTGCGTGTGTGTGTGTGTGTGTGTTTCCAGGCCAATGATCTGCATTCCCAGAAAATAATGGCTTACACAATAAGGAATAGACAAGAGCTTCCCCAAATATTTGGATTTCTGACTTTTAATGCCAAAACTTTAGGAACAGATAGAGCCTTAACCTGTCAGGTCTGAACACCCTGACCTCTGGGGTCTGCTTGCCATTTACCCTGTACAGTCCCAGTTCCTTGTGGGCCTGTTTCCCAAACATTAAATAAGGATTGAAATTCAGAACTGCATACGTGTGAGCTCAGCATAAAAAACGTTCCAACGGCATCCACACGGGGTGAGGTGTTGGCAGGGGTCATGCCATCTCCGTGTCTGTACATGGTCACAGCAGCACAGCCTCTCCCGGAGCCCCTGAGAAGACCCGGGGCCACCAAAGCACCGCTTGGCGAACACAGAGAGGGCTCATACCTGGCTCTGCATCTGACCCGTCTGTGGTTCTGGGCAAGGCACGGACCGCCTGGGGCCTTCCCCTGGTCTCCTCGGCGGCTCTGATGGTCTCCAAGTTCTTGTTGGCACACCCTCTGTTAATCTTTCCTCTCATCCTCAAAGTCTATAGCCATTTTCCAGGGGGTCCGCTGATGTAACACGAGGTGACCAGTGCCAGGCCGATGCAGGCCATGCTGCCTCTGTGAGCTCTTCCTACAGAAGCTCTTCTCTGTGCCAGCAAGAGGGGCATGAAGAGAGGGTCTGCTCCATGTTCGAACAGGTTGCTGTGCGATACATAACCTGGTGGTCCTGTCAGATCACGTGCCCGGACAGGGCTTGCAAGGTTAAAGTGGGGGTTACTGAAGGGCATCTTATGTGTGCAAAAGCACCTATGAGACCCTGAAGTTGTCATGTCTCTTTCCTGTTTGGTAGAGGCCTGGGCTGGTGTGTGTGTGTGTGTGTGTGTGTGTGTGTGTGTCTTCGTCATCAGAGAGCAGAGCCTGTCTCTTACCTGGAGTGTAGGTGCCTCAGTAATAACTTCAGTGCTGTGTACGTGAGCGTGGTGACAGTAGGCCGATGAGAGATGCAGACACAGTGGGGTCATCAAGGGGATGAGAGGTATACCCTTGGATCTAAAAAAATAACCACTTATCAGGAAGGCCAGAGTAAGCAAAAGTAGGCAAAGCAGGTGGTGATTCTGGGAAAATCCCGGGAACAAGTTTGTTTTGCTTAGCGGTGCATCAGGAAGGATAACACTTCTACATTATTGCGTCAAACCCATGCTCATGTATTATTTTGATGGAAGTATTTTAAGAAAAAAATGCTATTACAATACTACTGGTACTCTATAAATATACAACTGAAACTTCAAACTGGTAGTCAATAGATGGCTTTTGTTTGGCCTCCACTGTGTTGTTTAAATAGCCAATGTTGTAAAAAATGAAATATTTTGCATTAAAGTCCTATTTAAAAAAATTTTTTTTCTGAAAAATCAGAAAATTTGACAGCAACAAGCCCTCATTTGCATATGATAACAGTCAGCTATGCTTGGATGCTGCCCACTTTAGACAAAGTATGTGCTTTTCATTTTGTTACAATCTTCACCATTCCCTGATACTCCCGAGTGCTCAAGGCCTGCTTTCTTATTGGCTACTGGCTTGCTTTTGTAGGCATTGGAGTTTGTAACACCAGATGTATAGTGATAAATAATCTTTAGTGTTCTCTGCCATGATATTATCAGCATACCAAGCACAATTGGAATCTTTGTTAAGAGGCATTGGTTTAGGATTGGTATGAGCTCGGTTCCACTGATTCTCACTGAAGGAAGAAAACAGCTCTTTATGCATCTATTTCTAATAATTTATATGCCAGGCACTGTTCTAAGTAATTTACATGTTTTAACTCAGTTAATTCTCACAACAATCTGATGAAATAGGGAATCTACACTAATAAAAGAGAAATATGCAAATATACCACACTTCTGCAACACTCACAAGCCAATCAGGAGCAAGTATGCAAATTAACCCAACAAAGATGACTGGTTAATTTGCATACACAGGTGTGGAACGGCTGGGCAGGGCAGGACACCTACTATGAGGGTGAGGGCAGGGGGCAGAGGGAGCTACAGGAGCGGTGCTCTGGCCGGAGTGGAGAAGACCGAAGGCGGCGGCGGCCAGAGCAAAGGCCTGGGTCCCAGGTGCCAGCAGCCAGGGGAAGGAAAGCCTATTTCATGAATCTTCATGCAACAGGCCTCTAGTATTATGTATAATAATCTGTATACTTCTACAGATCCAGAAACCAAGGCACAGAGAGGTTAAGCAATGTACACAATATCACACAAGTACTACCCACAAGTCATTTATTTTTAACCAATATTAAAATAAAAAATTATATAGTTTGTTCAGTTGGTCTCTGTACTAGCCTAGACTGTTTCTGCTCTGCATATCAGAAAGCTATCTCAAACCAGCTTTAAAACAAAACATCTAAAATGCAGATGAAACCTGGCCGGTATGGCTCAGTCAATAGAGTGTCCGCCTATGGACTTAACGGTCTCAGGTTCAATTCCAGTCAAGGGCACACAGCTATATGCTTTGGGAGACTAAAGTCAGCCAGCCCCTCCATGCCCACATAAGGAAAGGGTCAGAGTCACCTGCCAGTTTCTGGCCTCAACCCTGCCTCATGACAGACTCTTAATTTGTTCCCAGTTCCTGCAGAGTGTTCCTCCTACTCCCAGTGAACTAATGAGAACATTCTGCATCGGGGTCTTAATGCTCTTCTGCCTTGATCCTAGAGCTTTAACCTAAATGCACACTTCAAACAAACACCCGCCAGCTCACCAAGGTAAGGTGCACACGGCCTCCTGTGTTGACAGACAATCATCTCAGATCCCGTTCATTAGCTCCTGAACTGCTTCTTCTCCATATTCTTCCCTGTTCCCTTCCTGAATGTTCCTTGACCTTGGTGCTTGCTTCAGATCATTCCGATCCTGATGTTTTGCCTCCCTCTCAAGGGCTTTCCCAGGGTTCATTGCCCACACCTGTCCTGTCCAGCCCTTTGGTCTCCACCAGCTGGACAGCCACTCCCCTGTCCGCTCCATCCTATCTGCTTGATGAGCGGGGCACACAGGGCCGCAGAATGCTGCATTCTGTACATCCACGGGGTTTTTAATCCTCTGAAAGATGTCTAAATGGAAAAGCACACAGTAATTAAAAACGAGAGTCATGCAAATAAAAAGAGCCAGAAATCTGCCAAGAGACTGGGTTTCCATTGTGCAGGGTCTGACCTTGCAGGTGGCCTTATGCTTCTTGTCAGTGGGATGTAGTTAGAGATGTTGGTTTCACTATTGAAACGTCACAAGAGATTGAAAACGATGAATAACAATGACAATTTAATATTTTACAAAGGAAGTGCAATTATGAAAAGAACTAGATACTTGAGCCTTTTTGCTAGCATATTCTCTCCTTTTCTGAAAACTTGCAATTTTGGCTCACTCTATAAGGCACTAAGGAAAAAGGCGACCAAACAGGAAAATAATTTCTGTAGTTCTCAGAGCAACAAGGTTGCCACTGATGAACTAAAGTTTCGTGATCCGCAAAATGTGGCTCGCGAGCTAGATGCTGCTCTTTGGCCCCTTGAGTGTGGCTCTTCCACAAAATACCACGGTCTGGGTGAGTCTATTTAGAAGTAGTGGTGTTAGAAGAAGTTTAAGTTTTAGAAATTTGGCTCTCAAAAAAAATTTCAATCGTTGTGCTGTTGATATTTGGCTCTGTTGACTAATGCGTTTGCCGACCACTGGATAGACCATTGGATGTCAGGCAGTGACACCTTGTGGTAGCTCCAAGTGTCCACTGAGTGAAGAAAGGGCACGTTCAGTATATGAAATGGTGATCTGAGTGCCTTCGTAATTCACAAAAATGTAATTTGTGTAATTTCCTTACACAGGAAAGTCAAGGACCTTTTTTTTTTGCGTTGTATTAACATGTTTAGATTTCTTTAAATTTCTTTAGATCCCTCAGAGCTGTCCCGGTCTCGCCTGCCTCAGAACCATGTTGTCTCTCTGAGCTGACCACGTATCTCTGAGCAGTTAATGTAGTGTATGTAGTTATGGAAATTTATTTCCAAGTGCTCAGGAGACAATTCACTCTCTCCCCTGTGGTCGGACCGGTGGCTTCCTGCTGTTACGAGGGCCCAGGAGGTGGGCCCAGGCCAGCGCTTTGTGATGCTGTTGGAGGCTGTGCCATGACCAGCCCCTTTCTTCCTGAGGCTCTGGAATAACCCATGTGGTTCTGCTGGGCCTTCTTTTTGAATCATTGAATTACCTGGCTCATCCTCATCATAACTTTTCAGCTGGCGCCTAGCTATGTGCTGCCTGTCCAAATGCTCTGTGCTTTCCGATCCAGTTTCCATTCAGACCTGGGATGGAAGGTCTAAGACGGACTGAATCTCTTAACCCATATTTGGCCTTTGGTCTTCTCTGCCAGGAAGGGTGCTGGCTCTGATCTCCTCCCAGTGTCCCTGCTTGCTTCTCTCTGGCTCCCTGCACCCTTGCCCCAGGCATGCTGTGGGGCGGGCGTTCCACATGGAAGATTCCAAACCCTTGATGGGCCATCCTTTGTCCAGGCCCAGAAAACAAATTTCTCTTCAAGCCAACCTGAGATAGTATCCTTGTCTAGATGCAACCTCCTCTCATAGCATGGCTCTCCAGGGCTGTGTTTAATGTCACAGAGGAGGACACTGCATTTTCCTGTCACAATAACACAGGACGTGAGAGTGCTATCTTGCATGAATCACTAGCAGGTGTAATATAGTGCACTCAATTTATTCTTTAGTTTAATCATTTTTTTCTCCATTACTGAATAAATGATGAACAAGATAGATGAAGATATGGTGCATTTTTTGCATTGTAGAGGCATATTTGGGGGCAATTATGCTGAGAGTTTTAATGCATTAAAACTCTACATTAATTTATTACTTGTGCCCATTGAGCACTTGGCATGCTCTATTTGCATGTAGCTGTGGAAGTTTCTGCAGTGGAGGAAACGCTGGTAGAGTTCTCCTGCATTACCAGGCTCCTCGGGTTTATATCTTCTCATTTCCCAGCTCAAATCATATGACCCAGCAATATCAAATGCCATTTATTGTCTCACATATGCCTTGCTCACCCTAGCCGGTTTGGCAGAGTGAATAGAGCATTGGCCTGCAGACCGAAGGGTCCCGGGTTTGATTCCAGTCAAGGGCAGATGTCTGGGTTGCAGACTTGATCCCCAGTAGGGGGCATGCAGGAGGCAGCTGATCAATGATTCTCTCTCATCATTGATGTTTCTATCTTTTCTCACTCTCTCTTCTTCTCTGAAATCAATAAGAAATACTGTATATTTTAATAAATTAAAATTGTTTAAAAATTATTTTTTTTTTCATATTCCTTACTGCATATATTTAAAAGTGTCAGTTGCCCTGACTGGTGTGGTTCAGTTCATTAAGCACCAAAATACTTTGGGTTTGATGCCTGGCAGAGGCAACCAATCAATGTTTCTTTCTCTTTCTCCCTCTTCCTTCTTTTCTCTCTAAAATCAATAATATATAAACATTTATATATATTAAATGTCAAGTTAATAGTCTCCCCAGGAAACACACATCTCATTCTTGCCATGCCCATGGCATTTTATACTTTCCTTCTTTTGGCACTGATCACACAAAACTGTATTTTATTTAATTAATTTATTTTTTGTTGTTAATCCTCATTCAAGGATATTTTTTTCCATTGATTTATAGAGAGAGTGGAAGAAAGAGAGAGAGAGGGAAAAAAGCAATGGGAAAATAACAAAACAGAGAGAAAGAGAGAGAGAGAGAGGGGGGAGAGAGAGAGAGAGAGAGAGAGAGAGAGAGAGAGAGAGAGAGTGAGAGAGAGAGAGACATTAATGTGAGAGAGACACATTGATCAGTGGCTAGGACCAGGGATTGAACCTGCAATCCAGGTATGTGCCCTTGACCTAGAATCTAACCCCTGACCCTTCGGTGGGTGGGTTGGTATGGTGCTCTAACCATTGAGTGAGCACACTAGCCAGAGTACACTGGGTTTACTTTATTTTGTATTTACTTACTTTTCCCCCTTAATCCTCACCCAAGAATATTTCCCCATTACTTTTTAGAGAGAGTGGAAGAAGTGGTGTGTGTGTGTGTGGAGAGAGAGAGAGAGAGAGAGAAAGAGAGGGAGAGAAAGAGAGAGAGAGAGAGAGATGTGAGAGAGACATATTGCATTGACTGATTGCCTCCTGAATACTCCCTGACCTGGGCCTGGAATTGAGCCTGCAAGAGAGGTACCTGTCCTTGACCAGAAATCATACTCGAGACCCTTCAGTCTTTAGGCCAACGCTCTAACCATTGAGCAACTGGTTAGGATTGGACTGCATTTAAAAAATATTCTATTGATTTTTTACAGAGAGGAAGGGAGAGGGATAGAGAGCTATTAACATCGATGAGAGAGAAACATCAACCAGCTGCCTCCTGTACACTGCCTACTGGGGATGTGCCCACAACCAATGTACATAACCTTGACTAGAATCGAACCTGGGACTTCTCAGTCCGCAGACCGATGCTCTATCCACTGAGCCAAACCGGTTTCGGTTGGACTGCATTTTAATTGCCTGTGTACTTCTCTGTCTCTGCCAGTAGACTGTGAAACTCTTAAGGGCAGAGGTTGCTAATTCTTCACTGTGGTCTCCTTAGCCCCAAATGCAATGCTAACACAGAATTGGAGGTCCATAAGTATTTGTTGAATGGCAGGCAGCTGGAAGGAGACAGGGTAGGCTAATGTCCTCAAAGCAGTCAGCTAAGCAGTGCCCACGTTCCAGCGCAGAGGTTTCTGCCTTTGACTTCCTCTCTCACCCCCACTTTCTCCTAAAAAAAATTCTCTAAGGGCTGTTTAAGTGATAGATCACATGGAGAATATGTTCAAATGACAAAGCCTTATCCACAGCTATTACCGTATTTGCCGGCGTATAAGACGATTTTTTGACCCTGAAAAATACGTATTTGCCGGCGTATAAGACGACTGGGTGTATAAGACGACCCCCTAACATTTCCACTAAAAATACAGTTTGTTATATACTCGCCGTATAAGACTACCCCCCACTTGGAGGCATATTTTTCAGGGCCAAAAAATCGTCTTATACGCCGGCAAATACAGTATTCCCTTCCTTAGGGTTCATAGAGACTCAGGATACTCTCCTAAGAGACCCTGGAGAGGAAGGGTAGAGTAGAGCTACTCCTATTTGTTCATTATCCACCGTGTGCTTAGAACCATGCTAGACACTTTCTCAAATAAACTCTCATTTAGTCCTCACACGCCTCGTGTAAGGTAGGTATTACTGTCCCAGTGTATGCAGGCGAGACAATGGGGCCTCAGAGAGAGGGTGGACCTGGACCAAGTTTCCCGCAGGAAGAACTGGGGCCCAGGCTCACCCTCAGGTCTGCCTGGCACTGATGCCCAAGCATGCTCCTTCCACCACGCACACCGCGCTGCTAGAGTCATGGAACGCTTTGACCCGAAAAGAACCTGCCCACGAAATCCACCTTTTGGTATTAAGATACTTTTTTTTCAAAGAGTAATTTGGAAGAAAAAAAAAGTAATTTAGGAACATTTCTCTTGCCAAATAGGATTTTGCAAACGATGGTTTTGCCAAGAGAAACAAAGAATGCTCAATTATCTTTTAATACTGTAATTGATTGAGTAACTCTTAAAATTAGCCAGGAACCTGTTTGGCCATATTGGATGGGGGCGGGGGGGGGGGGGGGAGGCATGCTCTGCCATTTTACATATCGGGGGCATGAGTTCTGGCTTAGCCCCCCGTAACACAGGGAGTTCTTTTGTTTATCTCCAAGGGCAGATCTCTGGTCTGCCTCACCGTTACTTCTCCGGCCAGGTCAGCTCACTTACTTATTAACTAATACGTGCTGCACACTTGCTATTTGCCAGGGCCAAAGCTAGGTATTTTGCCTGGATTAGCTCAGTTAATCCTAATTGTGACTTTATGAAGAGTATTATATAATTTTAAACCCCATGTTTTGTTTTGTTTTTAACTTATTTTTTCTTTTTCTTTTTGAGAGAGAGTGGTGGGGGGGAGAGGAGAGAAGAGAGAAGAGAGAGGAGAGAAGAGAGAAAAGAGAGAGGGAGAGAGAGAGAGAGAGGGAGAGGGGGAGAGAGAGAGAGAGAGAGAGAGAGAGAGAGAGAGAGAGAGAGAGAGAGAGAGACACCTCCCATACACACTCTGACAAGGAATTGAACCCGCACCTAGGTATATATCCTGATTGGGAATCAAACCAGTGACCCTTCAGTGCACAGAACAACACTCAACCAACTGAGCTACATGGGGGAAAAATAACTTTCCCGGGATCTAGAACGGGTGGAACGGCATTGAGATCCAAATCAGTGTGAATCCAGAACCAGTGTTTGCACAGCTCCATCAGCTGCCCACAAGCAGCACGGCAGCCCTGGTGAACGGCACGGGTGCACTGCACTCTGAACAGCTTGCAGTGTTGCCTCCCTCTGGTCAGCATTTCTTTTTTGTCTGACATGCGTGCTACAGGTTGACTCCCTCCTCCCTCCCCCTCCCTCCTGCCCCAATAACACAGCTATGGTTTGTGGAACTAGGCACATCTCCAGTCACAAATCCCTTTCTTAAGTAGAGGAGATTTCCTTTGTCTGAATTTTTTAAAGAGACTTTCATTAGACAGATCCCCTCTGTTGGGCAAATGCAGAGAATTCTTTCTGTTTCCAGCGTGGGGCCTTGAAGAAAAGGGAACACATGTCCTTTCATGTCAGTGGCTGTTACCGGATGGTTCTATAATATAAGCAGAATGGTCCAGATTGAAGCCATTTTTGGAAGGTCTTCGTGAACACCACTAATTTGGTGAGATTTATATGGTGCCGAGCACTTTGCCACCACACACTGTTTATTTGTTTTAAAATTAAGAGGATCTATTTCTTAGGTAACGCAAGTATAAACAGACAATAGAAAACACCCTCAGGACTGAAACCAGAGAAGTAGGGTCTAATGGAAACAGCTGTCAGAGCGATTTCTTGAAGCTCTGTTTATGGTCACCTCCCTGTGCGCGATGAGGAAGGGAAAGCAGACGTCAGCCTGTGAAACACTGTACAGATAGTCATTTATGATTATGTCGCCTCGAGTAGAAGGAGAGGCAAAAGAGAAACTTCATGTTTAGTTGGAATATAGGATGAATTACGGATTGCTTGGCATTGGTGAGCAAGACCTGGCCACGTGGACTATTCAACTAAAACCAATTAGGGAAGGGGGATTAGAGGGAAACTGGCCCTGCTCATACGGACAGGAGCCTGTGTGTGTGTGTGTGTGTGTTTTGCCAAATACTTTGTATACCTCTCTCTTAGCCTGTCAATTTTTTCTTTTTAAACAGTTTATTATTCTTGATTATATCTTACTGTATGAGTGGACTGAGGATTGCTTTTTAAATAAAATCCTCACCCTAGGATTTGTTCTTCATTGATTCCAGAGAGAGAGAGGAAGGGAGAGGGAGACCGGAAGAAACATCGATGTGAGAGAAACATCAATTGGTTGCCTTCTGTGCATGCCCTGATCGGGGATCGAACCCACAATCTTTTGGTATATGGGACGTTACTCCAACCGACTGAGCCACACCAGCCAGGGCAAGGATTTTTTTTAAAAAAATATATATTTTATTGATTTTTTACAGAGAGAGGAAGGAAGAGAGATAGAAAGCTAGAAACATCGATGAGAGAGGAACATCCACCAGCTGCCTCCTGCACACCCCCCACTGGGGATGTGCCCGCAACCAATGTACATGCCCTTGACCGGAATCGCACCTGGGACCTCTCAGTCCGCAGGCCGACGCTCTACCACTGAGCCAAACTGGTTCCGGCTTTTTTTTTTTTTTTTAAATATCTATTTCCTTCTGCAAAAACATCTCCAGCTAACTCAGAGAAGCCATGTGAAGTATAGCACGAGAGAAATCAGGAGACCCCAGGCTTTCTCCCTCTGCCACTAATTAGCTGTGTGGCCTCGAGCAAGTCACTTAAACTCTCTGGGCATCAGATATGCTATCAGGAAAAGTAGTGAATTGTTAAAAGCATAGTTTCTAAGGTCCTTGTCCATGATATATTTACAGGGCCAGCTTTCCCATAAAATTTACTTGTGATTTTCTGTGTCTGTTCATATGTTGTATTTCAATGGCCATGAAGGGAACGTGGTACAGGAGATGGTAGTAGTCCTCTGTGGTGGAAAACAGTGGATGGCTTCTGCTTGGAAGAGTTCCTGCCCTTATTTTTACACCACCTGGCATGAGGAAGTTTCTTCATTCTGTGAGATGAGCCTTGACAAATAAGCTCCTATCTCCTTAACACAAATATTTGTGGAGGATTCTTGGGGTTGTTCATTCATTAGAACTTTATCCCTTTTAAACGCCACATTTATTACATAGTCTCATAGCTGGATAATCATCTAGGTCTTACTGCACTGTAAGATCTTAGTGCAAACGGTAATGAATGGAATCTAACTCTTTATATAATCATTATCTCACTTCATTACAACTTATCGGTTTTCAAATCTGCTTTGCCAACTAAATGGTGAGCCCTTGAAGGTAGAACTCATGTGTTATTTTCTTTCTAGTCCCTACTGCTGAGTATAGTATTCTGACTCAATAGTTATCTTTTGAGTAAAAGATAATGAATTCATTACTGTTAATTTGTAAATTACAGTTTAGACGTGGCTCCCTCCCTAATGTTAAGAAGGGCTCAGGAGTGTGGGAGCCACGAAGTTCACCTGAAGGCCTTCTCTGGCTCCTTCTCCCTCCCCATTCACACACTTCATGGTAATGGAAAGGGTGTATTTAAAAAAGACACCGCCGATGATTATAATATTCACTAGAGGCCTGGTGCATGAAATTAGTGCACAGGTACGGTCCCTAGGCCTGGCCTGCCATCAGGGCCATCTTCCCTGGCTGCCCACCCCGCACCACCACCCACCTCTGGTTCCCGGTTTGCCATCGGGTGATTGGTGCCTAAAGGCCCAGTGGGAAGGGACCGAGAGGTTGGCTATTCCCGCCCACTCACTGGCCCCATCCCCACCTCAGGTCCCTGTCTGTGTGTGGGCAATCAATGGGGTGGGGGCCTTGGTCTGGTGCTGCCTGCATCCCCATCCACTGAACCCCAGTTCCTTGTTTACCATCAGTCGATGGGAACCTGCTGTCCAAAGAAAGGGAATGAGAGGAGGTCAGTGGGCCTCATAGTGACTGGTCCAGCGGTCTTTCTGGTTGTTCTGCCCTTAGGGTCAATTTGCATACTACCCTTTTATTAGATAGGCTATTTCTCATCTTCAGGAGGGAAAAAGATACACTGAAAAGTCACACATTTCTGGGGCATTCCTACTGTGGGTTCTGGGCTCTGTAGTTCCTAGGCTGCTCCATACACTAAATAGATGGACTAGTATAGTGGCACACTGTGGGATAAAGTGGAGACAGATTCTTTCCCCACTGTGCCAGCCTGCCTGGGGACAGCGAGAGGGAAGATAATACACCCTCCTCTGAGCCCCTGCTTTCCTTCTCACCAGGCAGGAAGCCATACACACCCACACCGAAGTCTCATGCACCGAGAGTGAGCATGTTTTCAAGGCCAGTTTGTTGATGCAGCTGACACAGACACACTGAGAAGAAAAGGGGGAATAGAGAGCTATTTCGTATGAAAATAAATCTTACCAATCTGCCTTTCAAGCATCAAATCAATATAGAAGTGTTCACAAAGAAAGCTTGCCCGAGGAGAAAACTTCAAATATTTGGAAACAGTAAACCACAGCGATGAGACGGCATGAAGTAGAAACATTTGGATCGAATGTTAATTAAAAACAAACTTGGGATCCATTAACTTTATGGAAGTTTGAGGTCTTCAGCTCAAATACCAGCTCCTGGAAGCCCTTCCCTGACCACCCACTCCAATGCTGCCTCTTGGTCCTCAGTCACTCACTCTGTCTCATGTCACTTTGTCTCATCCTATGCCCTGTTCCAACCGCCCCCTCCCCTCCACCCTCAGCATGTACAATGTCCTTGAGGCATCCTGTCTTACTTTCTACTGGGCCCCAACTCTTTGGCATGAGAAGATGCTTGGTAAATATTTTTTATTTTGTTTATTTATTTTTCTTTATTTTCACCCCCCTATCACCATTTATCCCTGCTATACATTCTTCCACCACCACCCACCAGTATTTACTAACCAAGGGACAGAATGAATATTACTCATGGTCCATTGAAGATAGTCCTTTAAACTATTTTTTTAGGATAGAAAACTGTCAGGAAAAAAAAAATCACTGTTTAGGATTTGCCTCAAAAGAATTCTTGGAGAGTTGCCATAGCATGGTGGCTAATGGCACGGAATAGAGAGTTAGAATACCTGAGTATGACTCCTTAGAGCCCGGAAAAGTACCCACAAAACACTTGTCGAATAAAGTTTCAAGTGCTTACACCATTAGAACGTATTATTTATCTCAAAACACTCATGCAGTGGGGTCCAGAATGTAGCAGAAGAAAGAATAGGAGGTTCTTTTAAAAATAAACTCCATGCTTAAGGAGTGCCAATGCTTACTAACCTCAAAAAATATTTCTTTCTGTTTCCCATGAAAGCACAAAGCTAATGAAGTCTAAAAATCAAGATGGCACTAAATTTGTCCTCTAGGTAATTTTATGCAACAGCATAGAAGGTGGAGTCAAAGATGTTAGTTCTGGTTTGAACCTTGCCACTTACTAGCTTGAGTAAGTCACTTAATCTCTGTGAGCCTTTCTTTTTTTATTAAAAATTAAAAAGGCCAGCCAAAACTGGTTTGGCTCAGTGGATAGAGCATCGGCCTGCGGACTGAAGGGTCCCAGGTTCGATTCCAGTCAAGGGCATGTACCTTGGCTGCGGGCACATCCCCAGCAGGGGCTGTGCAAGGGGCAGCTGGTTGATGTTTCTCTCTCATCGATGTTTCTGGTTTTCTATCCCTCTTCCTTCCTCTCTGTAAAAAATCAATAAAATATATTAAAAATAATTTAAAAAGTCCTGGCCAGCCAAAACCGGTTTGGCTCAGTGGACAGAGCATCCGTCTGTGGACTGAAGGGTCCCAGGTTCGATTCCAGTCAAGGGCACGTACATTGGTTGCGGGCACATCCCCGGTGGGGGGTGTGCAGGAGGCAGCTGGTCAATGTTTCTTTCTTATCGATGTTTCTAGTTCTCTATCCCTCTCTCTTCCTCTCTGTAAAAAAAAATCAATGATATATATATATATATATATATATATATATATATATATATATATATATTTTTTTTTTTTTTAAAAAGGCCTGGCCAGATAGTTGGTTAGAGCATCATCCTGATATGCCAAGGCTGCAGGTTTGATTCTTGATCGGAGCACATACAAGAATCAACCAATGAATGCATAAATAAGTGGAACAACAAATCAATGTTTCTCTTTTCTTTCCTCTCTCTAAAATCAGTAAAAATTAAAAAGGCAATAGTACTCAACACTTTCCCCCTCCTAAAGTGGCAGTTAGGCTGCAGGCATATAACCTGTGTGAAAGTGCTTAATAATAGTTCAAATTATTAAGGGTTGTGAAGATATTAGCTATTTTTTTCATTGACAGTGGTAAGATGTGCCAACCTAAATAAAGAAGTAAACGGAGGAAAACTCAAATGACCAAAAATTGAATTCATTTGGGAATAGCAGAGGAAATGCAACTCAGGAAATGCATGCTTTTCCCGCTACAAGGGGGTCCTGTGCAGGGAAGGGGCAGGCAATATTTATGGGCAAGGAGTGCAAAGAGAGGGAAGTCCAGCCCAGGGTCCAAGTAGTAAGTTGATTGGTTTGTTGGATGGGGAGGAGCTCTTGGCAGATGTTCATTGGTCAGGAGACAAATCTCAATCTTCTGTAAATTGAGCATTTATGGGAAATCAGCCTTTTAAAAAAATAGCTCAAACCCTCTTACAATCTATAACTCTAACTTTATTTTATTTTTAAATTTATTTTTATTTTTGAGGGTATTACCTTCTGAGTGTCTCCATTTTATATTCTTCAGTTCCATTTTTGATTGAAATCTTTTCACAGCCCTGGCTGGGTAGCAAAGTTGGTTCGAGCATCTTCTCCATATGCTAAAGATGCAGGTTCCATCCCCAGTCAGGGCAATATAAGAACCAACCAATGAATGCATAAGTAAGTAGAATAACAAATCTCTCTCCCCCCACCTCTCAAATCAATAAATAAAAATAAGAATCACTAAAAAAAGAAAAAAATGCTTTTACAGATATAAGCATTAAATTACTTTGTGTCTGATGGAGAATTCTATTTTGGTGATTACAATGAAATATTCAGCTGCGTGGACTAGCAATACTGTTTGCCTTCAAGATGAAATGAAGTGGTAAATGCCAGAAATAATGACAGAGTAGACACTGAAGTTATGGAGCTATTTCCGTACTAATTGAGCAGTATGTTTATGAGAAACTTAGCAAGTGGACTAAATATCTAGAAATCTAATTATATGGTCTTTTAGTACAGTAAAAGACACTAAATTGGAAAATTATCTTCTGATCCCTCTTATTTATTAAATCTTTTTTTCCTCCACCCTTTCTCTTCCAGCCCATCAAGACTCCACTCCTTTCTTATGTTTAAAAGTCCCATTTTCCTCATAAAAACATTTTCATTTCCTGAGCCACCAGCCTTCATAGTTTAGAATAGGTTAAAATGTTAACAGAGGTATTGTACTTCTGGTCACAAGTTTATAACAGGTTCTTATCATATTTTTCTGTACCTAACAATTTTCCATAATGAGCATGTTCTTTTCATGGTAATAGGAAAAACAAGGAAATAGATTTATTTAGGCAGCATTACTCAGAGTATTTTATTTTATTTTTATATTTTTATTTATTTCAGAGAAGAAGGGAGAGAGTGAGAGAGATAGAAATATCAATGATGAAAGAGAATCATTGATTGGCTGCCCCCTGCACTCTCCACATTGGGGACAGAGTCCACAACCCAGGCATGTGTCTTGACCGTGAAATGAACTATGACCTCCTGGTTCACCAGTCAATGCTCAACCACTGAGCCATGCTGGCCAGGCACTCAGAGTATTTTAGATAATACTAATATTAGGAGATACCTTGCAAGGAGTAAGATAGCTGATCAAATAAATTTGGGAAGTACTCCTTTGGGGAGAGTCCCAAAACACGATAGTATATTAAACACTTGTAAGATCCAACAAAAACAGAAACCCACTGAACTTTGTTTAGTCCAACATTTTATTTTTCTATAAAACATGTCTTTCATGCAAATTCTGTAAGTATTTTGTGAAACTAATGACCCACAGAATGGAACATAAATGTTTTAGTACATAAATGCAGCATCTAGGACATCTTTATGCTAAAAAATTATTGGTTATTTATTTGAGATTCAAATTAAACTGAGCATCATGTATATTTTATCTCACAATCTTACTTAACTCAAATTTATTCATACCAAGGCTCTGAAGCAAACTATGAAAAATGAATTTTTATTCCAAATGTGGTCCATGGAGCATCAACATTAACTGGAAACTTACTAGAAATGCACAATGTCAGGCTCCACCACAGGCCTGCTGAGTCAGAGCCTGCATTGTATCAATGTCTCCAGGTGAAGTGTTCACATGTTAAAGTTTGAGAAGCCCTGAGAGAAAGAATTCCTGGCATGAGGTTTTCAACCTTGGCTGCACAAGTTTAAAAAATATGCATGTCTGGACCCTTCTGGTGTGGCTCAGTCGTGAGAGGATCTACCCATACACCGAAGGGTCGCAGATTCAATTCATGGTCAAGGGCAGGTACCTGGGTTACAGGTTCCACAATCTCCTGTGGTTGGGGCACATGCAGGAGGCAACCAAACAATGTGTCTCTCTCATGTGGATGTTTCTCTCCCCTCTCTTCCCTCCCTCCTACTCTCTCTAAAAAATTAATGGAAAATATCCTTGGGTGAGGATTAACAACAACAACAACAAAAGCATGCCTGGGCTAACTCTCAGAGCATCAGATTTAGTTGATCTGAGGTACAATCTTAGCCATTAATCTTTTTAACACCCCCTCACTAATACCCTAAATGATTCCAATGAGTAGCTACAATATTGTGATTTATAGGAAATATATAAAAATTAAAAAAATATATGTTTGATCATTCAGATGACTAAAATATTATATATATATATAGTTAGTCTTCATCCATAGTTCCTGGCTCAAAGCTCCCCAACCCCTTGGAATTTCCTGAGAGATAAGAGCAATGAGAACATGTTTCATTATAATATTTGGTCCCTTGTCCTCGGTTCCTGAAATCACTTCAGAGGTGGCTTGGGTGTTATTTATAACAGACTCTCTCCAGCACTACTGGGTTTAGATTAATAATGTGACTCTTGGAAACACCTAAGGATGGAGACTGGTTGCCAGAGGAACCAACCAAGTGATTCTAGGAGTGGAACTTTCAGTCCCACCTGACAACTTCTGGGAGGGAAGAGTGCCTAGAGGTTGAATCTATCTCCATTGGCTAATGACTTAATGAAACCTCGTAAAAGCTTAAAAGGAAGAGTTCAGAGAGTTTCCAGGTGGGTGAGCGTGTGGAAGCGCTGGGAGAGGCTCCCAGAGGGCATAGGTGCTCTGTACCCCTCTCCCCTTACCTTGCCTTAGCAGCTCTTTCACCTGGCAGGTCCTCAGTTATATCCTTTTATAATTAACCGATAATACGGTAAGTTAAATGTTTCTCTGAGTTGTGAGCCACTCTAGCAAATTAACTAAACCTGAGAAGAGGGTCGTGGGAATCCGATTGACAGCCAGCCAGTCAGTTAAAAGTACAGGTAACTATGTGGACTTTCAACTGGCATCTGAGGCGAGGGTAAGGGGACACTCTCGCAAGACTGAGCTGCTAACCTGTGGGATCTGATGCTGTCTCCAGGTAGATAAGTCAGAATTGAGTTGAGTGTAGCACACCCAGCTGGTGTGAGGAACTGTCCCCCAACGGAATTGGGTGTAGAAACTTTAGTAGCCAAGGTAGAACCTTTATTTAAAGTTGGGGACCCAGCCAAAACCGGTTTGGCTCAGTGGATAGAGCGTCGGTCTGCGGGCTGAAAGGTCCCGGGTTCGATTCCGGTCAAGGGCATGTACCTTGGTTGCGGGCACATCCCCGGTAGGGGGTGTGCAAGAGGCAGCTGGCCGATGTTTCTCTCTCATCGACGTTTCTAGCTCTCTATCTCTTTCCCTTCCTCTCTGTAAAAAAATCAATAAAATATATATATTAAAAAAAAAAAAACAAATAAAGTTGGGGACCCAACCAAGATGGACTCTATCAGAACCACCTAGAGAGAGCTTCTCTCCACTTCTGTGCCTGGCCCAGGTCTATTGAACCAACATCTTTAGGTGTGGCTGCAACTTAGAAAAGCATCTGGTACAATTCTGCTAGGTACTTTTTCTCCAGTTGCAAACTGTTAATGTTGAGGACACCCTAAAATGGAGCTGTTCAGCTGCTATCTGGCCTCCACATTTCGGAGGGAAGAAGGTCCACCCATGTGAACTTAGGGTAGGTGTGATTTTCCTCCTGTTCTCCTGGCAGCCACAGAACCACACGTGAGAGGACATGAAGAGCAAGGCAGGATGGTCTTTGCCCAGCAGAGGGAATTTAATGGATGCTCACATTTCTATGAAGAATTGCTGTGATGCCCTAGGATGAAGGTGTTTATTGACTCTGACCAGATTAAGTCATTTGTTTTCACTCTTGGGATGTGATGTGGCATCCCCCAAGTCTATTTAGGATACTAAACGGAGTATGAAAATGGTTCTAGCAGAAGTGGGGAGTGATTTAAATAATTATGAGTTATATTATGCAGCACAGGTGGTGAGTTGTTCGCTCGCTGATGAGGTAAAACCCAGCGGCAGAGAGTGGCAGCGTGCTCGGCAGGTGTGTTGGACCCCTGGGCTGACAAATGCGCTAAGCAGCGACAGTTAAGGAAATCCCGCCCTTTTTCCAGCAGCACATGCTCACTGAGCACAAAGCTTGATAAGAGGCAGGCAGAATTTTAGTCAAAGAATAGAACCTGCTAAATTGTATGAAATCTTATGGATTTCACCTGAGGTTGAGCCTTCAAGATGTCTTAGTCTGTCTTTTAGTTGGTTATATCTCAGGTTTTTTGGAAGAAACCGAATGTCAAGGAATTAACACTTTTCTCAGTCTTTATTTCCCTTCCAGTTAAAAGAAAGAAATGCTTGAGTTCCTTGAGGAAGGATAAGAAATGGGATATATATGCACTAAAAGCTGAGAAAGTATTTTTGATAGAAGCAAATAAGCCTGTTTCTGGGCTTATGACCAAGTTGGTGGCCTGGAGGCTTCATGGCAAGTTCATCGGGTTGATGACATTGATACAACACAGACAGTGGGGCTACTTAGTTCAAAGCTGGTATTTTTATTCTTTTTTCAGAAGTCCCATTGAGTTGACCTCAGGGCTGAAATGTTTGAGGATTTTTATTCAGGTTAAATGCATGCAGTTTACTATCTTCATGCTGCATTAAAGTAGCAAGCCCTCCTTTAACTTGAAGGTGCTTACAGATCATCTGGGGACCTTATTAAAATGCAGTTTCTGGTTGAGTAAGTCTGGCGTGTGGCTGAGATTGTGCATTTCTGACAAGCTCCCAGCTCCTGTTGATGCTGCTGGCCTGCAGACCAGCACTTTGAGTAACAAGGCTATAGAACTTGTGGTTAAGCCATGTGTATCAGTCAGGGTGTTCCAGACAAACCAACAATACAGGTGTGTGTGTGTGTGTGTGTGTGTGTGTGTGTGTGTGTGTGTGCTGACAGGCATTTATTTTAAGGAACTGGCTCATGTTATTGTGGGGTTGGCAAGTCCAAAGTTCGTAGGACAGAGGGTGGACGCTCAGGCAGGAGTTAATGCTGCAGTCTCCTGGCAGAATTCCTTCTTCTCCAGGAAAGGCTCTTACAGCCTTTCAACCGATTGCATGAGGCCTACTCACATCATTGAAGGTAGTCTCCTTTATTTAAGGTCAATGAATTATAGATGTTAACCACATCTACAAAATGCCTTCACAGCCACACCTAGATTAGTGTTTGATTAAATAACTTAGGGAAGCCAAATTGACCCATAAAACTATCACACATTGCAACTCTTCCTTTAAAGGACAGTTTCCAAATATGTCTAGTAAGAAAAACAAATAAAGAGTTAGTGCCCTGTTTAAATTAAGAATCTAATCCTGGAGCTTGGCCTCTCATTCCCCAGCTCCTGCCCACTTCCCTAAGGAACATAATTCAAAATCCTTGTCTTATATTTCTTCACTTATAAAATGCAGATGGTAGTAGTACTTGACTTAGGATTAAATGAAATCATCTGAGAAAAAAATCGTTTAGCACAATGTCTGGCACTATCGTGGGCATTTTTTACACATTAGAAGCTTTTAGTATGATTGATAGTAATCAAAACAATTGAAAAATAATCTTCCTTGCAAAGAAAAAGAAACTTGAAACATTAGGTATAAGGCTTAATATGCCCCTACGATGTATTTCTGCCTCCACTTTTTTTTTTTAAATTGATTCAGAGAGGAAGGGGGAGGAAGAGAGAGATAGAAATGTCAATAAATGTAAGACACTGCTCTTGGGCTGGGAAAAGAGAACTGGCACAACGCTGGACCAGTCCTCTCAGGGGTCATCAGGCTATGGCGCCCATAGGATACTGCTAGAAAGCGTTAAGTGAATCACATGCAATCC